>CM060935.1:446461886-447711886 GCA_030765085.1 Allium cepa | reverse complement strand
AGGAATGGATATATATCATTTTAATCCACTTCTTATTATATTCGAAATAATTCAATTTACAGTTTCATATGTTGTAAATAACAAACAACATGGTAGCAGGATATATCAAATAAATAAGCATCCAAATTGTCTAAGACATCAATCAATAGCATCCACTACAATCCTTCAGAATTCAAATCAGTTTTTATTTCAAAAATCATTTTGAAATCATACATAACTTCCTTTTCAATTTAATCCATTTAATTTCCATAAGTTAAATCTCAATCCAATATTGAAGTCTCTCATTTCAGGCTATAAGTTCAAAACTCATTTAACTTGTCTTGAGTTAAATTTCCAATTCATCAATCCATTTATCCTTAGTTAATTTGAAATTTACATCTCAAATCCAATTCTTGTTAATATAACTTCCCAATTATAAGTTCAAAAATTTATTTTTCTTTGGGTTATACTTCTTGTTTTAAGGGGTTCCAGAATTCAAACACCCAGCATTTATTTCAAATCAACTTCGAAATCATATATATCCACACACATATATACATATTTATCCCATTTACATATCAAATCACATATTAAATTTTAAACCATTTTTTTTAATCCAAAACAAATTCATCTTAAAACAACTCTTGTTTTAAAACAAAGATTTCTATATTAAAAAATATCAGAAATAATATTATTTATTATTTCCTTCAACATTTTGAAATAGTTTTAAAATTTCCGGGACTAGATTCAAACTTCACACTTAAGATCCATTTTTAATTTATGAGTCATGATTATATAATTTTACTTTCTTAAAACATTTCACTCTATTTCATCATTTTTTATTCCGTAATGAACATCCTTTTATTAAGACACAACAACCAATTATCATATTATCATATCGCGAAACCCAACACACCATATATTTCATCATAATTTCTCAAAAAATGCAATTAGGGTAAATTTATTTCAGTTCAAAACACTTTGAAAAACATTTCCGAAATCTCCGGGATATAAATTTCTGTTTTGAGTCTACCTTTAGCTGAACTTATTTGTATGGTTTATTCTTACCCGAATCTCTATTTGGTTATATATGTTTTCCACTTAAGTCTTATAACTGAATTTAATAGTTTTAGAAAATCACCTTGATATACTATAATAATCTAAAAAAAATTATTTCTTTTATATCAAAATATAATCTTATATAAAAATTATTTTAAAATCATTTTTAAAATGAAAATAACAAGTACGCCCTCATATACGCTCAACTCTTAGGGTACTACTGACCCAATCTCTAATGAGTAATCCCCACCAGAGCCAAGGTTCTCGCTTAACCTTCAGCTCCGATACCACGTGTAGCGACCGGGAGATTTTTGACCTTCGAAAATCGACACTAATATGTTCACTGTATAAAGTGCCGAGCAATCGAGTGCCGAAAATACCTGGTTGTTAGGGTTAAGAAGAAAAGGAGATGAAGAAGAACAAAAACAACAATACAGAATCTCACAATCGCAGTGGAACAAAATATAATAGCAGCATTTTATACAAGAAAAGCTGTAACTGTTAATATACATACAAGTTATCAGAGTACAATTATCATCAAATATATCTAGACAATTATGATAACCTGTCCCTAAATGCTGACTATACAGTCTATAATACATAGCAGAATATAATCAATACGCCTCTACCATCTAACTCGTCTCCTGAGCTCCAAAAGCATCCTAACTTGAAACTCTGTAATGCTCGGTATGACCCGAGAATTACAATAAAGTAACACCCGAGTCAGGCTAGAAACCAGCATGCGTAAACCCTCTTAAATTAAAATACTTAAGTTATGGAAAACCTTTGAAAACCAAGGTAACTCATATAAACCCGATGAGGTATCATCTTGTTTTAACCCAACTTTTTCAGAAAATCCAATGGTACAAAATAGTGTCTATTTAAAATAGTTAAATTTGTGAGATTGAACCACTTCCAGCCTATTAAACTCTAAAATCAAACCCATAAAGGTTCAGAGTGATTATTAATTTGAAGCGATTTCGGATAACACAGATTTTCGATTCCGGTCTCTTCGAGTCCAAGTAAAAGTAAATTGTTTAAAATAAACAATTTATTATTTAGGGTGATGTATTTAAATATGGGAATTTATTACATATTTTTATTCAAATAAACCGTAACATCATTTTGTTCTAACTATTATTAACCCAAACAATTATAAATTAAAGGAATTTAAAAACAATTTAATTTAATTTAATTAAGAATTTAATTAATTACTTCCTTTAATTCTTATAGATAATTAAATCTTACCTTTCACAAAATAAATTTAACTCAAACATT
Organism: Allium cepa; assembly: GCA_030765085.1. NCBI lineage: Eukaryota > Viridiplantae > Streptophyta > Magnoliopsida > Asparagales > Amaryllidaceae > Allium > Allium cepa. The sequence continues at coordinate 447,709,570 of CM060935.1, read as the reverse complement.
AGGAGGAAGGATCTACAAGGCAAAGGGTTTTCGTGTTGATTGAATTTATAATGTAAATTGAAATCAGGTTTTTAATAATTTAAAATATATAACTCATTTCCTTTCCTCCTCTTTTTTTTATTTTTTTCTTTCCTTTTCTATTTCCTATTCCCTTTTTCTTTCCTTTTCCTTTCCTTTATTTTTCTTACTTTATTTTTTTCTTTCCTATATTCCTTTTCTTTCTTCTTCGTTTTCGTTTTATTTTTCCTTTCCTTTATCTTTTTCTTTTTCTTTTCTTTTTCCTTATTTCCCTTTTTCTTTTCTCTCTGGCCCAAGACCGACCCATTCTCTTCTTTACTCCCCCTTTCTTTCTTCTAGTTCTTCTTCCTTTCTTCTTTTCTTCCCTCTTTTTTTTCTCTGCTACTTCTATCTGCACATACCCTTGACCGTGCACGTGTACAAGCCGACGATGAGTCGTCAACCACCTCCGACCACTTCCCCAAGTCGCCTCGGACCTCCGAAACACCTTGTGAAAAATTTGGATTACGGATCTTAAGACTGGAATAACACTAGGAGGGGGTGAATAGTGTTTTATGGATTTCTAAATCTTTTTGAAACTTATGTTATTTAATCACCAACAAATGCAGTTCACTGACACAAATTAATCACAAAATCAGACATAGATGCAAATACTAAATAAAAGCAGTAAAGAAAAGAACACACCAGCATTTTATACTGGTTCGGTGTTATCCTACATCCAGTCCCATATAATCGTGCGAATTTCTTATCAAAATAATCTCCCAGATTACACCCTCGGTTTGAAGGCTATGGGTTACACCCTACTGTATTCGAGTCCAGGGCAAACTCTCTTGATTTAACCAGGCTACAAAATCACCTAATCGATCTTCGGGGCTACAATCACACCTAATTTATTTCAAGGCTCAACCACACCTTTTGCTTAACAGTTTGATTTACAAAAGATTCTATAACTCTGAGTAGCACTGAGGTCATATGGAGAGAGTGACAGAGAATCAAACAAGAGATAATCAAGTTTGATTCACTTGGTATTTTGGTAGAGTATAATTTTGGATTCTGTAGAATAAATGTGGAAGATGAAAAGAAGAGAAAATAAATGAAATCTGGTAAAAAATTCGTTTAGAACTTACTGATATTTATAGTAGAGCAACAACCATATCTATTCGTGAAAGGATAGGACGAATAGACACTTCTTTTTGAAAATTGAAATTTAAAAATAACGGACACCATATCGACACCTAAAGGCAAAATTGATATTCTGATTTTCTTATTTAAATTGATTTCTATAATTTGTCAAAACAATTTCTAAACTTTGTAAATATATTTGAATATAGTTTAAACATATAAAAGAGTTTAGAAAGTAATTTTCAATATGTATAATCTTAATCTATAAAGTGATTTAAAATCCGAGTATATAAATATTTTAAAGATAAATATTTAAAACCTATGATGGTTTAAAAACAAATACAATTTTGAAATCAAAATATTAAAAATGATAAAAATTGTTTTGTGGCTATAATATTTGAAACCAAGAGAGATGTCTTTTTGAAAAGAAAGTTTTCAAAACATTTTTTAAGAACAAGAGATATATTTTTGAAAAGCATTTTTATAAAATTAGTGGATATCAAAATAGGACCACTATATGTTCCACTAGATATAATCGTGGGTTCCATCCCACTAGGGTTCCGTCTCTTTAACAGATTCGAAGTGGATTCCATTCCACGAATAAATTTTGAATAAAGATGTAAGTGCTTTCAGGAAGTTTTAACATAATTCTAGACTCAATACTTATCTTGTACTATTGAAATCTTAAACTCCTGATATCTTGATACTCGTGATTCTCAATCTTGACATCTTCAGTCTTGAATCTCTGTATTCTATAGTCTTCATTCTTGGTACCTGCATGTTTATATCCTGCATATACATGTATATCTAAACTATAATATTAGTATTTATATTTTATAACAAGTCCTAAGGTTGTTCTCATCAAAACCATCTTCTCAAGGACTAACAATCTCCCCTTTTTTGATGATGACAACCTATGTTTATAAAATATACTTCTCCTTCACAATAACTCCCTCTAAAACAAATAACTCCCCCTTAATCTAAGCCTAACTACTTTAACTACTCTATTTCATATTCTCCCCCTTTGTCATCAACAAAAAAAACTTATCCTAAACTAATATAACTCCCCTTAGTCTTATACTGGATGAAAAATATGAAAGTTTAAACCTAATAAATATATACTATGTTTCATATGATGTTATACAATCCATTCAAACCAAATCAATTATTATCAAATCAAAGAAAATCAAATCATACAATTCAAAAACAAGAAATTCAAACTGTAAGGAGATCAAATATTTATGGGAACTTAAACCCATCCTTCATCTCCAAAGATAGGATCCTTTTTAATAATTTCCCAATCTTTATTATCTTGAATCAAAATTCCTACATGATTTGCATCAAGATTATCTTTGTTGAGGGTAGAAATCATTCAATGGAGGGCATCAAAATGCTTCTCTTGTTCTGTTATCATCTGTATTTGACTTAGTACTAAGTGCCTTTGATTGCGGAGAATAAAAGTAAGAATATTCTTGAATGAATTGAGAGTTTCTTCATGATTATCACTTAGAGTTTTAGAAGAGGAAGACATTTTTGATAAATAGTGAAGAGATGCAAATAGAGATAAGCAGAAATGAAAAGATTATAAATTTATGAAAGCAATAGGTGCTTAAATAGGCAGAAATTCGTCTTAAATGAATAGACACGAGTTAGTTATTTTAATTTCAAAATTTAAAAATAACCAAATCCGACAGTTATATGTCGACGTAGTGGGGTAGAGGCATGTCGACATGGGTCTGTTAATTATGTGTCTTATTTATTTTGTGAACAAGTATGTGTGTATATATATATATAAATATAAACTTATATACTATACTAACATTTGTTCTAGAGACACGATAAGGTAGAAAAACATAAGATAGATGATTTTTATAAATAGATGAGATGATACATAAGATACTACATAATATGATAAAAAGAATAATACAGGCTTACACAAAACAAACTAATACATCACAACCTAGTTCTTAAAATGTGATAGAGGATGAGGAGGATGATGATAAGCCAAGTTTTCGACCAACTTTAGCAAAGAATTTGTTCATATTAGTGGACATTTTATCCAATTTCTTACTAACGGGTCTTTTGAGAATCTGTTGATTTTCCACTATAATCTTTTGATTTTTGAGGAGAGTTTTGTTGGAAGGATTGTTAGTATAGGTAGGATATTCAATACTTTCCAAGGAGGTTTCTTCGTTATCTTCTTTAATTTCCATTCCCTCCCCCTTCTTCTTCTCATCTTCTTCCTCCGTATCTTTATGTTCCAATCTTTCATCCTTTTCGGCAAGAGAATCATATTGTTGAAATATGAATGGAATTTTCATGAGAGAAATGTTGACATGATTAAGCACTTTTCTTGAAACAAATTCTTCCCTTTTGTAATCAACGTCAAAATAGTTAAATATCCGAGTGAGATAGATTCCATGATACAAGGTATTCTCACCCATTTTCAAATTCTTAGGACGAAGTTCATCCACAATCACTTGTGCCCAATTAATGTCATAATGAACAAAGATAGCAAAAGGAGATTTACAAACTTTTAAAGTTGGGTTATTGAAATTTCCCAATCTAGGAGTGGTAGTATGTTGCAAAAGAAGATTGACAATATGTGATTTCAGACGAAAGTTATGATTTTTAAATTCAAAGTTGTCATCTCCTTCGAAAATGTGATGAAATGTCTCACGATTACGTTTACAATATTAAAAGTAGAAAGATCTATTCTCGAATTCTTGCAATTGAGAATGTTGCCCAAAATTTCACAATTTAAAACAATTTTAGTGCCTTTAAAACTACTCCAAATTTCATCTTCATTTCCCTCATAAAAATCGCGATTCAAATTTGCATAATACATTTTAACAAGATTTGGGTAACAGACAAAATCATTTTAAGAATTTTCAAAAAGACTAAGGATATGATTCTCTTCAAGAAGAGTATTGATTTCGTATGTAGAGAAATCTTTAAAGATTAAAAACTTTCCCGTATGAACTTTTTCGAAATTAGCATATCATATATAAGCCTTGATTGCTTCCGGATCATTATTAAGATACTCACTAATGGTTTTAGACACCCTCATTGTGGATGGAGTGCTTGAAGAAGCCATTTTTGAAGAAATTAGAAAGTTTGAAAGAGTGAAAAAGAGTTTGAATTTTAAAATGAAAGTGTGATAGATAATGGAAACAAATAGATATTCAATAGACATGTTCTCTGGTCAATAGGTACCTTTCCAGAACATTGGATTTGGTGAAAAGGTGGAGGAAAATACAAAGATTTGAATTCAAATTTGAATTTCAAATTTCTGACAAGGATGTCAACATCATGGGTAGGGCCATGTCCACATGGGTCAGAGAATTCATATGACTTATATTTTCCTTTATACTTTAATATCTATATACATATATTATTTTTAATGTCCATATATTTTTTGGAGTGATATTAAATATAATATTACTCTTTTAATAAAAAATAGTATAATATTAAAAATAAAAATAAACATAACAATAAAAATTTAAAATTCAAACAACATATAATTTAAAAAACATTCAAACAATTTTAAGAAAACAATTTCAACCAATGTATTGTAAACGTGTACCTTTTCTAAATTCATATCTCCGAGATCATCGGAATCATGAATAGCCGTAAAGCACATACTTGAATTTTCCATCTTCTGATCATCATCGCTTGAGTATGAGTCTGAGTCTGAATCATCTATTGTAGTGGTATACACTCTTTTCCTTTTCTCTGTTTAATCATTACTTGCAGGAAACTTTTGCTTATCAGGATGCGGGCAGTCTCTTTTGAGGTGGCCTGGTTCATCACAGTTGAAACATTTGACGTGGTTTGGTACTTCATTATGATTTCAAGAATTCCTATAATCATTCTTTTTGAAGTTGTTCATCTTTCTGTATTTTAGAAACTTTCGAAAATTCTTTGTCATGAAAGCTATTTTTTCATCATCATCACTTCCCAAGTCTGATCCATCTGTTAAGTCATTGAACGCAATTGACTTCTTATTAAATGCCTTGCTATCTCTTCTCCCTTGCATTTGTACTTCGAACGACATTAAATTTCCAATCAATTCTTCAATCTTTAAAGTACTGATATCATTTGCTTCTTCGATTGCAAGAGTTTTCTGATCCCATTCCGGAGTAAGAGAATTTAGAATTTTTCTTACTTGTTCTTCTTCGAAAAAACTTTTTCCCAATGATGTAAGAGAATGCACAATATCCTGAAATCTGCCATGCATATCTGAAATGGACTCATTAGAATTCATTTTGAATATTTGAAACTAATTTATGAGTATGGATATTTTGATCTGTTTGCTTTGCTTATTCCTTCATGAGTAACTTGCAAAGTTTTCCAGATATCATATGCAGGCATACAAAAAGATACTCTTTGAATTCATTCCTATCAAGTGAATAAAATAAAATATTCATGGCTTTGGAATTATTTTGTGCAATAGTCTTTTGCTCAACAGTCCACTATGCAAAACTAGTTGTGGGTTCAGAATATTTAGTTTGTGTGATATTCCAAGTGTCTAATCTTATTGACTATAAATATATTTTCATTCTACATGCCCAATATGCATAGTTACTGTCATTAAAAAGTGGTGGTCTGGTAGTAGACTGACCCTCTACAAATGAACTAGTGATAGTGTTAACAGAACCAGTGTTGGTTGCCATTTTTAAAAATTTTCAAAATTCAGATTATGAAAGCTTTGAACCAATGCTCTGATACCTAATGTGAGAAATGTGGATTATGGATCTTAAGGCTGGATAACACCAGAGAGGGGGTGAATAGTGTTTTATGGATTTTCTAAATCTTTTTGAAACATATGTAATTTAATCACCAACAAATGCAATTCACAGACACAGATATAATCACAGAATCAGACACAGATGCAAATACTAAATAAAACCAGCAAAGGAAAGAACACACCAGGATTTTATACTAGTTTGGAGTTACCCTACATCCAATCCGGTACAATCGTATGGATTTCTTATCAAAATAATCTCTCAGATTACACGCTTGTTTTCAAGGCTATGAGGTACGCCCTTCTATATTCGAGTCCAGGGCAAACTCTCTCGATTTAACCAGGCTATAAGCTCACCTAATTGATTTTCGAGGCTACAGTCACACCAAATTGATTTCAAGGCTCAACCGCACCATTTACTTAACAGTTTGATTTACAAAAGATTCTATAACTCTGAATAGCACTGAGATCTTATGGAGAGAGTGGCAGAAAATTAAACAAGAGATAATCAAGTTTGATTTACTTGGTATTTTGGCAGAGTATAGTTTAGGATTCCTTAGAATAAATGTGGAAGATGAAGGGGAGAGAAAATAAATGAAATCTGGTAAAAAATTCGTTTAGAACTTACTGGTATTTATAGTAGACAACAACCATATCTATTCGTAAAAGGATATGACGAATAGACACTTCTTTTTGAAAATTGAAATTTGAAAATAACGGACACCATGTCGACATGGGGGGTTGAGGGATGTCGACATGCTCAAGGAAAAATTGATATTTAAAGGTTTATGTAGTTTTTAAATCAATTTGATATTTATTCAAATATTTAAATATCATAAATTTATTTGTCCAACTTATAAAATCAATATTTCAATAATTAAAATCAATTAATTTCCCTGATGTCCGATGGCTAAAAATCCAGGTCGTCACACATTCACTCTCATACATTTGTTTTCCATTCTAAATTGTTGCCATTCAAAAGGAAATCCTTATTATAGTACCGTAAATAACTATTTACAAAAAAGCATTTGGCTATCCTCAACACTTAAGAATATCAAATAATTTACACTTTACGTAAATTGATCAAACCGAGATTTTAATGATCAAATTCCTTGATACATCTTCTGGCTCTTGATTCGTGCTTCATCTAAAATAACCGATTTTTATTGTAATAAAACATAGTGAATATATGATCACAATTTGGTTTATTTACTCACTTTTGAGTGAAACAATTCATCTAGGTCTCACAAAATACGATTATGAATGTTCATCATATAACACTTATATGTGATCGAATATGGATCAAATATCTATATTCTCGTATTGCTATTAGAGTCCACTCATGGAAGACAATAAATATTCTCGGGAAAATGAACACCTAAATGAATAAATTACGATGTATTTAATAGTTGTATAATTTGGCTTGCATGAGTCTTGAATTGCAACTTGCGAAACGATTTATTAGTAAGTATATTTTGTATTTTTATGTTATTCTTTATTCAGTTTATTTGTATGTTTAAACAATAAACATTCAATCAATTATAATGGTTGCACCAGTTTATTTGAGTAGATTATTTAACTGTTATAACATATATTCTTATAATTTTAGAAAGTTAAATGTGTACATTTAATTTTTCTAATAAGGATCACACTGGATTTTTTATGTTTCTCGAAACCATAAGCAAAGGTATAGAAATCTTTTAGTTTTTTTGATGGGTCTTAGGACCCACTTTCATGGGATTTTAACCTTGAGGAAACTCAATAAATCATTGGCTTGCATGTGATGTATAACGTCTTAGCAGTTGTATCATATACAACTCCTAACGCATGGTCTTCGTCCTAATCTCATCACGACCTTAAGGGAACTCAAGAAATCGAAAGAGATCATTCACTCATAACCACCATTTTGCAATGGCCTAAGTATAATGCATATAACTTAAGGCAACTCAAATAATACGTGCGTGTATCTTACCTCGTGTAGTTAATATATAAATAGTACTACATATAACATCACTAGCATGGGGAAACTCAACAACTAAAGAGTATGCAAGTAAAGTATTACTATATAAATGGTAGAGGATAACTAATATAGTATGGATTCATAATCTTTATATAGTTCTTTGAGTGATATCGATTTAAGGAACACTTTATTTCTTATGAAAACCCTCGTGATTCAACAGTCGAACACATCTGAAATCGCGGTATATGTCACGGTATATGTGCAATACATATATACCCATTACTTATACCTAAGTTGGGTTTCTTGCAGTTCTAAGTATTATACACTTATATCATACAACTTTAATTTGTTTATAACATTTTATAATTTAATTGACTTATATAATTTTCTTATTTATATATTAATTAAATCTGGTTTAATTAGTCTTAATTTACTAATAATTTAATTATTTTTATTTAAAATCCAAAACTTATTTTACCCATCTTAAACAATTTAAGATGAATACTAACTATAATAATTATATATTTATATATTTGTGTGTGTGTTTGTTATTACATATATGTACCTTTATTAATTAATATTTAATTGATATATTTATCAAAGAAATATTCATTTAATTAAAACATTTTTAACTAAATACTTTTAATAAATTTAAATATTTAGTTTATTATGTGCCTTAGATAGTTTAAGATAAATGTATGTATACATATATTATTATATATTTTTATTTTTATTAATTAACTTTCAAATAATTATTTATTTGATTAATCTAATTAATTAAACTAACTTTTGAAATTATTGAATTTGCCATCAAAAAATTCGGAATTATTTTATTACTTTATAAAATTTCATTTTATATTTTAAGCTTAACTTTAAAATCAAAATATATTTTAAATTTTTAAACTGAATTTTGAAACTAGTCCGAGGCCCAAAATCAATTCAGGCCTTTATACTAGAGACAACTTTGGACTAACATCATCCTTTAGGCCAGGCTAATAGCCAGGTAATGCGGAATAATTGATTACGCAAATCCAACCTTCAATACTACTTTTCTAAACACCCTACTAAATTTGTAGGGTACGATGACCCACCTTTTCGATCCTTGAAAGTTGACATTAATACATCTATGATATTCATGTGTCGAGCATCCAACAACTGAAAATACATATTGTTGGGGTGAATGGAAATAAAAGACTGAACATAATCTCATATCATAATGAGTATCTATAATATACACAAAGTTCTTTACAACAGAAAACTTTAATATATGCATACAACCATTAGGTCAACTAAGCAATCATCGGCATAGACAGTTTTAACAGCCTGCCCTTACAATCGCTGATAAATTATAAAACTAGAAAAATGCAGTGGAAATAAAAAGATACGTTAATACATTTTGGAGGCATCTGGCTCGCCTCATGAAGCTCCAAAGCATCCAAACTAGATTTGAAAATATGCTCGGTCTAACCCGAGCATTATAATAAAATAACACCCGGATCAGTCTGGTAAACCAGCGTGAGAAACACACCTCAATTGAATTTTACTGTTATAAAAACCTTTTGAAAATAAAAGTATCTTGTAAGACCACACTACACATAAACTCGGATGGGTTTTTACCTTACGATAACCAAACCATTTTTATTAGAAAATCCAATGATATTACAATAATGTCTAAGGTTTAAAATAAATATTGAATATAGATAGAATGCTTGCATCTCTTGTTCTAGCATAGTTAGGCACAACTAAGCCCGTAAAGTACGAATTGGATAATGGATTCCAACAATGGCAGGTAAAGGACTACCATCCGTATGGTACATCTCTAGATAAAACATAGCAAGGGCTAAAAAAACATTTGCCTCACTGCCCACACAGGACCAACCTAACCGTTACTAAATAGGACAAAATATGTCATCACCCCGGTTGCTTTCTAACCATAACTGAGAGCTTTCATGCATAATCAAATCCATAATATAATGATCTAGAAAGGTGACAACACATCCTTATGGGAGCGACCTATATAGCCATGCTGCATCTACCCTGTTTTAGTAATATCCTGGGTTGTGAGGTTTGAGGAAATGCTTTTACCATTTCTCTTAGCAAATCCCCTTAGAATGCTAACACCGCCCTCCAAGCAGCAATGTAACCCCAACATTCATCCATACAAGTTCGCTCTAGGTATAAATGAAGCCGAAAGCACTACTTCCACTACAACCATTTTGGAAACACCCTTGGGATTACTAGTAAGTAGCCCTTGCACTTCAAACAACTCTGTCTTTGTAACTATCATCATCAAGACGTCAAACATTCGAACGTTTATTCTGGTTCGAAGTGGTTTTGGGATAACATACATGATCCTGGTCTCTACAAACCTACAAAGATAGTTTAAAAATGGCCAAATTTGATAGTTGGTTATTTAACTATCAAATAAATACAACAATCAGATCAAGGATATATTTTCACAGGGAAAACAACATTGGTTAAGCACATAAGAAACTACTATACTTTTTAATTAATCCTTTCGCTAATTAAATTCACTTTTTAAATAATTCTATAAAAATACTTTTACAAAGATATATTCCCAAAACCCTTTATGCTCTTTTAAATACTTGGAAGAACATTCATATACTTATTTCAATGGTATAAGTATATTCACAAAACACTACACCTTTCTTGCTTAGAAAATGTATTCATATACTCACCTCAATAGTATAAGTTTATTGTCAAAATATTATGAATCAAAATCATATCAACGGTATTAAAACAAATATATTAAAAAAGCGAAGATAAGGATAAACCCAAACATTATTCCTTGGGTGTGAAGCATATAACGAATGCCCACACCATCAAAATTAAGAAGGTCAATTTGGGAAATCCAATCTCATTTCATTCTTATAAAATTATTTTTATAAATCCCCTTTTAATAAAATTCTTTTATTTATAAAAGTCTCTTTTACAAATTCCCAAACCTACTTATAAAATTCTTTACAAATCTCTAAGTCTAATTGTAAATTCTTTTATAAATATCTAAAATCATTTATAAAACTCCTTTCCAAATTTTAAAGATCTCTTCCAAATTTGTAAAATTCCTTTTATAAACAATTTGTTATAGAAACCTTTTATACTACTCCAAAAATCATTTATGGAACTCCTTTTATAAATCTCTAAAACCATTTATAAAACTCTTTTATAAATCTCTAAATCCATTTATAAAACTCTTTTCTAAAATCATTTATAAAACTCTGTTCTTTTGTAAAACTCCTTTATAAAATTCCTTTATAAAAACCTTCTAAACCCCTTTTTAAAAATCCTTTATATAGCCTTTGTAAAAATCTTTTGTAAATCCAAAACTCCATTTTCATCTATAAACTCTTTTATTAAATGAAAATTCCCATTTGAAAATTAAGTTATTATTTATAAATATAATTAATCAGATAAATTAATTAACTTTAAATATCATAAACAAATAATAAATTAACTTTTCAACAACACTAATAACATAATTAATTTTCCTTCTGAATATCATAAATGAAATAACTAATTTAATCCAAACACATTATTAATACAATAATAGTGATTAACAACAAAACATTACTAATAAATAATAATTATTAACTTAAAACATTATAAATATAATAGTTAATAATTTCAAACATATTAATAAAACAATAATAATTAATCTTCGAACATTATTATAATAAATACTAATTAACTTCCAATACATTATTAATAAATAATAATTATTAATTCCAAAATGTTACTAATAAATAACTATTATAAATTTCAAATCATTATTAATAAATAATTATTATTAATTATCTTAGAACAATATTAATTATTTAAATAATTAACTCTTTACAATATTAAAATATTGATAAATAACTTCAAATAAATAAATATAAATAAACAATTTTTAAAACATTATTAAACAATGGTTAAACAACTTTAAACATTTCTAAATGGTTAAGAAAAGATAAAAAAGGTTAGGGTAAAAAAGAGAGGTTCAAAATCCATTTAAATAAAAGTATTTCAGAAAACACAAAGGTTAGATTTAAAGTCATTCCCCGAATCAAAAACCAATTTCAAGCCAAACGATAATTAATAGTATTTCAAAATATTAAATTGAGGCCAATAACTACCAAAGCACTTAATCCGTGTTGTTTTTGATTTTTATCATGGGTTGAGTTTTGAATATATAATAATGTCGTAACCAATATAGCCAAACGATCAGGTTTTGGTATCTAATAATTCATACAACAGAATGTGATCCCATTGGAACTGTTTCCGCGGCATAATTCCAACATATACAAAAGTTAGCTTTTCAAGTAGCTTGATTTATGAACCAAACTCCACCTTCGAACTTGAAACCAAACAGTAGGAATATATCGATGCTTATACTCATTCTCGCTCGCTCAGACCATCCGGACCCAATGGAAACAATCCCGAGTTCTAAAAAGTCCATCTATGAAAATTGAGTTTTCGATCATCGATAAAATCAACTAATTAAATATTTAAATATCCAAAATTTAAATATCCAGAGTAGCCTAAAAATATGGGTTGTAACACTCTCCCCCCTAAAAATATTTCATCCTTGAAATCCTAAAGGATTAAGCAACAAACCCCAACACCCAATCATATTTGATGATGTATAAAATCATCTTCAAGTTATGCCAAAACAAGAACTCCACACTAATATATCCTGGACAATATCCTACCTACGCGTGCACATGTCAACCAGCAACACACTCACATCTGAATCAAGTTATAAACACTCAAAACAAATAAGTAACAACAACTACAACTATTGTGACAACTTCCTATATTATCACTAAAATTACCTAGTCCCTCGGGAAATTCCAATAATCTTTGCCATCGATTCCTTTGGCTAATCGTCGTCTCTAAAAACCTTGCGCTAACTTCCTTCCAACTTTGGTCTAAATTTTTGGAAAATTTCGAAAGCACCTCCGTTGCACGGCTCGATCCAAAAAACTACAACTTGCCTCAAACAGCCCAAACCAACAAAAGAAAACAAAGCCCAAAAATAGCCTTCCATATCTAGGGTATGAAATCACCAATAAAATCTCAAACTCTAAATCTACCACATACCTATTTGTCAGGAAACAAACTCTATTCATGAAACCAAAAGCAGCAAGCTAGCCTTTGCTTCCATGTACCTGAAACTCACTTACATAACCCAACAAAGAGTTAAACATAACAATGAAACAATAAAATAACTCATCCATCATATAACATGAATCTAAGCATGCCAAACCATAATTAACAATCATCTCAACCAACATGTCATATCAAATCATGTAACCTACATTTCTAAAGTCAAAAGCATATAATTACATTAAAGCTCATACGATGTGCATATGTCTTCCATACACAATGTCAAATCCGATCACTCGCTCGATTATACAAATTTCATTTTCAAACTGTTATTGCTCACTTCACTTCTCCGGTGTGGACTTCGATCCGGTTCCTTGATTAGAAACCATCATTCTCCTCGCGTGGCCATTCACCATGATAGAGAACTTCGGGATCATACCAAAAATCTGTATCAGGTGTTTGCCATCAAGAATCATGTGAAAAATCCTTTGTTCCGACCGGTGTATGTCACCACAAAATCATGTTCCCGAGTCCGGATCAAGAATTTTCCTGCGAATAAAATGATCTATGTAAGTTTATTCCAATTGGTTTATAACTATACCAATTCCTTTTTATTCACATTTATTTTCACTTCTAGTATATTTCCTTTAATACCAATATCACTCACGATCCATTCCATGAAACCATTATTTAAATTTATTACCATCTTATACAAAACAACTTATGTTTATTAGTCACTTTACACTTAAGTTCACAATCATACAACCGTCTTCTACAACCTAAGAGTATATGCAGAAAATTAAATTTTGTTTCACTTAACCAGAATATCAATCAATTAAAAACTTGTTTATATTTCTATCTATTCAACTTTATAAGTTTAAAATACTTACTTTCTTATAATCTCTCACAACACTTCAATTTCTATATCAAATCTGGAAGGACAACTATCCAAAATCGTCGAAAATTCTATTTCATTTGGCTTAAACCAATTCAGAATTAAACACTTGGTTTTTATTTCGAAACATTTTGAAATCATATTATATACATATCTTATTTTGTATATCAGATCATACTTTTGGAATTCAAAACCAATTTTTTTATCTATACAACTCTAAACAAATTACGATGGTAGCAATCCCCCAGTTAGAAACTCGAAAGTGAACACCAATGATGCTACAATCATCTCGGAATTATTTTCCAGCGACCGAATTGAGGTTAGAGCTTTTAATCTCCTTCAAAATATTTTTCAAAAATATTTCCGTTCAAAAATACTTTCAAATTATATTATTATTAATTTCCTCCAAAACATCCAAAACAACATTTTTCAAAACACTGGGATTCCAGTTCTTAAATTCCCAGCTTAAATCCTTTTTGTTTATAAACCACATTTATAAATCATATTTATAAAATTTCACCTTTGTATATAAAATTGTCTCACAAGTATTACTTTGTTTAATTATAATAAACCACTTCTATTAAAATTAAATTTTTAAAATTTTTAACCCAACATTATCACCGAACGTCTTATAGTCAAAATTTAAAATTACAAGTTGCTCGTTTCGATGTTTCCACAAATTTCTATCTATCCAACCCATGTAGTAAAAAGGATAAAACTGCTCCTAGTCAACCACGATAGTCAATGCCCATAAATTGGTCGGGCACAACTACTCAATCGACAAATCATAGATAATGCTAAAAATTAGGTGAGCATGATTAATCAAACAATAAATGATAATAATTAAATATTATCATTTCCTAAGAACAAGAAGACTAAAATATCTATATAATTTTATATTCCTTTATATATAAAATATAATCCTAGGTAAAATTATTTCATTTATCAATTTTGCTGTTTGCCTTGTTCAAGTGTTTAGAAATCCCTATCGATACCGTGGCATCCCATGTTTCAACCAGAATTCATAAACCACTCCTTAGATAAGTTAACACAATATAAAATATTTTATAGCACTAACAATTATGTACTCTATATATATAATAAACCCAACTCATTCTAGTATGTTCCTCATCCTATCTCTAATGAGTTTACTCATTCTAGGGTATTACAAACCCTTTCTATAATGAGTTTTACCCTACCAATGCCTAGATATTCGCTCAACCTAAGCTCTGATACCATGGGTAATGACCTAGCTTTTCGATCCTCGGAAGTTGATACTAATACATCCACAGTATTTACATACCGAGCATCTAAGTGTCGAAAAGATAGATTGTTGGAGTGAAAGAAAATAAAAGACAAAACAAAATCTCACAGTGTAATGAGTAATCTATAATATACACAATGATCTTTACAATATAAAGCTTTACTATATATATAAAGATATACATACATACATACATACATACATACATACATACATACATACATACATACATACATACATACATACATACATACATACATACATACATACATACATACATACATACATATATATATATATATATATATATGTATAAACAACCATTAGAGTCAACTAAACAATTATCAGCCTGGACAGTTATACCAACATTCCCTTATAATTGCTGATAAATTACAAAACCAAAAAAATGTGGCAAAAATAAAAATATGCGTGAATACTTCTTGGAGGCATTCGACTTGTCTCCTAAAGCTCCAAAGCATCCGAACTAGATCTGAAAATATGCTCAGTCTGACTTGAGCATTATAATAAAATAACATTTGGATCAATCTAGTAAACCAGCATGAGAAACACGCCTCAATTGAATTTTAATGTTATGAAAACCTTTTGAAAATAAAGGTATCTCATAAGATCACTCCACATATAAACACAAACGGATTTTTATCTTATGATAACCAAACCATTTTTATTAGAAAATCCAATGATATTACAGTAATGTCTAGGGTTTAAAATAAATATTGAATATAGCTAGAACACTTGCACATGTTCCAGCATTGTTGGGTACAACTAAACCTGTAAAGCACATATTAGAGAATAGATTCCAACAATGGAAAGGTAATGAACTACCTTCCATACAGTGCATCTGTAGATAAAATGTACCTAGGGCTCTAAACGCATTTCCCCTCTACCAACACAGGACCAGCTTACCTCTTATAGATAGTACTGAATTATCATCGCCTTGGTTGCTTTCCAACCTTAATTAAGAGCTCTCATTCACAACCAAATCCATAATATAACGATCTAGAAAGGTGACGACACACCCTGATGGGAGCGATCCACATAGCCTTGTCGCATCTCTTGTTTTAGCAATTTCCTGGGTTGTGAGGCACAATGTTTTTACCTTTTCTCTTGGCAAATCCCACTTGGAATGCTAACACTACCCTCCAAGCAACAATGCAATGCCAACATTCATCTATACAAGTTCGCTCTAGGTCTGAATAAATTGAAGGCACTATGTCCACTACATCCATTTTGGAATCACTCTCAGGATTAGTAGCTAGTAGCCTTTGCACCTTAAAGAACTCCATCTTCAAAACTATCATCATGAAGATGTCGACAGTTCGAATGGTTATACCGGTTCGAAGTGGTTTTCGAATAACAAATTTGATCTTGGTCTCTCCGAACCCACAACGATAGTTTAAAACTAGCCAAAGTTGATAGTTGGTTATTTAACTATTAAATAAAAACAACAATCAAATCAGGGATTTATTTCCATAGGTAAACCAATATTGGTTAAGCACATAGCAACCACTAACTTCTTTAATTAATCCTTTCATTAATTAAAATCACTTTGAAAATAATTGTGTAATAATACCTTTACAAAGATATATTCGCAAAGCCCTTTGTACTCTTTTAAATACTTGGAAAAATATTTATATGCATATTTCAACGGTATAAGTATATTCACAAAAACACTACACCTTTCCTATTTAGAAAATGTATTCATATACTTATCTCAACGGTATAAGTTTATTCTCAAAACATTATGAATCAAAATCATATCAAAAGTGTCAAAAAAAATATTGTTTTTAAAAAACGAAGACAAGGATAAACCCAAACATTATTCCTTGGGTGTTAAGAATATAACGAATGTCCACACCATCAAAATTAAGAAGGTCAATTTGGGAAATCCAATCTCATTTCATTCTTATAAAATTAATTTTATAAATCCCCTTTTAATAAAATTCTTTTATTTATAAAAGTCTCTTTTATAAATTCCCAAACCTACTTATAAAATTCTTTACAAATCTCTAAATCTAATTATAACTTCTTTTATAAATATAGCCGTGAAAAAAATTCAACAAAAGGCGGAAACAAATCCATTATCCGTTTTACGTCATCGCTATGTGCCTCTTTATATTTAAATGATTCGCCTTATACATCAACAGTTTTACGCTTGTCAGACAGAAAGAGGCATATAGCAAAAATGGACTGCATTCCATTGCATTAGAAAGAGGGGTATTTCATATCAGACTGATCTTGTTGTGCACTTACTAGGAGGATGGGAGAAATTTCCTCCAAGCCATAAGGTTATCTTATAGTTTTCCCTAGAAAAGAAGTTGATTGCATACTTTACTTCCTTGATCACCTGGATCACTTGGCTTGTCTCTTTTCTATTACCGGGAAAAGCCAGTTAACACGTCCATTCGACAAGCTCTATTGTTCTTCCTGATCACTCCTATAGTCACTCATGCGGACCACTCCATTATCTACCATTTACGTATTAATCTTTACGTATGCCATCTCTAACCATCCTACCGGAAGCTATACTATTCCATAGCTATAGGAATAATTTATCCCACATAGTGCAAGGCTCGACCAAAGGTAGCGAAGCTGTGCTCCAAAGAGCGCATAGGGAGGAGCGCTCCAAAGAGGACTCCGAGGGAGCATAGTGGTGGTGCCGTAATTGCCTGAGACTTGGATTTTGTCCTACTCTTCTGATCTGATCGAAGCTTTCCTCATCCATAGGATGTGATTGAGAACCAGAGGCATCCGTAAGACCCGGATCCAGTGAAAAAATAAGGATCACTTCTTATGGATTCGTTGAGAATGCTTCTGATCTAGTTCCTGGCCTATTAGAAGTAGAAGGTGCTCAAGCAAGATTCTCACGGACCGAAAAGGATTGCAGTCAGTTTGATAATAATCAAGTGAAAACAATAAGTGGGGGTTTTAAATTCCTCTCAATATCTTTGCTCGAATGAATCTGGAAACAAAGCTGCCGTATACCCACCCTTAAGATACTTGGATCCAATGATACACTTAGGGAAATTGAGATCTCAGTAAGTTATATTTATTCTTAGCTTGCCATAGTACTTGAGGTGCGCGGCGTAGAACAGAGAAGTAGAATGCATGAGAATCGTAGGAGTAAGGGCCATCCCTTATTCGCTTCAGGAGAAGGCATTCCGTATTTTCTGTGATAAGCAAACCACCCGGACTAGTTAGCACTGTTAATGATATAGATTCCTTATTTACTAGTGAATTTTGGAGGAATTTGCAATCAGCCTTAGAAATAACATTGAATCTTAGCACCGTTTACCATTCGTAGAGGGATGGATGGACATAATGAGTGGACAAAATTTTAAAGGATTTATTGAGGGCTTGCATATGGATTTTGAAGGATAGTGGGAGTAGCATTTATCCTTAGTAGAATTTACGTACAATAATAACTATAAGGCGACGATTGGCATGGCACTCTTTGGGACCTTATGTGGAGGTCGTGCAATCACCTAATTGTTGGTGGAAAACTATCGATAAAATTCTACTTGGACCAAATTTTATCCACGAGACTATGAAAAAAGTTAAGATGATTAGGCAATGAATGAAAACCCTCAGGACCGATAGAAGTCCTATTTTGATAGGTAAAGAAAAGAGTTGGAGTTTTTAGTTGGAGACATGGTATTCATTAAGCTTTCCCTTTAGGAAGTTTATTAAGTTTAGGACTTCGGGAGAGTTGGTGCCGAGATTTGTTTAGCCATTCCCGATTTGGAAAGAGTTGGAATTGCATATCGAGTAGGGCTTCTGAATAAGTTAGTGGGAATCCACTATGTTTTCCATGTATCACATTTGAGAAAATGTCTACCAGACACCGTCACTATAGTAGAGCTTGTTCATTTAGCGATGTAGAGATGGAGTTGATAGCACCCCGTGCTCCTACACGTATAGTGGAGCACATAATTAATGAGCTTTGTAACAAATAAATTAAGCTGGTTTGAGTGCAATAAGGAGAAAATCCAACGGAAAGCATGTGGGAGACAGAATAGAAAACGAAGGCTTCTCATCCTAAGCTTTTCTCTTGTAAATTTTCTTTCTTCAAAATTTAGTGTTGTATAGTTTTTGGTTGAATTGCGGCTGCTATATTGGATGGCAGGAGGTGGTTGCGACCTTTTTTACAATTATTTTTGCACTCCTGTAAAATCTTATGCATATTTAGGATGTTTGCATACGTGCCTGTATGTCATGATTTTGCATTCACACTATGTTCGGGCTCACCTATAGTATCCTCATACAAAATCACATTGCATTTTTGGTAGAGTGGATGGTTATGCAGATAACTTGGTTATGTATCATGGTTGTAGAGTGCACGTTACACTATCTATCCCTTAGGGATTTCAGAGACAAAATCCATTTTAAGGGAGGAGAATGTAACACCCCGTAAAATAGACGAAATTTAATTTAAAAATTTATTAATTAATAATAAGGCTAAAAATGAGAATTTTGCAAACGTCAGAATTTGGCCAAAGAATTTGCACCATTGTTTACTTTTCAATTTTCTAAGCAACTTTCATATGTAAAGTTTCACGATCAAAGTTCAAACGGAGAAGTTATTGATCTTTGAAGTTTATTAATTAACATTTGAAATTTAAAAAGGTATATGGAACGTTAAGTAGTAGACCTAATGTTGAAGTAAACGTAAACTGTAGGGTTAAATAGAGAAATAAATAATAAAATATTAAAAATTAACGATAGTAATAAATTTCTCTAGAAAATAGAAGGTCGATCGCCTTTATTGGGCTGGTCGATTCCCAAGAAAGGTTGGTCCACCAGTTAATCAATGTCGACTAGGATTTGCTTAGGCCAGGAATGGCACAGATTTTATTAATTATAACCAACTTTGATTGTACAATTCAGTTGCATTCTAACCACTATAAATATGGGGATAACCCTCTCGCTTTTAATCATTAGAAAATTAACAATGCTACCAAAACCCTATCCATTCTCTTCCTCAACTTTTTTTAGATTCAAAATTCAACCTTCAGGGAAGAAACCATCATATTGAAGGGAAGAGACAATAAGTTTTAATTATATACAAATATATTTCTTTATTTCTATTCTTCTCTATTCTTTGAACTGAATGTGATCTAATATATAATTGAATAGTTGTATATTGAAAATGAAAAAGAAGACAACTAGAGGAGGAAATAGGCGAAGGCGTAGAATCGAGTCCAGAGGAATTCAAGAAAGCTAGTTTTGAGTGAAAATCTTAGGTTTTTTTTATAGCAATTGTGTAGTAAAAATTTGGATTTGTTTATACCTTGGGGAGTTTTGTATTCTAAAACCCTAAATCAAAAACTCTAAAATTTCTAATAAAATGTCGATTCTTGGATTGGTTGGAATCTCAGTTGTTTTATGTTAATATAGTAGAATTTAATTTGTTGTTTGCAATATGAATAATTTATTTTCTATTCAACTTTCAGTTCCAATTTATTTTGATGTGATAAAGGGTTTTAAAAGAAAAAATAATACAAAATGGTGTGCAAAGTATGGATACTCCTATTTGTAGTTTTCATCGTCTATTTTCGTAATTTAAACAAATATGAAGCTCTATTTCCACTTCAAGCTTTTATATATAAAAGTTGAATATAATATAATGGGTTAAATTGTAAAATTTAGTTTTCTTGAAATATAGGTGTTGATTCTATTATTTAAATGCAAATAAGTTTTGTACTTTGATTCCTTTTTTGAATACATATGTATGCAAATTTGTTTTGTTAAGCTAAGGATATTAGCTATTTTTTACATTACCGTATGGACCAAAGACTTCTATAATTATAGAAGTTTCAACATTTTAACAATTAGTATAGGAAGCAAAAATCTTAGTATAATAATAATTTTACGCACGCTAAAGAATATTTAATGAAAATTAGTTTGTATAATATTTTACATTAGTTATATTAGTAGCATATAAGTTGTAAACATATTAAATAAATAGGTTAATAGATAGCATTAAACCCTATAGGAAGGGAGTCAAGGATAATTATGGAAATTAATCCGTAACTAAAGGAAAAATAAGGAGTTCCCTTATATGGCCATAACACATAAATGAGGGTGAGGTATGTACACACACACCCACACACACATAAATTGTAATGTCGGAGGGCAGAAATATGACTAAGTTATAATGATGCGAGGTCAGTCAAAAGTACATAAAAGTCCGCCCACTAATCTGACTACTAGTAGTGTGACTTTGGACTGATGTGAGACATCGTCTACAATAAGTACCTACGAAGGATGAGAGGTTAGTCCTAATTCTTTAGGTAAGCCTGCCCAGCTAATCTAGCTCATAGTACCTACGAATAGTTAGACTAATGTAAGCAGTCACGATTTGGGTTACGGATCATTAGATGAATATCCTTGTATAGGCTTGCTTCTGGGTTAGGGGTATTAAGTGGCTGTTTCAAGGTCGGGGTTACCTTTTATGTGTAGAAGTGGGAAAGCTCATAAGGGGGTCTGCTTTAGGGTTAAGGTATTAAGTGGCTACTGTAGGGTTCGCCTCTTTTTGATAAAAGAAGTGTTAAGTGGCCTTATAAGATTTCTTACGATGTCAGCTAGGAAGTACCAAGAAGGGTCCGCCTTAGGTCTAGTTATTAACTGACAGGGATCAACCTAGTGTATTGGTAATAAGTGATCAGAGTCTGCCTATTTTTCATTAAAGAGGTATTAAGTGGCTCAGGTGCTTTCTCTCACATCACTGAGGCATGATTGATGGAGATGAGTTATCAGACCTCATAGTTGTGTTGCCTTCTAGTTAGAGTCATAAAGTTGCACTGGAAAGGGCCCTTAACCTACAGTTAATGGTACGTCATGGAGCTAGATTGAAAGAGCCTTTGGCTTACAGTTGGAGATATACTTTGCAGATTAAAGTGTAGGATGCATAAGACATAATGCTTATCTAAATGATACTGCCCGAATACCATTATGGTAAGACTTAAGATTTTCATTTATCAGACATTGTTGTTCTAACTCCTTCCTCATTACAATCCATGGGTTAGGGGAACAATGCAGATGAAGAAGTTAAAGGCAGAGGTGAAGTTATATGGTAGTTTCGTTATTTATCTTTTTTTTGATGTATTCAGATTTACCCAGATTTCAGACTTGTTTATGTTTTTTGGGACATTATATAATGGATATTTTGGGATGTTATATTTCTAAGATTTGATTTTTATGAAATTTGTACTTAGTTTTGTTATTATATTTTATCCTTTCAACTATGAGGTTGTAACCACCCTAATTTTAGTTAACATTATTTAGGAGAATTAATTGGATAAATTAGATGAAATAATGTAAAAGGTTAAGGACATTAAGATTTGATAATTAATAACAGTCGTGCCTTAATGAATGAGTTAATAAGAATGGTTTAAAACTTAATAGAAAGGAGGAATATATGCTAAGGGAAAAATGGGAATAGATCTAAATTCCTAATCATAAACCCTTATTTTCTTATTTCCTTCCTCATTTCATCATTATAAACTAAACTAAAAGGGCAAGGCCGGCCAGAGCAAGGTGATTTAGGAGTAGTAAAGCTACGAACAATAAGATAACAGCTTAGGAAAATCAAATCAAAGATATATCTCAACCTTCTTAAACCATTCAAGTTGAGTAATAGTTATGCATCTCAAATTTTAAGTATTATTTTTGGTTTTAAATATAAATCTGATTCTTTTGCTCATATTATGTCATGCCCTAATAGTTTGAATGATTATATGCTTAGTGATGAATTTATGAAATTTATTTATGAAACTAAGTGATATGTTGAATTAAAAACCTATCATATAATACCCAAATGACTTGAAATTTTGATATGAGGTTGGAAACATTATTTTAGAAGTGATTTTTTAATTTCATAATCTTCTGATATAATGAGAATATTTGATGAATTTTCTTCGGCTGAAAAATGAGATATTTCGGTTTTAATTATTTAAAATAATTAAATTATGTTTCTAACCATACGTTGAAGAATATGATTAATTTGATTTATTATCATTTTTGGGGATTTTTCCCAAGTGTTTAAGATTTATTATGAATTATTTGAGCTATAAAGGCATAATTAATTATTAAAACATTCATATAAAAATATATGATTTGCAAATATTTTTGGAAAAGAAAGATATGGGTGTGGTACGATTTCAGAAAAATATTTGATAAAGAAAGTTGTTAAATAATGAGCTTTTCACAAATAGTAGGGTTCATAAAAAGAAATCACTTTTAATAGCTAAATTGAAGTTTTAACGTTAATTACCAGAATGCCACACCGAAGTCGATGACGCCACCCTCCACAATGCCACATTTAGGGTCTTCGACGTTAATCATAGGAGATGCATAGGATACCAACTTTAGTTGGTATAAAGTGGATCGGCCTGGGTTGAGGTGCGAAGTAGAGCATCGAGGTCGACATCATGAACTTCAAAGTGGATAGGGCCTCTTTCTTTAACTTATTAATGTCGCACTTTGTACTATGCCACATGTTTTCTATAATATCGCTGACCCCATTAAATTCAAAGTGACTAATAGTGGCAATATTGATGTCACATGTTCTATACCAATTGACTTCGATAATGTAGGCAACTATGCTGCTTTTAGCTATGTCGACATCGTTGATGACAATGCCGCCTTTATTCAAAACATATGTTTTGGAAGACAGCTATGTGCCGCTCAAATGACTTTGGCTATAAAGAAGTTATTATCTTGCCTTTTGGTAAGGCCGTGATACCAAGGGCCTGACCGAAAACCAAAGGTAATCCATCCCGAAAATCAGTTATACACAGGTCTACTTTGGATACTAGTAAATTTTGTCTGAGTCCGGATCAAGCTAAAATTGATATGATACGACAAACAGAGCTATGAAAGCCAACGTTCCAAATTTCAGGTCAATCGGAGTTCGTATGCTCAAGATATGGATCGGTCGAGATCAAGAAAATCAACTCATTCATATCCATATGATTTCGTATCCATCCCTCGAGGAAGCTTCAGTTCGTATCCATCACCCTCCATTCTCCTTTGTATCCATCAAATCCTTTCGTATCCATCAGTATCCAGCATTGATCAGACTTCATTTATTTAGCCTTAACGCTGTTTGTACCGATCATCCCATCCAGGCATTTCGTATCGATCGGCTAATGATCGATACGAAACCCGCTATCCAAAGATCGACACGAAGAGTAGAAGTGAAGATCGATACGAATTGGAATGAGAATCATCGATATGATGCGGCTTCAAGAATCGATGCTAAGAAGAGGTGATCAAGTGGAAAAAGCAGTCGTGCGGCATGAAAAGTGGATCTCTCCTGGACTATCGCTCCATGTCACCTGATCCATACACACAAGCATCGATACAAAGTGATCAATTTGAACATGGATCGAACGAACTCGACAGCTAATTGCAAATACAAACTTGGATCGATCATAACTTAAAGTCTACAAGTCCAAATACCACCAAATTTTTGCAGGAGCTTACTTACCACCTCAACAATATCTTTGATCAACATCAGCTCAAATGGGTGTTATTTGGATCGATACGAACAAGGTAATAATCGATCAGGGATAGATCCTAAATGACCTCATATCGATCAAGTGGGCCCACCCACGTTGGAGAAGGGGTATTCCGAGACCTGAGTTAGACATTTCCAGACTACACCTATAAATAGCAACCCAATGCCTTCAAAAAAGGGACTTTTTGCTTTCATTACGCTGTTACTCTATCAGAGATCCATTGTAACTTGAGTGTTTGAGTTAATCTTTGTTGTAATCAGTTAGTGAACATCAATAAAACATCAAATCTTCCAAAGTGGACGTGGGCTACAACGCTGAACCACTATAAATTTCTGTCTTTTTACATTTCTGTTTGCTGATTTTGGCATGTTTGTTAGATTAGCCCTCTGTTTACATTTAAAGTCCTCATTTTAATCTCATTAAATACGCCCGAAAAATGTTGTGTCCAATTTTAGTACAAACACTTTGGTGCTTTTACTAAGAAAAACCTTTTTTTCTCCTGCTCATTGGATCTACTGCCAATGTTGGATTGCATAAATCTAAGGAGAAGATCCAGATCTGATATCCAGTAGTTCCTTCCATACTATTTAGATTCCACTAGATCTAGGAAAGGGATGCATCATTCACCATGTTTACTACCTGGACTACTTCAATTACTGTAGGTCTAGAAGGAAGGGATGGACAGAATCCCATGCAGCTGAACACAACGAGTCAAGCATCTGCTGGAGCTCCAGATCCACAAGGCCCTATGACTAGGGAGGAAATCCAGATTATAATGCAGGAGATAACCTAGAGCCATCAGCAGCTCACCCAGTAGATCCACGCCAACACGGAGCTCGCGAACCAACTGAATGAGGAAAGATGAAGGAGATCCAAAAGGGATCATGCTTCCTATTCATCCACCGAAAGCTCGGCTTCCTTTGATTATAATTATAGACCTATATGCCAACGGCTGGATGGAAACTATGCACAAGCCTTCGGGCATCAACATCCTCTAAACCTCGGACAAGCCTGGGTTGGTCCTTCTACGGGACACCAAACTGGACCCTCCACCCGAGGAGGCGGACTTCCTTATCACCGAATTCGTTCCCGGGCCTTGTACACACCGCCCGTCACACTACGGGAGCTGGCCATGCCCGAAGTCGTTACCTTAACCGCAAGGAGGGGGATGCCGAAGGCGGGGCTAGTGACTGGAGTGAAGTCGTAACAAGGTAGCCGTACTGGAAGGTGCGGTTGGATCACCCATCGATAGCCACGCGGCAGCTGGCACTATAGATTTGGAAGCCGAGATTCAAAATAGAGATGACCCAACCCTTCATCAACATGTTCATGTTCAGAACCTTATGCTCCTAAAAGCTCGGAGCCAAGGAGGCTAGGAACGGACTGTCGACCGTGCCCCGACTATCTCCACAACATGGAACCAGACCATGCCTTTGCCTCGAAAGTCCAGATGCTAGACATTCCAACCATGATCCACCAAATGATTCGCAAAAGTCAAGGCTTTACTATTGACAATTTGGGAATCTCTCAAAGTCATACTCCATTCACGAACGACATCCTTTATGCTGAGCCACATCGCCGATTCAGGATGCCTACCTTGCCTATGTATGAAGGAAGTTCAGATCTTAATCAGCACATATTAAAGTACGAATGGCTCATGAATGCCACCCGAGCTTGTAATGCGGTTAAGTGCGGGAGTTTCCCTATTTCCTTGGGAGGTATTGTAACCATGTGGTTTACTCGTTTACCACCGAGGTCTATTTCCATTTTTGATCAGTTGGCTACAAAGTTTATCGAACAATTCCATATGCATGTTACAAGGCCAAAGGATGTCAACACCTTGTCCAGCGTTACCCAAGCTTTGGGAGAGACACTTAGACGTTATCTGGAAAGGTTTCATGCTGCCTGTGCTGAGGTCAGCAACCCAAATGACAATTCTATCTTAATGGCACTAACTAAAGGAATCAATCTCGATTCTGAGTTGGCAATTGGTTGGCTGGGAAACCCCCTATCGTTGGATCATTTCTATGCTAAGGGGCCCAATTTTCGAGGAGATAAGACACTAGACGATCTAGGAAGCAGGATGATGCAGGGCCCAGTGCCAAAGGCATTCAAAGCAATGTTCCTATGAAACATACAGGTGAGAGTTCCGGTGAAGTGCAGTTGAATATATACAGAACAAGCAGAGCCAGCAAAAAGGAAATGGAGGTCAGGGTAAGAAGTGAGACCAAAATCGTGGACCGAGACCTAGAGCTCCAATGTTTGACCGATACACCCCTTGAATACATCCCTGGAGAATGTTTATCTACGGACTTGTAATACTGGCCAGTATAGGAAACCGGCTCCGAAACAGTCATCTGAGGAGCAGATATAAACCGAAAAGTTCTATAGGTTCCATGATTGATATGGTCACAATACTAAAGAGTGTCATCATTTATAAGACATCATTGAGAAGTTAATCAGAGAGAGAAAGTTGGAACAGTTTGTGTCGGTGCTGCAGAATGGAGGCGCGGGTCCATCGAACCAAAATCAAGGTCATAACCAGGCTAGACCAGAGGAACCCACGTGTACTGGCGGGAGATTGGTAATAAATACAGTTAGTGGTGGTCCTCATCCAGCTGATCGGAGCTGGAAGGAAATGAAGTCATATGCCAGTTCGATTAGGCATGCAAACTTCGAATGTTGCAGTAATGTTGATGACGGGACTCCGGCGAAACAACATAAAAGGATGACAGATGACATCACTTTCTAGAACAGAGATGCTGACAAAGTCGAAGCCCCCACTATCGATCCATTATTCATATCGACTCAACTAGGTCCTGCTTGGATGAAGAGGATCTTGGTAGACAATGGAAGCTTTGTGAACCTTCTTTTTAGGCAAGCTTACAACCAGATGAAAATGGAAGTGATGGACCTAAAACCGTGTCAGTCTCATATACATGGCTTTAATGGAAGTGCAAATATACTCGCTGGGATGGTAAAGTTGCTAGTTGAGTTGGGAATCGAAGATCGTCGGAGAGTCTGGATGCTATAGTTCGTTGTGTTAGACAATAATTCTCGTATAATGCTTTCTTGGACCGATCGGCCCTAGCTGAATTCAAGGCAGTTATTGCCCCATGGTGTTTGACTCTAAAGTTTCCCACAGATAATAGAGTTGGAGTTGTTCATGGTGATCAATCGGCCGGACGCACCTGTTATGTTGCTGAGCCGTAGGAGGCACAGCGTAAAGAGAAGGGCAAGGATGTAGAGGAATTTCTCTGCGTCTTTTTTTCTAAAAATTGACAGCCAATGCCTGGGCATAGGCTCGGGCACCACCACCAATTCTTGAAAGATCTGGATCCATGAGATAATGATAATGAAGAGGAAGTCAAAGGCTGTCAGGCTTCCCCGATAGTGTTGACGATCGATGTTCCGATCAATGGTAATGATGGCTCTAGAATAATAAAGGTCGGATCTCAACTTCGCCACCAGATAAGAGAGGAATTGGTTGAATTTCTCCGGGCAAACCTCGACGTATTTGCTTGGGTTCACTCAGACATGTGTTGAATCTCGCCAGACATCGCGAGCCATGCATTGAATATTGACCTGCATCATGTCCCGGTCAAACAGAAAAGGCACGGTATGGATCTAGAGAGATCCGTCGCCCTGAAGGAAGAGGTAAGTAAACTCAAGTCAAATGGATTTATTCAAGATGCACTATATCCGAAGTGGGTATCTAACCCAGTGCTTATCAGGAAATCCAACGGGAAATGGAGAACTTGTGTGGACTGCTCAGATCTAAATAAAGACTGCCCTAAGTATAGTTTTCTACTTCCCAGAATTGATCAACTAGTAGATTCAACAGCCGGACACGAACTCTTATCTTTCATGGATGCATATTCTAGCTACAATCAAATACTGATGCACCTCCTGATCAGGAGCATACCAGCTTTTTCATCGATCTAGGACTCTTTTGCTATAAAGTGATGTCGTTCGGACTCAAGAATGCTAGGGCAACTTAATAAAGGCTTATGAACCGTATGTTCGCTAACCAGATTAGGAAAACCATGGAGGTGTATGTAGATGATATGCTTGTAAAGTCACGGTTGTCCATCAGTCAGGTCAAAGACTTAGAAACGATGTTCAACATCCTCTGACTGTAATGAATGAAGCTCAACCCGTTGAAGTGTCATTTTGGAGTCGCATCCGGAAAGTTCCTTGAATTCGTTGTCAATGCTCGAGGAACTGAAGCCAATCCTGAGAAAATCTGGGAGATTCGAAATCTCGAGACTCCAAAACCCATAAAGCAAGCACAAAGCCTCAACGGGAAGGTGGTAGCCTTAAGCAGATTCATTTCCAAATCCATAGATAAGTGCGTTCCTTTCTTCAAAATAATCAGAAAAGGAAAGCGAAATTTCGAGTGGACGGAGGAGTGTGAAGGTGTATTCTTAGCACTTTTTCAACATTTAGCGATGCCACCCATTTTTTCGAAGCCGGTTGATCATGAAAGATTGTATATCTATTTGGTGGTTTCAGTGAATGCGACCAGCGCTGCATTGATTCAGGAAGAGGACCGGATCCAGTGATCGGTCTACTACATTAGAAAGCGATTAACTGAGGCGGAGAGAAACTATCGAAAGTTGGAAAAGCTAGCTTATTACCTCGTCATTGCCTCGAGAAAGCTCCATCCTTATTTCTAGGCTCATCCGATAACAGTCTACACTGACCAGACGTTACGATAAGTCCTTACACGACCTAAAACATCTGATAGATTACTCAAGTGGAACGTCAAGTTGAATCAATTCGATATTGCTTATATGCTGAGGCAAACCATTCAAGGACAAGTTCTGGTGGAGTTCATAGCTGAATTCACCATACCAAAGGACTTGCCCGAAACTAATGAATCTCCTAAATGCATATGGAAGCTAGACATTAACGTGGCATCAAATAATCATTGCTCAGGTGCTGGAGTTGTACTCGTAACTCCAAAAGGTCGGTCCATATGCTATGCTTTAAAGTTTGACTTCCACGCGACTAACAACAGGTTCGAGTACAAAGCTTTACTTGTCGGACTTAGGCATGCTAAGGACTTGAGAATTATTGTTGTGGAGATTCATTATGACTCACAATTGGTCACATGCTAGGTTCGAGGAGAATACCAAGCTAGAGACCATAGGTTGGCTACTTATCTTGCTTGGATTTGGAAAGTGTTGAATCAATTCGACTACTATGCAATCTACTGTATACCCTAGGAGCACAATCAGAAAGTCGATTCTTTAGCAAAGTTAGCCAGCACTGGTGAAGCACAACAAATGGGACTTGTCCCTATTGAAACACTTACCACTCTATGTATCGATCAGATGGAGACAGACTGGGTGCATAAGGCAATACCCGAGAAGAAGTCATGGATCATCCCATTCAGAAATTGTCTTGAGCACGAAACTTTGCCTGATCCCCGAAGTGAGAGAAGACAGGTTCTCCGAAAAGCTTTGCCATTCATTATCCAGAATGGAGTCATGTACAGGAGAGGATACTCTATTTCTTTACTTCGATGTATCTCCCATGACAAAATCAAACAAGTGTTACATGATGTGCATGAGGGAGAATGTGGCGATCACATTGGGGCAGGCTCTTGCTAAGAAGATACTCCGATATGGATATTATTAGCCGACTGCGAATCGTGATGCATGAGACAATGCCAAGAAATGTGACAAATGCCAGAAGCATGCCAGAATTTCGAGAACCCCGCCTACTAAAATCACCCAGATGTCAGTCTATGGCCGTTCGCCACATGGGGAATCCATATAATTGGACCTTTACCTCTGGCTAAAGGTGGCGCGAAGTACGCCATCACTGCAGCTGACCACTTTGCCAAATAGACAGAAGCGGAGCCCCATACTACCATCACACTGAAGAAAGTAATCAATTTTGTTGTATGGAACATTATCTGTCATTTTGGCCTTCCGCATACAATCATCGTTGATAATGGAGCCCAATTCGATAGTCTCGAGTTTTAGCATTTTTTCCAACGCTGTAACATCTAGAAGAAATTCTCCGCTTTTGCTTAACCTTAAGAAAATGGATAGCTTGAAGCTGTTAACAAAGTTATTAAGTCCATCCCAAAGAAACGACTAGAGAAGGATGGAGGCAGATGGGTTGATGAACTTCACATGGCCCTATGGGCATATCAAACTACCCACAAGTCCACAACCGGTCACACTCCGTTTCACTTTCCTACAGCTCTTAAGCTATTATTCCAGTTGAATTAGAAGTACCTTCTCACCATGTGACATATTATGATCCAAAGACGAACGACATATTACTTGCCGAATCTTTGGATTTATTGGACGAGAAGCGTGAAGAAGCTGATTTGAGGGCAGCCGCACACCGCAGTTGAGTTGCCTAATAGTACAATGCTAAGGTCCGACCTAGAACTTTTGAACTTGGCAATCTCGTACTCAATAGAATCTATTCGTTCCCTTCACATATGAAATCGACGTTTGAAGAACAGTATGTTATCGAGCGGAGACTTGAAGATGGCACATTCAAATTATCAACTGTTGATGGTCTCACTTTGCCGGGAGCTTGGGATAGCAAGAGTATCCATAGCTATTGCACCTAACAGGCTTTATTTATTCATTTAGTCTGCTTTTTTCCTTTGAAATATATTCATGCATTTCGAAATTCGAACTTGTAATAAGGCAACTAACTTTGCGTACTTTCTTATTTCAGCAATAAAATGCAAACTCGTCAAGCCAGAGTGGAAAATTTTGAAATGCATCATGCGACCATCACGATACACAAAGAGCCAAGCTCCATCTTACGGTGGGACTTATTCAAATAGGGAGTGACTGTGATCTAACTGGTCACTCGCTAAGCAAAACCCTAAGCTCGGGGGAAAGCAACCACGCTATAGCCAAAAGGATTGATACATGACAATCCTTTAACGAATTTTGACTCCTAGAATGTGAGCCGGGGTACGAACTCCAAAATATGGGCTCGAGTAGGGTGGATCCGCCCGCCCACGACTTCGCCTGAATTCAATCTAAACCCGAGGAGGATGGATCCATTCATCCAGGACCCCGCCTTTCATTTTTGAAAGCTCAAGGAGGATGGACCCATCCATCTACGACTTCACTTGCCTACTCAAGGTGGATGTGATCCAACCGTTGACGACCCTGATTAACTCGTCATTCTTAGAGTGAGAAGGAGATCCTAATAATTGAACGGATGTGATCGACCATCTATCAACTAACTCCAGATTCCCAAAGTGTGAACTAGAGCATAAACATTGAAATGGGTATGATTGACCTCTCATTATTAAATCTAGCCCTAGAGCACGGGCCGGAGTATAAACACCAAATGGGTGTGACTAACCACCCATCGACTAACTCTAAGTCCTCGGAGCGTGGACTGGAGTATAAACATAAAATGGATGTGACTGACCACCCATAAATCAACCTTAGTCCCTAGAGTGCAGATATAATTCTAAGTTTTAAAACGGGTGTGAGTGACCGCCTGTAAAATAACTTAAGTCCGCAGAGCACAGATATAACATCAAACATTAAGCAGGCATGATCGACTGCTGGAATACAAGTTCAATCCCCAAAGTGTGGATACAATTGCCAGTAAATGAGCAAGTGTGATTCGACCACTCAAACTCGTTTTACTTTAACTATGTTTCGACTAAGTTAAAGGTAAAATTATTGAAGGTGACAGCCGATCAACTACTTCAGTTCTCTCCAGAACTGGGGGCATGACTCAAGTACAAGCCGCTAATCGAGACAGCGCAACGTTAGGACTCGACTTAACGTTTGGTTATGAACCAAAGCCATGACTTCATGACTTAACAACCGAACTAAAGTCCAACACAAAGACTAAAGCCCCACAAACACATTTAATGGAAATTCGAGTGCTAAAAAATTTAAATAAAAAAACATAGAGTTATGCTAAGGACAAAAGGAAGTTTTATTTCTACTATTCTTTGGAAAAAAGACAAGTACAAAAACTTATTGCAAGAACTCCTATAAACAAAGGCCGAACCTTCATTTATACATGGCCCGCAAAAAGCAAAATGAAATCCTATCCTGCCTATCTACCAAAAGAGGGAATATAAGGACACGTCTACTCCTTTGACTTCTACTTCCTCCTCGGTGTTGACCCACTAGAACTGCCACTCGGATACCTCTTCAAGCCTTTGCCTTCCCGGCCTCCTCTGGTGGTTGGTCTTCGATCGGAGGAATTATAACGGTCTCTTCCTCCGAACTCACAAGGACCGGGATACTTTCTAAATGAGGAGTCGAAGGAATGTAGCATTTTCAGTATAGGAAGATGGAGGAGAAATGCTAGTATCGACGATTGTGCCACCAGGAGAAATCATACGCATAGGTACCGGGATGGGACCCACCATACCACCTCCAACACTACTGACCCGTTGGTCTTGCTCTATTTCGGCTGTGATTTCCGCCATTATCTCGTTGGACCTTTGTGTGCCAACGCCCGCTGGAATGCTTCTGGTCGGGCCCAAGGAGCAAGTTGTAAACATATCTTCGCCTATATCGAAAGGCTGATCGATGATTGGGTGGCTTTGGTGGCCGAGGTGTTCTTTCATCATTTGTTCGTCAAGAATGAAACTGCTCTCCTGAACCTCCCCAGTTGATGTAGTGGCCGTTGTGGTTGTAGCCTTCGTCATAATGGCCGCCTACTCATGATGAAATTCTTGGGTTACAGGAGGAACTGCTGGTGCAGCATCTACAGCTGAATAAAGATAAGAGAAGATGCTAGTGACATCTTTTGACAATGCTCCTGCATTTAGGCGAACGAAAGAAGTGTTCAGAGTACCTCCCTCAGATTGGCTCATATGTTGAGCCGATGCACCTTTAGAAGCATGCTCAAGTACCGGAGATATGTGCAGCCTGTCAGGGTTATACGCCGGAACAACTGGAGGATCAATTGTAGAAGTAAGCTTAAGCTGGGATGCTACATGCATTTTGGAGCTAACTTCTTGGTGTTCAACTCTAGTCCCTTCTCCAAAGTCCGGGTACTTGACGGTAAATTGTTCCTTTTCAAAGGTGACGATGGTGTCGTGAAGAACTTTTGCCTCGTCTTCAACTAATATCCAGTTTTCAAGTTCAAAATCATCGATGGTTGAAGTACCACGGTCTGCCTTCTCATCCTCCACCAAGCAACGCAAAGCATTATACAAATGGAATGGGTAGTCTTCGAGCCATTTCAAGTTGCGGTGCTTTAAGACATTAACATTATATATGACCAGTAGATCTTCTATATCATTTCCCATCCTGGCCTCCGCCGCTTTAACCTTAGTTTCAATTCTGGCTTCACTTTCTTAAGCCTTTAAGATTGCCGCATCTGTTTCGCTCCTAAGAGCCACATCCTTCTCACATGCCTTTTGGGCAACTTTGTTAGCGTCATCTTTTTCCTTGACGACTTTAGCAAATTTAGCTTTAGCTCCTCAAGCTCTTTGAGCGCCGCGTCTCTTTTTGCCATGACCATAGTGGTCTGGTGTCCTGTTTCCTCGACCAAGGCTAATGTGTTTGTCTCATCTTCTCCATCTTCTAGGTTGCCTCGTCGGCTCTCTTATTAGCCTCCTTTTTCGAGTTTCTCGAAGATTCATTCTCATTGTTGAGCACTTGAATTATGCGGTCCTTCTTAGCGAGATCAGTTTCTAGTTTCTCGATTGTCTTTGCCCGCTCAAAGGCCTCTGCTAAATCTTTCTCCATAGTCTTCATCGATTCTCGATACCAACTATAAATATCATATACATAGTCATGTATCGCCTTTTGTACCTCATTGGGAATCCGCTTCAAGTGCAGAGGAAATATGAAGCCGTCAAAGCAGACAGTTGAGAAATCATGGGTTCTATAGCGACTTATTCAGTAGTAATGGGGGTCTCAGTCTCGATCCTCTGACGTATTTCATCAGTCCTTGTAGTCTGAGGAGGTGGTACTTGGCGAGGAGTTTCTAACGGCCGTCTACCAGAATTGGAAGGTTTGGATGGAATTCTAAGTGGTGGAGAGTGAGATTGTGAGCGGCGTGTTGAGTCACAGATTCTATGAAGTTTTTGATTTCTGACAAAGAAATAAAGGAGATCGACAAAACAAAGACATCATGGCTATAAAGAGGCACAAAAGAGCTACATATGGTACTCTAGATTATAGGTTGATTATTTGATATTGTAATAGTGATAAACTTGTTAAAATCTATCCTCAAATAATCATGCACCTCAATATAATCGATATATATACGTTTGAATAGCATTGCACATTCATTGAGCAATTTAACAGGGACCGGTCGACTGGTATTAAATCAGGCGGTCGGCCGTTTCTGTGTAAAATGCACAATGAACGTGCACACATGCACATAACGACTATATATTTGAAATCCTGTCTACTGGCCATTTTTTGACCTGTTGACCATTTTTAAACAGAGAGCAACCTTTTCCAAAAGACACTTCTTTCTCCAAGTTGCATCTCTTACCTTTCATCAATGATTATATCTATTAATGGCTACTGTTCACAAAGAGTTACAACCATTTTTCTCTATATAAACTCATCTAAATCATTGATTCAATATATATATATATATATATATATATATATATGTTTTTTACTCTAATTTTTGATCTTACTTTCTAAATACTCCTGCATTCTAAAAGCTCTCAATTATTTTAATTGCTCATTGAATCATTGAAATTATTTCATATCTTTTGATTCAATAAGTAATATACTTCCCTTAATCTTCAGAAAACATCATTCACATATTTTGAGGATAAGATTATAGGAAGTTTGTACTACAAGTGGCAAAACTGTGTTAGCAAGAACACATACCGTCAACAAACAATTATATTCATCTTTGTTGAAGTCCTCGGTGTTGTAAGAGGCAAGTGTTGAAGTCCTCGGTGTTGTAAGAGGCAAGTGTTGAAGTCCTCAGTGTATTAGAGGCGTGAAATCCCGTTCGTTTGCTCGAGTGTTGTAAACATGTTCCTCCGGGTGAAGCGAGGTAGTTAATAGTGAAAATCCAGATAGAAGTCTGGGACTGGACGTAGGACGGTGCTCCGAACCAGTATAAAAATCTCTGGTGTGATTTTTCTATTCTTATTTACTTTGCTACTATCATCTATTTCCGCATTTATATTATATTCCATATTACACGATCCGTGTGTACTATATTAGTACGTGCACTCGTACACATACTTTTCATTTGGTATCAGAGCACGGCCATCATATAACCGTAACACAATTATTTGATATATTCTTGTAATATGGCAAATAACGCAAGTACTAGCACTCAAAACACCACTTACATGGAAGGTCAATCGACACAAAGACCTCCATTTTTCAATGGTCTTAACTATAGTTATTGGGCAACACGTATGTCATTCTTTATGCAATCAAATAGTTATGATGCTTGGAATGCAACTCAAAAAGAAATAGTGAATCCAACAACTGATTATTCAGAATGGACTGCGGCTGAGAAAACGGCAGCAGCCGTAAATGCAAGAGCAATAAATATGTTGTTTTGTGCATTAGACCAAAATGAATATAACCGTGTTAGTATCTGCACTACTGCATATCAAATTTGGAAAACGCTAAAAATCACTCATGAAGGTACTAACAAGGTTAAACAAGCCAAAATAGCCATGCTGAAAAGTCAATTTCAAAATTTCAAAATGAAACCAAATGAGACAATCAATGATATGTATTCACGGTTTCAAACTATCCACCATGCACTTATTGGCTTAGGACAAAAGTATTCTGATTTTGATGTTGTTTCAACAGTCCTACATTCTCTGACTAGTGAATGGGAAGGAAAAGTATTAGCAATTGAAGAAGCTAATGACCTTTCTGTCATGAAGCCAGATGAATTGATAGGAAATCTAATGTCCTACGAAGCTAACTTGCAGACTAGAAAGGAACAAAAAGAAGAAAAGAAAAACATGGCATTCCATGCTGAAAAAGACGAAAATGAATCAGAGTCTGAAGACGAAGATCTGGCATTCATTGCAAAAGGATTCAAAAAATTCCTAAAATATCGAAAAGCCAGTCATTACAACAAAAGGAAACATGGATCAAATGAACCATTTTCATCTGCTATAGAATGTTTCAACTGCCACAAAAAGGGGCACATGCAGAAGGATTGTCCAGAACAAAAGAAGAAGTCAGAAAATGACAAATTCAAATATAAGAAGGACAAGTCAAAGAAACGAGCATTCTCGGTAACATGGGATGATACAGACTCATCAGAAAGTGATAGTGATATGGAAGATGAACAAGCAAATGTATGTTTCATGGCAACAGAAGATGAGATACAAATTCCTACATTCGATGAAATGCTTGATATTAATGCTGAATTGAAAGTCAAATATAAAGACATAAAACGACAGCTAAAAGAAACCAAAGCAGATTTGAATAGAGCAGAATTTGAACGAGATATGTTAAAAGGCGAGAAGAAAATATTAGAAGAAGAACTTGAAAAATTTCAAGAATCATCATCTAATGTTGACTCTCAACTAGTTCTTTTGAGTCAAGAAATTGAAACTCAAAAAGAGAAAAATGATGCTCTCACTACTAAAAATCATGAGCTTGAGGCAAAAGTCAAAATTCTGGACCTAGAAAAGGCTAGTTTACAAACTAAATTAGATAACATTACTCAAAATGTTTCTAACTTTAACAAAGGTCGAGAAAATTTGACAAAAATCATTGAAAGTTCACAATCTATTTCAGATAAACAAGGTTTGGGATATAAGAAACAAGAAACCAAGAAACATCTTGGAAATAAAAGGAAGAAGAAAGTACAAAAAACTGAAGATAAGAAAAATCTTAGTTTATTATATTCCAAATCAAAGCCAGTTGTGAAATTTCAAAAGAAAAATACAAAGACTATCAAAATATGGGTTCCTAAAACAAATAACAATTTGATTAGGAACAAATACATTCAGCAATTCATGAATACTGTGCATCTTAATACTAATTATATATATAAAGGGGATACCGGACCCATATGGGTTTGGACTCCTAAGACCTAACTCTTAGGACCCTATAAAAAGTGGGTACCATGGACTTAATTCTATTTTTTGCAGGTCCTACTTAAGAAAAGAGGAAAGTGGATATTGGACAGTGGTTGCTCGAAGCACATGACTGGAGGCAAGAGCTTATTAACAAATATTACATACTCAGATGGTGGCTCCGTCACTTTTGGAGATAATTCAAAAGGCTATATCATCGGTAAAGGCGATGTGAGTAATTGCGGTACATCTAACATACCTCTTATTACTAATGTCATGCTAGTTAGAAATTTAAAACACAATTTACTTAGTATTAGTCAGTTATGTGACAAGGGTTTTACAATTTCCTTTTCAAATAATAAGTGTAGTATTTTAGATAAAGACAATAATTTAGTTTTCGAAGGTTATAGAGACAGAAATATATATATTCTGAATATGAATATTAATCATAATTCAGATATGTGTCTTGTGGCTAATGATAATGATCCATGGCTATGGCACAAACGCTTCTGTCATATAAACTTCAGAACTATTGACAAGCTAGCCAAAAACAATCTAGTTAGAGGACTACCCAAAATGAGTTTTAAGGTTAACAACATTTGTGATGCATGTCAATTAGGAAAATTGACCAAATCATCTTTTAAATCCAAGAAAGTCATATCAACATTACAACCCCTCGAGTTACTACACATGGATTTATTTGGACCTACTAGGGTTCAGTCAATAAATCACAGTCGATATGTGCTTGTAATTGTTGATGATTTTTCTCGTTACACATGGACAATTTTCTTAAAAAATAAAAGTGACACTTTCGATCATTTCAAATCTTTCGTCAAAAGAATTCAAAAATCAAAAGGGATTAAAGTTAAAAATATAGAAGTGATCATGGCGGAGAGTTTGAAAATAATGAATTTGAACATTTTTGTACAAAGAAAGGTATATGTCATAATTTTTCGTTTACTCCACAACAGAACGGAGTTGTAGAACGGAAGAACCGAACTTTACAAGAATGTGCAAGAACATTATTGAATGGAACCACCTTACCAAAACATTTCTGGGCAGAAGTCGTCGCAACTGCCTGTTATGTTTTAAATTGTGTGTCCATAAGACCTCTTACCAAGAATACTCCTTATGAATTATTTAACAAAAGAAAGCCTAAAATCTCATACTTCAAAGTTTTTTGGTTCCAAGTGTTTTATTTTAAATACGAAAGACCAGCTTGGCAAATTCGATCCAAAAGCCGATGAAGGAATATTTGTCGGTTATTCGGAACGAAGTAAGGCCTATCGTATATTTAATAAACGAACCAAAACTATTGAAGAATCACTTCATGTCTCTTTTGATGAATTCTATCAGCATCCTCACACAATATCAGATGATGACGAATCGATAGTCACTGACAATCCAATCATCACGAATATTGATTCTGACTCGGAAATAATTATTGAGAATATTCCTCAAATATGTGAGTTACAATCACCACCAAGGATATTAAGAGACCATCCGACCCAAAATATAATCGGTGAAGTAACATCACATGTCAGAACAAGGAGTCAACTCAACCAAATGGGTCATATCGCTTTTCTCTCAAATATCGAACCTAAGAATCCAAAAGAAGCTGCTATAGACGATTACTGGATCATTGCCATGCAGGAAGAACTAAATCAGTTCGAGCGCAATGATGTTTGGGAACTTGTTCCAAGACCATCTGATCAGTCAGTTATTGGTACTAAATGGGTTTATAAAAATAAGGCTGACGAACAAGGAAATATCACCAAAAGTAAAGCAAGATTAGTAGCACAAGGGTATAATCAGGAAGAGGGTATCGATTATGAAGAAACTTTTGCACCAGTTGCTCGACTAGAAGCTATTAGAATCCTATTATCTTTTGCTTGTCACCATAATTTCAAACTTTATCAGATGGATGTCAAAAGTGCTTTTCTCAATGGATTTATCAAAGAGAATGTCTATGTCGAACAACCTCCTTTGTTCGTACATGAAAAATATCCTGACCATGTGTTCAAACTTAAGAAAGCTCTGTATGGTTTAAAACAAGCACCTCGTGCTTGGTATGAACGACTACGTAGCTATCTTATTAACTCAGGATTTCAAATAGGCAAAGTCGATCAAACTTTGTTTATCAACCATTCTCAAAAGGATATTCTAGTTATCCAGATATATGTAGACGATATCATCTTTGGTTCAACAAACGATAAACTCTGCAAGGAATTTGCAAGTATTATGACCAAAGAGTTCGAAATGTCTCATATGGGAGAACTGTCATATTTTCTTGGACTTCAAATCAAACAACTTCCAAATGGGATCTTTATTAATCAAGAAAAATACTGCGGAAATCTTATCAATCACTGCGGGTTAAATAACACATCTGGTAAACCTACTCCTGTGAGTACAACTACATATCTTGAAAAAGATGAAAATGGTAAGAATGTTGACCAGAAACTTTATCGAAGCATGATTGGTTCTCTTCTTTATCTTACAGCAAGTCATCCAGATATAATGATGAGTGTTTGTCTATGTGCATGCTTTCAAGCAGATCCAAAGGAATCACATCTACGAGCAATGAAACGTATAATTCGTTATCTTAATAATACCAAAGATTTCGGTCTTTTTTATCCAAAAGAATATCCATTTGAATTAGTATCATATAGTGATGCTGATTTTGGCGGCTCGTGAACGGATAGAAAAAGTACAAGTGGTGCGTGCCATTTTATTGGAAAATCACTTGTCTCTTGGTTTAGTAAGAAACAAAATTGTGTTTCACTATCAACATGTGAAGCTGAATATATATCAGCGGCTCTCGCTTGTACTCAAGTACTATATATGCAACAAACACTTCAAGATTTTGATATTCATTTATCAAATTCTATTATATACTGTGATAACACAAGTGCTATAAATCTCTCTAAGAATCCAGTGAATCATTCTAGAACCAAACACATTGATATCCGTCATCATTTCCTTAGAGATAATATTGAAAAAGTATATATATGTCTTGAATATGTCCAAACTGATAATCAATTAGCAGACATTTTTACTAAGCCTCTGCTCGAATCTAGTTTTATTAGATTACGAAGAGAGCTTGGTTTAATTTCAAGAAAAGATCTTGACTAGTAATTACTAATGATTGTCTTTTCCTTTGGTTATATCTTAACTATAGCTATTTTTTTAAGCTATTTTTTTTGAATATGAGCCTCTGCTTGCCTTCACGGTCAAATTTCTTTATTCACTCTCATCCACAGGCTTATATATAAGGAATTTCTTTATAAACTTGTCAAAATTTCTCTCTTTATTCATCTTTCCTTATCTGAGCATAAGGCTCTATACA
The DNA here is from genome assembly GCA_030765085.1 of Allium cepa. NCBI lineage: Eukaryota > Viridiplantae > Streptophyta > Magnoliopsida > Asparagales > Amaryllidaceae > Allium > Allium cepa. Next base: position 447,668,564 of record CM060935.1, on the reverse strand, counting down.
TAATTTTCTATGGCCCACATTTGTGATGAGTGTGCTCAAAAATCACACATTTCCGTTACAAGTTCTGGCCAGAGGAGTATTATTCTCCTGAAACACCAAAACAGAAACCGAAGTATCATCACCAATGCATTCGTACTCCTGGTAGTACACCAACCTCAAAACGAGTAAAGAAGGCGTTGTTTTGTTCTCCTTGTACCAAAGCACAGATCGACGAGATTCACCACTATCAGAAACATCAAATAGATCTTCAAAGACAGCTCCATTATGGGCAAAGCCAGCTTTATCATGAGCAACAACGGACATCAGCACGTTTATCTGTTTTAGAAAAAGTGGCATCATTCTTTTGTGGTTCAAACAAGCATGATGTGCATGAACCAATGCCGTCTAGGCCATCAACATCTAGGAGTCCTAACTCTTGGGATCGGAATTATAACAGGAATGAAGGTGCTCAGAAAAACTGGAGTCCATGGACACAACGTATTGAAGATAATAAAGAAAATTCTAATGACGAATCTTCCACTCCTCATTAGATGTATATATACATGTTGTATTGTTTTCTCTCTATCACTCACGTAATAACGTTTTTATTTTATAATAAGAGTGAAATATGAATTATATAGCTCGATATATTCTCAAAAATTGCAAAACAGACTGTTTTTCATCAGGCAACAAATCCGGTCGACCACCTATAATATAAACGGTCGACCGTTTAGCCTCTGGATGAAAACGGTCGACCGGACATATTATAGCGGTCGACCGGTATACGTAAGTTCTGTTTTTATATATACATTGCGTCATTTTTTTCCTTCCTCCTCCTCATTTGTTTCAACCGGTTGTTTATCCCCAAATTCCAAAAACCCTATTCTCTCAATTTCAAATTCCAATTCTCCAAATTTTCTAAAAATGGCTCCTCCGCAAAAGAAACCCAAGAGAGGGTCATCCTCCGGAACTTCATCACTCAATATCTCCGCTTAGAAATGGCTCGAAAATCCGGTAGCTATCACAAGATGGAATCAAATGACTAACTACAAATCTCATCCGGGTTCTTACATCAAGTTTGATGATTTCACATCTTATGGAATCCGTAGGTTAGCAAATAACTCCAATCTTTCTCCATTGATCGATTTTTCAGAAAATAATGTGGAAATAAATCACTTGATGATAAAATTGTTCTATTCCAACATGAACCTTTACGAGTATAAACCTGATGATCCGAACGGAGTCATTTGGTCTGTCGTATGTGGCAAACAAATTTTTATCACTCATGATAGGATAGCTTCTATACTGGGTATTCCAAATCAAGGCGATGAGTTTTTATCACATTTCTATGAAGTCTTCACTCGCAATAGCATCAGCCATCAATTCATGGAGGACAATAGTGATGGCACAAAATCAATTGGACTTCGACCCACCGCCAGACTACTACATCGCGTCTTGATGCTTTCTTTGTTTCCTAGACTACGAAACTACGACGATGTATACAAAGAAAACTTCAAGGCCCTTTATGCTATTTATGGGGATATCCAAATCAATTGGGTTCATATGCTATTTGACGAGATTCTCAAGGTGAACAACTCTACGCGACCTCACTTTTTCTTCAACGAATATATCATGCGTATTTTGCTAGCTTGTGGCGTAAGGCCTCCTGACTCTGCCACCTCGAAACCAAAATGTATTGATTCCGTAACCATCAAACGCATGAAGCTCCCTCCTCCTTACCTTCAGATTATGCCGTTTGAGCAATGGCAACAAAGAGGTCCAAGAAAACAAAAAGCTACTTCCTCTCGACCTCGTTCCAAAGAAGTTAAACTATTGAAATCAAAATCCTCCACAAAAGAATCACTTGAAACTATTGCGCGTAATCAATTCTTGCTTGAATCAAGACTCAAGCGCATGGACACAAAAATTGATAAACGCTTCAACAAAGTCAAGTCATTCTTTGGTATTTTATGGGATGCTATGTCATGTAGCACATCCATCTCTGCTCAAGATCAGGACCCAGGCAAACGTCCTGCTCCTCCTGTTTTCAACTGGTCATCAACTGAGGAGTCTGCTGGTACTAGTGGACATGGTCGTGGAGAATCATCTAGAGAGGATGATGATGAAGAAGATGATGATGATAATGATGATGAGGAAGAAGATGATCAAGAGGAGACAGCATCTGACTCATCCTAGATTCTGTTTTCTATCTCTATATTTTGGTTTAGTACTTTAAACATCATTCAACACTTGTACTAAACAGTGTCGTTACTTTTATTCGTATGATATTATGGTGTGTATGATACTCTGGTATGTTTGGATATGTTATATTTTTGCTATGCATGGATATTCTGGTTGATATACTCCTATATTATTCCATTATCTATTATTCTTTTTTGTTGATGACAAAGGGGGAGAAAGTGCTAACAATTATTTGCCGGAATATATATATATATATATATATAAAAAGAATACAAACAAAATCTTAGGGGGAGATCACATATTCAGGGGGAGATTCAGAACTTCAGATATATGTTGTCATCAATCAAAAAAGGGGAGAATGTTGAGTCACAGATTCTATGAAGTTTTTGATTTCTGACAAAGAAATAAAGGAGATCGACAAAACAAAGACATCATGGCTATAAAGAGGCACAAAAGAGCTACATATGGTACTCTAGATTATAGGTTGATTATTTGATATTGTAATAGTGATAAACTTGTTAAAATCTATCCTCAAATAATCATGCACCTCAATATAATCGATATATATACGTTTGAATAGCATTGCACATTCATTGAGCAATTTAACAGGGACAGGTCGACCGGTATTAAATCAGGCGGTCGGCCGTTTCTGTGTAAAATGCACAATGAACGTGCACACATGCACATAACGACTATATATTTGAAATCCTGTCTACTGGCCATTTTTTGACCTGTCGACCATTTTCAAACAGAGAGCAACCTTTTCCAAAAGACACTTCTTTCTCCAATGGTTGCATCTCTTACCTTTCATCAATGATCATATCTATTAGTGGCTACTGTTCACAAAGAGTTACAACCATTTTTCTCTATATAAACTCATCTAAATCATTGATTCAAAATATATATATATATATATATATATATATATTTATATATATATATGTTTTTTACTCTAATTTCTGATCTTGCTTTCTAAATACTCCTGCATTCTAAAAGCTCTCAATTATTTTAATTGCTTATTGAATCATTGAAATTATTTCATATCTTTTGATTCAATAAGTAATATACTTCCCTTAATCTTCACAAAACATCATTCACATATTTTGAGGATAAGATTATAGGAAGTTTGTACTACAAGTGGCAAAACTGTGTTAGCAAGAGCACATACCGTCAACAAACAATTATATTCATCTTTGTTGAAGTCCTTCGAACTTATAACAGTCGTTACGGGTGGAGAAAACACTACAGTTTTGCATCTCGTGGACTTGTGGGCAGTATACTCGCCTCTTCTTTTCAGCTCTATGTAACGTCCTGGAATTTTGACAATAACAATTTAATAATCTGTAATAAAATTATATTGATATTGATAATTTTGTTAATAATAATTCAAATTGATTTAATAATCTTCTTCAATAAATAGTTAATTGGTTATTTTATCTTTTAAAAATAATAAATTTGTTTCTATTTATAATATAAATATATGGTTTATATTGTAAATAAATTAGCTTTGTTTTAATTTTAATAAGTAAAGCATATTTTCTAATTCTAATATTTTTAGTAATTTGGAATTTTTTTTTTATCTAACATATAAGCTTTTCAAAGTTATTAAATAATTAATCTTGGTTTAAACTTAATAAATGAATCATGTTTCAAAATTCTAATACATATATTAGTAATTTGGAAATTTTGATTTTTATTTAATATTAAGTTTTCAAAGCTGTTTAATAAATAAATATATGATTTTTAAATTGTTAAGAAAAATGTTTAAATGTTTAAAATAATTTTGGCTCGAGTTTTAAATTTAAAATGAATTAACAAACAAAAAGTTTTATGGCTTACTAAAATAGATAATTTATTAGTGAAATTATAATTTCTTTTAAAATGATTTTAATTTAATAATGAGATATTTTTAAAAATAATATCAATAGTGTATTGTCTTTACAAATAGGTTTTGAATAAAAATAGCTATCGTTATTTCAAAATTTAATTTGTATATATAACTTGATTTTTTAATATTAGATTTTGAATTTAATTTGAATTTAAATTCTAAAGTATAAATTTTTAATTGTTTTAAATTTTATATGTATAAGCTTTATTTATAAGTATAGTTTGTTTTATTTCTTTTATAAATTTATATACATATTGAATATTAACTAACAAATTAAAATTAGGCTTAATATACATATTAACTTGTAAATTAAATACAAATCACTTCAAATAGGACAAGTTTTGATTCCCTAAGCAACATAAAAACAAGTGTTCAAAGATTAATCTATTAATTTGACAAATGTTGAATTTTTTTACAAGTGGCCTCTTTTAAATTAGTTTTTCTTTTATTTTATGAAATTTGAAAATTTTCCTATATAAACATACATCCTTCACTCTTACTTGCCTTTTCTCATTTCCTAATCAAAGTTAAGAAATTCAAAAGCTTAAACTATACAAAAATCTGAAAGAAAAATGGAAACCTATTTTCAGATTCAAAATAAAATCTTCAAAACCCAAAATTAGTAAACTCCTCATTATCAAATGCAAGTTAAATTCCTCATACCAAAATCCTGAATCATGTTCATTTGCCATTTTAAAAATCTCCTCATATCAAAGGCATATGCACATCTTCAAACAAATCTGCACATCTTCAAAAAAATCAAAAAGGTCTGCATTCTTATTTCTGCAATCTAAAAAAAATGATGTCTGCAAACAACTACATTTCTTCCTCTGGAATCACACTTGCATTCCATTTCAACCTGAAATCAATTGTTGAAAGATCATGCCTGCATTTCATTTCAACCTGAAGTCAAACAAGATCGAGCCTGCAAACAGTTTTTAAAGTATAAAGGCAAGATAATTGGTCTGCTGCGAATTCAAATAGCATATCCGAGGCTCTGTTTCTTTTAAAATGGTGATTAACCTTTCTTTAAATTTAAAAGTTTAAAATCGGATTGCATGCTAGTATGTTTTGATAAATGAGTATTGTTTGTGTATTGTTGAAAGTCTGATGTGAAGATGTAATGTGTGCATGCTGATGTTTTTTTTTTATATATAGCCTGTTCTGTTTTGATTTTCCAAGCAAAATTTTTATTTAAAATCTTTATCTTTTAATTAAGTTCTGATAGAATGAAATTTATAAAGTAAAGTATTTGGTTATCTTAAGTTAATGCTTAAAATTTTAAGTAAGTCAAAAAAATAGATGTTGTCTCTGGAAACACAGGAAAACATCATGCATGTGATTTTTACCAAAATCCAAACAGGTTAATTTTGTAATTCAGTTTCATAAATTAAAAGCATTAACAAAAACTTGATTTTTAAATCAAGAATTAGGATTTTTAGAGTATAGTTAAAGATGCAGTTAGATATTGAACGAAAGATGAAATTTAAGCATTTTCTGGTGATTTTTGAATTGGGAGGTCTCGGGTTTCTTCTTGGTAATAGAGGAGGGTTTGTTGATGCTAAGAAAAATCAGGTATGACGATGGTTATTATTGTGTAAGGTGCAGTTTTGAGAATTTATTTTAAACCCTAGTTTGAAATGGGTATGAAGAATCGAACATTTCAGGATGTAGGGTTGACGGAGTGCTTCGATCTTTTGGGAATTGGTAGTTTGGCCGTAGTTGAAGTTGAGGGCGGAGGGGTTTACTCTCAGGTGGTCGAAGCGATGAGGACTTGCCGTTGACAGGTTTGAGGGGTGAAACCTGATTATTGTTTCCAGGTTTGGGAATTTGCGTTCGAATTTGATTTCTTGGGTGGTAGTTCGATTTGATGTTCGTGATGTGTTGTAGTGTTGGCTCCTGATGTGTAGCGATCATCAGCGGCGATCTATGGTGGCCGGAGTCGCCGTGCATATGCACGTGATGGGTTTGCACTGATGATAGTTTGGGTAAGTTTGGTTGCAGGGGAGTTCTTAAGATTTGCTCGAAGTTTTTGGGTCATTGGCTCGGGGAAAATAGGCATTAGACTCGGAGCAAATCTTTGGTGTCTCGGGTTGATCTGTATTTCAGGTTTTTTTACAGAAACCTGGAATTTCCGTTTTAAAATTATTAAAATCTGAAGCTTTTAATGTTAAGGAAAGTTTAAATCAAGTTTTCTAATTCAAGTTTAAATTTTAGAATTCAAGTTTAATTTAAAACTCGGTTTTAAATAAAAGAAAAAATATATAAAAAATAAAGTTTTAAACTTAAACTTGTTTAACAACTTTATTTTGGAAAGTAGTTTAAACCTTTTTAAATTGAAGTTTGTAAAATATGAGCAAGATTTAAGTTAAATTTAAACTTGGAAATCAAAAGTTTAAATATGAAATCCAGTTTTGAAATAAAGGGAGTTTTTAAATTTGAAGATTTAAACAAATTGTATGTAGGTGTATATTTGAATTATTTGAATTTTGAAAGGAAATTAGTTTCAAAACTCTTCTGAATTTCATTTCTAAGGCAAACACTTGTTTGTCTTAAAATTTTAAAAGTTATAAATTGTTTAAACTTTGATTAAGTTTAAATTATTTTCATTTTAAATCTTGTATTTAAAATGAAATTTAAAAGTAGTTCAAAAGTAATTAGTTTCAAATAAATTTGTTTTTAAAACATAATTAAGAAATGTTTTATCTTAAAATTAAGTTAATATTAATGTTTTGAAATTAATTTATTAAAAGAGTAATTAAGGAATAATTAATTTATTTATTTAATTAATTGATTAAGGTTTAATAAATATTGATTAAGGGTTAATCAATTTGAAATTTAAGATCATTAATTAGATTATTAATTAATAATTAAAGAATTATTAATTAAGTAATTAAGTTTTAATCAAAGTTAATTTATTTAAATAATTATGGATTAATTAAGTGACAATTAACTCTTAATTAATTAAATAATTAGACTTTAATTAATGGATAATTAAAGATAGTTTAATTTGTGATTAATCTAAGTTAATTACTTAATAAAATAATTAGAAAATGGTTAATGAAGGTCATTAACCAGGATTATTTAATAATTAATTAATGTGGTTAATTTTTAATAATTAATTAGATTAATTAATTTAATAATAATCATTTGTGAATTGTTTAAGTGTAATTACTTAATGAAGCACTTAAGAAATTAATTACTTAAGGTAATTAATTAAGTTAAATGTGATTGTTTAATTTAATTAATTAAGTTTAATTAATTTTAAACACTTGATGTTTTAATGATAATTATTTATGGATTGGAAATTACTTAGTGAAGTAATTGATTGATAATTACAGGTAATGAGGTAATTTAGAGTATAATTACTTAGAAATTAATCAAGGGATTAATTAAGAAATTAATTAGGAATAACTAATTTGTTTAATGAAGTAATTAAGTTAGTTAATTACTGAATATGGTTAATCAAGAAAGATTAATAATTATGTATTAACTATTTAAGGTAATTAATTTAAGAAGATAATTAATTAAATATAATTAAGGATCATTAATTAATTAATACAATTAATGATGTAACTAAAGTTGATTAATTATGATTAATTAATCAATGATAAGTAATTAAGGGTAATTAATTAATGTAATTAATTAAGGATTAATGTAATTAATTATAGTTAATTAATTACTTAAAGTAATTAAAGGTTAATTACTGTTTTTGGTTGAGAATAATTAATTTGTGAAATTAATTAAGGATAATTACTTGAATGTAATTAAGGATAATTAATCAAGAGTGATTAATTAAGGTGATTAATTTGAATGATTAATTAATTGATGGTAATAAAGTAAATGGTTGAGTAAGCAAGGTTTATATTTGATGAAGTAATTAATTTAATTTGTTTTAAATTAATTAAAGATGAAGTAATTAATTTAATTCACTTTAAATTAATTAGAGATAGAGATAATTAATTTAATTCATTTTAAATTAGTTATATTGTGATGAAATAAATCATTGCTTATATACGAATGGATGACATTGATTATCTTGGATGCTTTGTGATCTCAGTAATGAGATAAGTAATATTGTGTGGTATGAATGCTTGGTTGCATTGTTATGATAATATAGATTATCTATTGTGATGATGATATGAATTACCTATTTTGATATAGATCATCTGTTTAGTTTGATAATGTTGATTATCAATTGTGATCTATGAATTATCTATCTACGTATATATAGATAATTGTATTGAATTGTTTTAAACTCTAAAACAACTTGGACCTAAAAGACACGCTTTGGATTTCGATGAGACCGGGATCGGGTTTCTATATTTGGATATCCGAAAACCACATCGATCCAAATTTACGATCGGTCGTGAATCTTATGTGAAGAGTGAAGACTCGAGGTGTAAGGACTATTCTTCAGTATAACTCTGAGGGTGATTCCGAGATGAGTTTGAGGGAGATAGTACTTTCAGATTCGAGATGAAGATTCAGAGTGCAAGGGTTATTGTCGTTAACTCTGAGGGTGATTCCAAAATAAGTGTAACGAGATAATGCCTTCGGTTTCGTTCGAATCCGGAACGAACTTCTATGGATTGAATGCTTTCAGAATATCATCAGGTGGACGATGAGCATTCTAAGTGATATGTCCTATAAGGTAATCGTAGCCTCAAGCCTCATCAACCGGGAATGGCTAAAACAGGGGAGGTGCAGCAAGGTTAAGTGGGTCATGCCCAAGTAGGACGAGATTTTCTCCTGTCTAGAGGTCCTTTTTTATTCGACTGTGTGGGCGGTTGCTAGCTACAACCGCGGGGTTGACTTGTTCGGAACTGTTCAGTAAGGAATGGTTCTGGCCTTGTGTTGCAGGGGATTGGGAGTGATCCTCGGTACGGTGATCTAGGCCACGTACTATGACGGGCGGTACCCCAGTAGCCCTGCCATTGTATGGAATCCAAAATCCAATAAGTGCCAATGGTTTTGATTGTATTACCCACTTTTGTGTCTAGTAGCTGGAATTTAATCATGTAACAATTTCGGCTATTTCTTATTTATTTGAAAACCCTAGACCTATTATAATATCACTGGATTTCCTATCATATGTTTTGGTTAGCGTAAGGTAAAAGCTTTTCCATGTTTATGTGTGGGAAGTCTTACGTGATACCTTTCTTTTCAAAAGGTTTTGAAAGTTAAGCAACCTTAATCTGTTACTCACACCAGACCCATGTCTGACCTGGAGTTTATCTTCTGTTTTTCTTAAACTCTTGGGTACTCAAATTTTTACGAGTAGCCAAGGGATTCAAGTTGGCTTTGATGATTTGTGGAGGAGCAATGGAGCAGGAGGCTTCTGCGAGTAGATATATAGTATTCCATTGTGTAGATTTCTCTGAGTAGTTTTTTTTGTACTGTATTGAGTTGTATAACTAGACATGTGTTTATAACTGTCTAGTATGTGATATATATCCGTGTAGCTCTGATAATGGTTGTAAACTATGTAATATTTATTTTATTAATATAATTTATTCGTTCCGCTGTTTAGATTCTGATGTTATTTCTTCTTTCTCTTCTTTCTTTTCTCTTTTCTATCCCTTTCTTTCTTCAAGATGATGTGATTTTCTATGGTGTGAAAGTCGGGTCGTCTCACTCTAAGGATTGAAGACTTTGCGAAGGCCCAACTAGGGGCTCATCTCCAATGGGCACATTCTCGTCACCACCCTATTCTATAGTCACGACACCAGGAGCTCTTCACCCTCCATGCCTCGCTAGGGCCATTCTGAGAACGCTCGCCGATCCGTTGCTCGGGTCTCTATTTATCAGCCCCACGGCAATCAAATTTTCATCTGTGAGGACTTCATCGATTTCTCTATGCGCGACTAGCAATGCTTGAACAACCCTTGCTATTTCATTAAATTGAGCCCCTTCGGGTCGTGGAATCGAGGGTGTATAAGAAGTATGTGTTAAACTAGGCACAGATTGATATTATCATGTTAATCATTAAAGAGGTTGGAGCACTTACGTCTGACCAACCACCATCTAGCGAATCTTGGTGGACACCAACTGGAGAACCATTCGATCTTACAGTGGCTTAGCCTGCTCCAAGCTCCCATGACTACTTGGCAATTCCTAACCGCTTCTAAAAAAGTAAAAGAAGGGTTGTCCCCATAACTTTTTATGTTGAATAAGTATCTGATCTCTTCTACAGTCGAAGGTCAGAAGAGGTGCTCCATGAAGATAACAAACAAACTATTGACCAAGGCATACCCATTCTGGTGCAAATGGGATGGAGCGATCCTCAAGAAAAGTAACACTTTCGAATGAACTGATTGAAGGGAGGAAGTGTCCCAGCTGCATACATGAATCTATTACTAGCCGTATATCTCTCCGAGGGGTTGTGAGCTCTATCTTTCGGTCCCGGCAATAAGAGGTCATTTAGCAACAACTTGTGCCTTAGGAAAATCCTGCCTAACATGTCTTCGAAATCATCAGAGCGAACAAAATCTTGTGGATTTGTGATGAAAACTATTCTTGGCAATTCATCCGAAGCATGGCCGACTTCTTCAGCTGCGATACCCGGTATTTCAATTACGGGAAGAGGACGATTTTGGACATCCGAAGGCATAGAACTTTTGAGTTCCATTGCTATTGAACTGGATAAAAATCATCATTATATGGCAATAAACCCATGTTCCCCCAAGATTGTGAAGTGCGTGAATATGTTGTGCAGTGCAGTGCTACATGATACTTAGGATTTCTACAAATTCGAAAAGCGTTAAAATGAGAAGACTTCGAGATTCAACCGGAGTGATCGTCATTGTTGACTATCATGACCATGCCATCTGAACTTTGGAGAACGATCCAAGTCAGAGTTCATAAAATTTGTCGAGTTACAGTTCCATCAACGAGCTTCGATGGGTAGTCAGATATGCAGTCAAACGATTAAGTCCAATTATGCAAGGCTGAAGCTTGCCGGAGTCAAATATTCGACTATGCAAGATTTCATATCCATAAAGGTTTGAACTTGGATCGATCATTAGAAGTGCAATTCGTATCGATCAGGGAAAACATCATCTCATATTGATCGCTAGAAGGTCAATTTGTATGGACCCAGAACCCTCCACTTCGTATCGATCAAAAACAACATCTTCGCATTGATCGCCAGATCTAAGTCTTTGTATCGATCACTCTGGACCGATACGAACTCCCATCGTCAGTCGATATGAAGCTACTAACTTCATCGATATGAAGTTCCATTATGCTCGAAACGATACGAACTCCGTTCTTCTTCCCTAGACAAATACCTTGCCTAGACAAATAGCTTGCCATCGCTCCTTCATCGACCTCACTCCGACCAACTCCAGCAACAACACTGCCGGAATCAACCATAATTTCTAATAAATTAGCTTCAATCCCGAGCCTCGTCATTGTAAAACGGATTATTTCAACTAATTACCTAGATTAGAGGATTGGTTCGGGAGATTAACGGGTTGTTTAAATTGAAAGATGAGGATAGTTCTTGTTCTCAAGTACTCTATCGATACGAAGGCTGGGAATGAAAATGAGAAGCAAATGAAAATTTTCTAAGTCCAAATTACATTTATATGATTCGTTTCAGGCAAGGGACGATTCATCTACCAGTAGCTAAGTACCAGTTAAATCAGTCAAGTTTTAATCGATATGAAGATCATCTCCAAACCAACAAGAAATGGTCACAAATTCCATTGGTACTAAGAAACGAGTTTGTAACTGTCAATTCAGATCGATCCACGTATAGTACAGCTATTCGTATCCATCAGCAGTCGACCTTAAATGTCATCGATGCGAATGCTACCACCAAATCCTATTTGGATTGTTTACTTCCTTCGATATGAAACAACAATTTCCTATCCATCCACTTGAAGACCACAAGAGTTCGTATCCGTCAATACAAAGCATTTCAAAGAGCCAACTATTTCGTATCGATAGCCATGGATATGAAGGATGTTTTCCAACCTTCCAGATCGATCTAGGAGAGGATCAATACGAAGGAAAGACTTAAAACAACCATCGAATGTCATTGCAACTCGCATTTCACATCGATTCAGGAGAGGATCGATATGAAACTCGATCCAAACAAAAACTAAAGAACCTAAAATGGCCCGTGAGCATGTAAATGTGAACAAGAATCAAGATAACATACTTGCATGTATAGTGAACTAACGTTCAACTTTCAAAATTGATAGGAATTGAATGCTCACGCGATGACATTCAAAACAGTGAATGACGAATAGCTAGCATTCGAAACTCAGTTACAACAAAACACTGCATGATCGTTGGTAGTCAACAGTTCAACATTTATATAATTAGAAATCAATCAAAGGTTAGATCTATGACGAAAAGACAACTATTCAGTGGATCAGATAGGACCTTTTAGGACAAAGAATGCAGCTTTCCAAAGCATGTCAAGTTCACATGATTTTTCTTTGGGGGGGGGGCACATGTTATCATGCCTTTTGACAAGGCCGTGACACTAATGGCTTGATTGGAAACCAAGGACAATCCGTCCTGAAGATCAGTTATACACAGGTTTAATATGAATATTGGTAAATTTGGCCCGAGTTCGGATCAAGCTACAATTGATATGATATGACAAGTAAAGCTATAAAAGCCGACGTTCCAAATTTCAAGTCAATCGAAGTTCGTATGCTCAAGATAAAGATCGATCGAGATTAAGAAAATCAACCTCAATCGTATCCATCCCTCGAGGAAGCTTCAGTTCGTATCCATCACCCTCCATTCTCCTTCGTATCCATCAAATCCCTTCGTATCCATCAGTGGCTAGCATTGATCAGACTTAATCTATTTAGCCTTAATGCTGTTCATACTGATCATCCCATCCAGACATTTCGTATCGATTGACCAACGATCTATACGAGACTCGCTATCCAAAGATCGACACGAAGAGTATAAGGGGAGATCGATACGAAAAGCATAAGTACGTATCATTACAAACTAGAATGAGGATCATCGATATGAAGCGGCTTCGAGCGTCAATGCGAAGAAGACATGAACAAGTGGAAAAAGCGATCGTACGGCATGAAAAGTGAATCTTTCCTGGACTATCGCTCCACGTCGCCTGATTGATACGCACAAGCATCGATACAAAGTAATCGATTCGAACATGGATCGATATGAACTCGACAGCCAACTGCAAATACGCACTTGGATCGATCATAACTTATAATCTATAAGTCCAAATGCCACCAACTTTTCATAAGAGCTTACTTACCACCTCAGCAATGTCTCTAATCAATCTCAACTCAAATGGATGTTGTTTGGATCGATACGAACAAGGTAGTGATCGATTATGGATCAATCCCAAATGATCTCGAATCGATCAAGTGGACCCACCTACGTGGGAAAAGGGGTATTTTGATATCTAAGTCAGATATTTCCAGCCTACGCCTATAAATAGCAGCCCTATTCCTTTAGAAAAGGGACATTATGACTCCATTATGTCGTTACTCTCTTAGAGATTCATTGTAAATGAGTGTTTGAGTTATTCTCTGCTATAATCAGTTAGTAAACATCGATAAAACAACAAATCTTCCAAAGTGGACGTAGGCACAATGTCGAACCACTATAAATCTCTATATTTTTACATTTCTGTTTGCCGATTTAGCTAGTTTGTTTGATTAGCCTTTGTTTACATTTAAATTATTCATTTTAATCTCTTCAAATATGCTCAAAGAGTGTTGTGCCAAATTTTAGTACAAGCAGAAGCCACTTATTTTCCTTATGGTAATGACATCGAGATTTAATTATGTCGACCTATCCTTTTAAGGCTTATTAATATGAAAATCAAGTTTTATACCTTAGGACATCGATATTTTATAAAGTGCGTAGTCCATGTTATCGGCCTTATGGCCTTATGTTTTAGAAGTTAAAGGCTTTAACATATTTTTATATTAAAGGAGAGCGACGACCCTTAGTGGCGATGAGGTCGTCGACATTATTAATTAAATAGTTTTATTAGCTTTGGCCTATAGCTTATGGTTTTGAGAAACGACGGCCTCTAAATGTTTTTGAACTTCATTAATAAATTTTTATAAAAGCATATGAATCATGACATAATTATTTTGTATATAGTAAAGGACTATATTTTCCTTATTTTGATAGTATGATTTTAAGGGTTAAATCATCTATTAGGAAATTGTTTTGAAGGAAATAGAAAATGGTATTTAACCCAGAATTTTACTAAAGAATTATTACTCTTATCACTTTTGGATAGATTGTGATAGGAGGAATTGACTCGGGGATTAGAAAACCAGATGTGAATGGTGTAGGGTAGTGCCTCATACTTCAACCATTAGTCCCTAGCTAATATGAGTCCAAAATTCTAGTGTTTAGGGTTTTGTCAAGGGTAAGATAAAAGTAAGTTTACACATAGAGAGGAATACTTAAAGGTAGATTATTGGCTGGCCTGTAAAACCTTTTAGTTCATAGTAAGCCTAACAAAACTATGAGATTAACAAATCGTCAAGTAAACACTAAAATAAGTGTATTTGGATAGACCGTTCAATTTTCTTCTAATAGTCAGTTAGAAATTTTGGTATATGTGGTAGGCCTGAGTCAGCCATGTAGGTTGGTAGTTACCCTGTGAAAACCAAACATTAGGATGGATGGTCCACTGATTTGATGGATATCCATGATTACCTATGTGGCATGCATGAACATTATTGTTTATTATAACCAGTTTGATTACATGTCTTTGATTTGTAAAAGATATATTTTTAAAGGGATACTAGTGAGGGGAAAACCCATTCCTTTCAGCGGTGTGCACTTAATATTTATAACTGAGATGACATATATTATTCACACTAGGCTTTTTGTCTAGCTCGAAGTTTATGTTTTCCCCTAAACTCTCGGTGCTTAAAATTTGATCTAAGTAGGTCGAGAGTAAGGGCTTTACAGATTAAGTAGGTTTTGACGAATAAAGCCTTCAAAAACGTGTAAGAGACAAAGCTAGCTATGTAGGAGTCTATTTATTACTATTATCCACTGTTTAATGTCGATTGTTGTATGAATGTATTGACAGTAGATGTATCTGTCTATTTAGTAACTCTGACCAACCAAGGAGGCATTGTTATATGTTCCTGTTGGAGTATTTGTAATAATTACATTTTATCTGAACCCGGGCAGCGTATAGGATTATGTAACGAATATGGAATATTATCTTTAAAATGTAATGCGAAGATTTACTATGATATTTCATATTTTGGTGCTTCTGATATTATAGATAACATTAAAATAGCAAAATTTTGTTGCCGAGAATAAATAACCATAGATGACTACAACATCCGTATCATTTAGTTTTAGGCCTCAAAATGAGGGATGTTACAACTTGGTATCAGAGCATAGGTTTGTGTAAAACTAAAGAATTTTGAACTTTAAAAAGATTTTTTGAAAACATAGTCCAAATGAATCAGAAAATATGGTTGGGGTATGGGATAACGTTACAGTAACGTACTTGAATTTGCTATATATAAGTATATGCTTTATCTTTATTCTCCTCTCTTATAGACCGTTCTTCCATATCTATATAAGGTTCGAATGTAGATTTAAGGAAGTAAGATATGGAGGTAGGAAATAAAAGAGTGAATCTCGATGGAGAAAGCACTACTACCAATGAAAATGTCAGGCCCAATACTAGGAGGAATCCGGCTTGCAAACAGCTGCAAATGTGGGTGCAGGAATACCATCGGTTGCATGGAAGCAATGTATCAGTTCTTTGTTAACATGATGCAAGAAGGAGCTACTACTGGATTAGTCGGAGGAAATGTTGGATGAGATAATCAAGAAGTTCTAACCGTCAACAATTATGCTATTTTGAGTATAGACTATGCAAGATTTGGAGGGAAACCATTTATTAAAATGAAGGATGCAATTGAAGCGGAGAATTGGTTGCTCTATTGTAAGAGGATCTTCACTTGTCTTGGTTTGAATGACGAATAGAATAGGAGCTTAGAATCCAAGCAATTGCAAGGAGCTGCATTGTATTGCTGGAATAGTGTGATTGTTTGGGTGGTAGAGGAGAATTTAACTTGGGCTATATCCAAAAAGATGTCTGAAGAAAGATTTATGTCTGAGATCGCTAAGTCAACTCTATTGAGGAAGTTTGCAAAATTGGTGCATGGTGACATGACGGTGCTTGAATATGCAACCAGATTTGAGGAGTTGTCCCAATAAAGGTATGCTATCATTGACACAGTTATCAGAAGGAATGAGAAGTTCATCCGTGGACCAAGACCTGAGCTTGCTAGGGAAACTTTACCATATCTCAAGGATCCATGTGACGTAGTCGTGGAGATGGCTTGTCGAAATGAAGAGATGCTTGTTTTATTTAGTAATAACAAGCCATCAAAGAGTCAAGATGGACAAAATCAGAAGAAAGTTTTACCAGAGGAAGGGAGCTCAAAAGGGTAGAGCTAACAAGAAAGGGAAGTCAAAGGTTGTGTGTTACAAGCGTGACAAGAAGGGACATTGTGCTCATGAGTGCCGAATTGACAAAGGAAAGAAAGTCGTTGGAAAGAAGAACATTTAGTGCTTTAACAGCAACCAAGTGGGACATTACAAAAACAAATGTCTAGAAGTGGCCAAAATAGAAAAAGGAAAAGTATTTGCTTTGGGGCCGGCTACCTCGAGGACAAAAACTAAGGAGAAAGGGAAATTTATGATGGGAGGTACGATTTTGATTCATGATATACCTATTAGTATAATGTTTGATCTACATTCTTATATATCTCATTGTTTGGTAGGTAAGCTTAACCTAGAACCCTCATACCCAATTACTTGCTCAAGGGTTGCGAATCTGATATGAGGGTATGCGACCCTTAGGATGGGATATAACCATTTAGAATTCGAAATATAAGGTCATATATTTTTCTGTAATTTGTATGTGTTTGATTTCGTAGGCTTTGGGATTATTTTGGATATGAACTAGTTAAGTATGATGCTAGGATATTTTACCATGAGAGGAAAATATCACCAAGACACCTTAATAGTAGCGACCAAATTATATACTCAATAGAAAATCCAAGTTTTGATGCTAGTGCTTTGTTGGGTATAACAGAGGAGGAAGGTGAGTTGAATCAGGTTTGTAGTCTGAGAATTTGCAGATGTTTTTGAGCCTGTAATAAGGCTACTGCCAAAACGAATTATTAAGATTCAAGTAGATCTTGTACCTGGAGCTGAATTTGTAAGTAAACCACCTAGCAGAATGACACCTACCGAGATGAAGGAGTTAAAGGTGCAGCTGGTGGACTTAGAAGGAAAAAGTTTTATTGGACCAAGCAGTTCTCCTTGGGTAGCGGCCGTAGTGTTTGTGAAGAAACTGGATGGGACATTAAGATTGTGTGTCGGTTATCGTAAGTTGAATGAAAAGACGATAAAGAACAGATAACTTACGTCGAGAATCGACGATTTATTTGGCCAGCTGAGTTGAGCCAAAGTGTTTTCCCAGTTGTTTTTGGCGACAGGGTTCCATCAACTATGGGTGGTGGAAGGCAGTATCCTATTGATGAAGTTTAGAATAAGATATGGTCGTACGATTGGTTAGCAATGACATTCGGATCAACTAATTCGCCAGCCTTCTTTGTGGATTTAATGAATCGAATCCTCCAAGAGCATTTAAATTGATTCGTATTGGTATTCATAGACAACATTTTGATATAATCTAAGGATGAAAGAGATCATGAGATTCATCTTAGAATAGTGCTTGAGACGTTGAGGCAACATCGATTAAAAGAAATATTTTCAAAGTAGCATTTTTGGAAGAAGGAGGTGAAGTTAGTTGGTCATGTAGTGTCAGAAAAAGGGTTGTCTGGGTCTAACCGGCTAAGATAAAAGCAGTTAATGACTAAAAGAGATCCAAGACGGTGACTAAGACAAAGAGTTTTCTGGGTCTAACCGGCTACTACCGGAGATTTATCAAGAATTTCTCTCGTATAGTGGCATCGAAGCCTAAGCTAATAGGGAAGAATATGAAGTATGTCTGGACCGATAAATGTGAGGAGGCATTCCAAAGGCTAAAACATTAATTGGAAATACGCCCATGTTAGTAGTTCCATATGGGAATTAGGATTTAGTGGTGTATATCGATGCATGTGGAACAAGATTAGGAGCTGTGTTAATGCAGAGGGGTAAAGTGATTTCTTATGCTTCTCGAAAGCTTAGACTGCATGAAGTTAGGTATCCAACCCATAACTTAGAGTTAGCCATAGTAATTTTTGCTTCGAGGGTGTTGAGACATTACTTTTTGGGAGAACTATTCGAGTTGCATACGGATCACAAGTCGGTAAGATAATTATTCTCTCAGAGGGGGTTATATATGAGACAATAGAGATGGTTCGAGCTTTTAGCTGCTTATAATTTTGGAATTAAGTACATATAAAATAAAGTTGCAGATGGACTTAGCATGAAACATCAGAATATGGTGTTAGCCATATTGGATGAATGGAAAAGTTTGGATGCATTAACTACTTGTAGTGTGTAGTTAAGATTGACTACCAGTTCTAGTCAGAATACAAGAATATTATCTTATTTGGAAGTTTAGCCAACATTGATCGAAAGAATTGCTTCTAAGCAAAAAGATGATCCATTGCTAGTTGAAAGAATTAAAAGATTGGAAGTTGAACTAAGATTGATGATTGAAGGGTTTTTATCTTGACTAGAACGAATGGTTGAGAAAGAAGGAATGATTGTGTGTTTCTAATGTTGGTGACCTAAGGAAAGAAGTTCTTAGGGAGTGTCATCGATCGAAGTTTATTATTCCTTCCCTAGGAACTAAGATGCATTAGGATATGAAGACAAGTTTCTTCTAGTAAGGTATGGAAAGGGATGTAGGCTTATGTGTAAAACAATATCTAAATTGCCAGCAAGTGAAAGCTAGACATCAGAAGCCGAGTAGATTGCTTCAGCCTTTAGATATACCAGTTTGGAAATGAGATTCTATATCTATGGATCTCATTAACGGGTTGCCGAGGTCGAATAGAGAAAATGAAAGTATCTGGGCTATAGTGGACCAACTAAATGAGCATGCACACTTTATACCCATTAAGTCAATAAGAACGACATTTGTTTTGGCTAATTTGTTTACGAAGAATATTGTTAGAATGCATGGAGTTCCTAGTAGTATAGTTAGTGTTAGTGATGCTTTGTTCACTAGCGAATTCTGGAAGAGTCTACAAGAGTTTTTAGGTACTAAGTTTAAGATGAGTACCGCTTGTCACCCACAGACAGATGTGAAAACAGAGAGAATCATAAGGTACTCGAAGATTTGTTGAGAGCTCGTGTACTAGACTTTGGTGGGTTATGGGAAAACCATTTGCACTTGGTTGAGTTTTCCTGTAATAACAGCTATCAGACTAGTGTAGGGATGGCTTCTTTTGAAGCTTTATATGAAAGGCCATGTGACTTACCTGTATGTTAGTTAGAGACCTGTTCTTGGTCCGGATATGGTAAGAGAAGCCGTGGAAAAAATTGAGTTGATTTGAACTAGAATAAAGGAAGCTCAATCTAGGTAGAAAAGTTATGTAGATAAGAGACGGAAGGACTTGGAGTTCTCAGTTGGAGATCATATTTTTGTCATAGTATCATAGATGAAGGGTGTAATAAGATTTGAGAAGTCAGGGAAATTTGCACCAAGATTCGTTGGACCATTTTCTATCACCAAAAGAATTGGCAAACTCGCTTACAGGATAGAGTTACTGAGAAGTTTAGCAAGATTCCACAATGTTTTCCACGTTTTTGATCTCAGGAAGTGTGTTTGAGATCCAGAGACTACTATTACTCTAACTGCATTGGAAGATTTAGTAGTGGAACCAGACGGGACCATTGTTAGGCAACCAATTAGTATTATGGCTATAGGGATGAGAAGAAGCTAAGGAACAAGATAATCAAGTTAGTCAAGGTTCGATGAGGTGACGACGAGAGAGACTGTACTTAGGGAATAGAAAGCAGGATTAGGGATACTTATCCTGACTTGTTTGATGGTATGTTTTACATATATGCATTTATGTTTGATGTATGTACCTTATCGTAATTTCAAGGACGAAATTCTATAAGGAGGGGAGTCCGCAATAACTCTAATTTTAATTAACATTATTTAGGAGATTTAATAGGATAAATTAAATAAAATAATATTAAAGGTTAAGGAGATTGAGATTTGATAATTAATAGAGGTCGTGCCTTAATGAATGAGTTAATAAGAATGGTTTAAAACTTAATAGGAAGGAGGAATATATGCTAAGGGCAAAATGTGAATAGATCAAAATTCCTAAACATAAACCTTTATTCTCTTATTACCTCCCTCATTTCATTCATTATAAACAAAACTAAAAGAGAAAGGCAGGCCATAGTAGAGTGATTCAAGAGAAGTAAAGCTAGAGAAAACAAGATTAAAGTTTAGGGAAATCAAATAAAAGACAAATCTCAACCTTATTAAACCATTCTAGGTGAATAATAGTTATGCATCTCACGTTTTAAGTACTATTTTCAATCTTAAGAATAAATTTAATTCTTTTGCTCATATTATCCCATGCTATGATGGTTTGAATAACTACATGCTTATTGGTGAATTTATTTATGAAATTAAGTGATATGTTTGAGTTAGAAAACTATCTGACACCTAAATGACTTGAGGGTTGATATGATATTAGAAACATTATTTTAGAAGTATTATTAAATTTATAATTTTCCAATTTCATAATTTTTCGATTATATGAAAGGAATACATAAAGGTAGATAGGTCATAGATTGGCCTGCAAAACCTTTTGGTTCATATAAGCCTAGCAAAACTATGAGATTGATAGATCGTCGGTAAATACTAGGATAAGTATATTTGGACAGACCGCCTAGTTTTCTTATAACTATCAGTTTTAAAATTTGGTATAACTGGTAGGCCCAAGTCAGCCATGTAGGTTGGTAGTTACCTTGTGAAAACTAAACATTGGGACGGATAGTCCTCTGATTTGATGAATAGTCATGATTTTATGTAGCATGCATGCACATTATTGTTTATATTGCTTATTATAACTAGTTTGATTTTAGGACTTTGATTTGTAAAACATGTATTTTAAAGGGATATTATTGAGGGGAAAACCCATTCCGCTCAGCAGCATGGTCTCACTTAATATCTGTAAACTGTGATGACATATTATTATTCACACTAGGCTTTTTGTCTGACTTGAAGTTTATGTTTTCCCCTTAAACTCTCGGGTGGTCAAAATTTGATTTAAGTATGTAAAGAGTAAGGGCTTTGCAGGTTAAGTAGGTTTTGATGAATAAGCTTCCGGAGACGGGCATGAGGCAAAGCTAACTATGTAGGAGTCTATTTATTACTCCTATATGTTGTGTTATGTTAGTTGTTATATAAATGTATTTACAGTTGATGTATCTGCCTATTTAGTAACTTTGGTTGACCAAGCGGGCATTTTCATATGTCGCTCTTGGAGTAGTTTGTAATAATCATATTTTATCTAAACCTAGGAAACGTTTGGGATTATGTAACAAATATAGAATATTATCTTTGAAATGTAATGAGAAGATTTACTTTGAAATTATGTTTAAAATTATTTCATATTTCGGTGCTTATGATATTATGGGGACTATTAGCATAATCATATTTTGTTATCGAGAATTAATAACTATGGATGACTGCAGCATCCATAGCACTTAATTTTGGGCCTCAAAATAAGGGATGTTACAGAGATTTTGAAAGCATAGATAGATAGCTTTGTATATTGTTTATTGTATCAATTTTACCAACCAACAGCCATCTTTGGAATGGACCTAAGGTTCGATAGGCTTTTATTGGATTGAAAATTAGGCCCGTTATGGAGAGGGATTTTACAAAGTCCTTAACCTATGACAATAATGACGGTTAGAATTCTTAGCCTCCTATGATTTTGACAGTTCCTATATGCCTGATAAGGGAAATGTGGTCGTAGATGCTTGAGTAGGAGTATTGCCAGTTTTGAAGCTATGTTACTAAAATGGATGTAGTTGGATTTTTTTTGCTAGATATGATTTCTGACCTAAGTTTATGCTAGGGGAAGATATTTTGGCAAGCTTGATAATTTGACCTACTCATATGGAATGAGTTAGTACTATTCATAAACACGATACTATACTAGTAGATATTATTAATAAGCTAGAGGATGGATTAGAGTCTAATGAGATAAAATTGTATAGATTTGACCGAGATGGTTGGTTCCTTAAATATGGAAGATTATATGTTCCTAATATAAATGGATCTAGAGATGAGGTGCTATGAGAGATTCATCAGTCAAAGTTGACTACCCACCCTGGAAGTAACTAATTGTGTAGAGATATGAAGCAAACATTTTTTTGGCTAGGATTAAGGAAGGACATCGGGACGTACATCACGAAGAGCATGAGTTTCCAGCTACTAAAAGCTAAGCAGAAGAAACTAAGTGGTTTGCTACAACCGTGTGAAGTTCCACAGTGGAAGTGAGAATAGATAATGGACGTCATCAATGGATTGCCGAAAGTAGGGGATGAATCGATAGAGTTTCAGTAATAGTAGACAGGTTGACAAAGAGTGCCCTGATTAATACCTTTAAATTCCAATAAGACGACATCAAAACTGGCTGAGTTGTATGCATGGTGGGTAGTATGATTTCATGGAGTACCGAAGAGTTATGAGATGCACTGGGAATTGACAATTTTTTGTGCACTAAAGGACATTGGAATGCTTGCATACTAGACTTTTGATTTATTGGGTCTTGGCCATATTTGCAGTGGGTGAAATGGCTAAATTTCAATACATTTCTCTATTTGGATCTTAATGGAACTATATAATCTACTAGCTAGAATTAGATCCAATCTTTCTATTTAAAAATAAAATTATATTTTACTTTATAATATTCTATTTTAATTAATCAATCATATTAATTAATTTAATGTTTGTATGTATGTGTGCGTGTATTCATAACATGACTTGGTAACAAAATAATGTATAAACTTGTGTATAACTATATGTATACATATAGAAGTGTGATTTATGTCTATACATATAGATTATACTTACATATACATATGAAAAGTTCATTTACATTTCGGGAATATAAATGCCAAAGTGTGTACACACACACATATATATGTTTGAATATATAATATATGTATGTGGTTTGTATACACATATTAATAGTATTGTATACTACACACACATAAAATTAAGACACACACACATATATTTTGGACACGCACACAAATATATATATATATATATATATATATATATATATATTTGTATGTATGTATGTATACCTTCGTGTGTGTAAATTTCCATAAAATTAAGTTTATGTAGATAATAATCGAAAATCAATTAGTGAAATAAATTTCACGTTTTAAATCTTCGATTAAGGAAATATCCAATTGGCATCAAAGAAAAAGTAAAGCCTTTCTTTTTTCTCCCTTGTAGAATCCTAATTAAATTTAGATCCAAATCATATATAGCAACTTGTAAATTCCTTAAATTTTTAGATCCTAAAAAGGTGGAAGAATATATGATATTACATAAATTGCAACTTGTATAAAATGTTAAACAAACACACGTATAACAAAAAGATAAATAGATTAATATACTATTGTATACATATATGTTTAATTTTGATTTTGTGTATACAACAACAGTTGCATATGTATGTGTATAATATAAATGAACTTCCATAATTATATATATATAATCAAAATAATCAACAATATAGATTTCATATTTGTTGTTTTGACTAAGTGGACAACAAAATATCATGATTAAAACACAAAATTCAAGACACCAATATTGGATTCACATCGATTACGTTTGATTATATCCATATGAAATGATCGTGTGTGTATTTAAATTATTCAATATTGCATAAAATACATCTGAAAGATATTATTCACAAACACATAAGATCAAAATAAATAGATCATGTTCCATTGTTGTTTCCGCCTTTTCCTTTTGAATTTTATCTATAAACAACATATGTAACAATAAAACTTCAATAATATACATTGGAAATTTAATTAGGTTACATACGTTAATTTGGATCAAGTGTTAACATGTAGAAGTATACAAAACAAATATAGAGTTACCTTTGTAGATCCAGCCCTTTGTAACACCTTGATTTGTAATTGGCTCCTAGATTCCTTAAATCGCCACACGATCTTATTAAATGAACAACTCTTGTTTTATTTTATTTGATGTTATATGGGGTGAAAATACTTTAAGCCATGGGAGAAAAGGAAGAAAAAGTCATGGCCATGAAAGAGAGGAGGGAAGATTGAGTGAATGAATTAACAAGGAAGATTTTTTTTATGGAGAGAATGAAAACTTTTCTCCTTCTTTCTTTTAAAACCTTCCTCTTTAATTGCCTTATTAATCTAAACCAATATTTAGACCATTTCTTTGTTCCTTATAGCCGACCATGATTTTATCCAATATTGACCAAAAATCCCAAAGCAAATTTCAAGTAACTAAATATTTTTAAAGCTTATTCAAATACATATCGATATCGTATATCGATATGTATATCTGCAACTTTTATATACATATTAAAATAATTACTAATAGCTCCAAGAATATTTATAGGAGCAACCCTACTTAATAATAACACCAAAAACACCAAATACATTAACAATTAATATTTCTTAAATACGAATTAATTTAAATTAATTATAACACTTTATAAACCAATTAAATCTATGGTATATCGAGACTTTATACATATGGTTGTGAAGCTCAGAGGGGTAAATTCAATCAACGATTAATATAGAACAATTCAAATATTAATATTCACATGTCATCTTTGTCGGCGATGTAACAGTTTTACCAAATTCATTGCTTGTGGATCATTTTGGTACAATCATATTTTATATTAATTTAAGTGGTACCATTATTGACAATAGTTTACAGATGTTCTTTTCACTAACATTATATCACATTAGGATGTATGGAGACTAGTAGTGGTTAAAACTCTAATGTTATCCACTTTCAACTTGATCTATACATAAACAAAGTCCTTGGTTTAATAATAACATTTATTATTAACCGTTCTACTCTAGCCAAAGATTTTGACTTTGAGTTGAGTATAGATGACCATGATACTAAATCATTCAACTTAGGTGACGAATTCTTCATTGACCAACATTCGTTTTCAATGCTTCAACTCAGACCAACTATAGTAGCTCGATGGATTTTGATGCCGTGGTTTAACAATATCAAAGTGGACTATTCACATTGAAGTTCCACTGTAAACACCCCCACCTCTATACCCGTACTACCCAAGAGTATTACAAAGTAATACTGTCAAGTAAAACAAAGAATGAGGTAATATGGGGTACACACGTGAATATTCCCTTGGACCGACATCGATACATGTTTCAAATATCAATGGTACTTATCACAAATGTATACAGTCTTAGTTCAAAGAAATAGGCACATGTGCCTCTAGGATGAACAATACACAATCACAGATAATAAGAATATCGAAGAACACAAAGTCAGAACACATAAGAGAAAATATAACAAATATCATATATAATAGAAAATATAATAGAATACATAGTCTAGGGCTACAAAATGATAGTCTCTAGCTCAATATTAAAATACATAATCAACTATTACATATAGATAAATAAATAAGGCCACAAAATATACAGGGTATATATCATCATATATCTACCACTGGCCTCCAAAAATCTTCTAAGCTTTAACATCACTGGGTAACTGCACTTGAAATTCCTCAAACCGACCTGAATATAAAACGCACGAGTAAGACTATGTCTATGAATATATGTTAGAGATGTGATATGTGTTGGAATCTCAATTTAACATCGTTTTGATTAATGACAGGCTATATAAAATGTTTTTGTGTGTACTAATCATTTATGCAGGAGTATTGTTGCATATTAATATTTAGAGTGTTTTTGAAGCTGTTAAGTTCCTCGTCTAGAATTCTTATATCACTTAGTATTATGTTAAAATCTCTCCTGGATTGATATATATAAAATCATACACACACATATTCGACCATGCACACAGGCTGAAAACAAACGGCTGAATGCTTTAATTCAGCCGGCTGAATGCTGAAACAAATATATTGTTTCACGATATTCAGCCGGCTAATGAGTTTATTCAGCCAGCTGAATCAGGCCGATAATAACCTTTTTCTTTGCTATTTACAATTTTGTTTAATTCAGACGGCTAAATTGATAAATTCAGCCGGCTGAATATCTTTCAACTGCTATTTTTTGAAACGACACTTCTCTTCATCGAAGAGAAACATCTTCAACCAATAGTTGTACCTATTTCTTTTCATCGTTACTGTTCGACAATGGTTACAACTTTTTGAACTCTATAAATAGATTTTAGAAATCAACAAACAATCAGCCGAAACTGATTTTAATGTTCTTGAATTCTTATCTATTCTCTATTTTCAAACTGCACTTAAACTGCTTACATTCTCTAATCGTTGATCACTTTATCTTCCACAATTCTCAAAGCACGTTACAATATATATCATAATGGAGAAGATTATAGAAATATTATTCTTAGTTGACTTATCAGTACTATTTAAAAAGCATACTACAGTCAGACACTTTTGTTATTTGTAAAGAAGTCCTGTTCGATTGCTCAGGCGGTAGAAGTCCTGTTCGATTGCTCAAGCGGTAGAAGTCCTGTTCGGTTGCTTGGGCGGTGTAAACCTATTCCTCTGGGTTAAGTGTGGTTTACTAGTTTAATTCTAGAAGGAGTCTGGGACTGGACGTACAACGGGAGTTCGAACCAGTATAAAAATCTCCGGTGTCATTTACTTTACTGTTTTTACTATTTACTTACATATTCCGCACAAGTAGTTTATCCATATTACAGATCCTGTAGCATAACAACTTACATTTGGTATCAGTGCATGGTCATCATATAACTGTAACATAGTTATCTGATATTGTTTTAATATGGAAAATAACACCAGTACTGTTTCTAAAACTAACTTTTTAGAAGGTCAATCTACTGCATGACCACCTCTATTTAATGGAATGAACTATAACTATTGGGCTACTAGGATGAGAATCTATATACAAGTAAGTAGTTATAAAACCTGGAACATTATGCAAACTGAGTATATTATTCCTACTACTGAATATTCAGCATGGTCTAACACACAAAAATTAGATGCTACTTCAAATGCTAAAGCTATGAATATGTTGTATTATGCATTAGACAAAAATGAGTTTAATAGAATAATCATGTGTAAGACTGCTCATGAAATATGGCATACGCTTAAAATTACACATGAAGGAACTAACAAAGTCAAACAAAGTAAAATTTCTATGCTCAAATTTCAGTTCAAGAATTTTAAAATGAAACGAGATGAGACTATAAATGAATGTACTCTAGATTTCAAGATATATTTGTAACGACCCGAAGAATTTGGTCATTAATTTTGAACATTTAATTTATTAAATGTTGAATGTGGATTTTTAATTGATTTTGAAACAAGAAATTTTGATAAAATCAATAAGGCTAGTTATAATTTCAAATATGGCAATTCAATTGGATTTGGATAATAATAATTTAATATTTGAAATTGGATAATTTGTGAATCTGGGTGTATATAGATATGAAAATGGTTTCTAAAGTTTATTCAAAATCTAGTTGGATTTGGATTTTAATATTGGACCTTTGGATGGAGTCCAAAGTCGATAAGTTAAAATTGGAATATTTATATTAATTTAATAATGGAATTTAATATATAGTGGTAATACAAATAATCAGATTTTGATTTAAAATGAATTGAAATAATTTCTAATGCGAATATAAATTCTATACGATTTATAATTAAGTTAGTAAAGTTTTAAAATTGAAATTTAAAATAATTTCGACGATTTTGAAAATTGCTCGATTCAAATCGACGAGTTAAAATAGCCTTTCGGGCACAGTCTCGGAATTTAACCAAACCAGTTCCATTGGATCTGTAATAGTTAATTATTATCGAGTTTCAAATTTTGTAACATTTGGAGTTACCCGTTGTTCATACAGGTGAGAAACGCGTTGAAATTTGAAATCGAAAATTTAATATTTTAAATCGATTTAAACAGCCATCTTCCATAAAAATTCGAATTAGCCTCCGAAACATATTCCATTGTGTTTAGAATGCGAGTAAAACATTATAAGCGTCGGTCGGCACGTTTAAATTGGAATTCATTTGAAAAGTTAAGTAATTTGTGAAAATATATTATTAAATTAATATAAACCTATATATATTCATGTTCAAACCCTAGATCTTTTTTCTAGGGCCGCCGCTTGTATATTTTCGAATTCATCCTCCTCTTCTCCAATTTTTGGTCGATCCAAGCAATATTATTTAAGATGTAACCACGAAAGACATAGAGCTCTGCAAGCTCTACATATTGAATGGTGGTGATCGTGTATAAGGTTGTGTAGGAGGAGATTCGTTGCAATGTTCGTTGCACGTTTGTGCGCCGGTCTCAGGGGAATGGTGGCGTCGAGCTCCGCTTGGTTGCGGCCAAGGGTAGAGCTCGTGATGGACTTCAGGGTGGCAGTCTCCGATCATGTTCTAGGGTTTGTGGTGGCACGTGGTGATTGGTCAAAAGCATCAATGATGGGTTTCTAGTTACTGGACGAGCGTAGTAAGAAGTATACTTGCGGCCTGGATTTTTGGCCTTGGATCTACGGTTTGAATTTGATATGGTATAAAAAAATAGAAAATTGTTTATATAATATATATTCAAATCTTTAAAACTTCATATCAAATGCATGCGAGGTTGAAACTGGCAACGCCAGAATCGTAGCGACAAGATCTACTCGCTACAGCAGAGGCGATTGTAGCTCGTGAAAATTTTAGATTAAATCGAAGGCGCTCGATTTAATTTAAAATTAGAACGCTCAACGAATTCAAGGTGAGTTAATCTCACTCACATCTGCATAATCAGTTAAATTTAAATAGTTAGAATTTAAAGTATTGATTGGTTGGTTGAATGTGAATATTATTATCAGTTTGGATATGATATTATATATAGTAGTTATATATATTGGAGTGATTGATTCTCATAATATATAGCGGATGAGACCCTATGCGCCCCTATAATAGCGGGTGACTCTATATACCACGATATTCCACCTCGAAGTGGAATTAGTATTTTTGTATTATGCTAAATCTATGGATGTGGGAAGACAGGTTGGAGGGATCCAACTGGATTTCTCAAAATATTGTAATTATTTTCATTATGTGATATGTTATGTGATAGATTATATTGGAATTGAATTATTCGATGCTATGGTTTGGATGAATAAATAATTTGGTATTTTAAAATATAGAATAGTTAGGTTTTAAAGGAAATGAAAAGATAATTTTTAAGCAAATAATTACTAGGAATTTGGATAAATCGAGTAATAAATTTAAAGGGAATTTAAAATTAGGAAATCAATTTGAATTGATTAGCTGTTTTAGAAATGGTGATTTAAAAGGAAATGAGGAATGGAAATTTGCAAATTGGGTTATAAATGAAATGGAATATTTATCAGTGGATAAATTTGGAAGTATAGATTCTGGTGGGAATTTATAAGAAAAATTGTAATTCATTTTAAAAATAAAAGGGTGATTTTATTTCTAGAAGTTGGAAAATATATTTTCCTGGAAAGCTAAGAATATTTTAAAGAAATGATTTCAAAGTATAAACTAGAAGTTTTAAAATGTTTTTGAGAATGCATCAAGAAATTTATTATTTTAATTATTTATAAGTGAAAAGTAGTATTTATTTAAGTTAATTATGGTGGTTAATTATTTTTAAAGTAAACTAGTATTACGATTTTTAGAAGGAAATTTAACATAAATGTTTGATATAATAACTTTATTTTAAAGGGAAATTTTTGTTTAAGTTACTTGGAGACTCTTACAGAATTTCTTAAGTATTATTTTTATTTAAGTAATTTTAGTAGCCTTTTTTTTTAAATAATTTAAGTCTATATTTTTGAAAGTGATTATAAGGAGATGGAAATGTGTTTTAAAAATAAAAGTGATTTTATTTTTAAAGTATTGAAATAATTTACGTGATTTGGACGTAAATTAAATTGGGATAAATTGAGCAGGATTTATAAAGGTTTATGTGGGTTATATTGAAATGGAAGTGTATTTCCTGGAAAGCCAAGTATGTTTTCATAGTAGCTTTTAAGTATAAATTAAGGTTTTAAAGTTGGTTTTAAAAAGAATGTTTTGGAGAAATTATTTTCCTAAATTGTTTTAAAGTAAATATTTATTTAGTTAGTTATAGTAGTAATGACTTTAAAAGGACTAAATTGATATTATGATTAAAAAGAAATTATTAAATAGTTATATTTTATAGAGTAGCTTTATTATAAAAAAAGTAGTTTTGGCTTAAGTTGTATTTGGAAATTTTAAAGATTTTCATAACTAACATTTTGAATAAAGTGTTTTAAGTAGTTTTATTTAAAATATTTTAAGTATATAAATTTTGGTTAAAGTGATTTAAATTTATTAAATCTAGTTTTTATAAGACTTGAAGTTTTCTAGTGGAAATAAAATAATTTGGTTGAATTGATTGTTTATTTGATAGTTAAACAACCGACTATCAAATTTGGACCCAATGATAACTTTGGAATATCTAGAAGAGGTATGAGGATTATATGGTACAGTTACCGTTCGAGGTTCTATACTGTATGTATAAACTCGTTCGTTCTTCTACGACGTTTATAAGAAAATCCATCCTAACGGTTAGAAGGTGAACTCCGATCTTATTCTTGTCTGAGTATGCCTAAAGAACCGGGGTTGAGTTTACCGAAAAATAGCGAACGTTTTTCGAAGAGACCGAGATCGGATTTGAGATCCGAAAAACCACTTTGATTCAACGAGTACGTTTTCCTGATGAAAACAAGAGCTTGGAGACGAAGATGGAGCAGTGAAGTGCAAGAGCTAATCACCACTAATGCTAAGGGTGATTCCAAAATGGATGTAGTAGGAGTAGTGTCTTTAGTTCCGTTCGAACCTGGAACAGACTTGTATGGATGAATGCTTTGAGAACATCATCACGAGGATAATGAGCTTTCTAAGTGAGATGTGCTCTAAAAAGGTAACGTTGAGCCTCGAGCCTCATCAACCGGGAATGACTGAAAATCAAGGGTTATGCAGCAAAGCTTAGTGGGTTGCGCCCAATTAGGGTAAGGTCATCCCTATCTTGAGGTCTCTTTTTATTCGGCTGTGTGGGCGGTTGCTGATCCCAATCGCGGGATGATCTTACTCGGGCTATCCATTAAGGGGTAGTCCAGTCTTGTGTTGCAGATGAACAGGAGGGGTCCTCGGTATGTTGACCTAGACCAGGTACCATGATAGGTGGTACCCCAGTGCCTAGTCATTAGTTGGAAATCCATTCTCCCTACGTGCCCTTTACAATTTTGAATGTAGAGCCTAGTTTTGCTGGAATTTAATAATGTAACAATTTCGGCTATTTGAGTAATTATTTGTATTTAGACACTATTATAATATCAGAGATTTTATAAGAACTGTTTTGGTTATCGTAAGGTAAAAACCCGACATGTTTATGTGTGGCATGGTCTTACGAGATACCTTTGTTTTCAAAAGATTTTTGAAACTTTAGTAATTAAATTGAGTTTATTTTTCTCACGCTGGTTTTCCAGACTGACTCGGGTGTTATTTTATTATAATGCTAGGGTAAGACCGAGTATTATAAGTACATAATAGGATATCGTAGAGCTTAGGAGACGAGTTGGATGACGAGACATATCGCACATACTTGAAGTATAATCCACTGTGCTATTTAGGCTATATAGTTAGTTATTATAGGACAAGTAATATGACTATCCGGTAATTGTTTGATTTTGATGTACTCTGATGATGTAATGTATAAAACAAATATAGTTTCTTTTTTGTGTAAAGATCTGTTGTTATCTATTATATTTTGTTCCGTTGCGATTGTGAGATTCTGTTGTTGTTTTTCCTCTTCTGCTACCTCCTTCTTTCTTTCCCTCAGCAATCTGTCTTTTCTGGCAATCGATCATCTATATAGTATATAGTGGTGTATTTGTGTCGATTTTTTCAAGGGTCGAGAAGGGCGAGTCGTTACAGTGGTATCATAGCTTAGGTTGGTGGTAACCTAGGCTTTGGTGGGGGAATTACTCATTAAAGATAGAGTCAATAGTACTCTAGAATGAGTTGAGTGTATTAATAGATTTGAGCGCGTATTTGTTAGTGAATATAAAAACTGTTTTTATATTGTGTTGACTTATCGGTTGAGTGTTTATGAATTTTGGTCGGTACGGGAAGTACAACAGCATCGGTAGGGGTTTCTACACTCTTAAACAATATAAACTGGCATAGTATTGTTTTTAAAGTGGGTAAATGAAATAATTTTATCCAAAATTATATTTTGATATTGAAGAAATTATTTTCTAAAATTATTATATATATTGTTTGCTGTTAATATTATAATCAAATAAGAATCTAAAATTTGAAACGGTTGTATTATATATTTATAACCAAATAGAATTATGAAAGTATGAAATAATACAATGGAACATAACAAAAATTTGATTTAAACCATAATTTAAATCCTAGGAATTTTGGAAAATGTTTTTAAATGAATTTGAACAAAAAGTGAGAAATTTTAACGGTGAGAATTTTTGAAATGTTTTCCAAAGTGTGTAAAGGGAATAATGGAGTATTATTTTAGGAAATATTTTTAAATAGAAATTGTTTAAAAATGGTTTTCTTGGAAGTAAGGAAGCACTAAACTCACTTCAGTCGCTGGAAGGTAATCCTGATGATGATGGCCAGATCATCAGTATTCATTTTCAAGTTTCTAAGTGATGGATTGCTACCGAAATGGTTTAGTATAATTATTTGTTTGGACTTGTTTGATGAATAAGTTTGTTCTAGAAATTTCAAAAGGGAAATTGTTTTTGTAAAACCAAGTTGTTTTGAAAAATCTGAAGGTATAATTTGATATACCAAGCGGGTTTATCTTATTTATGATTTCAAAATGGTTTTGAACTAAAATCGGGTGATTGAATTCTAGGAATTCTATTTAAGTGATGTGAAAATCCAAAAGGAATCAGTATTTAATTTATAAAGTGAAGTTGATCTAAATAAGAAGGAAATTGAAAATTTGAAATCTTGGAAACTAAAATTTTAATTTGAGTAAATCAAAGTGGATAAGATATATCAGAATTTAATTTAAGATAAGTTAAATAAAATTTAATTTGGATTTGAATTACATTGGATATTAAGTGAAAAGGTATAGTAATTGAATTAGCACAGTTACAATTAGTGAATGGGATGAATATACTTAAGTCTTTAAGTAAAATAAATAATCCAAATGATGAATGTAAAGATTTTAAGTAAATAAATTATGAACTTGTGAATAGAGAAATGGAATTAAATTCCTATTTAATGGAGTGGATTTAAGTTGGTTAAATAAAATTTAGTTGAGTTTGAATAAAATTGAAAGGAAAATAAAACCCAAAGTACAAATTTGCTTGATATCTTAGTAAATGAAATAAAAATCATATGTTGATTTAAGATTGGAAGTGAATTAAAATTAGAAAATAAATTGGCATTTGATTAGATAAGAATTAAATTATAATGAAATAAAATTGAAACAAGAAGAAATGGAGTTATTAAGGAGTTGAAATAACTTAAGTAAGTTGTGAAATGATTGTTATTGAGCTTTTGGAATGGTTTTGAACGGAAATGAGAACGTATGGGTGTAAATAATTCAGAATGGAATAAAACTAATATAAATTGAGTTAGAATTAATTTAAAATGGTTATAAGCTTAATAAATTATTATTTGCTTGAATAACAACAAACTTGCATAGAAAATTATTCGTTTTGTCGTAAATGAAGTAAATGAATTAAAAGAAGTGGATAAAATTGGTTTTGAATCAATTGGAATAGATTGAAATTCAATTAAGTATATTTGCATATAAATGCAAGTGAATCATAAATGTGATGCAAATAAATAAATTTGGAATTGGAATGGTGAAATTATGTAAAGTAAGGAAAATAAACCAATTTTATATGGATATGAGATTAGTTGGTGCACAGGTGAATTGAATGTAGTGAACTTGGTTGTGAGTCTTTCCGAGTGGAATAAAATGAAACATGGATTTATAGAGGAAATTAAAATAGTGTTGAAATCTTGTGATTGCTTACAATATATGATTAACATGTTGGATTTTGAAGTTTATTTGTTTGGGCTATGTAATTGATGTGTTGGCTAGTAGGTACATGGAATGTTTTTTAAAATTTCATATTGTTGGAACTTATGTGCTTGTTTGAGAAAGTACAGGTACGGGAGGCAATCAGATAGAGTTGGAGCGCGTAAATGCATAATAAATTAGCCGCTTGCTTATAAAATGCTAATGTGAGGTACGCCTATGCAATAAAGTTATGAAATGATAATATATTGTGATATATTTTATTTTCCAACCGTGTGGGTCGACGTATATATATTTATCATATTTGTGATATTGTAAAAGGCTCTCCGTACAAAGGAGATGCTATCAAAAATTTCTGAAAATTTTGGGAGTTAGAAATTTTTTGAAAATTTTGAGTTTTGGTTAACTAGAAAAGTGATTTATTGAACAATGTTAGAAAGCAAAGTTTTTGAGATAGAAATGAAGGCTAATGGTTTTGGATTTAAACTAAGGGTTTTGAGAAGTGAACGTAAGCTTTTAATTAAGTGAGTTTTGGGTAAGTTAATGGGTCTAGGAGCATTTTCCTACCTTAGCGAATTTCGGGACGAAATTATTATAAGGGGGAGGAATGTAACAACCCAGAAAATTTTTGGTCATTAATTTTGAACATTTAATTTATTTTAAATGTTGAATTTGGATAGTTAACTGATTTTGAAATAAGAAATTTTGGTAAAATTAATAAGGTTAGTTATAATTTCAAATATGGCAATTCAATTGGATTTGGATAATAATAATTTAATATTTGAAATTGAATAATTTGTGAATCTGGGTGTATATAGATATGGAAATGGTTTCTAAAGTTTATTGAAAATCTAGTTGGATTTAGATTTTAATATTGGACCTTTGGATGGAATCCAAAGTCGATAAGTTAAAATTGGAATATTTTTATTAATTTAATAATGGAATTTAATATATAGTGATAATGCAAATAATCAAATTTTGATTTAAAATGAATTGAAATAATTTCTAATGTGAATATAAATTCTATACGATTTATAATTAAGTTAGTGAAGTTTTAAAATTGAAATTTAAAATAATTTCGATGATTTTGAAAATCGCTCGATTCAAATCGACGAGTTAAAATAGCATTCCGAGCATAGTCTCAAAAATCAACAAAACCAGTTCCACTGGATCCGTAATAGTTAATTATTATCAGATTTCAAATTTCATAATATTTGGAGTTACCGGTTGTTCGTACGGGTGATAAACGCGTGGAAATTTAAAATCGAAAATTTAATATTTTTGATCGTTTTAAAAAGCTATCTTCCACAAACAATTGAATTAGCCTCCGAAACACATTTATTGTGTTCGGAATGCGGGTAAAACATTATAAACGCTGATCGGCACGTTTAAATTTGAATTCGTTTGAAAAGTTAAGTAATTTGTGAAAATATATTATTAAATTAATATAAACCTATATATATTCACGTTCAAACCCTAGATCTATTTTCAGAGGCCGTCGCTTGTGTATTTTTAATGGCCGTGAATTCGTCCTTCTCTTCTCCAATTTCTAGTCGATCCAACTAGTATTATTTAAGATGTTCAACAAGAAAGACATAGAGCTCTGCAAGCTCTACATATTGAATGGTGGTGATCGTGTATAAGGCTGTGTGGGAGGAGATTCACGGCAACGTTTTTCGCACGTTTGTTCGTCGATCTCAGGGGAATGGTGGCCCGAGCTTCGCTTGGTTGCAGCCTAGGGTAGAGCTCGCGATGGACTTTAGGATGGCAGCATCCGATCATGTTCTAGGGCTTGTGGTGGCGCGTGGTGATTGGTCAAAAGCATCGATGATGGGTTTCTGGACGAGCGTAGGAAGAAGTACAATTGCGGCCTAGTTTTTGGCCTTGGATATACGGTTTGAATTTGATCTAGTATAACAAAATAATAATAGAAAATTGTTTATATAATTTATATTCAAATCTTTAAAACTTCATGTCTAATTCATGCGAGGTTGAACCCGGACGAAACTGGGGACGTTAGAATCGCAGCGATGCGATCTACGCGCAGCAGTCGATCCGGAGACGATTGGAGCTCGTGAATTTTTTTGATTAAATCGAAGGCGCTCGATTTAATTTAAAATCGGAACGCTCGATAAATTCAAGGTGAGTTAATCTCACTCATATCTGGATAATCAGTTAAGTTTAAATAGTTAGAATTCAAATTATTGATTGGTTGGTTGAATGTGAATATTATTATCAGTTTGGATATGGTATTATATATAGTAGTGTGTGTATATATATATATATATTGGAGTGGTTGATTTCCGCATTATATAGCAGATGAGACCCTATGTTCCCCACATAATAGCGGATGACCCCATATATCGCGATTTTCCACCTCGAAGTGGAATTGGTATTTTTATATTGTGCTAACATCTATGGATGCAGGAAGACAGGTTGGAGGGATCCAACTGGATTCCTCAAAATATTGTAACTATTTTCATATCTGTGATATGTTATGTGATAGATTATATTGGAATTAAATTATTCGATGCTATGGTTTGGATGAATAAATAATTTGGTATTTTAAAATATAGAATATAATAAATTGGGTTTTAAAGGAAATGAAGAGAAAATTTTAAGCAAATAATTATTAGGAATTTCGATAAATCGAGTAATAAATTTAAAGGGAATTTAAAATTAGGAAATCGGTTTGAATTGATTAGGTGTTTTGGAAACGGTGATTTAAAAGGAAATGAGAAATGGAAATTTGCTAACTAGGTTATAAATGAAGTGGAATATTTATCAGTGGATAAATTTAGAAGTATAGATTTCGGTGGGAATATGTACGAAAAATTGTAGTTCATTTTAAAGATAAAATGGTGATTTTATTTTTAAAAGTTGGAAAATATATTTTCCTGCAAAACTAAGTATATTTTTAAAGAAATGATTTCAATGTATAAACTAGAAGTTTTAAAATGTTTTTAAGAATGTTTCAAGAAATTTATTATTTTAATTATTTTTAAGTGAAAAGTAAATATTTATTTAAGTTAATTATTGTGGTTAATTATTTTTAAAGTAAATTAGTATAATGATTTTTAAAAGGAAATTTAACATAAATGTTTGATATAATAACTTTATTTTAAAGGGAAAATTTTGGTTTAAGTTACTTGGAAACTGTTATAGAATTTCTTAAGTATTATTTTTATTTAAGTAATTTTAGTAGCCTTATTTTAAATAATTTAAGCGCAAATTTTTGAAAGTGATTATAAGGAGATGGAAATGTGTTTTAAAAATAAAAGTGAATTTATTTTTATAGTACTGAAATAATTTATTGAATTGGGACGTAAATTAAATTAGGATAAATCGAGCAGGATATATAAAGGATTATATGGGTTATATTGAAATGGAAGTGTATTTCTTGGAAAGCCAAGTATGTTTTCAAAGTAGCTTTTAAGTATAAATTAAAGTTTTAAAGTTGGTTTTAAAAAGAATGTTTTGGAGAAATTATTTTCTTAAATTGTTTTAAATTTTTTGAAGTAAATGTTTATTTAGTTAGTTATAGTAGTAATGACTTTAAAAGGATTAAATTCGTATTATGATTGAAAAGAAATTATTAAATAGTTATATTTTATAGAGTAGCTTTATTTTAAAAAGTAGTTTTGGCTTAAGTTGTATTTGGAAATTTTAAAGATTTTCATAACTACCATTTTGAATAAAGTGTTTTAAGTAGCTTTATTTAAAATATTTTAAGTGTATAAAATTTTAGGTAAAATGATTTAAATTTATTAAATCTAATTTTTATAAGACTTGAAGTTTTCTAGTGGAAATAAAATAATTTGGTTGAATTTATTGTTTATTTGATAGTTAAATAACCGACTATCAAATTTGGACCCAATCATGACTTTGGAATATCTAGAAGAGGTATGAGGATTATATGGTACAATTACCGTTCGAGGTGCTATACGGTATGTATAAACTCGTTCGTTTTTCTAGGACGTTTATAAGGAAATACGTCCTAATGGTTAGGAGGTGAACTCCGATCTTATTCTCGTCTAAGTATTCCTAAAGAACCGGGGTTGAGTTTATCGAAAAAAAGCGAACATTGTTTCGAAGAGACCTGGATTAGATTTGAGATCCGAAAAACCACTTCGATCCAAAGAGTATGTTTTCTGATGAAGACAAGAGCTTGGAGACGAAGATGGAGCAGTGAAGTGCAAGGGCTAATCGCTACTAATCCTGAGGGTGATTCCAAAATGGATGTAGTAGGAGTAGTGCCTTCGGTTCCGTTCGAACCCAGAACGGACTTTTATGGATGAATGCTTTCAGAACATCGTCAGGAGGAACGATGAGCATTCTAAGTGAGATTTGTTCTAAAAAGGTAACACTGACTCTCGAGCCTCATCAACCAAGAATGACTGAAAATCAGGGGTTATGCAGCAAGGCTAAGTGGTAGCACCTAATTAGGGTAAGGTCATCCCTGTCTAGAGGTCCCTTTTTATTCGGCTGTGTGGACGATTACTAGTCCCAAACGTGGGGAGATCTTACTCGAG
This sequence comes from Allium cepa, assembly GCA_030765085.1. Taxonomy (NCBI): domain Eukaryota; kingdom Viridiplantae; phylum Streptophyta; class Magnoliopsida; order Asparagales; family Amaryllidaceae; genus Allium; species Allium cepa. The sequence goes on along the minus strand of CM060935.1, from coordinate 447,629,717 downwards.
ATATCCAGTAAGGGGTAGTCCGGTCTTGTGTTGTAGAGAAATAGGAGGGGTCCTCGGTATGCTGATCTAGACCAGGTACCGTGATAGGTGGTACCCTAGTGCCTAGTCATTAGTTAGAAATCCATTCTCCCTACGTGCCCTTTACGGTTTTGATTATAGTGCCTAGTATTGCTGGAATTTAATAATGTAACAATTTCGGCTATTTGAGTAAGTATTTGTATTTAGATACTACTATAATATCAGAGGATTTTAAAAGAACTATTTTGGTTATCGTAAGGTAAAAACCCGACATGTTTATTTGTGGCGTGGTCTTACGAGATACCTTTGTTTTCAAAAGATTTTTGAAACTTTATTAATTAAATTGAGTGTATTTTTCTCACGTTGGTTTCCCACTGACTCGGGTGTTATTTTATTATAACGCTCGGGTCAGACCGAGTATTTTAAGTACATGATAGGATGCCTTGGAACTCAGGAGATGAGATGGATGGTGAGACGTATCACACGTACTTGAAGTATATTCCACTGTGCTATTTAAGCTATATAGTTCGTTACTATGGGACAAGTAATATGACTGTCCAGTAATTTTTTGATTTTGATGTACTCTGATGATGTATGTAATGTATAAACAGATATAGTTTCTTTTTGTGTAAAGATCTGTTGTCATCTGTTATATTTTGTTCTGCTGCGATTGTGAGATTCTGTTGTTGTTTTTTCTCTTCTTCTACCTCCTTCTTTCTTTCCCTCGGCAATCTGTCTTTTTCGGCACTCTATCGTCGGCAAAGTATACAGTGGTGTATTTGTGTTGATTTTTTTGAGGGTCGAGAAGGGAGGGTCCTTACATATATCATTCTTTAATAGCATTAGGAGAAACTTACATAGAATTTGATATTGTTTCAAAAATCCTCAACTCACTAACGGATGAGTAGGAACGAAAAGTCTAACGACATTTCGACAATGAAACCAGAGGAGTTGATTGGAAATCTAATGTCTTATGAAGTTAATCTCTAGGAAAAATGAGTACAGGCTCAAGATATGAAAAATATAGTATTCTAGGTATAAAAGGATGAATCAGATTAAGATGAAAATATAGCCTTCATTGCTAAAAATTTCAAAAAGTTTTTTAAATTTAAAAAGAGCAACAAATTTAGAAATAACAAGAACAACTCCAGCAGCAGTAACAACACTAACAAATCATCAACATCTGCTCTAGAATGCTATGAATGTCGCAAGAAGGGTCACATCAAGAAAGACTGTTAGAAAAAGAAAGATAAGTATAAGCACAAGAAAGACAAATTCAAGAAGAAAGCTTTCTCTGTCACGTGGGATGATACAGAATCATCTTCATCATCAGAAAGTGACTCGGACAGTGATTCAGAACAAGCCAACATTTGCTTTGTGGCTACAAAAGATGAGGTAAGTGATCTAACTTTCAATGAGCTTTTGGAAATCAATTCAGAATTACTTGACAAATTAAAAGGAAAAAATAGAAAGTATAATTAAGCTCTTGAAAATTGAATAGAACTGAAATCGAAGTAGAAATTTTAAGAGATGAAAGGAAAAATTTAGAAGAATAACTCCAAGTTACTCAAGAATCTTGTTCCAATATGACATCTCAATTTTCTCTGCTAAGTCAAAAGATAGAAACTCAAAAAGAAAAGAATGATGTTTTATTAATTGAAAATCATGATCTTAAATCAAGTATCAAGATTTTAGAGTTAGATAACTCTAGCTTTAAAACAAAGTTAGAAGACATTACTGAAAATGTTTCAAATTTTAATAAAGGTAGAGAAAATCTTTCCAAAATTATAGAAAATTCACAAACTATTTCAAATAAAAGAGGACTAGGATATAAACAATCCTCTAAAATTATTCCAAAGAAAAAGAATTCTTCATATAAAAATAAAGTGAAAAACCTAGGTCTAAAATTTCAAATTTTACCACATCTATTAAAATTTGGGTTCCTAAAACAAAAAAAATCTTCAATTAGAAATAAGTATATAAAATCTTTTATAAAAACTGTTCATAAAAATAAAAAATTTATTTTCAAAAGGAATTCTGAACCCTCTTAGGTTTGGCTTCCTAAGACCTAACTCTTAGGACCCAAAATAAAAATGGTGGGTACTGATGTTAATTCTATGTTTTGCAGGTACCATCCAAAAAGAGAGGGAAATGGATATTAAACAGTGGTAGCTCAAAACACATGACAAGAAATAAAGGGATGCTAACAGACATTATTTACTCAGATGGAGGATCTGTCACATTTGGAGATAATGCCAAAGGATATGTCATCGTCAAAGGCGATGTAAGCAATAATGGTATATCTAATTCACCTCTTATTATAGATGTCTTATTAGTTAAAAATTTGAAGCATAATTTACTTAGTATCAGCCAATTATGTGACAAAGGATTCAATATTCCTATAACGACCCAATACACTTTGTAATGGTCTAGGCTTTTCGACCATCGACAGCGGCCACTCTCGACTGGTAGGCTTTTCAACCATCCCAGCCCCGCCGTGGCATACAATGGTACCCTACTGTTGCTTTTACGGCCAACCTTTCGACTGTTACACCTTACGGCTAACCAACCCCTCGTAGAGGATGTGTAGGGGTAAGAGTCTCCCGTTTGCCGCCAAACGCGAAGCTAGAACCCCCTATCACATTGCACTAAGCTAAGCAAGGTCAGTCATGGGACTGGTGTGGGATTTTAAAAATAGTTATTTTCATAAAGAAAATAAAAAGATATCTGCTATGATTTTGGAAAATGAAACTGGCATAGGCCTCCCGCCGCATACACAATGCAAGCGCACACTTGGAGGAGATATCTCCTTATGACAGTCAAAAATGCTTGATACGCGAAAACCTTTTGATATTATTATTAGTGCATAGTGTAGAAAACATTTCAAAAGTATATTATTAATCTTAGCCAACATACCGCATTTCGTCGTATGCCTACTATAGCTACCATGTTCAATAGCAGGTTGCCGCCACGTTCCATGGCAGGTTATACAACTAAAACCCTACAGGGCACGTATTGTTTCTTTGGATTTCCAACAATGGTCAGGCAAAGGAACTTCCTACACTGAAATGGGTAAGCGCTCTGGAAGGACGCCCCCGAGAACCTAAACGGATATCTGCTAACAAGGCCGACGTTACCTCACGCTTTAACCAAGCTATAACATAGGTAACTAACACACAAGTATGCCATCCCCGGTCATTATCGGCCTTTATCCGAGGATCCTCAACCACAAAGCAACAACCACAAAGTATAATAAATTTGCAGCATCAACATGGGTAAAATATCTGGGCTCCATACCATGATATTACCTCTTATCCAGAAGGAAATGGACATACCCTAGGGGCGCGACCCCTAAAAACCTTGCCGCAACATTCCTGTTTCGACCATTTCCAGGTTGTGAGGCTCGACGAAGTCTCATCCACAAAGCTACGCTTTTCACAAAAGCCATGCTTCGATCAACAAATGATCAGCAACACTTCGTATGCCACATTACCAAATTGGTAATGTATAACTAGCAACCATCAACTACATAACCTCTGAGCTCGTATGTCTCAGAGAAGGGTGTTAAGCTAAGAGAATAAATTCTCCGCCACCAACAGAAATGTATTTGATAGAAACCAGCTTTACACCTCAAAGTGTAACGTCGACACACATCCATGCAAGTTCATTCCGGGATCGAACGAAACCGAAGGCACTTCAAAGAAGCCCTTGCAAATCCGGATATTCACTAATCACGTACGGAATCCCCATCACAAAGGGTGATCAAATCTCTATACCGGAGCAACTCAGTGCAGAGACATTCGACAGGTTATCCTTTCGCTTTCGAAAATAACCGGTCTTTAACATCATCTTCAAATGCAATCCCATTTCGTCATATCATTATTCGGAATGGGTTTTCTGACACAAAGTCCTCTCCCGGCTAATTCGAATAACGAACGCTTATTTTTAAAAGTAAGTGTTTAATCAGATTTCAAACAAATCACAACAAATTTCCACTTTGATCTTTTAAATAAAAGTTCCATCACAATCACAAAGGTTTGATGTGGTTTCCGGATATCCATTTGGAACCCGACCCCCGGTCGCGTCGAAATTCAAATGCCATTTAAAGGCCAATATTGATAGTCGGTTGTTTAACTATCAATCAACATTCACAACAATCACTGGATTTCAAATAATTCTCCTACATTTATTTATTTTCAAAATATCTTTGCAAGATATATTTTCACATTTCAACCATTTGAAAACAAATTTCAAATCACATTTTCAAAATATCTTCACAAGATGTAATTTTAACACTTCATTACTTTGAAAACAAATTTCAAATCACTTTTCACGCGCGGAATAAAATTCCCGATATTATTTATTTCCACTGAAAATCTGCCAAGTCGAATACTTTAAAATAATTTAAATCGCTTATCCAAATACACTTGGAAAACATTTAAAATAAAACTATTTTTAAACACTTACTTAAATATTAGCTATGAAAACATTATACTAATATCACATATAACTTTAAGTCCAAACTAATTTTAAAAATAAAATTCGTAGATTGAGTACAATTATTCAAATAACCTTTTCCTAAAATAATTATCAATTAAATCTTAAAATAATCACTTCTATAATTTATTAAATAAATCTTTACTCTAAAGATTTTGAAAATAACTTAAGAAAATAATTTCTCTAAAATATTCTTTTTAAAACCATTTCTGAAACTTTTAATTTATACCTTAAAAGCTACTTTGAAAATATACTCGGCTTTCCAAAGGAAATACACTTCCATTTCAAAATGGTCCATTAAACCAATTAATAAATCCTTCTTGATTTATTTTAACTTACATTCCAAATTCGTAAATTCCTCACTTTTAAAAATAAACCAATATTTATTTTTAAAACAAATTTCCCTTTCCTTTATAAATTCCCATTATGAATTTAATTTTCAAAATATCCATTGATATACGATTTTCAAATCGATTTTCAAATATTCACTTTCAACACCAAATCAAATTTCAATTGATTTCCAAATTTATTTTCAAACACCAAATCAATTTCCATATTGGTTTCCCAAAGATTTTCAAATACCAAATCAAATTTTCCAAATGATTTCTCAAATTAATTTTCTTTTAAAATAAATCTCTTATTTCTTTCAAACTATTTTAAAATCCGAATTTTAAATAAATTCTTCAACTATTTAGCAATATTGCTCAAAATTCATTTATTAAAATCTTTTCCTATAATTTAGAATTTATTCAATAGGATTAAAAAATAAAACTTTATCCTTTAAAAATTCTTTTTTTTAAATTATCCCATTCTAAAAAATAAATTTTACTATAAATTTTCTACTTAAATTTCAAAAATCCAATTTTATCTATTTCCCGTATCATACGATACCAAAAATATATTCGGCTAAATTTTAGCCTTCAACGATTTCAATTACATATATAATCACACACAGATTATAAATAATCAACACACAATGTTGAAACAAATTCAAATATTTAAGGAATCCAGTTGGATCCCTCCAACCTGTTTCCCTGCATCCACAGACGTTAGCACAACAATTAAATACCAATTCCACTTCGAGGTGGAATATTACGGTATATGGGATTATAAAATATCATTCGCTATTATGCGATACATAGGGTCTCATCCGCTATATAATGTGGGAAATTAATCACTCCAAATACATATATAATACCAATTCCACGTCGAGGTGGAATATCGCGGTATATGGGTTTAATATAATATCATCCGCTATTATGCGGCGCATAGGGTCTAAACTAATATAACTGATAATAAATTAATCATCCAAGCACACAGTCAATCAATTTTAAATTTAACTATTTAAAATTAAGTCATAAAACTTGAATGAGTGAGAAGATCTCACCTTTTGCTTACGCATGCAGTCCATTTCCATTCCCATTTGTTTCTCGATTTTAGACCTTGCATAACAATTGTATGATTTTAATTAATATTTGAATAAATCGAATAATTAAATTCTTATTGGATAAGTTAAATTAACCAATGATTTTATAAATTTAATTTTAAATTAAAAATTCTTCTTTTAAAGTTTTTCAATATCTTAGAATAATAAAATATGTATAGGTAAATTTAAACCAACTTGTAAATTTCCATTTGTACAATTTAGCAGTAAAAACATAAGGTGTTATACTTTATAATTTTTAATCTCGTAGGAATGTTATTCATTCGTAAGCATTAATCTTAAATAAATAAAATATTTTTTAAATTGATCTAGACTATTAGAAAAGGGAGAAAAAAATACTAATTACCTTCCGCACGAATTCACGCAAGCACACGCGTCCCCAAAATCGATCGACAGCATATCGCCGCCGATTCCATCCAACAGCCATCGCCAACGCCGCACTCCACCAAAACCCTAAGCCCTTGCCTGCCCCGAGCCGCCGCGATCAATATGTATGCCACTGCACCAAATCCATACTCTCATCGTCGAGACTCGAGTCGCCCAACACCACTGCTTGACCCTCGCGAGCAAATTGCGATCTATTTCCCCTCCTCAACGCGCGAGCGTGAGCTTGCCATCATGCTCGAGCAACTTATTTCCCCCTTCGCTAGGCCCAAAATCGAACCCAAACCCTTCGGAAAAAAATGGAAGTTGCCACTAGCATCGCCATCGCGATTTCATAGAAGTACTCGAGCTCGAGAACAAATTCCCACTCGCGAAGCTCCGCCCTTCCTCCTTTTTTTCGTTCGAAGTGATTAAATTTTGAATTGAACGAAGAAGGTTTTCCTTTTTTTTCTTGAACACGCTCTCCATTGTTTTCGAATTTGGTTTCGAACAATGTTCGGCGAATCGGCCATTGTATTATATTTTTTTTATTTGGACGAAAGAAAAGGCTATCGTTTGTTTTATAAATTTTCTTTTCTCTTAAACAAACACGTGTTGAAATTTTGTCAAGTGTTTGAAATAAATGAAACTTGTAATTTACCTTGTGAAATAATATTATATCAATTTCACAAATATATATTGTTTTTAAATTTAAATTTAAATTTAAGTCGTTCCATTTTGCAACTCAAAATCTCAATCTCCAATCGAGGCGTGCCGCCAGGCGTTTATAACGTTAAACCCCTATTCCGAACGCAATGGAAAAGGTTCCAGGTCTAAATCTGATCGTATGGAGAAGATAGCTTTTTGCACCAATTAAAATATCGAATTTTCGATTTAAATTTCATCGTGTTTGCTTGTCGTACGGCCACACAACAAATTCAAATGCTACAAAAATTGAAATCCAATAACAACAAAATATTACGGATCCAATGGAACTGGTTTCGTCGAATTTCAAGACTGTGCCTCAGAAGGCTATTTTTAAATATCGATTTAAACGATATAAATTTCAATACTGAACAAAACAGTTTCAAATTAAATTCTGAAGCTTCTATTATCTTCAGTATTATTAATATAATTTTTTTAAGCCATTAAATTATTTTTAACAAGCTTAAAACCGAAGATACAAATTTTTACCCAACTTCACATTATTAAATGGAATAATTTAATTGCCAAATTCATAGCAATATTCTGAATCCAAGTTAAACTAACATTCAAATATTTAAAATCAATTAAATATTTCAATTTCATATGTTCAAAGTTCTGGGTCATCAAATATTGTAACTTTCCTGAATTTTAGTTAAAAATAATTTGATAATTTATTTAATCTTTGGAATTGAACTTTGAAATAATTGGTAATTTATATAAAATTTTTGGATTTAATTGTGATGAAAATTCCAGGATAAAGAAAAATATGTATTTTAAATAGAATGTTGAATTGGAATTCAAAAATAAGTATTTTATGAAATTTATTTGAATTTTCCAAATTTAACAAGATGTATGTTTATCTATTTATATAAATGGATTATATAAGATAATCTGAATTTGATTTGCATATAGAGAGATGAATAAAAATTTGATTTCTAATTTTAATATATGATATATATGAAAGTTATATTTTGAAATAAATGTATATAGGTAAATGTTTATATAAAAGTATGATAGTTTTAATTTGAATAAGATTTGATAAAAAAATGGTTTGTAAAACTAAATTGAAAAGATATACGTATATATGATTATTTGTTTGGATATAATTACATTTTAAATCATTTCTTTAAAAGTTGTACAATTATAAATAAAGAAAAGTATTGTAAAGTACCATTAAACAAAAAAAACTATACAAATGTAAATTTTAATAACATAAGATTTAAGATAAAAAAAATATAAATTAATAGGATTTGAATAAAGTGATTATAAAATTAAATTGAAAATATAAGGTATATGGAAATATAAAAGTAAGGCAAGGGTTAAACATAAATTTATAAATGAAAATGGAATGTGGGATTAAAACACAAAATGCTTAATTTTAAACAAGTGTAGGCTTATCATCTTATGTAATTACATGTGTAAGTTAATATGATTTGAGCCTTAACAAGCGGCATTATGGATTTCTTGTAATTTGAAAATGTAAATAAAAAAAAAGGGAAAAACTAAGTTATTCTCAGCTTTAAAATTCTAAAATAAAAGAAAAAACAGATAACAAAATCATCTCCCATTTCAAAACTAAGATCAAAACTCAAACTTGAAAAACAAACCAAAATCAAAATGCAATTTAAACCTGAAGCTTCAATCTGAAAGCAACTACAAACAAGAGAGAAGATCAGGCAAGGCAAAATCAAAACCTGAAGCTATCAAGCAAAGTCTTCAACCTGGAAAATAGAATTTTCATTTCCATTTTCAATTCTGAGAATAAAATCTCAAACGACTCAAACTTGATCAAAAGAAGAAATCAAAAAAGCTGCAGAATTGAAAACAAAAAAGAACTCAAACTGGAAGACCAAGTACAAAGATCAACTCAAGTAAATCATAATCTACTTTCAGAGTTCAAAAGTAGTTCTAGGCCCAAAATATTTTTCCAGGCTTCACTGTGCTCTGTTCTTCATTCTGAGGTGAGCAAACTTCCTATATAAAATCGGGAATTTATTGTGTCTGGTTTATATATGTGATCATGCTTGAAAATGTGTTGAGATAATGCTTGCATGTCTGTATGTCTTGTGTGCATGCTATATATTCCTCTATTTTTCAGTTACAGGTCACAAAACCTGTTCAAAATTGGAAATCTCATTCTCTAATCCTTTTTAATATTTGATTTCTAGAAGAAATTTGTTAATAATAACAACATCTGATTTTTAAAAATAGTTTTAAGTAGATATGTTATGCAATTTTTTTCAAAATATACACTTTACAGTAAAAATCATTTCAAAATGAAAATTCGAGAATTTTAATTTCAAATTTGGATTTCATGATTCAATTCGTAATGGGAAAAAAATGAATTTAGGCATTGAAATCAAATTTTTTAGATTAGTATATGTTAGGAATTTCTAAGATGATCAGAAATTGGGTATTTGTCGAATTGCAGCGAACGACGTGATGGTGTTGGTCGGGACCAAGTTTGGAGGTGGCCGATGTGATGAGGTTCTTCGGAAAAATGGTGGATCATATTTAAGATGACAATGGTGGCCGGGAAGGGCAGAGTAGGATTCGATAGACAGTTTTGGTCGACTACATTTTTGTGGGCACTGCGTCATCTCTGGTGAACTCGAAAGGATCAGATCAGAGGGAAAAGTCTCGTGGATCATCAAAGCAGCTGTGTTCGGAGTTTCGACATTTCATTTGATTAAACGACAACCTAAAGGAGAAATCTCTTCCAAGTGTGCGCTTGCATTGTGTGTGTGGCGGGAGGCATTATGGCAGTTTCATTTTCCAAAAGCATAGCGGATTTCTTTTTATTTTCATTGTGAAAATAACTGTTTTTAAGATCTCACACCAATCCCATGACGGATCTGGAGTTTATTGTTCCCTTTCTAAACTCTGGGTTCCCATAATTTTCCACACGGGAATCCTAGAGTCAGGTTATCATTATTCTGGAGCGAAGTCTAAAGTTGCTGCGGAGATCTGGAATTCAAGCTGGATGGAGAGATGTATCACTTATACTATATAGTGTCCGTTTCGTTTGGGTTGGCGCAAGTTAAAATTTCTATGTAAGCAAGTTAAAATAACTGCCAGTGCTGTATTGTGTCATTGTAAACTCCGATAATGTGATGTATGCAAAATGATATAGTGCTTTTGTTTCAAAGGTATTTATTTATCTATTATATGTTGTTTCGCTGCGAAATGTGAGATTCTGTTATTGTTTTCTGTTTTTCTTCTATCTTCTTCTTCTTTAACCCTAACGGTTCGATTTTTCGGCTTTCGACTGTGCGGCATTTGATATAGTGGACGTATTAATGTCGACTTTCGAGCGTCGAAAATTAGGTCGTTACAGTGTGGTATCAGAGCATTTGGTTAAGCAACAACCTTGGCTCTGGTGGGTGTTACTCATTAGAGATAGAGTCAGTAGTACTTTAGAAAGAGTTTGAGTGTAATAATAAATATGAGCGCGTATTTTATAGTGAATATAAAATTGTTTTATATTGTGTTGACTTATCGGTTGATTGTTTATAGATTCTGGTCGGTGCAGTTTGGCCAACTGTATCGATAGGGGTTTCTAAACTCTTAAACGAGATAAACCGACACGGTATCGTTTTAAATCGAGTAAATGAAATAATTTTACCCAAATTATTTTTGTATATAAAAGGAATAATTTTCCATAAATTATTATAGGAGTAAATGATTGCTTGGATGTTAGGAAATGATAATATCTAAATTATTATCTTTGATTATTGAATAAGAAATTGAAATCGTAACAAAAAGCTAAGGAATAAAATCCATATACAAATGAAGATTTATAAATATAAATCATAAATGTGATTTGTAATTTGAAAATAGAATTCCAGAGAAATATTTGAAAGAATTTGAAGTTTTGGAGATTTGGAAAGATTTAAATTCCTTTTTAGTTTGAAAATAGTTTTCAATGGTTTTGGAAAAATGTTTTTGAAGAGATGAAAATCTCTATACTGTTTTCGGTCGCTAGAAAATAATTTCGGTGATGACTGCAGCATCATCGATGTTCATTTTCGAGTTTCCAGGAGAGGAATTGCTGCCAAATTATTTTAAATGGAAATTGTTTGCAAACTGGGATTGGTTTTGTAAATTCAAAGGATAATTTGAATTGATTTTGAAAAGTTGGAAAGACTCTAGAACCTGATAAAAATAGTTATGGAATAAAATTTATTAAGGTGGAAAATAAAATTGTAAATGAATAAATAAATTTACAATTGCATTTGAATGAAATTAAAACTGAATGTTGAAATTCATTTCGAGTTTATAAGTGAATAAAACTAGAATTGAAACTGAATATTGAAAACTAATTTGAATTGTTTGAAATAAAATGAAGTTGTAAAATTAGTTCGAAGTGAACTAAAAATAATAAAGGTGGAAATAAAAAAGGGTTGAAATAAAATGAATTGCAATTTGTAATGAATTAGTAAATGAAACTAATTTAAAATAGAGAGATGAATCAGTTGTGAATGAAAGATAATTGATAAAATTCAATATTCAGAAGGTAAATTGAATACAAATAGAATTGAAATTGTAAATTGAATTCAAATGGAATTAAAAATGCAGGATTGAATGAAAATGAATATATAACTTCAATAGTGAAGTAAAAATGGTATAAGAAGTAAGTATTCAAACTTTTGTAATGGAATGTGCAAAATGATTTTTGAATATAGAAAGTGGATATGGTTGTTAAATAGCATACATGTATTATGAAGGAAAATGGAATTGGATTTGATTATGAAGATAAATTTAAATTGCTCGAAAAAGGTATGTATTTAAATTTCAGTATGAAATTTGATGATTTTCTTGTCAAGCCGCTTGGCTTTTCATTTTCTTTTTGAAATCTGGGGCCCGTTATCGCATTTTGTAGTTGTACAAAGCTAGCCGTGCAAAGGAGACACTAGCAAAAAATTATGAAAATTTAGGGAGTTAGAAAAAAAATTTGAAGAAGTTTTGAAAATTTAAAATTTGCATTTAAATTTAAATTTGAATTGACAAGCAAATAAAGTTGTTCGGAATTTATGGAAGACTTTGGAAAGTTATTTGAAGTGGATGAGTCTTTAATAAAAGATCTATTTTGGCAAGTTGATAGAAAATGTTTTGGTTTTGCGAAAAAGATAAACGGGTTGAGGATTAATCTTCTTAACTAGTAATTTCGGGACGAAATTCTTTTAAGGGGGGAAGGATGTGACGACCCAGAACTTTGAACATTTGAAATTGAAATATTTAATTGATTTTAAATATTTGAATGTTAGTTTAACTTGGATTCTGAATATTGCTACGAATTTGGCAATTAAATTATTCAGTTTAATAATGTGAAGTTGGGTAAAAATTTGTTTCTTCGGTTTTGATGCTTGTTAAAAATAATTTAATGGCTTAGAAAATTTATATTGATAATACTGAAGATAATAGAAGCTTCAGAATTGAATTTGAAACTGTTTTGTTCAGTATTGAAATGTATATCGTTTAAATCGATATTTAAAAATAGCCTTCCGAGGCACAGTCTCGGAATTCGACGAAACTAGTTCCATTGGATCCGTAATATTTTATTATTATTGGATTTCAATTTCCATAGCATTCAGAGTTGTTGTGTGGCCATACAACAAGCAAATGTTCTGAAATTTAAATCGAAAATTCTATATTTTAATTGGTGCAAAAAGCTATCTTCTCCATACTTAGACCTGGAACCTTTTCCATTGTGTTCGGAATAGGGGTTTAACATTATAAACGCCTGGTGACACGCCTCGATTGGAGATCGAGATTTTGAGTTGCAAAATGAAACGACTTAAATTTTAAATTTGAATTTAAAAATAATATATATTTGTGAAATTGATATAATATTATTTCACAAGGTAAATTACACGTTTCATTTATTTGAAACACTTGGCAAAATTTCAATACATGTTTGTTCAAGAGAAAAGAAAAATTATAAAACAAACGAAAGCTTTTTCTTTCGTCCAAATTAAAAAAAATACAATGGCCGATTCGCCGAGCATTGTTCGAAACCAAATTCGAAAACAATGGCGAGTGCGTTCAAGAAAAAAAAAGGGGAAACCTTCTTCGTTCAATACAAAATTTAATCGACCTCGAACAGAAAAAAAGGAGGAAGGGTGGAGCTTTGCGAGAGGGAATTCTTTCTCGAGCTCGAGTACTTCTATGAAATCGCGATGGCGATGCTAGCGGAGACTTCCATTTTTTCCCCGAAGGGTTTGGGTTTTATTTTGAGCCTAGCGAAGGGGGCAGCAAGTTGCTCGAGCACGATGGCAAGCTCACGCTCACGCGTTGAGGAGGCGAAATCGATCGCAGTTTGCTTGTGAGGGTCAAGCAGCAGTGTTGGGCGACTCGAGTCTCGATGATGCGAGTATGGATTTTGTGCAGTGGCATATCTATCGAACACGGCGGCTCGGCGCAGGTCAGAGCTTAGGGTATTGGTGGAGTGCGACATTGGCGGTGGCTATTGGAAGGAATCCGCGGCGATAGGCTGTTGATCGATTTTGGAGGGACGCGTGTTCTCGTGGGAATTCGTGGGGAAGGTAATTAGTATTTTTTCTCCCTTTTCTAATAGTTTGGATCAATTTAAAAAATATTTTATTTATTTAAGATAAATGCTTATACGAATGAATAACATTCTTACGAGATTAAAAATTATAAAGTATAATACCTTATGTTTCTCCTATTGAATTGTACAAATGGAAATTTACTAGTTGATTCAAATTTACCTCTACATATTTTATTATTCTAAGATATTAAAAGACTTTAAAAGAAGAATTATTAGTTTAAAATTAAATTTATAAAATCATTGGTATTTTAACTTATCCAATAAGAATTTAATTATTCGATTTATTCAAATATTAATTAAAATCATACAATTGTTATGCAAGGTCTAAAATCGAGAAACAAACGAGAATGGAAATGGATTGCATGCGTAAGCAAAAGGTGAGATCTTCTCACTCATTAAAGTTTTCTGACTTAATTTTAAATAGTTAAATTTAAAATTGATTGACTGTGTGCTTGGATGATTAATTTATTATCGGTTATATTAGTTTAGACCCTATGCGCCGCATAATAGCGGATGATATTATATTAAACCCATATACCGCGATATTCCACCTCGAAGTGGAATTGGTATTATATATGTATTTGGAGTGATTGATTTCCCGTATTATATTGCGGATGAGACCCTATGCGCCGCATAATAGCAGATGATATTTTATAAATCCCATATACTACGATATTCCACCTCGAAGTGGAAGTGGTGTTTAATTGTTGTGCTAATGTCTGTGGATGTAGGGAAACAGGTTGGAGGGATCCAACTGGATTCCTCAAATATTTGAATTTGTTTCAGTATTGTGTGTTGATTATTTATAATATGTGTGTGATTATATTTGTGATTGAAATCGTTGAAGGGTAAAATTTAGCCGAATATATTTTTGGTATCGTAGGATACAAGAAATAGATAAAATAAGATTTTTGAAATTTAAGTAGAAAATTTATAGTAAAATTTATTTTGGAGAATGGGATAAATTAAAAAAAAAAGAATTTTTAAAACATAAAATTTTATTTTTGAACCCTATTGAATAAATTCCAAATTATGGAAAAAGATTTTAATAAATGGATTTTGAGCAATATTGCTAAATAGTTGAAGAATTTATTTAAAATTCGGATTTTAAAATAGTCTAGAAGAAATAAAGATATTTATTTCAAAAGAAAATAAATTTGGAAAATTTAATTTGGTATTTGAAAATCTTTGGGAAATCAATTTAGAAATTGATTTGCTGTTTGAAAATAAATTTGGAAATCAATTGAAATTTTGATTTGGTGTTGAAAGTGAATATTTGAAAATCGTATATCAATGGATATTTGGAAAATAAAATTCACAATGGGAATTTATAAAGGAAAGGGAAATTTGTTTTAAAAATAAATATTGGTTTATTTTTAAAAGTGAGGAATTTACGAATTTGGAATGTAAGTTGAAATAAATCAAGAAGGATTTATTAATTGGTTTAAATGGACCATTTTGAAATGAAAGTGTATTTCCTATGGAAAGCCGAGTATATTTTCAAAGTAGCTTTCAAGGTATAAATTAAAAGTTCTAGAGATGGTTTTAAAAAGAATATTTTGGAGAAATTATTTTCTTACGTTATTTTGAAAATCTTTAGAGTAAAGATTTAATTAATTAATTATAGAAGTGATTATTAAAGATTTAATTGATAATTATTTTAGGAAAAGGTTATTTGAATAATTGTACTCTATCTACTAATTTTATTTTTAAAATTAGTTTGGACTTAAAGTTATATGTGATATTAGTATAATTATTTCATAGCTAATATTTAAGTAAGTGTTTAAAAATAGTTTTATTTTAAATTTTTTTTCCAAGTGTATTTGGATAAGCGATTTAAATTATTTTAAAGTATTCGGACTTGACAGATTTTTAGTGGAAATAAATAATATCGGGAATTTTATTCCTCGAGTGAAAAGTGATTTGAAATTTGTTTTCAAAGTGATGGAGTGTTAAAATTATATCTTGTGAAGATATTTTGAAAATGTGATTTGAAATTTGTTTTCAAATAGTTGAAGTGTGAAAATATATCTTGCAAGGATATTTTGAAAATAAATAACCGTGGGAAAATTATTTGAAATCCGGTGATTGTTGTGAATGTTGATTGGTAGTTAAACAACCGACTATCAATATTGGCCTTTAAATGGCATTTGAATTTCGATGCGACCGAGGGTCAGATTTCAAATGGATATCCGAAAACCACATCGAACCATTGTAATTGTGATGGATATTTTATTTAAAAGATTAAAGTGGAAATTTATTGTGATTTGTTTGAAATCTGATTAAACACTTACTTTTAAAAATAAGCGTTCATTACTTGGATTAGGCGGGAGAGGACTTTGTGTCATAAAACCCATTCCGAATAATGATACGACGAAATGGGATTGCATTTGAAGATGATGTTGAAGACCGGGTATTTTTGAAAGCGAAAGGATTACCTGTCGAATGTCTGTACACCCAGTTGCTCCGGTATAGAGATTTGATCACCCTTTGTGATGGGGATTTCGGACGTGATTAGTGAATATCCGGATTTGCAAGGGCTTCTTTGAAGTGCCTTTGGTTCCGTTCGATCCCGAAACGGACTTGTATGGATGTGTGTCTGACGTTACACTTTGAGGTGTAATGCTGGTTTCTATCAAATACATTTCTTTTGGTGGCGGAGAATTTATTCTCTTAGCTTAACATCATTCTCTAAGACGTACGAGCTCAGAGGTTATGTAGTTGATGGTTACTAGTGATACATTCCCAATTTAGTAATGTGGCATACGAAGTGCTGCTGACCATTTGTTGATCGAAGCATGGCTTTTGTGAAATGCGTATGTAACAACCCGCATATTTATCGATTTTATATTTAAATATTTTGTTTAAATTTTTTTTTTTGATACTCGGAATTTAGTCCGAAAAGCTACTTTTTGCATACGGTCGAATTAGGACTCGGGACCACTCCCATTGAGTTCAAAATGACGTTTGCGATCTTTTTGAGTATAAACTTTGATATGTTTGGAGATAGTAGAATTTTGCTACTTTTTCACTTAGGGCTTTGGTTTAGGCTGAGCCCATTAACCCCACTTAACTCAGTTCCAACCCTCTCCTCTTCATTACTTCATTTCATATTCCTAACACTTTAAGCTTTAAGCAACAATGGTGGAAGAGAGTGGAAATTAGAAATTCCAAGCCCTAGTTTCATTGCAAATCCAAGATCTAGCTCCAAATTCTAAGAGAACCCATTGGTAAGCATCTCTTTCTTCTTCTCCAACCCATTCTCCTTCCAATTTCAGAATTTCCTAAACCTAACTTAGGAAATATTTTATATGGAAGCTTAGATTGAAGCATCTTGAGTCGTTATTGAAGAGGAATTGATCTTAGCTTGGTTTAAAAGCTTCTCCTTCATTTGTTTGGGTTCAAAGGTGAGATTTTTTTTCTCACATCTAAGCCTACATTTATCTTCGATTGTTAGGTATGAATTCCTAACACTTATTCGTGTGCAATTGCTTTTGGTTTGGATTGATTTGGTGAATGTTCCATTTTTTGGTGTTTTGGGTTCAATTCTTTAAAAATCATAACTTTGATGTTTTGATCATGTTTTGGTGATGAACCGAAGAGCTTCTATGGCTGGGTAATCGATTGGCGTAAACCCTTAGTGTCGTTGCTCGACCATTTGCAAATTGAGGGAGTTTGCACCTCTTTTGACATAGGATAGGAAGTGCAAGAATACAGGTTCGGCCGACCGAACCACTGGGTCGGTCGATCGACCTGCTACTAAAAGTGCATAGCACTTCTCTGTCTCAGGTCCGGTTGACCAACTACAGAGCTCAGTCGACCGACCTGCTTCTCGAGAAATTTTCTAGAACAGGGTCCGGTCGACCGAGCCCTGTAGCCGGCCGACCGACCTGTTGTTATTTTGCCTACCTCGCCTAATTTGCGTGGTTTTCAAATTTAATCGATTCGTGTTCTTTCCTTGTTTGTTTTTGTCATTTGTTATTGGCTTTGATGATTTCTTTCCTTCGGAAATTTTAGGAATATCCATTTTGATGGATTCGGTATCGATTTCTTTGGATTTTATTCACGTCTTCGAATGTGAATTTTTATGATTGATTGTTTTTACAATCACTTCTATGATTTGTCACTTTAAAATATAAAGGTTTTCTATACTAGTAGTAAATATCAAAACTCTTTCTTCAAATGATTTCAATACTATTGTATAACAAAGCTCGTTTTCTCAAACCAATTTGCAATCTATTAGTATATACAAACCTTAACCTCACTCACATGAGAAATCTAATTAAACGACTTAGTAAAACAAGTGGTATGCAACGCTTGCGTTTACTTCATCGCTTAATTCTTGGACTTGTTCGATTGAATCTGTTGTGACAATTTTCTAGTGGAGATCTACAATTTGTTCGTAAATATTTAAGTTAAGCTAGTGGTTATGGGACATGATGCTAGGCTCATATATTTACTAGCTTACTGTAATTGACACTTCTTGATGATCATGACGATCATTTTTGGGATTTAGACTAGCGATGTGCGAAGTCTCTTTGTCTGCGAGGGAGACTAAACCCCGTTTTGTGGAGTTTCGACTCAAATTGGTGGGGTAGCAACCCATGGTCTTCGGGCCGTTTGTGGAGCATCGGCTCAATTTTTGATGGTTAGCAACCATGGAATTAGCGTTCCGTTTGTGATACACGTGTTGGTGAGCTTTATGCTCCCGTTTGTGATAGGCCTTTCCCCCTTTTGTGATTTCTGGATTTCTTGAGACGATTTCTAGAATTTGTGCTTCACCAATTTTCGTGATTTTCATTGATAAGTTTTATCAATATTTGTGCATTGGTGAATTTGTGAATCATTGACTTTTGTGATTGATATTGATATAGTCGTCGATATTTATGGTTTGGTGAACGAAATAAAGGGTATGACATTCCTTTTGATCCTTGAGAAGTCTTTTTTGTGATATTGATTAATCTCTTATTGATTTTCAATTACTTATTTATCACAGCTTGGCATTGTGATTATTATGCGTTTAGTCATACCTCTTATTTTATATCGTTTCATCTGATATTTATAGCTAGACTGATCCGTTTATTATTTTCTTATTAAATAATACTCGGGTCAGACCGAGATGTTACAAGTGCTTCTGCTTGACTTCTCTTCTGGGGTTATCATCCTGACTTTTGGTTAACTACTTAGATTAGTAGTTTTTTTGTTGTATACATTTGAGATATAGACTCATAGTTGTGTACTTATTCTTTTGTATAGCACATGTTGCTACTCTTTTGTGTCATTGTGGATCTTTTAGACCACTACTCTGATGAACACTTTTATGTGTTATATTTATTCATGTCTATTTCCGCCTTTGTGATATGAATTATCTGTGACTGATTTGTGTTATGTTTATTTCTATATTTGTTTCCGAAGACATTATAGCCACTGTATAGTAGCTTTGAGTTTGTGTCGGTATGTCGGACTTCCACTTGAAAAGAATGCAAGTTATATTTTATCTGGCATATCGGTACTCGCACAAAGCAATTATACAGATGGTCGCTCCTCAACAACCTTATTCTCCATGCTAGTTGACGGCATTACACCGTAGTGTCCTTAGCTAGCGTGGGTATAGAGGTGGGGCATCACAGCTTGGTATCAGAGCCAAACTTTGGAACAGTGTAGAATAATTTAACAAGGATCATCGTTCTAAGTCGATCTTAGGAGTCGTGCTTTAGAATTTAATTCGAGTTTTCGTACCGATTCATCCTATTTTCTTTATGATTCCTTGTTTTATCTACCAAGATTGCTTGATATTCATTTGGTGAATTACCTTTTTCTTCTTCTTTCTTTCTTTCTAAAGGAAGAGAAATGGTTAGACCTGCCCGTCCCAGCGCCGGTCAATCTAGTGCTACTCCCCAAGATGGAGTTTTTATGACTACCCAGCAACTTCTTGACCTTGTCACGAATGCTCAAGCAGCTGGTTCTAATCCAGAACCTACTCACGCTAAATATGGGTTTGCACGTTTGTGCAATGATTACACCAACCTAGGTGGGAAGCCATTTAAAGGTTCTGAAACTATTATTGAAGTCCAGGCTTGGTTAAGGACATGCGATCGAATCTTTTCTCGCATGAACCTCATTGATCTTCACCGAGTTCAGGTGGCTTCTAGTATGCTCCAAGAAAGAGCATTAGACTGGTACGAGCTTCTGATTTCTGAAATAAATGAAGCGGATCTCACTTTGGAGAAATTCCGAGAGCGCTTCGAGTTAAAATTCGTACCAGAAGCTGAGAAGGTGACTTTGGCTCGCCGTTTTATTGACCTTGTTCAAGGTGAAGCCTCCGTGACTGATTATGTTGCATCCTTCGAGTCACTTTCCAAATATGGGGTTGAATACATCAACACCCCATTGAAGAAGAACCAAAGATTTGTCTATGGCTTAAACAAAAATCTCAAGAAGCCATTACTTCTAAAATTAGAAGTTTCTTTCGACCAACTCATTGATATCGCTCTTCGTCTTGAAGAGGCGGATAGGGAAAATGATGTTGAAGTGGTGGGTTCCAAACCAAGCTTCAACAACAACAAGAAAAGGCCTAATAAATTCAAAGGTCCTTATCCCAATGAGAAAGGGAAGCAAGCAACCTCTGTGGTAAAGACTTCTTCCTTTGATCGTGGGGAATGCTATAATTGTGGTTCGAAGGACCATTACGCGAACAAGTGTCCAAAGTCTCTCTCTTGTCGGTACTGCAAAGGTCCCAGTCATGTTATATCTTCAAGCCCCAAGCTTCAGGGCAAGAAGGAGGGAAAGTTAAATGTTTCTCAAGCCCTTGGCAACACATCTCGTGGTCAAGATATGTCTCATTCTGTCCTTGATAGCACCATTATATTTCATGATCAACCCGTTCGAGTTCTTTTTGATACGGGTGCATCCCATTCTTTTATATCAAAAGAACTTGTTGATACTTTTTCTTTAAGTGTTGTTGCTTTAATGACTTCTTTGAGAATTTCGAATCCCGTTAGCGGATCTGCAACTCTTAGTTTGCTTTGTAAAGATGTCGAGATTATTTTGTGTGATTTTTCTTTCCTAGCCGATTTGCATGTCATGCGTTATTTAGGCTTTGGAATGATTTTGGGAATGGATTGGCTTAACCGTTATGAAGCTCATATCTTTTGTCCTGAGCGGACTGTTCATCTTCGACATCCTCAATCTGTTAAGCAGATTTCTATTAATCTTAAAGATTCGGATTCCAGCTTGACAACATTATTATATTCTTTAAATCCTCGTAATGACAATAATGATGATGAGGAAGATATTATTTCTCTTATTCACGTTGTTCGTGAATTTTCCGACATATTTGAGCCCGTTTTAGGATTACTACCTAAGCGAGCAATTGAGTTCAAAATTAATCTTATCCCTGGAGCTCAACCTATTACTCGTCCTCCTTATCGCATGTCCAATAAAGAAAATGAGGAGATGCGCATACAATTATCCGATTTGGAAACGAAGCAATTTATTCGCTCAAGTTCCTCGCCTTGGGGAGCTTCGGCTATTTTTGTGAAGAAATCCAATGATACACTTAGGCTTTGCGTTGACTACCGCAAGCTTAATGATCTTACTATCAAAAATAAATATCCTTTACCTCGGATTGATGATCTATTCGATCAACTTAGTGGTGCTAGAGTCTTTTCACAATTAGACTTAGCTACTGGATTTCATCAGCTTCGTATTGCAGAGGATAGCGTTCCTTTGACATCGTTCCATACTCGTTATGGATCTTATGAATGGCTTGTTATGCCATTTGGTCTAACGAATGCTCCGGCTTATTTCGTTGACCTTATGCATAGAGTTTTCAAAGACTTCCTCGACCGGTTTGTTCTTATCTTTATGATGATATTCTTGTGTATTCAAAAACCGAGGAGGAGCATGAAAAACATCTTCGGATTGTGTTGGAAACTCTTAGGAGTAATCAATTAAAGGCAAAGTTTTCTAAATGCCACTTTTGGCAATCTCGTGTGAAGTTTCTCGGTCATATTATTTCCGAATCCGAAATTTCTATGGATCCTTCAAAGATTGAAGTGATTCAAGATTGGAAGAGACCGGAGAGTGTGACGGAAATTCGTAGTTTCCTTGGATTGGCAGGTTATTACCGCCATTTTATCAAAGACTTTTCTAAGATTGTCGTGCCTCTCACTAGCTTAACAAAGAAAGGTGTTAAATACATTTGGTCGGACAAATGTGAAACTACTTTTCAGAAACTAAAGGAACTTCTTTCTAATGCTCCTATTCTTGTTATTCCCGAGGGGAATCAAGATTTCGTTGTTTATACCGATGTTAGTCACGTTGGTATGGGTGCCGTTCTTATGCAAAAAGAACGTGTTATTGCTTATGCTTCTAGGCAATTAAAGCCGGCCGAGACTAGATATGCCACACATGATTTAGAATTCACGGCTATTGTTTTTGCTCTTCGGATTTGGCGTCATTATCTTTTAGGAGAGAAATTTGTTCTTTATACCGATCATAAGTCTTTGAGGTATTTATTTTCTCAAAGGAACTTAATTTGCATCAACAATGTTGGCTCGAGTTCCTTTCCCCCTATGATCTTGATATTCTTTATACACCCGGTAAGGGTAATCGTGTCGCCGATGGTTTTAGCCGTAAACAACAAGCTGTTGTTTCTATGATGATGTCCGAATGGAACGATCTCGAGATTTTATCCACTTGCGAAATTCGAGACCGTGTTTCCGATTTATGTTCATCTCTTGTTGTATGTAGCCTTGAGGCTCATCCTTCTCTTTTAGACCGCATTCTTGAAGCTCAAGGGCTAGATCCTGAATTGGCTCTTCTTGGCCAAAATATTAAGGATAAAATTGATATTGAAGGTTCGAAAGACTTTGATATTGATTCTCGTGGCGGCATTCGAAAATTTGGTAGACTTATCGTGCCAAATATTAGTGATCTTCGTAAAGATATTTCAGAAGATTCACATCGTTCTAAATTTACCATTCATCCTGGTAGTAGTAAAATGTACGCGGATATGAAGCGACTTTATTATTGGGAGGGAATGAAACTTGACATCGCTAACTCCGTTAAGCGTTGCATGACTTGCCAACTCGTTAAGGCCGAACATCAAAGGCCCGGTGGGTTATTGCAACCTTTAGAAATTCTAATTTGGAAGTGGGACCAAATTTTCATGGATTTTATTGATGGCCTTCCCCGTTCTCGTTCGGGTCATGATAGCTTAAGGGTGATTGTTGATAGACTTACTAAATCTGCCCATTTTATTCCCGTTCGGTCTAACCGAACGGTTCCTCTTTTGGCCAAACTCTTTGTTAAAGAAATTGTTAAATTACATGGAGTTCCTACTTCTATAGTTAGTGATCGTGATCCATTGTTTACTAGTGGATTTTGGAAGAGTCTTCAAAAAGCTTTGGGAACGAAGCTTAATTTTAGCACCGCTTATCACCCCCAGTCCGATGGACAAACCGAACGTGTGAATCAAACTCTTGAAGATCTTCTTCGTGCATGTGTTCTTGATTTTGGTGGAAGTTGGGAAGATCATATTTCTCTTGTTGAATTTTCCTATAATAATAGCTTCCAATCTAGTATTGGTATGGCACCTTTTGAGGCACTCTATGGAAGGCCATGCCGATCTCCTTCTTGTTGGCTTGAGGCCGGTGAGAAGCTGGTTTTAGGTCCAGATTTTATTCGTGATTCCACAGAAAAGATTGATCTTATTCGTCATAGGATGAAAGAAGCTCAAAGTAGGCAAAAATCCTATGCCGATAACCGAAGAAGGAAATTAGAATTTTCCGTGGGAGATCTTGTTTTTATTCGTGTGTCACCTATGAAAGGTGTTGTACGTTTCAGTCGATCTGGAAAATTAGTGCCTCGATATATTGGACCATTTCCTATCACCGAACGTATTGGTTCCGTGGCTTATCGCCTTTTATTACCGGCTCAGTTTTCTGATATTCATGACGTGTTTCACGTTTCTCAACTAAGGAAGTGCCTTCGAGATTCCGATTCTATTCTTGAGCCTGGTGTTGTGGAAGAAATTGAAGTTTCACCTAATTTAACTTATGAGCAACATCCTATTCGAATTATAGCTTCGGAGGTCAAACGACTTCGAAATAAAGATGTTCCGCTTGTGAAGGTTCAATGGCCCTCAAATCCTAAGGATTTCTCTTAGGAATCCAGAGAGTTCATCGAGAGAACACATCCGGACTTACTTTCTTGTGCTCTTTAGGGTGAACCTTTTATTTCAAATTTATTTTGTGTTGAATATGCTTTTATGGTTGTTACTTTATATTTTCTTCTTAAATATTGCGAGGACGCAATTTCTTTAAGGAGGGGAGTCTGTAACAACCCGCATATTTATCGATTTTATATTTAAATATTTTGTTTAAATATTTTTTTCGATACTCGGAATTTAGTCCGAAAAGCTACTTTTTGCATACGGTCGAATTAGGACCCGGGACCACTCCCATTGAGTTCAAAATGACGTTTGCGATCTTTTTAAGTATAAACTTTGATATGTTTGGAGATAGTAGAATTTTGCTACTTTTTCACTTAGGGCTTGGGTTTGGGCTGAGCCCATTAACCCCACTTAACTCAGTTCCAACCCTCTCCTCTTCATTACTTCATTTCATATTCCTAACACTTTAAGCTTTAAGCAACAATGGTGGAAGAGAGTGGAAATTAGAAATTTCAAGCCCTAGTTTCATTGCAAATCCAAGATCTAGCTCCAAATTCTAAGAGAACCCATTGGTAAGCATCTCCTTCTTCTTCTCCAACCCATTCTCCTTCCAATTTCAGAATTTCCTAAACCTAACTTAGGAAATAATTTATATGGAAGCTTAGATTGAAGCTTCTTGAGTCGTTATTGAAGAGGAATTGATCTTAGCTTGGTTTAAAAGCTTCTCCTTCATTTGTTTGGGTTCAAAGGTGAGATTTTTATCTCACATCTAAGCCTACATTTATCTTCGATTGTTAGGTATGAATTCCTAACACTTATTCGTGTGCAATTGCTTTTGGTTTGGATTGATTTGGTGAATGTTCCAATTTTTGGTGTTTTGGGTTCAATTCTTTAAAAATCATAACTTTGATGTTTTGATCATGTTTTGGTGATGAACCGAAGAGCTTCTATGGCCTGGTAGTCGATTGGCGTAAACCCTTAGCGCCGTTGCTCGACCGTTTGCAAATTGAGGGAGTTTGCACCTCTTTTGACATAGGGTAGGAAGTGCAAGAATACAGGTTCGGCCGACCGAACCACTGGGTTGGTCGACCGACCTGCTACTAAAAGTGCATAGCACTTCTCTGTCTCAGGTCCGGTCAACCAACTACAGAGCTCAGTCGACCGACCTGCTTCCCGAGTATTTTTCTAGAACAGGGTCCGGTCGACCGAGCCCTGTAGCCGGCCGACCAACCTGTTGGTATTTTGCCTACCTCGCCTAAGTTGCGTGGTTTTCAAATTTAATCAATTCGTGTTCTTTCCTTGTTTGTTGTTGTCATTTGTTGTTGACTTTGATGATTTCCTTCCTTCGGGAATTTTAGGAATATCCATTTTGATGGATTCGGTATCGATTTATTTGGATTTTATTCACGTCTCCGAATGTGAATTTTTATGATTGATTGTTTCTACAATCACTTCTATGATTTGTCACTTTAAAATATAAAGGTTTTCTATACTAGTAGTAAATATCAAAACTCTTTCTTCAAATGATTTCAATACTATTTTATAACAAAGCTCGTTTTCTCAAACCGATTTCCAATCTATTAGTATATACAAACCTTTACCTCGCTCGTATGAGAAATCTAATTAAACGACTTAGTAAAAAAAGTGGTATGAAACGCTTGCGTTTACTTCGTCGGTTAATTCTTGGACTTGTTCGATTGAACTCTTGTGACAATTTTCTAGTGGAGATCTACAATTTGTTCGTAAATATTTAAGTTAAGCTAGTGGTTATGGGACATGATGCTAAGCTCATATATTTACTAGCTTACTGTAATTGACACTTCTTGATGATCATGACGATCATTTTTGTAATTTAGACTAGCGATGTGCGAAGTCTCTTTGTCTGCGAGGGAGACTAAACCCCGTTTGTGGAGTTTCGACTCAAATTGGTGGGGTAGCAACCCATGGTCTTCGGGCCGTTTGTGGAGCATCGGCTCAATTTGTGATGGTTAGCAACCATGGAATTAGCGTTCCGTTTGTGATACACGTGTTGGTGAGCTTTATGCTCCCGTTTGTGATAGGCCTTTCCCCCTTTTGTGATTTCTGGATTTCTTGAGACGATTTCTAGAATTTGTGCTTCACCAATTTTCGTGATTTTCATTGATAAGTTTTATCAATATTTGTGCATTGGTGAATTTGTGCGTCATTGACTTTTGTGATTGATATTGATATAGTCATCGATATTTATGGTTTGGTGAACGAAATAAAGGGTATGACATTCCTTTTGATCCTTGAGAAGTCTTTTTTATGATATTGATTAATCTCTTGTTGATTTTCAATTACTTATTTATCACAGCTTGGCATTGGGATTATTATGCATTTAGTCATACCTCTTATTTTATATCGTTTCATCCGATATTTATAGCTAGACTGATCCGTTTATTATTTTCTTATTAAATAATACTCAGGTCAGACCGAGATGTTACAGGTGCTTCTGCTTGAATTCTCTTCTAGGGTTATCATCCTGACTCTGTGTAGTTAATGCCCCACTATTACCCCGCTACAACCCCGCTATATCCCATAGCGGATTTCTACCGCTACGATTTTTCCATGTAGCCCCAAAATATAGCCTTTCCGCTTTAAGCCCCGCTATTTCCGCTATATCCCGTTATTTCCGCTATATTGCGCTATATCTTCTTTAATAAAATGAATTGAAAAATTGCATTTATACATTATAAAATTATGAAACTAATTTATTTGATTTAATTTTTAAAATATTTTCAGAAATGAAAATACTTTAATATTCTACTAAATTTAATTGTGTTATATATAACAGTTTTACGTTTATTTAAAGTATATTCACACATGTTTTTATTTAAAACTATTTATGTATTAATTATAATTCAATTGAATGATAATTTTTCATTTAATTACCATTTATATATTTGTAAAAACATTAAGTATGAGTTTTACATGCTATTTTAGAGCCATCCTCTATATCCCGCTATATCCTCGCTGTATCTCCGCTTTGACTTTTTGCACCTCCCTCGCTTTGAATTTGCCGAGCGCATTAATTGCACAGTCCTGACTTTTGGTTAACTACTTAGATTAGTAGTTTTTTTGTATACATTTGAGATATAAACTCATAGTTGTGTACTTATTCTTTTGTATAGCACATGTTGCTACTCTTTTGTGTCATTGTGGATCTTTTAGACCACTACTCTGATGAACACTTTTATATGTTATATTTATTCATGTCTATTTCCGCCTTTGTGATATGAATTAGCTGTGACTGATTAGTGTATTGTTTATTTCTATATTTGTTTCCGAAGACATTATAGCCACTATGTAGTAGCTTTGAGTTTGTGTCGGTATGTCGGACTTCCTCTTGAAAAGAATGCAAGTTATATTTTATCTGGCATATCGGTACTCGCACAAAGCAATTATACAGATGGTCGCTCCTCAACAGCCTTATTCTCCGTGCCAGTTGACGGCATTACACCGTAGTGTCCTTGGCTAGCGTGGGTATAGAGGTGGGGCGTCACAGCGTAGCTTTGTGGGCGAGACTTCGTCGAGCCTCACAACCCGGAAATGGTCGAAACAGGAATGTTGCGGCAAGGTTTTTAGGGGTCGCGCCCCTAGGGTATGTCCATTTCCTTCTGGATAAGAGGTGATGTCATGGCATGGAGCCCAGATATTTTACCTATGTTGATGCTGTAAATTTACTATACTTTGTGGTTAAGGATTCTCGGATAAATGTCGGTAACGACCGCGGATGGCATAATTCTGCGTTAGTTACCTATGTTATAGCTTGGTTAAAGCGTGAGGTAACGTCGGCCTTGTTTGCAGAGATCCGGTTAGGTTCTCGGGAGCGTCCTTCTAGAGGCGTACCCATTTCGGTGTAGGAAGTTCCTTTGCCTGACCATTGTTGGAAATCCAAAGAAACAATACGCGCCCTGTAGGGTTTTAGTTGTATAACCTGCCATGCAATGTGGCGTTAACCTGCTATTGAACATGGTAGCTATAATAGGCATACGATGAAATGTGGTATGGTGGCTAAGACTAATATTATACTTTTGAAATGTTTTCTGCACTATGCACTAATAATAATATCAATAGGTTTTCGTGTATCAAGCATTTTTGACTGTCATAAGGAGAAATCTTCTCCAAGTGTGCGCTTGCATTATGTGTGTGGCGGGAGGCCTTAGGCAGTTTCATTTTCCAAAAGCATAGCGGATCTTTTTTTATTTTCTTTGTGAAAATAACTGTTTTTATGATCTCACGCCAGTCCCATGGCTGACCTGGAGTTTATTGTTCCCTTTCTAAACTTTGGGTGCCCATAATTTTCCACATGGACGGCCTAGAGTCAGGTTATCATTATTCTGGAGCGAAGTCTAAAGTTGCTGCGGAGATCTGGAGTTCAAGATGGATGGTGAGACGTATCACTTATACTATATACTGTCCGTTGCGTTTGGGATGGTGCAAGTTAAAATTTCTATGTAAGAAAGTTAAAATAACTGCCAGTGTTGTATTGTGTCATTGCAAACTTTGATAATGTGATGTATGCAAACTGGTATAGTGCTTTTGTTTTAAAGATATTCATTTATCTATTATATGTTGTTCTGCTGTGAAATGTGAGATTCTGTTATTGTTTTCTGTTTCTTCTTCTATCTTCTTCTCTTTTAACCCTAACGGTTCGGTTTTCCGGCTTTCGACTGTGTGGCATTGATATAGTGGACGTATTAATGTCAACTTTCGGGCGTCGAAAAATTTGGTTGTTACAATTCCTTTCTCTGAAAATAAGTGTAGCATTTTTGATCAAAATAAAAATCTTATTTTTGAAGAGTTTAGAGATAAAAAGATTTATGTTTTAAATATGATTATAAATCATAATACAAATATGTATTTAATAGCCAAAGAGAATGATCCTTGGATATGGCACAAAAGATTTAATTTCAAAATTATAAATAATTTATCAAAATCAACAATTTTTTGTGATAATACTAGTGCTATAAACTTATCAAAAAATCCTATCAATCACTGACGAACTAAACATATTAACGTGCGTCAATATTTTCGTCGTGATAATATTGAAAAGGATTTGGTCAGACTAGAATTTGTTTCCTCTGAAAATCAATTGGAAGATAAATTTACAAAACCTTTAAATGAAAATATCTTCATAAAATTAAGAAGAGAAATAGGAATTGTATCTCTAAAAAGATTAATAATTTTTTTTTCAAAGACTCGAACTCGGGATCTCTTCTTGGAAATCTGGTGCTCTACCACCTCACTACTCTTTTCTTTACATCTATTTTTAGATTACATTCAATTTTCTTTTGTTTGTTTTCTACCTCACAATTTTCTCACCAAACATTTTTTTCCTCTAGTTCCTATCATCTTAACCACCCATGTTCTTTCTATTTATATGAAAGTTTTCATATAAAATGACTTCACTCCTTATTTTTCTTTTGCATTCAATTAAAAATAAAAATAGTTTCAAACTCACTTTCTTTACAAAAATGTCTTCCCAGCATAATTCTGAATCTTCTAAGCTATCATATTCTTCTCTTAGTTTGGGATCGGTGAATTTACCTACTCCAAAATCGATTTATGAACCAGTTCCAGTTGTTCCTCCTTCTACACACACTGGTTACACTCCACCTGGAAAAAGAACGAAACGGTTTCTATTTTTTGGTTCACCATCTACCAAAGATAGATGACATTCATCATTAACAAAGGGAATCATTGGAATTACAATGCGAACGTTATTATGAACAAAAGGTTAACGCCAAGCGTTTAAGCTTTTGGAATAAGTCGCTTTAAAATTCTATGGTTCTTCATCCAAAAACATGGTTCATCAACTATCTCCTGTTTGTTCTCTAAGCCGACACAGTACTTAGGAACCATTGCCACAATGTCCACCAATATCTCCGAATTCTTGGGAACATGGCGATAGATGGTCAACACTCCGGCCTTTTCAAGAGAACACAAAACGGAACCAGATGAAGACCACACTCCAAGCTCTTCTTCCAAATCTATTTAAATATTTATTCTGTTGCTAATATGCAATTTCCTTTTGTTTATTCAAAAAAATTATTCGTTTTATTTTTATACAATTGTTGTTATAAAAATAAAAGGCTGGCATAAGTTTCTGAAAAAATTCAACCAGCTGTCTCCTATAAAACAGACGGCTGAATATTATCCAGGTTATAATTTTTTCCTAGATTCATACGACTGAATCTATTCAAACATATGTCTGAATTTATTCAAGAATGAACTATTTTCTTACAGGTTGAGAATTGCAGCAATTCAGACGGCTAATTCAAATCATTCAGCCAGTTGAATTTCCTCTGAGGCATTTTTTTAACTTGGACCTACAATTTTTTCTTCCAATCTTACCCTTACTACTCTCCTACAATAATCATCTTTTCACCATTTACGCATTCACTTCAGAACCCTAGCTCATCTCTCTCATATTTTTTTCAACTTTTACTCCTTATTTTCACTCTCAAGTAGCACCTAGATCCAAACGCTCAAGGGAATCCACCTCCGGTCCTTCCGAAGATCAGATTCGACAATGGCTAATAGGGTATGCTCTAAATAATGTCAAAATTAACCATTTTTGAACAAACTCATTCTTGCTAATCTGAATTTAGACCACCATAATCCTTAAAATCGACAAGATTGTGTTTGGTCAATAGTTTGTGGCATTAAGATTTTCTTGCCTCTACAAAGATTAGGAACTATTTTAAATTGTCCTTATCAAGGTGTTGACATTGATGATATTGAGTTGATATGGATCATAGAGATGAGGTTTCTCATCGTTTCTTGTCCGATAACCTTATAAACTTAAGTGGATTAAAATCTAGCATCTTAAGGCCTCAAGCACGCCTTCTTCATCGTGCTTTTATTCGCTCTCCATAACCTCAAATGGAAAGTTATGAAAAAGTCTATAAAAGATATTTTCAAGCCATTTATTCCATCTACTCCAACCAACAAGTAAATTGGGATAAAATCATTTTAGATGAATTCAAGACATCACAATCCGAAGAAAATATAAGACCATTCATTACGGTGCTTATATTATGCGTATCCTTCTCAATTGTGGCATTTCAATGCCCAATCAGAGTTTTCAAGCATTAGTGAGTTAGGCGCAAAAACATTAGGATTAATGGGTCTTCCTCACCGGCCTCCTCCACAACAATTCATCTCTTTTCAACAATGGTCTCAACATATACAACAAGGTATTCCACAACCTCATGACACTAATGTTGCCTCCTCTTCACATATCTAACATGAAGAAGATGAAGAAGAGGACGATGATTCCATTCAAGTTGTTGGCCTATAAACCTCTTCCAGACAAGCTATCATCATTCTCTCCCGAAATCAATCCAAACTTCATCGGGATATTAAGGCTCTTGAAAAGAAAATGGAAAATAAATTCGACTCCATAAAAGGTTTTGCTTAATAAAATATGGGAAAGTTTCTTGTTCCGGATCTACATCCATCGAAGTTCACAACCCATCTCCATTTCAATGGTCATCTTCGAGTTCGGATTCCAATGATGATGAGCCTTCTCTCTCTACCCAATTTTAATTATCTTTCTTTCAATTCACTTTATGTTGTCTTTTGTTTCAAACTTCTTTTATATTTCTTGTTATTTATATAACATTGCATGAATGTTTCCGTTCTTCTTTTGTAATGACATCTCAAGTAAAGAGCTATATTTTGCATAACAATGTTTCTCTGCATTCATTCTAATCTTTCTTTTTGTCAACGACAAAGGGGAGAAAGTTAACTAAATATTTGTGCATATTGACAGGGGGAGTAACAATATTATTGTAAATATTTATTTTATTACTTAATATAGTTGTCGTCATCAAAAAGGGAGAGAATGTTGGAATCTAAATTTTACATTGTTTTGATTAATGACAAGCTATATAAAATATTTTTGTGTGTACTAATCATTTATGCAGAAGTTTTGTTGCAGATTGATAATTAGAGTGTTTTGAACTGTTAAGTTCCTTATCTAGAATTCTTATATCATTTAGTATTATGTTAAAATCTCTTATGGATTAATATATTTATATATATATATAATCATATGTACACATAATCTACCATGCACACAAGCTGAAAACAGACGGCTGAATGCTTTAATTCACCCGGCTGAATGCTGAAACAAATTTATTGTTTCATAATTTTCAGCCGACTGAATCAGGATGAAAATAACCATTTTCCTTGTTGTTTACAATTTTGTTTAATTCAGATGGCTGAATTGATAAATTCAGCCGGATGAATATCTTTTAACGGCTATTTTTCGAAAAGATACTTCTCTTCGTTGTAGAGAAACATCTTCAAACCAAAAGTTGCGCCTGTTTCTTTTCATCGTTACCTTTCGACAATGGTTGCAACCTTTTAAACTCTATAAATAGATTTCAGAATTCAACAAACAATCAACCGAAACTTATTTTATTATTCTTGAACTCTTATATATTCTCTATTTTCAAACTGTACTCAAACTGCTTACATTCTCTGATCGTTGATCACTTTATCTTCCACAATTCTCAAAGCACATTACACTATATATCATAAAGGAGAAGATTATAGGAAGATTGTACTTAGTTGACTTATCAGTGCTATTTAAAGAGCATACTAAAGCCAGATACTTTTGTTATTTGTAAAAAAGGCTTATTCGGTTGCTTAGACGGTAGAAGTCCTATTCAGTTACTTAGGCGGTAGAAGTCCTGTTTGGTTGCTCAAGCGGTGTAAACCTATTCCTCCGGGTTAAGTGAGGGTCGCTAGTTTAATTCCAGAAGAAATCTGGGACTGGCGTAGAATGGAAGTTCGAACCAGTATAAAAATCTCTGGTGTCATTTACTTTACTGTTTTTACTATTTCATTACTTGTTCCACACAAGCAGTTTATCCATATTACATGATCCTATAGCACAGTAACTTACAATATGTGTAGTAATATAGATATAGTCTATGGATATGTAAATCTCAATAGTCTAATGGACCATTGAATCAAGTAAACGTACATCAAATAATCCTTGCCACAAATACATATATATGTATGTATGTATGTATGTATGTATGTATGTATGTATGTATGTATGTATGTATATATATATATGACTCAATCTAGTGGTGATGAGAATAGATTGCACAATGGACACCAGGTCTCTAGTGGAACCATCTCATAATGAATGGGTTACACCACCTAAATCTATACTTAAGTGAGGGTATAGAAAATATATACTCATCTAGCACTTTGTGTAATCCCAGAAGGCAGACTGACAGCTACCTTGCGTATTAAGCCAAGAAGGCAGACTGACAGCTACCTCGCCTACTTTAGGAGCCCAAGGTTACACCGCCCGGATCTGCTCCTACTATCATTAGTTACCAACCTGGTATTATGACTATATCCATCGCTTGTCATAAACATGCTGCAAGACTATGCTATGCACTGATCACGACCCTGATCATGCTCCTATGGTAACAGACTACCGGTCTTCGTGACTAAAGGGGCTAGGGCTACATCATACTATGGGCTACACCGCCCTTCACTACCACGATGCACATCTAATATAATAAAGTTGTCACTGATCATGGGCATGACTCCACAATCAGGATGCTTGGGTGGACACTGGTTATCTGGTTCTTGATAACTCCTAATCATATTCCGGAGCACTTCATGACAGACATCATACATGTGGGTACACCCCCAATAGCTCAATCATCCATAATGCTCAACCCCGAGTATATATATTTTCTCTACATCGAGTATATAACTTGCTCTATACCTACAATATAAATTTGTTTCACCCTAAGTGTTAGCTCACTTAAGAAAAACCTGTATTCCTATTTACTGAGTGTCATCTACTTACACTGAATAACTGAGCAAGAGTCACATTAGCATCTCGTATTTGTCCGTTTATTCAATGCCCATAAATTACACGCCATCCACTTAATATCTCTATGCAATAAGTCTGATGAATAATAGGAAAAATGTTACCAAAAGTCCCACACTAGACGATATCACTAAACCAATTATTCAAATTCCTCGTCAAATAAAAATAATAAAACATAAATAAAAAAATTCAAAGTAATTGAATAATATACATTATGTTTGAAAACATAATAGTTTTTCTATTTAAAATAAACATTGTTTAATTGGTTAGTATAAGGTAATATCCTTCACTATATTTACACAACATAGATTCCTTTATAAATACATTTGATAATAAATAAAAATCTATCTCATTTTCCACTTAAATACTACTAGTAAATTCCTTTTATCTATTTATTATACTTCAAAGTATGATTACGTTCATATATAATATATAAGTATACAGAAATACATATTAGATTTTGAGTATACTTATTATATGTATTTATTTTAGCTTATTTTACATTTTAAATATATATATATATATATATATATATATATATATGTATGTATGTATGTATCTATGCATATATCTAATGTTTACACACACCCACTCAGGATTGTGCACACATACATGCACAATATTGCACATAGGCCACAATAGACTACACACACATACAAAATTACACACGCACACATAAAGCTGCACACACCTTCCCCCAATAGTGCACCGATCATCCATGAATGGTCCATCGGTCAGACCATGCCTAGAGTCGACTTGGCTCCAGGATGTGCCTTGTTTGGTCGATTCTAATCCCTTACCTCGCCTCGTTTCTACTTCTATTTGGTCACCGATTCCTATCCTATCTACTCATCCCTATGCACAAGCTAACTTGATCGAATTCAATTTATAAAGGAGAATAGAAATGAAGATATATAGGAATGCACATATTCTCAATTTAGATTTCTAAGTTGCAACTAAAATGAGCAAGTTTCGACATAGATGTGAATGTAAGAACACTCACCTGGATTTAAGTATCTCACTTACTCTTCAAAAATTCTTCCTTCTCATGCTTTTCTCTCTTTCACCATAAAAACTTCCTTCTAAAATTGATGAACTAACTCTTGATTTTAAAATTGATAATAGGTGTAGAGATTGTGGAAATATGGTAGTATTGGTAATAGGAAATTTTTATTTTTATTTTTTATTTGAGTTTACGAGGAGGAAGGGTTTGGTTAAGTTGCTGATTTTTATATAGTAAGAAAATGTTAACGTTGACTTTATATTTATAGATGGAGAAGGGAAGTCTAGAAATCAAAACTTTTAAAAATGAAAAAGCCAAGATAATTGATTTTTAGGGTTTGGTTGTTATGTTTGAGTAAGTTGGGCCTTGATTGCATTTCTTTTCTTTTCTCTTCCTTTTCTTTTCTTACTTCATGAACCAAATATATTCAAGCCCATGTACTAAATCAATTCTATCATGCTAACTTATTTTCCAATAATTCATTTCATATTCCACAAAAATTATTTTCTATAATTTTATTTAAAATTATCTACTAGTTAGTTTCCAAACTATATTAATAACATTATTTCCTTATCACATAAACTTTGTATTTTACAAAATTTTAATTTACCATTATTTTAAAAATAATCCATTCATAATTTTATATTCGAAAATGATTAAATGAATGATTAAATCATTATTATTTTTATATTCAATTCTTATTATTTTCATAAAATATTTCTTATCATATTCTATATTATCACTATAATTCCTATTAATTGATTTAATTCTCATTTATTTCATTATTTATTATCACTTAATCATTAATTAATTGCCTCTCGATGATGAGTTGTTATAGACTTACCCCTTAAGAAAATTGCGTCCTCGCAATTCCTTACCAGGGAAAATCTATAACTAGCTAGATAAATTCTAGCTCTCTACACTGTCAATTAATAATAGATAAGGAATGATTCACATACTTGACTTGTGTACATCTAAAAATAACTCATGTTAGGATCGTTCTGTATGCTCCTGAGCCTCTTAGGTACAATCTAGTGGATTTTCAAGACCATTTCACCTTTACCAGAGGAACTCTTTTACTACTGTTTGTGTCAAAATTGGGCACAACACTCATTGGAAGTTTTTGAAGAGATAATAAATGAAGAAAGTAAATTAAAACGTGGATTATTTAACAAAAACTCCAAATAGCAGGAAGTAAATTGCACAAGAGACAATGATTTAGAGTGGTTCGGCGTTTTGCCTACGTCCACTATGAAGTTTTGTTACTTTATTGCTTGATATTCGGAGAATACAACTTTTTAATGTCAAAGTACAGCATGTAGTAAGCCAAAATTCGAAATCAAAGGCAGCAGTGGTGCTCTGAAGCAATTCTGGCAGCGTCTGGACGTGCTTTATCTCTAAAATTCTCCGATCCCTTTTCCGAATGACCAGGGGCTCTATTTATAAGTGCTGGAGGCTGATATTTCGCCTAAAATTTGGGGAGACCACTTCTGGCACGTGTGGTGGGCCCACATGGCTAAATTCTGGAGATCCGGGCCCACTTTGGGATCGATTCGACCCTTGGTTCGAATCGATCAAAAAAGTGTCCAATCGTGATGAAACTTGGCGTGGACATTCTTCTATGTATATGCAAGCTCCTATGAAAATTTCATAGCATTTGGACTTGTAGATCTCAAGTTATGATCGATTCAAGATGGTGTTCTTCGTCCTGTGGATTCGTTCGAATCGATATGGTTCGAATCCATAGGGTCGAATCCATGCTTCCTGCACATGACAGTGATGACGTGGTGCGTATGCTTCGGGTCAATTCTCTTGTTTCTCCGAGTTTTCTAGATTATATTCCTAGGTTTTAGCTGTGTGGACTTGATGGATTCGGGGTTATCGATTCGAAGAGTCGCTTCCTTCGAATCGGTCAAGTACGTGCCTCTTCGTATCGATCGTGGAAGGCCATGGTCGATCGATACGAAATTTCCTTTGCTTATTGGATTCGAAGACAATTACGGCATGGAGTCGGAGCTTCCTCAATTGCATGGATTCGAAGGACTCTTCCATGGTGGATTCGAAGGTGGGAATGCTCCGATGGATTCGAACTTAAGGCACGCGAGTATGGATTCGACGCACGGCTATCTGAGGGCTTGCTCGATGGAGTCGAAGCAAGGTCTAGCTCTGATGGATTCGAACCATGGCTGACTACCGATGGATTCAAGTTGAGGCGTTGTGGACGGGTTCGAACCAGTGTGCGGTTGATGGAGTCGAAGCAAAGGAGCTTTTCATGGATTCGAAGCGAGGCTCATGGAGGATGGATTCGAAGGAAGGCTCTGCTTTATGGATTCGAATGATGTGGATTTCCTCAAATTTCCATTAGTGTCAACTCGAGCATACGAACTCGGATTGCCTCGAAATCTGGAACGTTGGTCTACACGGCTTTGCTTGACGTGACGTATCAATTGTAGCCCAATCCGGACTTGGACAAAATCCATCGATATTCGCAGTTGCCGAATCGATCATTCCAAATTGAGGACATGTGATCCTGTCTTTTTCCAGTCAGTTCCTGGTTATCTCGGCCTTGCCAAAAGGCGGGATAACATTTTCCCCTCAAAGTACGTCTTGTGTAAACATGACGTGCTTTGAAAAGCTGCAGTTTCACGTTGGACAATCGGGACATGCTCTTCTGAAAGTTGTATTCTTTATTGCTGCAATTAACCGTCGTATGATTGTGATTTGACTGTTAGTCATTGAAACCGTGATGAGATGAACATTTGATCCCTGTAACTGTTAAAGATCAAGTGTTAGTCATACACATGTGCATATATGTACCATTTTGGTTTTCGTTAACGTTGCGCGATTGTCAGTCGTTGTCAGTTCGGTTTGTTATCGAATTCTGCATCGGTCCTCTCCTAAACCGATCTTGAGATTCGAGTTGAGACGCTGTTTTATGATTGTCTATGATCGTCCTCTTGTATCGATCCTCTCCTGAATCGATGTAAAAGGTAGACAAGTAATTTTTAAATTGAAGCGATTCGTTCGTTCTCATCGGTGGATTTTGATGGATTCGAAGGCATGTATGTTCGAAGCGACAGCTTTCGAATCCATGGTTCAATTGGTCTTCGTGCTTCGAATCGATTGAATTTTCAATCCAACCTTTGCTCGATGGCTCCTTCGAATCGATAACGCCTCGCATCGATCCTGCAGGGATGGATTCGAACGTGCAATGGATAGGAAGGCAATGGATTCGAAGCGATGTATGGACTCAGCCGTGTGATGGATTCGAAGCAACGGTTTGACACTTGGATGGATTCGAACGTAGTGGGTGATTGAGCAGTCGTTCGAATCGATGGGGCATGGCGAGTGACTGGTGGTAAAAGGTCAATACGACCCGGAGTCGAAGAGTCACGCGCTTTCTTTGGAACCCATATAAATACT
Organism: Allium cepa; assembly: GCA_030765085.1. Lineage (NCBI taxonomy): Eukaryota > Viridiplantae > Streptophyta > Magnoliopsida > Asparagales > Amaryllidaceae > Allium > Allium cepa. The sequence continues at coordinate 447,591,621 of CM060935.1, read as the reverse complement.
CAAGCCAACTTCACTTTTATTTTTTTCTTTTTTACTATTGCTTTAACCGTATCTTCGAATCGATCCTCCAGAGCCAGAGACAACTGCATCTTGCACGAATCGATTCAATTTTTCCAAGTTTTCATCTGTCAATCGAATCCAACTAGGTAATTAAGGAATTTGACTCGAGTGTAGGACGATGAAACTGGACTTTTCATCATCGATTTCAATTCTTCTCATCTTGACAAATCTGAAGAGTCATGAGATCTGAATGGAGTTGGTCGACTCGATGGATCTGGGGAGCGAAACCATCCAGGTCGTTTCGATCTTAAGTGTTATCATGGAGAAGCATCCTTGCTTCGCATCAATCTGAGCATGTGTAGTTCGAATCGATCAAGAATGCGAGATTTCGAATCGATCCAGGAATAAACTATTCAAACCGATATCAAGCGCGAGGCTTCGATTCGAAGCAGTGATACCCTGATCAATTTGAAGGTATGTGATGTGATCGATTCGAAGCTATGCAGCGCTCATGGATTCGAAGTGCTCTTCCACCCTAAGGCTTCACCGAGTCGACCTTTCATGGAGTCGAGGTGTATGGATTCGAACGCCTTCGATTCGACTCGTATCGATTCGAGTCGATCGATTCGAACGTTCTGACATCTGAAACTTTTGATCTTCTGATTTGTTTCAACATCTGAAATACGACCAATTTCAAGTTTGAACTTTAACGAACTCACTAAACTTTAGCATACTTGACTCTGACGAGCTTCGCCCTAGCATAATCGAATTTGACCTGACCTCTCTTTTGGAGCTCGTTGATGGCACCATGACTTAACCAAAATATAACGAATTTATACTTGAATTGGTCAGTAGCATCTGGGTGGCATGAAAGTGACGGTCAGCGATGACGGTCATTTTCATTCTCAAATTCCAAAGTTTCGTCGTTCGGACATCTTGTTTCAACTTGTAAAATCTGCTTAAGTTATGCATAGCACTTGCACTGCACGACATATTCATACACTTTACACTGGGGGAATGCATGGGCTTTTTATGTATTTAACGCCGCTTTCTGGTGAGTTAGTTAATTATGGAATCTTCGAGTTCTCAACAACAAGAAGCACAAGGCTCGCCTCCTCCAGTGCTTGAGATTCCGAAAATCCCTCCTGAAGTCATAGATCCGGCTCCGGATGAGTTGCCGGAGGCCATATTTATCGAAGTTCCTGTCGATTCTCTCCATTCCAATATCTCGGAGTCTCTGTTGGGCCGGATATGTTCGAAACATAACATATCCCTGGACGATGTTTTATTACCTAGTGCCAGTGACAGACCACATAACCCACCTGAAGGATATACTGCCTTTTACCGTCATGCCTGCGCGGCTGGATCTCTTCCTCCTTTTAACCAATACATCAGAGAGATGCTGTCGTATTTAGGAATTGCTCCCTCACAACTCCATCCTAATGGGCATGCATTGCTGAATAGCATCTTTGTAATATTTATGGATTGCCTTTTTCGCCCGCCAAGGCCTAGCGAGATCAGGCACATATTCAATTTCAAGAGTAGGGGTGATAGCCCGTCTTTCACTTTTCTGGAAGCGGTCAGGAACTGTCAGGTTGTGACTGGGGCCTGGACCAGGCTTAGCTATTTCAAGAATGAGTGGTTTTTTGTTCGATGCCCCCTAGGGTTTGCCAGTTATCCAGACGTAAGCATCATAATTCATCTTTGAATGGCCACTTTTAATACTTACACTAATACTCTGTTACTCTTACAGCCATCATTTCGAGACCTACTGGTGGGCATTATAGAGGCGTCGTTCAAAGCTTGCAAAGGGTCCCAAGCGACTCAAGGCACATAGACTTTCTATTGACCGAAGTTAACTTAAGGACATTGGGTTTGATTGGGATGAGCTAGAGTATTGTAACTGAAGGGTTGGCAAAATCAGCCTCGAGGAAGAAGAAGATAGTGGCAAAAAGAAAACCCGGTGTTGTGATAAGAGAAGCGAGCGATGATGAAAGAACGCCCACGGACACTGAGATAGCAGCCGACCTTTCCCGAATAGAAGAGGGTCAGAAAGGCAAGGCTGTTGTACCTAAGTTTAAGAGATGGAAGTCTGTAGTCGTAACCCGTTCCGAACCTGGGGTTACTGTCTCCGACGCCTCTCCTCGCCAGTCTGGAGACCTTTTCACAGGGTTGGACGATATTCCCATTCTGGACTACGTATCTCTCCACCACGGGTCCGGGTTGGAAGACCTCCGGGGAGCGCTTGATATAAGCGAATCTTTACCCGTTAGTGTAATCGACGCTTCTGGTTGGTCGGGGGGTTTGCGCATTTATACACTTTTCACAATACTCCACGACTTCCACATGCATTGCAGTGCTTTTCCTCGGTACTTAACTGAATTGTTTCATCTTTTACAGGTGCCATGTCGGATCGTCCTTCTACACTTGATAGACTTCGGCGAGTGCATCATTCTTCATCTTATTACGAATCTCGCCGTAGGGATTCTGACCGTGATCGTGAACGGAGGCATTATGAGCAAAAGCATCGTGAAAGGGACCATTCTCGATATTATTCTAGCCAGGAGCATTCTGATAGGGACTGAAGGCACCGTTCACCCTCTCGTTCTCCTCGGCCATCCAGAAGGCAGGCACCTGCAGTTGAACCTTCGCGACAATAGCCATCTCTACAAATCTCAAAACCTGGTCCACATCTCTCAAGGACTGATACGGCTACGACCGTAACTGTGGAGGAGGCCCCTGTTGAACCGTCTGGTGAAGGGGCTATAAGAATTGCTCAACCGAAGAAAGATTTTCCAGAAATATGCTTCGACGCTTATATCTTTCCACCCAATCTCAAAAGAATTCCCGAAGAGGCTGTGAACACCGACCTCAGCTATACCCGTGATTTTTATGCTCAGTATAAAGAACGGTACAGGGCGGCTGTTAAAGCTTCAAAAGTAGCCTTCGATCGAGCCAAAGTTATTGAGAAACTGGAAGCAGACTTGGCTCAGAAGAACCGTATTGTTGACATACTTCAATCTGAAACGGAATCTTCTCGTAAGGCTGAAATGGAGTCGCTAAAAAAGGCCGATGAGACATTAGTTGAGATGGCAAAGATGCAACAAGCACATTGCACTTTAGTTGAGGACTTGGGCCATCGGTACAAAAATGTTGAGGCCGAGCGGGATGCGGTGGTCAAAGAACTTGGGGAATTAAAGGCTAAATTTGCCGACTTGAACAAGGAAAAAGATGATGCTAACATGGCCGCACAAGAAGCGTGCGAGCAAGCCGTGTCTCTCCGAGCTGAGCGAGACGCGGGGGTTGCTAAAGTTGGAGCGGTGGAGGCAGAAGTGGAAGGGAGAGTTCAAGCAGAGATATTCAGAGTAGAAGCCGAGTTTGATGAGCTTCTTGACACTTACAATGCTAATGTGCTTGAGCACAGGAATCTCTCGTGGCTCGGAGATTATTCTACGCTTCTACTCAATGCTTGGAGAAAGTTGGTGGCGAACAAGAAAGCATCTCTCCCTGAAGGTGCCGTGGATGAATTTGAACTTGAGTCTCGCTTGTTGAGCGAGGAGGAAAGGAAACTTCTCCATGAAGCGATGATTTCTGCTGAGAGAGAGAGACTCGGTTTTCACCATGTGGAGACTGGCGAGGGTTTAGGAGCTGCACATTGCAGTGAGGATGTTCCAGTTGATGCCCCGACCTCGTCTGGGGTTACTGCTACAATTGGTTCACATGTTGTTCCCGCTTATAACCCGGATCGACCGAAATTGTCTCTTGGTACAACTACTGTTTCCGAACTCGTCTCATCGCCGAGCCGAGGCAAAGAAGGTATTTCAAATATTCCTTAAGTATTTTAGGATGATGAACTCAGAATAGATCGTTTGACTAATTATTCTCATTTCTTTTCGACCAGTGACTGAAAGTGATGCGCCAGCACTTCCAGTACCACAAACTTCGCAGTCAATGCAAGGAGCTTTCGTTACTGAGGCTATTACAACTACCGCCGTAACCGGCGAGATTGGAGAAGGGAGTTCAATGTCGTTTGATGTTCAGATGATTGAGGAACTTCTCAAGCAGCCCTGTGAATCTTTTACCGATCCTTCCTTTGCAATGGGTGGAGTCGCTCCAACTTTTAGCTCGTTTATGCTGACTATCAGCGTGTCTAGCGCTGCTCGATCTTCCCGAGAAGAAGAAATCCTTGCCGAGATAAGCGCTGAAATGGCTGCGGTGACGACGGTCGGTGGTTTCGGAAGTGATGTTGCTCCACCAACCGTAACTCCTTTAATGGTTACTTCTCATGCCGACACAGCTATAACTTCTCGTGCTGAAGCTCCACCACCTGTTACGGCTTCTTTTCCTCCGGTTCGTCCTCACAAAAGGATCTCTATCCCTTCTAGCTCTGAGAAAGACGTGGATATTATGCCAGATCCTGAGGATGCTCTAAAGAAGGACAAAAAATCCCGCAGGAAGCCGGGTAGTGGGTCTAGCGGCTCAACTCCGAAGAAGAGACCCCGGAAGAAGAAGGAGTGAACTTATCGTCTTATCATGCGGTTGTAAAATGGCAATTCTTTTTACTTCTCCTTTTCTAGGCCGTGTATATGTGTGGATTCGGCACCCACTTTATGGACTGTTTTTTGTTTTATCATGTAATCAAACTCCTTTTTTGTTTGTTGATAAAATGGAAAACAACTCTTTTCTCTTTTGCTTAAGTATTGCATTGATTAGCTCGTGCTCGCATATGTCATAAGCCTTGAATACATGTTCACACTTCGGGGACTTAACACAATTTGCAATTAACAGTTCGGCCCATATTCTGGGAACTTATTAATTATCAATGTTTATGACTTAGTTCGCTCTCCGGGAACCTGTAATTGACGTTTATACTCCAATTCACACTCCGGGAATTTGAAGTTAGTGATTTACACTCCGGTTCGCGTTCCGGGAACCAAGAGTTGGTGTTTATGCTCCAATTCACACTCTGGGAATTTGGAGATAGAGTTTTATACTCTGGCTTGCACTCCGGGAACTAAAAGTTGAAGTTTATACTCCAATTCGTACTCCGGAAATTTGAAGATAGCTCACACTCTGGGAGCGATGGATTTATACTCCGGTTCGCGCTCTGGGAACCGAGAGTTGAAGTTTATACTCCAATTCGCACTCCGGGAATTTGGAGTTAGCTCACACTCTGGGAGCGATGGATTTATACTCTGGTTCGCGCTCAGGGAACCGAGAGTTGAAGTTTATACTCCAATTCGCACTCCGGGAATTTGGAGTTAGCTCACACTCTGGGAGCGATGGATTTATACTCCGGTTCGTGCTCTGGGAACCGAGAGTTGAAGTTTATACTCCAATTCGCACTCCGGGAATTTGGAGTTAGCTCACACTCTGGGAGCGATGGATTTATACTCCGGTTCGCGCTCTGGGAACCGAGAGTTGAAGTTTATACTCCAATTCGCACTCCGGGAATTTGGAGTTAGCTCACACTCTAGGAGCGATGGATTTATACTCCGGTTCGTGCTCTGGGAACCGAGAGTTGAAGTTTATACTCCAATTCGCACTCTGGGAATTTGGAGTTGGAGGAGGGATTGTCGTGTATCAATCCCCGTGAATGTTGATGTAGTATTCTGCTCCCGAGCTCGGGTTTCACTTAGCGAGTGACCGGTCGTATCACAGTCACTCCCTATTTGAATAAATCCCACCGCGTGATGGAACTTAGCTCTCTGTGCATCGTGATATTGTACGTCATATTCAGTAAATCACAGCTCTGGCTCGAAGAAATGGCATTTTATTTCTGAAACGAGAAAATATGGCAAAGTCAGTTGCCTTATTACAAATTTAAATCTCGAAATGCTAGAATAAAATTTAAAGGGATAAATTGACAGAAATAAATAAGTAAAGTCTTTTATATGTAGTAGCGACGAAGACTTTCGCTATTCCAAGCTCTCGGCAAAGTAAGACCGTCAATGGTCGATAATTTGAACATGCCATCTCCGAGCTTTTGTGAAATCACATACGGCCCTTCCCAATTTGGCTTCATGTGCGAAGGAACCGGATAGACCCTTTTGAGTACGAGATCATCGAGTTCGAAGGTTCGCGGACGGACCTTGGCATTGTACAGTCGGGCGACTTGACTTCGATATGCGGCTGCCCTCAAGTCAGCCTCTTCGCGCTTCTCATCGAGTAAATCCAAAGATTCAGCAAGTAGTATGGCATTTGTTTTTGGATCATAATACGTTACACGATGAGAGTGCACTTCCATTTCGACTGGAATAACGGCTTCAGAGCCGTAAGATAGAGAAAACGGGGTATGACTGGTTGCAGTTTTATGAGTCGTTCGATAGGCCCATAATGCCATAGGAAGTTCGTCGACCCATTTGCCCCCAGCTTTTTCTAGTCGCTTCTTTAGAATGGACTTGATAACTTTATTAACAGCTTCAACTTGACCATTTGCTTGAGGGTGCGCTACTGCAGAGAATTTCTTATGGATGTGGAATCGTTGACAGAAATTCTTGAATTCAGCACTGTCGAATTGGGTTCCGTTATCGGTGATGATAGTATGTGGGAGACCAAAACGGCAGTTGATGTTACGTACTACAAAGTTGATTACTTTCTTTGTCGTAATTGTCGCAAGGGGTTCAGCTTCAGCCCATTTGGTGAAATAATCAACTGCGACGATGGCGTACTTCGCGCCACCTTTAGCCAGAGGCAATGTGCCGATGATATCTATTCCCCATACCGCAAATGGCCAAGGAATGACCATTTGGGTTATCTCAGTAGGTGGGGCTCTAGGAATTCGAGCGTGTTTCTGGCATTTGTCACATTTTCTAGCATAGTCTGCAGCATCGCGATTAACAGTAGGCCAATAATACCCATATCGAAGTATTTTCTTTGCAAGTGCTTGCCCCCCAGTGTGATCGCCACATTCTCCTTCATGTACATCGTGTAACACTCGTTTGACTTCATTGTGCTCGATACATCGGAGGAGAGGAACAGAGTATCCTCTCCGGTACATGACTCCATTTTGAATAACAAATCGTGAGGCCTTTCGTAGAACTTGTCTTTTCTCGCTTCGACGCTCGGGTAATATACCATGTTCGATATAATCTCGATAAGGAGTTATCCACGACTCCCTGTTGGAGGTAGCTTCAAATGTAAAATCGGTCTCCCTTCGATCAATGCTCGGAGAGGATAGGGTTTCAACCGGAACAACCCCCAACTGCTGAGCCTCACCCGTACTTGCTAACTTTGCCAATGAATCAGCTTTCTGATTGTGCTCTCGGGGTATGTAGAAAATGGCATAGTAATCGAATTGATCAAGCATCTCCAGAACTCGAGTTAGATAAGCGGCTAATCTTCGGTCTTTAGCCTGATATTCTCCTCGAACTTGACATACTATCAATTGGGAATCACAGTAGATCTCTACAGCGATGATTTTCAGATCACGGGCAAGCTTTAGTCCGGTAAGTAGAGCTTCGTACTTGGCTTCATTGTTGGTTGCACGGAACTCGAACTTTAAAGCATAACATATGGATCGTCCCTCGGAGGTTTCAAGCACTACCCCAGCTCCTGAGCACCGATCGTTGGACGCACCGTCGGTGTACAGCTTCCATATGTATTCGGGAGATTTTCTGGTCTCGGGCAAGTCTTTAGGAACAGTGAATTCGGCTATAAAATCTGCTAGGACTTGGCCGTGAATGGCCCTTCTTGGAGTATAAGTGATGTCGAATTGACTCAGTTCGATGTTCCATTTTAGTAACCTACCAGACGTCTCAGGCCGCGTGAGGACCTGTCGTAACGGTTGATCGGTGTACACGGTAATAGGATGAGCTTGAAAATATGGACGGAGCTTCCTCGAGGAAATGACTAGGCAATATGCCAACTTTTCAAGCTTTAGGTAATTTCTCTTGGCTCTGGTCAATCGTTTACTCACGTAGTAGACCGGTTTTTGCACTCGGTCCTCCTCCCGAATTAATGCAGCACTGATCGCATTTTCAGATACCGCCAGGTTGAGATATAACGGTTCATGATCTACAGGCTTTGAAAGGATTGGTGGTACGGAAAGATGTTGGATTAGCGATTGAAATGCGCCCTCACATTCTACATTCCATTCGAAGTTTCGTTTCCCTTTTCGAATCAAATCGAAGAAGGGAATGCATTTGTCGGTCGACTTTGAGATAAACCTGCTCAGTGCTGCAACTTTCCCATTAAGACTCTGAACTTGCTTTATGGTTCTCGGAGTTTGAAGATTTCTGATAGCCCAGATCTTCTCGGGGTTGGCCTCTATTCCTCGGGCATTGACAATGAACCCAAGGAATTTTCCGGATGCGACTCCGAAATGACACTTTAGTGGATTAAGCTTCATCCCGTATTTCCGGAGGATATTGAACATTGACTCCAAGTCTTTGTCATGATCATCGGAGTATCGTGATTTCACCAACATGTCATCTACATAGACCTCCATAGTCTTCCCAATCTGATCGGCAAACATTCGGTTGATTAAGCGTTGATAAGTTGCGCCAGCATTCTTTAATCCAAAAGGCATGACCTTGTAGCAGTATAATCCCAAGTCGGTTACGAAGCTTGTGTGTTCTTGGTCTGGTACATGCATGGGTATCTGATTGTAACCTGAGTAAGCATCCATGAAGGATAGTAATTCATGTCCGGCGGTTGAATCTACCAGTTGATCGATTCGGGGAAGCGGAAAGCTGTCTTTCGGGCAGGCTTTATTCAGGTCAGAGTAATTGATACACGTTCTCCATTTCCCGTTTGGTTTCCGGACAAGTACAGGATTGGACACCCATTCTGGGTATAAAGCGTCTCTAATGAACCCATTCGTCTTTAATTTGTCGACCTCTTCCTTAAGGGCGGCAGATCTCTCTGGATCCATACCACGTCTTTTCTGTTTGACCGGGATATACCGCGGGTCAATGTTCAAAGTGTGGCTCGTGATGTTCGACGAGATTCCACACATATCAGAGTGCGTCCAGGCGAATACGTCGAGATTCGTCCGGAGAAAATCAACCAATTCCTGTTGTGTCTCTTGGTTAAGCTGAGACCCAATCTTCAACATTCTCGAGTCATTGCGATCATCGTCAATCGGGACATCGATGGTTAGCTCGGCCGGAGAAGCTTGACTTTCCATAGATTCTTCTTTATTATCATTGTCCCTTGGATCAAGATCCTTTTGGAATTGGTTGTGGTGCCCAGGCCGAGGCCCAGGCGCTAATTGTCAATCGTCAGTGAAACGGACGCAGAGGGATTCCTCTACGCCCTTTCCTTTTTCTTTTCGCTGTGCCTCCCGCAGCTCAGCAACATAACAGGCTCTTCCAGCAGCCTGATCTCCTTGTACAACTCCTATCCCGTGGTCAGTAGGGAACTTCAGAGTTAAACACCATGGGGCAATAGCAGCCCTAAATTCAGCAAGGGCCGGTCGGCCCAAAAAGGCATTGTACGGAGAAGGAATATCCAAGACAACAAATTGCAACATTCGAACTCTTCGGCATTCTCCCACTCCCAACTCCACTGGCAATTCAACCATTCCGGTTGGTATTGTCGCACTTCCATTGAAGCCATAGACTCATGATTGACAAGGTTTTAAGTCTTTAGCTTCCATCTTCATTAAATCGAATGCTCTTTTAAACAGTATGTTCACGGAACTCCCACTGTCTACCAAGATCCTCTTCATCCAAGCAGGACGAACTTAAGCGGATATGACCAACCGGTCAATTATGGGGGCTTCGACTTTATCGGCATCTCGGTTTCTAAATACGATTTCATCAGCCATCGTCTTTTGTTGTTTAGCCGGTGTTCCGTCTTCAGAGTTACTATAGCATTCAAAGTCTACATGCCTGATCGAGCTAGCATATGACTCCATTTCTCTCCAGCTTCTGTCTGCTGGATGGGGGCCACCACTTTTTGTATTGATAACCAACCTCCCACCCGTACGAGCGGGTTCACCTTGTCTTTCCTGATTCTGCGTTCGATTTTGATTAGATGGGCCCGCCTCACCGGACTGCGGTTCCCGAACAAACTGATCCAACTTTCTTTCTCTGATCAATTTTTCAATGAGGTCTTGCAAATGCCTACACTCATTGGTGTTATGTCCATAACTCTCATGAAATCTACAGAATTTTCCTGTTTGAATCTGCCTCTCCGACGATGGCTTCGGAGAAGGCTTTTTGTATTGCATAGTATTACAAGTCTGTAGGTATACATTTTCCAGCGACGTGTTAAGTGGTGTATAACTGTCAAACATTGCGATTCTACGCCTCGGACCACGATTCTGGTCTTGCTTCTTGCTTCGGTTATCACCGTTCCTCGGTTGTTGAGTCTGCTTATTTTGAATATTCAACTGGACTTTTCCTGAACTTTCGCCGGATTGTTTAACCGCAACATTACTCTGAATGCCTTCGCTGCTGGGCCTTGCATCGTCCTGCTTCCTAGACTGTTTCGCATCCTCTCGCCTCAAGAATTGAACGGCTTTGGAATAGAAACGGTCCAACGATGCGAGAGGCTTTCCAGCTAACCAATTTCCAAACTCGGAATCAGGGTCGATTCCTTTAGTCAAAGCCATTAAAATAGAATTATCATTGGGATTGGTGATCTCCGCGCATGCAGCATTGAATCTCTCCAAATATCGTCTAAGTGTCTCTCCGGGAGCTTGAGTGACACTTGATAAGGTATTAACATCTTTAGGTCGGGCAATATGCATGCGAAACTACTCAACAAATTTGGTAGCTAAGTGATCAAACGAAGAGATAGATCGTGGCGTTAATCGTGTAAACCACATCGTTGCAATTCCTCCTAAGGAAATGGGAAAACTATGGCATTTTACTGCGTCATCAGCTCTCGCAACAGTCATCGACCATTCGTATTTCAAAATATGTTGATTTGGGTCGGAATTTCCATCATACATGGGCAGGGTTGGCATTCTGAATCGCCGAGGAGGTTCAGCATACAATATGTCATCAGTAAACGGGGTATGACTTCGGGAAATTCCCCAATCGTCATTTGTTAGGCCTTGACTCTCGCGAATCATTTGTCGTACCATGGCTGAGAAGTCTGGTATTGGAACATTCTGTGTGTGGTGAGCCAAAGTGTGGTCGGGTTCCATAGTGCGAGGTGGGATCGGGCGCTGTCGACGATCCGTATCTCGCCTCCTTGGCTCGACGTCTTCTGGGACATATGGCTCTGGAGCATGTCCATGCTGATGATAATTTTGATTGGAGTGATCTTGGGTATCAACTCCTATGTCAACTGCAGCGGCTGTGGCAGCACGATCATCTGCAGTGTGTTATGGAATAGTGCCTCCTCAGGAGGAGGGTCCAGTATGGAAGCTGGTTGATGGGCCAACTCTTACATTCCCAATGGTTAATGCCTGTTGATAGTCAGCATCTTGCGCATGGTTTCCATCTAGCCTGGGACGGGTAGATCTGTTATTGTAGTCAGATGAAGCAGAGCTTTCGGTGGAAGAATGAGGAGCTTAATCCCTTCTGGATCTTCTTCGCTTTTGGCGATTTAGTTGGTTGGTCAACTCAGCGTTAGCGCGCAACTGCTCAGTTAGCTGTTGTCGGCTTTGGGTTAGTTCCTGGAGTAGCGCCTGGAACTCTTGTCTTGTGACTGGATCTGACTGATCCGTATGCCCAGCAACATCTTGATTGGTAGACTGTAGCTGTGTGGGATTTTTTCTATCCCGACCTTCTTGATCACCAACGTTAGAAGTGGTTCTTGTACTCACCATCTTGAAGCATTGAATCCTTTCCTAGACTTTGAACAAATCTGAATAGAACGGAAGGAATCTGAGTATGAGGTCTGGATCTCTCTCTTAGATTTATGCAATCCGGTATCGAAGATAGATCCAAGGAGCAGGAGGAAAAAACTGGGTTTTTTCTCAGTGAAAGCACCAAAGTGTTTGTGTCAAAATTGGGTACAACACTCGTTGGAAGTTTTTGAAGAGATAATAAATGAAGAAAGTAAATTAAAACGTGGATTATCTAACAAAAACTCCAAATAGCAGGAAGTAAATTGCACAAGAGACAACGATTTAGAGTGGTACGGCGTTTTGCCTACGTCCACTATGAAGTTTTGTTACTTTATTGCTTGATATTCGGAGAATACAACTTTTTAATGTCAAAGTACAGCAAGTAGTAAGCCAAAATTCGAAATCAAAGGCAGCAGTGGTGCTCTGAAGCAATTCTGGCAGCGTATGGACGTGCTTTATCTCTAAAATTCTCCGATCCCTTTTCTGAATGACCAGGGGCTCTATTTATAAGTGCTGGAGGCTGATATTTCACCTAAAATTCGGGGAGACCACTTCTGGCACGTGTAGGGGGCCCATATGGCTGAATTCTGGAGATCCGGGCCCACTTTGGGATCGATTCGACCCTTGGTTCGAATCGATCAAAAAAGTGTCCAATCGTGATGAAACTTGGCGTGGACATTCTTCTATGTACATGCAAGCTCCTGTGAAAATTTCATAGCATTTGGACTTGTAGATCTCAAGTTATGATCGATTCAAGATGGTGTTCTTCGTCCTATGGATTCGTTCGAATCGATGTGGTTCGAATCCATGCTTCCTGCGCGTGACAGTGATGACGTGGTGCGTATGCTTCGAGTCAATTCTCTTGTTTCTCTGACTTTTCTGGATTATATTCCTAGGTTTAGCTGTGTGGACTTGATGGATTCGGGGTTATCGATTCGAAGAGTCGCTTCCTTCGAATCGGTCAAGTACGTGCCTCTTCGTATCGATCGTGAAAGGCCATGGTCGATCGATACGAAGTTTCCTTTGCTTATTGGATTCGGAGACAATTACGGCATGGAGTCGGAGCTTCCTCAATTGCATGGATTCGAAGGACTCTTCCACGGTGGATTCGAAGGTGGGAATGCTCCGATGGATTCGAACTTAAGGCACGCGAGTATGGATTCGACGAACGGCTATCTGAGGGCTTGCTCGATGGAGTCGAAGCAAGGTCTAGCTCTGATGGATTCGAACCATGGCTGACTACCGATGGATTCGAGTTGAGGCGTTGTGGACGGGTTCGAACCAGTGTGCGGTTGATGGAGTCGAAGCAAAGGATCTTTTCATGGATTCGAAGCGAGGCTCAGGGAGGATGGATTCGAAGGAAGGCTCTGCTTTATGGATTCGAACGATGTGGATTTCCTCCAATTTCCATTAGTGTCAACTCGAGCATACGAACTCGGATTGCCTCGAAATCTGGAACGTTGGTCTACACGGCTTTGCTTGACGTGACGTATCAATTATAGCCCAATCCGGACTTGGACAAAATCCATTGATACTCGCAGTTGCCCAATCGATCATTCCAAATTGAGGACATGTGATCCTGTCTTTTTCCAGTCAGTTCCTGGTTATCTCGGCCTTGCCAAAAGGCGGGATAACAACTACTGAGCTGTCAAATCTCAAATTCAACTATCCTAACTGGATGTTGCACGTAAGTTAGATATGGTGATAGTTCGATCTCCTGAATATCTCTAGGCTCAACAACAATCTCTGTGTCTCTTAAGCACTTCCTTAATTGAGACACGTGAAAGACATTATGAATCCTGGGGAAATGATTAGGTAGTGCTACTATATGCAACTATCCCAACATGTTCGGTAATAGAATATGGACCCATATAGCAAGGTGCTAACTTTCCTGACTTATTGCACCTCATTACACCTTTTAGTGGGGATATCTTCACATATACTAAATCTCAAACTTCAAATCTTAATACCATCCTTCTTTGATCGGCATATGATTTATGCTAATTCTATGCATATTTCATTCTTCGCCTGATTAAATCAATCTTCTTTGTTGCTTCTCTAATAGAATCAGGAACCAAAACAAACTTATTACCAGTTTCCAACCAACAGGTAGGTGATCGATAAGGCTCTCCATACAAAGCTTCAAACTGAGCCATTCCAATGCTTAACTGATAGCTATTGTTATAAGAAAACTCAAATAAGCAAAGGTGATCTTCCAAATTACCATAAAGTCAAGCACAAAAACTTGGAATAAGTCATTAATAATCTAATTTACCTACTTAATTTGACAATCGGTCTGTGGGTGATATGGTATACTAAAATTCAGCATCATTCCCAAAGCTAATTGAAGACTTCTCCATAATCTACTAGAAAATAGGGGATCACGATTGCAAACAATAAAACTAGGCACTTCATCAGGTCTAACCACTTCTTTCACATATAATTTTTCCAAATATAGTGTAGTCCTGTTTGAGTTTACTAGTACAAATGAGCTAATTTAGTCAATCAATCCACTATCACCCATACTATTATGACCGCTTCATGAATGAGGTAACCCATCAATGAAATTTATGGATGCCTGAATACACAAAATATTTCCAGAAGAATTCATATAAATAGACTTTAGTTATCTAATTTTGAATTCACTTATACCTAATCCCATTTCCATTGGGGAACTTCTAGTGGTTGAAGTAAACCACTGGGTTTTTGATCTATGGAATTTTACTAGCTGACGGGTATTACATTCTTTCGCATACCATCCAATATCGCATTTCATTCCTTCCCAATAGTAGAGACATTTCATATCCATATACATTTTACTACCACCTAGGTGAATGTTATAACACAATCAATGATAGTGATCCATTACTTCTCTGTGAAGATCATCAAGATCAAGGACAACTAATCTGTTTCTCTTTCGCAAACAACCATGCAAATCAGGAGAATACTTATCCAAATATTCACCTTATTCCCACTTTCCAACCTACGAACTAGTTTAAGTATTACTTGATTTTTCTTTGAACTACAACAATTCGATCAACCAACGATGGCCTAGCCATAAGACTTTCCAACATTACTCCCGAATTCACTATATAATCTCTTTCTTTAATTTTGCACATATAAAGTGTCTCAAGATCCTTTCTCTCACCAATCACCATCGAAACCACTGCTTGATGCTTCCTATTTTGTGCATCAACTACCGTGATTACCTTTCCCAGGTGTATTGGATCTTAAAATCATATGCTGCAAGAAATTCCAACCACCGTTGTTGTCTCATATTAAGATCTTTTTGGATGAACAATTACTTCAACGACTTATGATCAGTGTATAATACAAATTAGTGATGCCAAATATTTAACACGAACACTATAGCTTCTAATTCCAAGTCATGTATAGCAAATCTAATTTCATTGGGTCTTAACTGCCTTGATGCAGATGCCACAACTCTTCCCTTCTGCATCAGCATTGCACCTAAGCCTAAGCTACAAGCATCTATTTATAGTTCCAAACCTTAGTTACGTTCAGGTTCTATCAACACTGGTGCATTCGTAAGCAGTTCCTTCAACTTCTTGTAGGCTTCCTCACACTTATGTATCCATATAAATTTCACTCCTTTTCTGGTGAGGTTGGTCAGAGGCTGTACAATCTTTGAGAAGTCCTTAATTAATCATTGATAATAGCTAGCCATTCCTAAGAAACTTCTTATTTTTGACACTGTCTCCGGCCTATTCCAGTTCTGTATCGCTTCAAACTTGGCTAAAACCACTAAGATAGCATGCCTCTACCAAAAATGACAGTTGGAGAATTTGGATTTTAACTTATTCTACCTTAGAGTTTCTAACACCATCCTTAGGTGCTTCTTATGCTCCTCCTCAGATTTATAATATACTAGCATATCATCAATGAAGAGTAGTATGAATTTATCCAAGCAGTCTGTAAAGACTCTGTTCATTACATTCATAAAATAGGCTGGAGTATTCGTCAAGCTAAACGGCATCACTAACCATTCATAAGAGCCATATCTTGTTTTAAAGGCTGTTAGTTGGATGCTTTTTTCAGTAATTTTGAGCTAATGGAATCTTGTACCTAAGTCTAGTTGTGAAAAGATCTTAGCTTCACTCAGCTGATCATATGTATTATCGATCCTTAGAAGAGGATATTTTTTCTTAATAATTGGTTAATTCAACTTCCTATAATCAATAAATAATCTAAGGGATCCATCTGCTTTCTTCACAAGCATAGCTGCAGCTCCCTACGGTGAATTGCTCGGTCTAATAAAATGCTTCACTCTAGTTCTGACAGTTGTTTCTTAAGTTCTTCGTTCTCTTTCGCAAACATTCTAATTGTAGGTCGATTAACAGGTTGAGCTCCAGGAACAAGATCTATTTGAAACTCGATAGCCTATTTATGAGGTAAATCTGTATCCTTAATCACTGGAATTCGAGAATCTTATCCTCATCATGTGCTTCTATAGAAAAAAGAGATCCGCTAGAATCTTTACTAACACTTCCAAGAACTATGCTAACTCATACATAAGAGTCTGGATGGCTGAGTGTAAGAATCCTTTCAGGGCATAAAAGATGTGCCTCATAGCAATCTAGCCAATCCATCCAAAGAATGATTCCAAATCCTATGTATTAAAATACGTGCAAGTCACAACAAAAAGAGTAACCACCCAAAAGCAATTCAACATCCTTACATAACATCCTAAGGGTCGCATATCCTCCAATAGGATTCATAATCTACAAAGATGTCGCTAAGTATAGCACATCAAGGTGAAATTTATCCCCTCATTCTCTCAATACGAATGAATGAGACATACTCATATCAAATAGAACTCTAATAGGAAAATCTTTAAATTGAATCATACCATCAAGAACTGCAAGTGCCTCTCCTTTATCCTAAAAGGTGCTGCCAACTGTCTCCATAACATTAAACTTCCTAGTCTTCTTCTCCATCGTTGAAAAAGTATAGCTAAGATGTCTCAAAGCTCTGCAAATCCTACACCTGGGCTGGAATGATGCTTTCTTTTGTTTAGAATACTTATTTGCATGATGACCTTTCTCTCCACAATTATAGCACATAATCTCATTTCTAGACTGGAATTTATCTTCTGTTACATTGCTCCTAGCTTGTTTTTCTTGAAGAACCTGGCCTTTTCCTTCATGAATGGGAATTTACTTTTTTTTCCAAAGCCAACTTGATCTTAGGCTCCTCCTCACTACTACCCTTATCCTCTTCCTCAAGCCTCGGTGTTGAATCCACAAGCTTCTCGAAAGTAACTTCCAACTAAGGTGGTAAGGGTTTCCTCAAAGGTTCTTTAATCAATATAGTAACCTCTGATTCCTCTTCATTAGTGTGTTGATGAGCTCAACACCATTATTAAATAGGGCTTTGAATGTAGATACATACTTAGTTATGGGCATGATACGCTGCTTCAGATTTATAAACTTATGAGTCATGGCTGCCTTCTAAGCTCTAGAAGAAACGTCCGCTCAAACCAACTCTTGAAATCTTCCCAAGTCAGCTTTGGATCATCAATCTTTGCTACAAAAGCTCGTACCAATCTAGTGCTCTATCCTAAAGCTGGCTGGAATCAACTTGAACTTTCTACTGGTCGGTAATGCTCATTCATGTGAAGATGCATTCACACGTCTTCAACCAAGAGTGCACTGCTTTCACTACCTTTATGTTGCTAAAAGTCCTTACTTTAAGTTTAACATGGTCGCTAAACAACCTGGCAAACTTAAACGGAGGATTAGAAGGATTTGGAGTGGTGGAAGTGACTGACTGTTGAGTGCTTCTTACTAATTCTATAAGCTTCTCTACTGTCATATAAACTCCCTCATATTCAGTAGATTGACCTGGGTTAACATAACAAGCACGAGGACTGGCCATTCTTCACTTCTGCGCTTGAGTGAGATTCAATTTAAGGTAACGAAGAATAATAAAAATATATATTATATATAAAATCTTACAAATAACAAACACACACCTAAATGACTACACCCTATAATCACCATGTATATTTATCTATATGTATTTAGGTTATCTACCCAACACCCAAAGGACAAGGTCTCCTAAGCCCACTAGGCCACTGACTCATGTTTCTTTGTGATCTATATTGCTATAAACCTGCTCTTATACCAATTGTAAACACACTCACCTCTATACTTATACTTCCCAAGAGTATTAAAAAGCAATACCGTCGAGTAATACTGAGAATGAGGTAATATGGATACGCATGTGAATTGTAACATCTTGGAATTTTATCTTGATTTTGAATATTTACCTAGTTTTAAGTATTTAAATAATTGGGGTTTTCAAAGTTTAATAACTTGAATTCAAATATATGATTATTTACATAATTGAAATGGTAATTAAATATTAATTAAATGGATTAAATAACCTTATGTAACTCCTTTTAATTAATAAACGATAATGATGAACTCATTTTGTGAATTTATTTACAATGATAAAAAGTTCAAATAAATAATAAGAAAAATCAATTATTGATAAAACGATTCGATTTTAATGACATATTTTTATTTCAATTTAATTAATTTTTTAATAATATTTAATTTTGGAAAATATTTAAATTATTGCTTGACCTATTTTATGGTAGATGATGGCATTTTTGAAATTTCATAGAATTAAATAATCTGTGTATTCTAATGTTGATTTGTGACCGTCTTGCATTATGGTGTGCGATCGTATTTTCATTTCAGTCATTTGCGGTTCATATGTGGACAGGATATTGCATGGCAGATACTACAAAACCTTCTTTGCAAAACAATTTCAAATTAAACTAAAAATTCAAATTTGAAATTGATTTGATTTTTCTTGATATATTGCTTAAATTTTTTGTCTAACTTGAGAATCTTGTGATGGAAGGAAGAAAATGAATTTTTTTTAATAATTTAGACAAATTCACACTTCGACTGTTTTTTTCTTCATTTCAATTAGCCTCATTAGTTTTATCTTTCCCTCCTTTTTATTTTGTTTGTTCTTCATTTATAGGGAAGAAAATATACATCCACCATTCAAAAATCTAATCAAATCGAATACTTAGCAAAAATTACAAAAGTTGAATCTTTGAGCTCGTAATTATTAGATACACATTTCTATACCCTCTGTCTTGTTCGGTCATATTTAAGTAGTAGTCAAGGTTTAGTCGCTAGCAAGGGTTTGTGATTTTTTGAGCTGTGTCGACGGTTGGCCAAGGGGAGGTTAGGTTCGAGTTCATGGGAGAAAATGACACCTTAGGGAAAAGTTTGGTGGAGCTCGGTTCTTCATAGAGAAGTGCGACATTTTTTGGTCACATGAGCATACGAGGTCGTGACTTGTAGGGTATTTCCAAGGTCGACGTGGTTGTGTGGAAGCTGAACCTTGCACGAAGAGGTGAAGTTTGGCAAAGTCGGTTGGTGATTCCATCGAATAACAGTGGAGTTAGGGTAGGGAGAAGGATCGGTTGTGGTTGGACTTGTATAGCATGTACATATACATGGAGCAAGATCAGATTAAGGAAGAAAGGTTACGATGGGATATTATTGTTTATTTGGTAATTAGAAAATTAATTAAGTAATTGATTTATATTTTAAAATCACAAATTTATAAAATTAATATCTTGCTCATACGATGTTAGATTCGGATGCAATCAGCTGCGTTGGACTCGTAAGAATGATAACTACGCATTGGAACTAATTCTGTCAAATTTAGAGTAAGTGGAATTTTAGGTAGTTCAAACTGGAACGCTTTGATGTCAATTATAATTTCGATAAGTTAACTGACCTTTAAATAAAATATATGATTCCTGAGTTGTTATAAATTATTATTGAATGCCTGGATGATAGTTAATACTTTTAATGAAGTATAAACTAGCGATAAAAGTATAATGATTAAATTTAATTATGCTCAATGGACATTTTTAATTAAATTATTGTTTACCTTTTCTTTTTTGGGTTGTTGTTCTGATTTGTTCTTCATTTCTTCATGTGTGAAAGTTGTACTTGTGTGATGACCTGCCTTTCATTCCATAGAAAGACGCATCATTATTAAAAAAGAAATAGGTAGAAAAAGAATAGATAGAAGAAAGAACTAAACAATATCAGAATCTCACGGTGGAAACGGAAAAATATAATATATCACATAGATATTACATAGCCATTACACATCAGATTACACGGTAACACAACATCATCACATTAGACGGTCGTGAAGACCCGTCTATCCATTACATTCCAAAATACAACAGATAAAAGACTCATATACATCGAAAATAGATATAGATATAGATACGCCAAGACTCCTGCTCCAAGATTTCCAAAATTCGTCAAGCCAACCTAATCACTTGGCTACTCATAAAAATTTGAGTACCCAAGAGTTTAAGAAAACAGAAATAAACTCCGGGTCAGACATGGGTCTGGTGTGAGTAAACGGTTAAGTTGTTTAACTTGACAAACCTTTAAAATAAAAGGTATCTCGTAAGACTCTCCACAAATAAATACGGAGAATATTTTCCCTTACGATAATCAAAATATTTGACAGGAAATCCGATTATATTATAATAGTGTCTATGGTTATCAATATAAAGTAAAGAAATAGCTGGAATGCTCACATCTCACGTTCCAACATAGTTGGACACAATCAAAACCATACAGGCACTTATTGGAGATTGGATTTCATACAATGGCAGGGCTACTGAGCTACCCCTTACTGGATAGTTCGAATAAGACACCCCGCGGTTGCAGCCAAACAACCGCCCATGCAGCCGAATAAAGGGACCTTTAGACAGGGGAAAATCTTATCCTACTTGGGTGCTACCCACTTAGCCTTGCGTGCACCTCCCCTGTTTTAGCCAATCCCGGTTGATAAGGCTTGAGGCTACGATTGCCTTTTTAAGAACACATATCTTGGGATGCTCATTGTCCTCCATTGACGATGGTTTGATAGCATTCATCCATAAAAGTTCGTTTCGGGTTCGAACGAAACCGAAGGCACTATCTCACTAACTCATTTTGGAATCACCCTCAGAGTTAACAACAATTGCCCTTGCACTCTAAAACTTCATCTTGATCTTCACTTGAGATTTCACGACCTATCGTTTAACTTGGATCGATGTGGTTTTCGGATAGTCAATTTTTGATATCCGATCTCAGTCTCGTCAAAATCCAAATGCCATCTTAAAGGCCAAGTTGTTTAAGGTTTAAACAATTTAAATTCAATCCAGAACACAACATTCATCACAGATAAACAACTCACATTTATCACAACTATATTCAAAGTATATCACATCACAGAACATCACAGATTATCATACTATAAATATTAATCAATCCAGACATTCTATGCAATCAATCATTCATAAGCAAGACTTATTAATCCATAGTTATAATTAATTTAATTAACTCAATTAAAATTAATCACTTAAGAATTAATTACCTAACCCTGCTTAATTAATCATTAATTAATTACAACCATTTGAATTAATTAATCATTCTTTAACTACTTTTACAAATCAATTAATTAATCGCTAATTAATTAACTTGTAACCCTTAATTACAAATTAATTAATCTCTAATTACTTAATTAATAATCCTTAATTACAAATTAATTAATCTCTAATTACTTAATTAGTAATCCTTAATTACAAATTAATTAATCTCCATTTACTTAATTAGTTAATCCTTAATTACAAATTAATTAATCTCTAATTACTTAATTAGTTAATCCTTAATTAAAAATTAATTAATCTCTAATTAATTAACTTATAACCCTTAATAATTAATTAATTAATCCTTAATCATTAATTAATTAAATTAATTAATTACTCTTTAATTACTTCATTAATTTAATTAATCTTAAATTATTCAAGACCTTAATTAACTTTAAGATAACTCATTTATCTTTATTAATTACTTAATTATCATTAACATATAAATTTAAAACATTTTATCTTTAATTAAATATTTGATTGAACCATTTAATTTAAGTTTTTAAAATAAACTTAAGAATTTATCTTAATTAATTTAAGTAAATTAATCCTACAACTTCCCTAAACCAAATGTGTAATAAAAACATTTATTATATATAAAACAAATTTAAGAAAAAGTTTTAAACTTGATTCATTTTAAATTTTAAAAAATTTCTCATATTTAAATTTAAAACTGTTATAATTTTACTTCGGGTTCAACCTGGTAAACACTCGAGCCCAGACCCTAGAAAATTCACTTTTCTTTTTTAAAACTTAGTTTTAAGTTTAAACCTGCAAACATGGATACACTCTCATGCACGAACGACTCGAGTCTTCTTCCCACTTACCCGAGCTTTTCCCCCGAGACACGGACCTCCTTTCCCAAACCACTGACACACAAACCACATCGTGCACGTGCACCGACGAACGATGCCATTCCGATCATCGTTGCTACCTCCAGCACGTCACTAACCATCTCCACCTTCGATCATCTAAATGTGAAATCGAAATCGAGCCAACTGATCGAACTAGAACAACAAAACATCGACCAAAAACCTCCTCGTCCTGACGACTTCGACCACCAGCAACCACGAAACCTCGACCATAGGTTCGCCGACCAACCTCGAACCCTTTCCACTACCTCCGATGAACCCCGATGCTCCAGAGACGATGCAATAGCCAAATTTCTAGCTCGACCAAACCTAGGTTTTAAACCCTACTCTGATGATCTACCGCCGCCACGGTGGACTAAAAAGGCACCTACCATTTTTCCCAAACTCGTCAACTTCTCAACTACCTCCATTAGCGAACTCGAGACCTCACCACCCTTCGATCACTAGAAAAAGCCCAAAAACACATAATCTGATCAACCACGAATTTCTCACTCGAAACCAAACTAAAAAATCTTGATTTTTCTTTTAAAAATCCTTGTTTCCAAAGACGATTCAGATTATATAGATGAATTAGCAAATCACGATGTTTGATTTTAACTTGTTTTAAGGTTTCCACTGTCTTTCTTAATTTCCAAATAATATTCAAACTTATTATACTTAAATATATTTTTAAAACTTAGTTTATGCTTAAACAAACATAATTTGTTTGAATATCACTGCCTATCAGAGATTATATAAGGAGATTTTGAATTTTGACTTCATTTTAAACCCTGTAACTTAAAAATAGAGATGTGTGTGTATGTATGTATGTATGTATATATATATATATCCAGACTTGCACACTTATCTATCTGCATATTTATAACATGCAAGCTTAATTTTCACTCATGCAAACAATTATCACATCATTATTTCATATATCCATCACATGCAACAAATTAAAACAAGTATTAGTTTGTTTACTAACCTGTTATAAGATGTTTGAACAGAGCTTTGAACATGAATGTTGGAAAATGCCTTGATCTTATGAAACTTGAAACTGGGAACTTATTGAAATGATCTTGTCTTGATTTAGTTTTGAAGTTGGAAGCTTGCTTGATGATCTAGGTTTTAGATAGTGGTTTTGAAGAAGATTGTTGTTGTTAGTTTTCTGGTTTGTATATTGTTTACAGGCTTTTGATTTTTCTCTTAGTTTTGAAAAATGGAGATAGGAAAGAAATAGAGAAGAGAATGGGAAAGATATATATAACTTGATTTATTTTTTATTTAAAAATGAAAAGAAAATAAATTACATGACACTTGTAATTTGCATGAAAATATTTGCTTACATTTGTTAAACTACATGCTAATAATTTTACACTTGTATTATGCATGTGTTTATTATTTTTAATATGTTTTTATAAATCCTTATATCTATTTTCTATTTAGTTAATACATTTCTTAATTTATGTTTATAAAGTCTTTTTAAAGAAAATAATATAAAACTAATTATATACAAATAATAGTTATATCTATATATATAATTTTAAATCCAATTTATTTAAGATATTTATCTCTTGAATTCCAAATTCAAATTCAATTTAAAATCAACTCATATATATATACACATTTATAAACAACATAATTTATTTGTTTGAAAAATAATAATTCTATTTGAAATCTACTTATATATATACACATATAAACAACCCATTATTATTTGTTTTAAAATAATAATTTGCCAATTTTAAATAATTTATAAAAGAAGATTATCACATATTATTTGCTTGAAATTCCGAGATATCACACTTGTGAGGCAAAAACCCATTTCCAAAAACTCATTATATTACTTGAGTTTTCTCACGCTGGTTTTCTAGGCTAATCCATGTGTTATTTTATTATAATACTCGGGTCAGACTGAGTATTTTTTCAGGTTTTCATTAGTGGGACATGGAGCTCATGAAGTAGAGCTGGATGTTCACCTATCGTAGTATTTTTATTTTCTCAACTGATGAGGTTTGTTTTTTACTTTGATGTACTTGTATGTTGGAGTGACAGTTGATATCATCTTTATTATATTATATGCTTTGGTTTCTGCTATGAGATTCTATTTTCCTTGTTTTCTCTTTTTACTTTACCCTAACAATCTGCCATTCCGGTGATTGGACGTTTGGTATTAGAATACCGTGGATGTGGTTGTGCCAAATTATGATGGTCTAAAAGGTGGGTCAATACATTGGTATCCAAGCTAAAGATTAAGCAAGAACCTTGGTTTTGGTAGGGTATGACTCATTATAGATAGGTTAGCAACAACCTTGAATGAGTTGGGAGTATTATATATATACGAGAGCGTGTTTATTATTGCTATAAATATGTATTGTGTTAATTGATCTTATTGAGTTTTTGTGAATTCTGGTAGAGACATAGGACACCACAGTGTCGACAGGGATTTCTAAATACTCGAACAAGGCAAACCATGATGATCCACCTTTCTGGCCTTTGGGAACGACACTTAATACATCCTCGGTATTCATGTACTGTTGCCCAAGCATCCAAAAGATAAGTTGTCTTGGGGTAAAATAAATAATAAAAAGAACAAAATAGAAATATCTCATAATGGAATGATTACATATAATACAAAATGATATAGTAAAAAGGTTACTCCTTACATGGAGCTACCGAAGTTAAACAAAAGTACTACATCTAATAGATTTGCAGCTATACATTCTGACTTTACATTTTTCATATACCAACATAATCATACAGCGGAAACAAATAACTAAATGGCTAAGGAGCCGCCGTCTCCATCACCGCCTTCAAAGAGCTCCTAAGAAAAATTGCTATTATAGCACTATCTAAATATAATTGAGTACCCAAGATTTTAAGGAAAATAAATAACTTGGGCTAGATAAAATTTCTAGTATGAGTACAACTCTGAAAAAAGGAAATGTATTTAACAATAATACGTGGGACCACGCCGCTAACATGGCACGGGTTTTCTCCCACATAAAGAACAACCAAACAAACAAAAATGGAAATGAGCAATATGGAACAAATCCAAATATAGATGATGGGTGCAATTAGTATAACATTCAGACTTAAAAGAATGGAAATGGTCTAAATAAAAATCCAAACTGGATAGAATGGATAAAACAAGACAACAGTCCAAACTCGATAGAATGGACTAAACATGATATCTATCCACACACGATAGAATGGACAAAACCAATAATTGAAAACTAAAAAAGTGGTTGACTCTTCTTGTTGTAATTAAAGAAAACAGATTCAAAGATTCGAATAAAATAAGAAAAGGAAAATTTTCAACAAATGACTAGGAGGGTGTGCCCCCTTTACCGAAAGTATACCTCTAAAAATATACTTGATAACCATAATGGCTCTCGGAAACCTCTAAGCCGGATCCCGCCAACTGTTACTAAGTATCCGAATATTTCACATCTCAATGTGCAACACTGAATCCAATCTTGAGTGGATGTGAAAATACCCTAATGGGAGTAACTCCACATAGCTTAGCCGCCAATCGCTCGTTGGTTTTAGTCACTTCCTACAAAGGATATCAAAGCATAATGGAGCAACACATCGTCTTAGATTGACGATAATAAAGATGCTAAAGTAATCGATAGTTGAGAAACCAACTATAAAGGATGTAAAACAATCGTATATGAAAATCAAGTATTGTATACTTATCACCACTCATCGAATTCCAACTTGTACTATTTCTTGGTTAACAATAATATCAAACAAGTCAAGGTAATATTACCTCAAAGTCATATCCCACGATTATTCCTAACTTTTGAAATAGCGACAAGTCTACTTCTTCGATGTTTAGTGTTAAGTATACAAATAAATCATTCATATATAGGTGAATCGCTTTATGGGAACTAATTCATTTCCATAAACGAAGCAAAAGTTTTCTTTTAAAAATCTGAATTCATGCTTGGCCTCGCATTAAGTATTAACTTTAAAACACTTTGTTAAAAGATTTTACTAACTTTAAAACATCAATTTAAAAAGGATTTAATAACTTAAAACATCCTTATTGCGTTGATTAATTAACTTTACAATTCATCACACAATTTGATTTTTGAACTTCAAATGTCTTTAAATAATAAAAAGGGTAAACCACTTTAAACCTTATTAATCCAATTAATTAGTAAAACATAATTAATTAAATTACCGAATAATTAATTATCATTATTTAAAATGAGTAATAAAGACAAAACATCCTGGTTACTTTGATAAATTCACTTTGAAACTTCATAAATTAAGTTGATTAATTAACTCCAATAACCTTTAATTAAAAAGGTAAAATTACCTTTAAACATTATTAATTCAATTAATTAATAAATAGAAATATAAATAATTAAATTAAGTAAATAATTATGTAATTCTTATTATTCAAAAATGATTTATTAATTATAAACATCAATAAAGGAAAGATTAATTACAGTTAAAACAACTTGATAAATTTCAAAATCATTTATTAAAAAGATTTATTAATTTAAAAGCATCATTAACAAATTAATTAATTAACTTTCATCCACCATTATTGAATAATTAATTATCCTCAAATGTCATTAACTAAAATGATTAATTAAATTTAAATATCATTAAATAAAATGACTAATTAATTTAAACAATCATTAAGAAGTAATTGGTTAAATTTAAAACACGTCATTAACTTAGTAATCAGTTAACAATTATTCTTATTAATTACATAATTAATTCAATCAAATAATAAATATTAAAATGGTTAATTACTTTTGAAAACATCGTTAAACAAAATTTTTCTTAATTTTTAAAACAATTCCAAGTACGAAGATGAAACCAAACAGTTTCGATAAAATGTGATTTTCCGAAAGTGCCGATATAGCGACTATCGCTATACGGGCTGTTCGGCAAATAAACTTATGAGATTAGCCATACAACCAAGCATAACATTGCAATGATTTAAGTAGAATACAAGGTAAATAATGACGATACAACATGTAATAAGTATTTGTTAACAATTATATTAACTTTAGCTACCAACTTTTCATATAGCTAACCACATGCTTACTAACTTTCAAATGCGACAACTTTTCAAAGCATGAAACAAACAAACCACCAAACCATCACTTTACATATACATAGGCATTAACAGGCTATTAACGTGAACATTAATATAGTATAAACTTGGTTTAAGAAGATGTAGTTTTACTCACCGAAAGTTATCCATTTGACCTGGTATTTTCATTCCTAAGCAAATTATGGAGTCTTGGACCCTTAATGCATTAGGTAGGCTCCACCTTGAATGAAGAAGGAAGTGAAACTTGTTTTGGTATGGTGAAGTGACTTTGGATAACCATCGAACTCTCAAAAATGAACCGAAAATAAGTCTTTTTCCAACTACATTTTGGACTATTTTCTCTCAGATTTTGTAAAAGTGTTAAAGAGGAAAGTTTTAGAAATTTTTTTCTCTACAATTTGGAAAAAAGAATCACTCGATTAAAATTATTTTGAAGAAGATATGGTCAAAAGAAGAAGGACTATTTTCAGACTTGAAATTTTAGATCCAAAAACACTTTGTAAACAATTGATATTTTGACATAGCTACGCTAGAAATTTGAAGAAGTGATCAAGACAAAAGTTGTAGCCACTGGAGTTTGAGTTGATTTGAGGAAAAGTAAAACTTCATTTGAACAAGATATGATAAAGATATGATCCGTGGAAGAAGATGAAAATTTAGAGAGATGAAAGGCTAATTATAAGCAAGTGAAAATGTAAATTACCTAAACACCCCTTGACATTTACCCTCCATACTGGTTTGCTAACTCAACACCCTCCACCACATATGCCATTTCAGCTTCCAACTTGTCCCTCCTCGTCATTTCAAAGAAAACATGTTTAAACATGTTTTGTACCCGAGTCACCAAAGTATCAAATCATGTCACTTACGGTATTTATTAGTATATACATGTATATATTTAAGTGTACATACTATGTATATACCAATATGTCCTAACTAATTTACATTCTTAACCATTTAAATGTTGTTTATATTTGAAACAAGACTCATAATATTTCAAACAACTTTTATTGGATGAAATGTCGAAAATTCGAAAAACGGTTTCCGATCACATTTTCGATTTTTCTTTGAACTAAATATTTTGTAAACCAATTTTGAAAACTATTTTATCTTCAATATATATTATTTAAAAGAGTTTTTATTTTAATTATAAAACCTATTGTTTGTGTATTTAAAATTATTTAAATATTCGAAAATTGATGTGGTGAAATTCCAGATCATTACACTCTCCCCCCTTAAAAGAATTTCGTCCTTGAAATTTACCACAATCCGATCCTAGAAAACTGACTATCTTATGAATAACTAACTCATTAATCAGATGTAACTTACCTAGCAAAAATTAGTATGATAGAAATCTATATGCAACCAAATTCAGAGATGCCCTGAAATAAAATACCGCGCATCCAATCATATCAAAAGATAAATTTAGAACTAAATGCTCTGGCTCTGGTATTTAAAAATTTATTTTCAAATTTCTTCGAAAAGAAATTTAGTAAAACCAAAACCAAAAATAGCTAGGAGGGGGTCCTCCTAGCGAAACATGTAAAGTATAGAATTAAAACAACATGGAGCATCCAGCGGTCTTTCGGTTCCTCCAAATACAACAACTAGAGTGAACAATCATTATCTCTTTCCAAAAAAAATTTCCAAAATAAAATTTTCAAATGAACGGGATTTAAGTGCTAATAAAAAATAATTCAAAAACCTTGGTTTATTAAAAAATTGAAATTATAAACTATGGTATATAAGACGACACAATCAATCAATCAAAATCAATTAAATCAAATCAATCAAATTCCATAAAAGAATACACTAACACTATCAATAATTCAAATACCGTAAGGAATAAATCTAATGCTCAACATTATTTGAAATGTCAAAAGATTAACAATGAACTCCTAACATAGGTCTAAAACTTTCTTGATTGCTCAAAATATGGATAATTATCTAAGCATACCATTCTTTGCTCATTAACCTTTGGTTATCGCTTAGAAGACTATCCAAACTTACTCGGATAAAATTGAAAGTTATACTCTAAAACTATCGGTTTCTTGACTACACTAATCTTTCTAATTCACATAAATTTGCATTTAATATTTTATTCAATACCAAAATTGTTTTTGAATTATTTCACAAATTTTCATCTAAGTTTAAAAATATTTTATAAAGTCCTTTCTTTATAAAACACCAAATAATAACTTGTTCCACTTTATTTACTTATACAATATCCTTCTAAATCCTAAGAGTATATACAAAACACAAAATTTATTTTGCCTTTCATAATATAACGAAGATCAAATCAAAATTTGGGTCTTTTGAAACTAAGCCAACCTCTTGACCTCTTTAACTTAGAGTGTTAAGATGGATAATGTTTATCAATTGACTCAAAAAAACAAATAGTTTAAACTATTTACATGTTTCAAACTAAAGCTACGATTTTAATAAAACAATGTCTATTGAAACCTTCCTACCGTTTCACATTAAGGTGCTATAATGAATCATGTTTATGAACTGACCCAATAACATCAGTTAGTTTACACTGCTTAGATACTTAAATAATATCTATCGTTTTGATCAAACAATGCTATCAAAACTTGCATATCCAATCTAAACCATTTAAGTTAGTGTTAAATTACCTCATATATTATTTAAGGGTAAAATTCATTTATCAAAACATTGTCTTAAAAATAAGGTTCATTTTAGAAATTAATTCCCTTTTAGGGAACGTAAAAATTAAATACCCAGCTATAAATTTCAAAACTCATCTTTGAAAGCATACTAAATATTTTTTTTATTAAATAACTTCAAACAATTTGTTTATTAAAACTCACTTTAGGTTCGTTCGGATTTGAATTCATTTCAACCGCATAATGATAAAGGGAATAATTTACTAAGTACTCCATAACATTTGCCTGAGAAACATCTAATCGTCACTTAGAGGATTATTCAGATTAACACAAAACTAACTGAAATATATTCCTTCGAATTATTCAAAGAAAAAGCATTCTACTTAAAATTTCTTTTCTAAAATATTTATAGTTTAAAAATATTTCCAAATAATAACGATATTACTTTTCTCAAAATCTTTTGAAATCATTTTAAACAATTCTAGGATTTAAATTTTCCAAAAATTCTTTAAATGTATTTGGAAAGGCAAATTTATAATACTAAGTGTATTAAAACAAGGGTCAAAACAAATGTCGTTTTACACATCGTTTATTAAAATCCCAAAACAATTTACATGTAGCATTATTTATAAACAATTCTATTTAAAAGTTCTCATTTAAAAACCATCATTTATTAATTTAAAACATAATTATAATCTCAAAGGATAATAAAACAATTTAAATACCTTTTATAAATTCCAAACAATGTTAATTGTCCTGGGTGATGATTTATATATTCTTTCTAAAACCTTAAAACCATATAAATTTTCCAAAGAAAATAAATCGTTTAAGTTTTTATTAAATTTAAAATAACATTAATTATCCTGAAAGATAATAAATCACATTTATAATCTCTTTTATAAATCTAAAAACAATATTAACTATCCCAAAAGATAATTAATCAAATTTACAATTTCCTTCACTAAAAAAATCAATTATCTTAATAAAATAGTTAATTACTTCCAAAACACATTCATCAAATCAATTGATTTATTTTAAACTCGCCTATTAAATCAATTAACCAAATTAAAATATTACTTATTAAATGATTTATTAAATTCAAATAATCATTAATTAAAATGAATAATTACTTTTAAATATCATTAATTAAAATGATTATTAATTTTCAAATATCATTAATTAAAATAATTAATTAAATTCAAATATCATTACTTCAGATGATTAATTAAATCCAAATCTCATTAATCAAAAAGATTAATTAATTTTAAACATCATTAGTCAAAATGATTAATTAATTTAAAATACCATTAATCAAAATAATTAATGAATTGTAAACATATACTTTTGTGAAAATATCGGCTCAAGTTCAAACACATATGCAAGGGTTTAGGGGATGCTATTTAATAAATGACGGTATAGAAGAACTTGCTATAACGATACTTAAATATTTTAAATGGAATATTTATATTAATTTCAATTAATCAATCAAGCAAATTTGACTGTTATCCAAGAAATCAACAATAGTTTATAGCACCATATATTTGATGTAGTAAATTTGGGTGTGGGTTAACTAATATTTAAATTACTCTTCTTTATTATAACTTAATTTACTCATATATTTATCCTCTAAATGTATTATCCAGCTATTCATATTATATTAATCAACATTTTAAAATTTTATTTTCATCTTAACATTCTTAAAAGATGACTTTTAAATTAACCCTTTCGCCGAACACCTTATAATCAAACTTTGAAACATAGTACACAAGGGGTTCATTGTAAGATTCCCTCATTCCCATTTAATTGACCTATATCGTACTAAGGCAAATTCCTTATGAACTATTAAATAATAGTTAATGCTTAAACTAGACGAGAAAAACTAATCAAATCCTAAATATAACCATAAAATATTATCATTTCTAAATAATTAACTCAACTATACAACTATATTAGTTTCGAAAATCATTCTTATATATATATATACATATATATATATATATATATATATATATATTCTTAGGTAAAATTACTTCATTTACCATTTGAAAACAATATTATATTAGTAGATCTGTTTAAGTGTTTAGAAATGCCTATCGATAACGCTGATAAGACGCATCGACCAGAATTTATATACCACTCGATGGATCAAACAACACAATATAAAACTTTTTTATGGCACTAAAAAATACGCACTCAATACTTATTTATACTCTCAAACTTATCCTAGGATCTTACTAATCCTATCCTTTGAGAGTTTACCCCAACCAGGGCTTAGGGTTACCTTAAACTTATGTCTAATACTATCTGTGATGACCCACCTTTTTGATCCCTGGGAATGACACTTAATACATCCTCGATATTCGTACGCCATTTCCCAAGCATCTGAAAGATAAGTTGTCTTGGGGTAAAATAAACATAGCAATACCTCAAAACGGAATGGTTACGTATAATACAAAATGATATAGTAAAAAGGTTAGACCTTACATAGAGCTACCAGAGTAAAACAAAAGTACTGCATCTAATAGAATTGCAGTTATACATTCTGACTTTATATTTTTCAGATACCAAATATACCAACATAATCATACAGCGGAAATAAATAACTAGATAACTAAGTAGTCGTCTGCTCGATCACCATCTTCAAAGAGCTTCTGAGAAAACATGTTATTCTCAGACTACCCAAATATAATCGAGTACCCGTGAGTTTAGGAAAAATAAACAACTCAGGTCAGACAAAATGTCTGGTATGAGTTAAACTCTAAAAAAAGGAAGTGTATTTAACAATAATATATGGGACCACACCGCCAACAAGGAACGGGTTTTCTCCCACATAAGTAACAACCAAACATAACAAAAATGGAAAGGAACAATATGGAACAAATCCAAACATAGATTTCCTAAGGTCGGAAGCCTTTAAAGTGAAGTATAAAGAGGTGAAGAAGCTTAGGAATTTACAAACAAATGAAGTGAAGATGGATGGTGGTATTTATATAAAAAAAGTGAACTAAAATAACATGATACTTATGTGTGGGCACATTACCATTTCATCACCACCATACCCACCTCCTCCAGCACCATGCAAGGCCGAACACTCCTCCCTTATGTGGTTCCATGTGTGTGAGTTGATGAGTGTAAGTGTGAAGTGAAATTTGCTTTTTTAAGTGTGAAAATATCTTAGATATTTTTTATAATATATATATGTATGTATGTATGTATGTATGTATGTTTGTATGTATAAGTGTATACATATATTTGTAGGTATATATGTGTTCATGTTTATGGTAGGTTGTGCATGTGTATGTTATATATGTGCATAAGACATATAAACAAGGTTGCAACAACTTTGAACAACTTTCGTTCGTTAAACAATTGAAAATTGAAAATTGAAAAGTCGGTTCTCGGTTACATTTTCACTTATAAATTAATTTACATATAATTGTAAAAAAGTTCAAAAACTAGCTTCACATCGTTATTAGCTAATTAAAACTATCTCATTTGAATGATAAAACTACATAAATTAATAATAAACAATTGTTTACAAAAGATGTTATATCGATAAAGCGATATCGATTTTCCTTATAATTTCAAATCAAATATATATCTCTAAAAGCCAATATAAATGATTTACCATCACTATGCAACTAAGTAAAATGAATTATTATCATTCGAAACAATTATTTGAATAACTATAATGATTATTAAATCATTAAATCTAAATTTAAATTCATAAATCAATTATTAAGTATGATGTCATTATTGATAATTTCATAAATATATTTTATTTTCCCAAAATAAAATATTTTTTATTTTATATTCTGGTTTAAACGGATGAATAAATGTATGTATCCAGCTCCAAGTGCGACTCCTGTTGATTATAGAGCTGTTTATTGATAAAACGATTTTCGACTATTTTATCGATATTCTGACGAACTTTATATATTTTGTAAATACTTGTTCAAAATAAGATTACAATCATTCTTTTTCAAAACATCATAATCTATGTTTAGAAAAACTTATATTTGAATATTTAACAATAAATATAATTTATCAAATTGATAAATATGCGGGTCGCTACAATTTCAATTTAGTTGATTTTTCCATAATTTTTAATTTGAAAAATATTTGAATTGTCTTTTGATGTATTTTATGACAGACGATGGTATTTTTGAAATTTCATAGAATTAAATAATATGTGTATTTTATTGTTAATTTATGATCATGTCGCATTGTTTTGCCCGATCGTATTTTATTTCAGTCATTCGCGGCTCATACGTGGATGGATATTGTGTAGCGGGATGCCATAAAACCTTCTTTCCAGAAATTTTTTAAATCAAATTAAAAATTCAAAGTTTTGAAATTGATTTGATTTTGGTTTGACATGTTGCTTGAAAAGTTTGTCTAAGTTGAGAATCCTTCTTATCTGGTGATGGAAGGAAGAAAATGACTTTTGTTTATAATCTAAAGAAATTCACACTTTGACCATTTCTTTCTTCATTTTCACTTAGCCTTATCATTTTTACCTTTCCCTCCTCTTTTATTTTGTTTATTCTTCATTTACAGGAAACAAAATATACATCCACCATTCAAAAATCTAAAACAAATCGAATAATTAGCTAAAAATTACAATACTTGAATCTTTGAACTCGTAATGAGTAGATCTACAGTTCCATACTCTCTTTGTCTTGTTCAGTCGTGTTTAAGGAGTAGTCAAGGTTTGGCCGCTAGCTAAGGTTTGTGATTTTTGGAGCTGTGGTTGATGATTTTCCAAGGTGAGGCTAGATTCGGGTTCGTTGAAGGAAATGACACCTCGGGGCCAAGTTTGGTGGAACTCAATTCCTTATGGAGAAGTGCGACATTTTTTTGGTTGCGTGAGCATGCCAGGTCACGACTTTTAGGGTTGTCGAGCTCGATGTGGTTGTATGGAAGTTGAAGCTTGCACGAGGAGATGAAGTTTGGCGAAGTCTGTTAGCGATTTCATCGATTAATGGTGGAGTTAGGGTAGGGAGTAGGATCTTTTGTGGTTGGACATGTACAAAGTGTACATGTACAAAGAGCAAGATCATATTTAGGAAGAAAGGTTAGGATGGGGAACTAATGTTTATTTGGTAATTAGTGAATTAATTGAGTGATTGATTTATTTTTAAAATTCAAACTTATAAAAGTAATATCTTTCTCATAAGAGTTCAGATTCAGACACGATAAATTGCATTAGACTCTTAGGAACGTTAGTTATGCGTTGGAACTAGTTTCGTCAAATTTGAAGTAAGTGAAATTTTGTACTAAAATCGAACGCCATTGGATTTTAGTCAAACTCGAACACTTCAACGTCAACTGGAATTTCTGTGAGTTAACTCATCTTTAAATAAACTATATGATTCCCGTGTTGTTGTAAATTGTTTTTAAATGCCTGAATGATTGTTGATAATTTTAATGAAGTATAAATTAGTGATAAAAGTATAGTGATTAAATTTAATTACACTCAACAGAGTTAAATTAGTTATACTTCGTTTGGGATATCTATTTAGCAAAAAAAACCTTTTTTGGCTATAATAAAATTGAGTAGATTGTTTGGGACATCTATTTAGTAGAATAAAATCCTATTCTACCATAATAAAATTTACTACATTGTTTGGGACATCTATTTAGCAGAATAAACCCCTATTTTACTGTAATTAAATTGAATATATTATTTGAGAAAATAAATCACCATTCTATGTTTGAAAAGTAAAAATATTATTATTACTTAATTGTTTGTTTGGATTTGAATTCGCAGTG
Source organism: Allium cepa (assembly GCA_030765085.1). NCBI lineage: Eukaryota > Viridiplantae > Streptophyta > Magnoliopsida > Asparagales > Amaryllidaceae > Allium > Allium cepa. The sequence goes on along the minus strand of CM060935.1, from coordinate 447,556,040 downwards.
GATAGCGGATGTCATAAATAACCATTGTGTTACAAGGGACAAAAAGGAAGAATGTTGAGTGTTTTCATAGTGAATAGGTCGCTACGTGATACTTCAAAGTGCATATATATAAATGAGATTTACAAAGGACTTTTTTAGGAAGACACTAAGGGGTTTCTCGCTATTATTTGTTTACTGCTATTTGCATATTATTTATATTCTTTTGTTGCTTGTATTGATGTTTGATTGAAATATTTATGACATATTGTTTGACTTGTGTAAGTGTTGTTATACCAATTTTCGCTATACTGTCACTTATGAAATATCATCTTCTTAAACCCCTGTGTTTTTTAAACTTGTACTCATATTGTTATTAGATAAATGTCCTGTCACCTTTTTTCACTTTGAAAATTTTTAAACTATATTTTCAACAAATATTTTGAGAATTTCGAAAATAAAGGATAAGTATGGATTAAAATTTATAAAATAAGTTATAAATTAAATTTATTATCCTTTGAGATGATTAAGGCTGTTTAAAATATATAAAAAGATTATAACTTTATTTATGATCTTTTGGGATAATTAATGTGGTTTTAAATTCTATAAAAGAATTTTATCAATTATCTTTCATAATGATTACATTGTTTAAAATTAATAAAACTATTTAAATTTGTTTATTACTTTCCTGGATAATAAATTTTGTTTTAAAAGTTATAAATAATAGTTTATAAATGAGAAAATCCTTGAAAATGAACATTTAAAAATAAAGCTAAGTGTAAATTGTTTTGGGGTTCATAGTACACAATGTTTTCGTGACATTCATTTTTGACCCTCCCTTTTTAATACCATAGAAATATAATTTGTCCCCTTTAAATGAATATTTTAAATAGTGGTTTTAAAGTATTGTACCAACATTTGTGATGTGAAAATCATGCACAAGTAATAATAAATTCTTTTAAAAGCTTGATTTGTTTATTAGAGACAAGCGTATGCGATCTAATTTACATTACAATCATTCATTTTCTTTCGATATTTGATTTCAAAACTATCGATTTTGATATCATTCATTGTGCTTTGTCAATCTAAGACAACTTGTTGCTCATTTTGAGCATTAGCATCCAACGCCATGGAAAACTAAAACCAAAGAGCGAGTGGGAGCCAAGCGATGGGTTGCACCTATTAGGATATGTTCGCATTTATCTAGAAAGTTGTTTGTAGCACGAATGCATTGATGTGAGTATATTTGGATACCCGCATTAAGTCGTATAGGTTTGGCTTGGAAGTTCTCGAGAGTGTTGCATGTTTGGCATAGGTTCTCAAGTGTATTTTATCTATATGTATACTTTCTAGAAAGGCACACCCTTCTAGTCATGTTGGATAAATTCAATCTTCTTGTTTCAATTCGAACCTTGGAATTTATCTTTTCTTCTCTTATGTTTTCATCAATTTAAGATGATTTATTGCTCATTTGAGCGTCAATATCCTTTGTTGGAAATGACTAAAACCAAACGGCGAGTGGATATTAATCTATGTGTGGTTACTCTCATTAGGGTATCTTCACATTACTCTAGATTGGATTCGGTTGTATATATAGATATATAAAATACTTGGATCCTCGGTAAGGTTGGCATGGTCTGGCTTGTATATTTCCAAGAAAGTCACTTGAAAACGACCCTCTCAAGTATATTATCTTCTCAATATGGGGATGCACCCTCCTAGTCATTGTTAGACAAATTTCCCTTTCCTTATTTGATTCGAATCTTTGAATTATTTTCTTAATTGCATCGAGAAGCGTCCAGAACTCTTCTCGATGTTTATTTGTGTCCATTCTTTAAGTTTGGTTTTGATCTTGTCTATATTCATCCTTTCTTGTTTGATTGTTGTTCTGATTTCTTCTCTATTTATTTATGTATGGAAGTTGTTCTTGTGAGGTAAAAACCTGTTCCATGTTTAGCGGCATGGTCTCATAGAATTATAAAATGTTTATCATATTAGTTGAGTTCTCTCGCGCTGGTTTACCAAAACTGATCCAGGTGTTATTTTATTATAATGCTCGGGATAGACCACATATTTTTCCAGGTTGACATCGGTAGGACATGGAGCTCATTGAGTAGAGCTGGATGTTCAACTACCATATTATTTTTATTTTCCACTGTATCATTAAATATATGTTTCAGCAACTGTAAGGCCAGAAATCAATAACTGTCTAGCTGATGAGATTTGTTTTTCTCTAATGTACTTTGTATGTTGGAATGACTATTCATACTGTCTTTATTATATTGTATGTTATCGTTTTCGCTGTGAGATTTTGTCCCCCTTATTCGTTCCCTTAATTTTACCCTAACAACCTGCCTTTCTAAGGATTGGACATTCGACACTGGAATACCGTGAATGTACTTTCGATGGTCGAAAAGGCGGGTCGTTACATGAATATTCCCTTATACCAAAATCGGTACATGTTTCAAATATCAACGATACTTATCACAAATGTACACGGTCTCAGTACAAAGCAATAGATATATGTGCCTTTAGGATGAACAATACATAATCACATATAATAACAATGTCAACGAACACAAAGTCAGAACGTAGTATTGAAAATATATTAAATAGCATACATAATACATAGTCCTGGAACAGAAAATGATAGTCTCTAGCCCAATATTCAAATACATCGTCAACTACTACATAATAGATACATCAATTAGGCTACAGAATATATAGGGTATATATCATCATATATCTACTACTAGCCTCCCAAAGTCCTTTAAGCCTAGCATCACTGCGTACTTGAAATCACTCGGCCTGATCTAGGTATAAACACATGGGCCAGACATGTCTATAATGATATGTTAGAGATGTGATATGTGCAGCAATATAGATATAGCCCATGGATATGTAAACCCTAATGGTTTAAGGTACCATTTAATCAAGTATAACATATATTAAATAATCCTTGTCACAAATACATATCCATATACATACAAACATAAATATAACTCAATCTAGCGGTAACGGGAAACAACTACACGATGAACATCAAGTCTCTAGTGGAATCATCTCATTATGAATAGTTTACACCACCCAAATATATACTTAAGTAAGGGTATAGACAATATGTACTCATCTACTTAGTATAGAATGAAAAAGAAGACTAGCCGCTACCCCGTCTACTCCAACAACCCAGAGCTACACCACCCTGATCTGATCCTACAATCTTCACTTACCAACCTGGTATCATGACTATATCTACCGCATGTCATAAACATGCTGCAAGACTATGCTATGCACCCATCATGACCTAGATCACACCTATATGGTAACAAACTTCTGGCCTTCATAACTAAATGGGCTAGGGCTACACCGCCTTTTACTCAACTACCACGGTGTACAACTAATACAATAAAGTTGTCATAAATTAGGGGCATGACCCTACGATCAGGCCGTTGGTTAGACACTGACCATTAGGTTTTCGCTAATTTAGAATCATATCCTCGAGCAGTTTATGATAGATGACATACATATGGGTTCAACCCTATAACTCAATCATTCATAAGGCTTTACCCCAAGTATATATACTTGCTCTACATCAAGCATATAGACTTGTTATACACCAAGCATATAAATTTGCTCTATCCCGAGCATCACCTCACTTAAGAATAATCCATATTCTCGATTATTAAGTAGTATCTACTTATACTGAATAACCGAATAAGTATCACATCAGCGTCTCATACCACTGTGTCATAGTAGTCTATTTATTTAATGCCCATAAATTACAATTAGTCCACTCAATATCTTTATGCAATAAGTTTGATAAATAACCGAAAAAGTGTTACCAAATGTTCCATACTAGACGATATCGCTATTATTCAAATTCCTCATCACACATAAATAATAACACATAAACAACAAAATTCAAAGTAGGTCAATAATATAGGGTATGTTTGAAAACATAATAATTTTCCTATTTAAAGTAAACATTGTTTAATTGATTAGTATAAGGTAATGTCCGATTAAATTTATTTATACGCCATAGAATTCCTTTATAAATACATTTGATAATAAATAAAAATATATTTCATTTTCCAATTAATTAATGATAATAAATTCCCTTTATCTGTTTATTATACTTCAAATTATAATTACGTTCATATATAATATATAAGTATACATAATAAAGTTTAACCATACTTATTATATGTATTTTATTTTAGCTTATTTTATATTTTTAATTTATACACATAAAAATATATCTATGTATATATATATATATTAGTTTAAATACATATGTATACACTAATGTCTACCCACCACCACTCACTTAGGATTACGTGAACATACACATGCACAACATTGCACATGCGCGCACACAAGACTACACATACATAAAAATACACACGCACGCACACAAAACAATATGTAACAACCTTGCTTTCTACGCCGTATAAATGAATAAATTTTATTAAAATAAAAATACTCGATTTCAATATTTGATAATTAATCTTATAGAAAATAAATTTTAGTTAATTAAATTTTATTTGATATAGAATATTTGAATTATATTAATGAAATCTTTTCAGATAATATATGAAATAAAATAAAATATTTTATATGGTAAATAATTTTCAAATAATCAAAATACTTTGAACATAATAAATAACTAAATAGAGATAAAGGAATATTTAATTGAATAAAATTGCCCAATTATCGAAACATAATTTGTAGAATGAAGCATAAATTAAATTCTTTTGGGTTGGGATTTATTTACAAATAGATACATGGATTACTAAAAGAAGAGAAAGAAATGAATTAAACAGGTTAAAAAGAGCCCGATAGGCCCAAGCCCATTAATCACATTCCCTTATCTACTTCTCTAGAATTTCCTCTTGGCTCCATCAAATTTCATCATCGAGCCCATTTTTGTTTTGCCCTAATCTGCTTCAATCGCTAAAATTGCAAGCTAGAAAAAAGTAAGATAAAATCATGCAAGGAGAGGCTACATCGTCGACATCAGGGAGATTGTGCTTTGGGATTGAAGTTAGGACCATGGCGACATGATGTGGGGTGTTATGACTTGAAGATTGAAGTGGCTTCTTATGACGATGGTTACGACGTGGTGGTTGGGTGATGTTTGGCGGCTACTTTAACTGGTAAGCGATGCGAATGAAGTGGATGAGGTGTGATGATCGAACGTTATTAGTGGAGGCTATGTCAAGTGATGTGGTTGTTGAAGATGGAGCTGAGATGCGAGGCTGACGATGTGGAGTGGCATGTGAGCTTGGTGGCTATTATTACAAGGCACGAACTTGATGACGATTAGGCAACTTGAGCATCGATTCAGTGGGTATTTATACTCATATTTATATCGATATTCCATTGCATATAGTGAGTTTATCTTACAAATTACTTAAAATTGATTGGTTGAATTGCTGGATTGAAATGTTTGCTTGGGATATTAGGTTGACTATTGTGATATTGTGTATGATTGGGATTTGATAGTGAGATTTTGGTGTATGTTGGATTGTCCAAAATGCAAGGGAAATGCCATCTATTTGCATTTTGATGAGTATTTATTTTATATGTGCATGTTAATTTTACATATGACCGAAATTCGATGTAGGTCGAACAATAAAATTTATCTTGATGATTGTTGATGATTCAAGAGGATTTTGCTCCATAAATCATATTTTTAGGACATTCGATAAATTTTATAGTTTTAAATATTTTTGAAAGCTTCAATAAATTATTTAAGTATTTTAAAATTAAATTAAAGTATATTTTTAAATAATTAAATTATTTGTTAAATAAATTAATTTCTTGGAAATTATTTTGGATCCAAAATTGATTTTGGAAAGGGAAATATTTGATTTCTAATTGTTAGAGCATAAAATGAAGATTTTGAATTATATTCTATGGTTTGAAATAAATATAATTTATTCTAAAACTTATAATATTACTTTGAAATAGTATTTAATTGTAGAAGATTATTAAACAAAATTTACAGCGATATTAGACAAATTTCAATACGAGTTATTTGAAATTTTAAATAGTGAAGGGTTATTATAGTTTGAAATGAAAAAAAAACCATTCTTGGTAGTTTATAAGTTTATTTTAAATTTTTATTTAATTAAAGAAAATTTTGCATTAGTTTCTATAATCATTTTGATTTTTTTGAGAGAATTGGGAAGTTTTTTAATATATGTGTATACATATATATAAGTGTTTGGAAATAAGATTTAGTAATTAAATCTTATATGGGGTTAAGTAAATAAAGTGAATATGTTATTAATATATATTTGGTGTCTAATTCTAAGTATATTTTTATAAATGATTCATTGTTGAATATTGAGTTGTCATTTGTTACGTTTATTTATTTGAGTAATCAATATTTTAAAAATTTTCTGATCATCCTTTTTATGTATATTGAATTGCATTATGAATGATTCACCGTTGACATTGAGTTGTTTGGTGATTTGGTATGATTTAGTAATGACATCCTTTTATATGATTTTGTGATATTTCAATCTATGCGACTAGAAATTAGAATAAAAGGTTTTATAATAAGCCAATTCAAGCCCACTTCGCTCGCCTATTTACTCCCCCAATTCCAAATGTCTTCTCAGATATGAATTCTACCCTTTTTATACATATTTCTTAGATTAAAAAGGATTTGGAGATGAATCAATAGTTCTACTTCGGATCTAGAGATTTGGATCACTTTAAAAGGTGAGTAGGAAATTTATATATTATTTATGATTTTGAGTCTATTCCATTGGCATATCTTTTATTTCTATAACTAAATCTATCTTATTTATGAACTGTAGGCACAAATTGATGTAGAAAACCATTGCCTACGTATTCTTGTTTTAGATCTGATTTGAAGTATTGTTTCACCTTGATCTGGAAATCAGTTCCAAAGATTTTTAATTTAGAATGATGAGTTTTATTCTAGATCTTTACTTGGGGTGTAAATTTTTAATAGGATTTTGAATGTTGCCTTATTTTTATTGAATTGTAAATTGTTCTCTATTGATTCAAACCAAACGCTATACCATTTCGATAGTTTAGCTAGTGGGAAGAATATCTGTTTGATTTTTATAAATTGGTCTATATCTCCACTTTTGATAAAAAAGGATGATGTTTGATTTAACAAGCAATATATGCAAATAAAAAGAAAGAGATGTGTAAAGTACATGTTTATTCTCATAGTTTATACTGTTTGTTCTAAATAAAAAGAAATTATTCATTTCTTGTAATTTCAAATGGAGTCTATCTTTCCTTTTGTTATCTTTTGCTTAACTAATTTATGGAAATTATAACCGAAAATCTTCCTAAAAAATTTAATTCCGACGAATTAAATATGGAAAGCATATTTTAGTTAAATATTTATGACTAGAATATATTTTAGGTAAGAGCAGGTAGTTTATAGGTAACTATTTCATTTATAAATAATAACAGTGTCTATTTATGCATTATTTATGCGTAATGTTCGCTTAGGATAAGTTATTATTAGATAGGATGGGAAAGCGTAGAGGAGAAATTAGGAAGGGTGGTAATTACTATTAATGAGCAATAAAGTTAGGCATTGCTAATAATTAATAAATATAAAATATTGTAAACCCTATCAGTGGGAAATAATTGTGAATTGAATTAGGGATTACAATTAATTAATATGGCATAGAATTTAGTAGCTCTAATTAGTGGGAAAATAAATCAGGAATGAATTAGGAGTTAAATTAGTAGATGTTAATGTGGATTAATGGGACTAATAAAAATGGATTATTTATAAAAAGGTTACTAGTCCAAAATAAGCAATTATACATAAATGTCTTAAGAAATGTCTGTTAAGATTATTATGGACAAATTGACATTCATAGATTATTATAAAGGGATTTATGGGCAATTAAGTATTTAAGATAAATCTTATTGCCTTAAATAAAAAGAGTACTAGTAAACTGAGTCCAATATTTAACCTAGGAATAATACTAAGACCTGGGATAAATGACCTAAATTTTGTATAGGCTTTGAATAGTTATTTGGACTTAACATATTGGGACGTGAGGTCAGTAAAGTCACATGACGAAAGAGTGCCCTTCACTTAGAGGCTACTAGTAGTCATGCGCACTTACGACTGATGTGAGACATCACCAATCATAGGTACCGTGACTTCATGATAGATATGACCTATACTTTGGGGTTAAAGGTATTAAGTGGTTGTTTAAGGGCCCTCCTCTTTCCTAAATAAAAAGTACTAAATGTTCCAAATTAACGAGTATAAGCGATGAGGGATATCTCCAGAGTGGTTCGCTTCAGGTTTGAGGTATTAAGTGGTTGTAGGGTACTCCTCTCTCCTAAAAGGAAGTATTAAGTAACCTAGTGAGATTCCAAATTAATAATTAAATGTGATGGTGGATACCTCGAGAAGGTTTCGCTTCAGGATTGGAGTCATAAGCGACAGTTAGATTATGGGGTCCACCCCTTTCCTATAAAAGAAATACCCCAATGAGATTCCAAGCGATGTCAGCTAGATAGTACCAGCGAGGATCCCGCCTTAGGGTTTGGTATTAAAGGGCAAAAGCCCACCTATAAATAGGTATTAAATGGTCAGGGGCATGTCCAGTCCTTATTAATATGGTATTAAGTGGCTTGATTATAGTCTCCCACTTGGCTAAGACTTTTATAACGATAGATGTATTAGTAGTATGGCTATATTATAAAGCCTTAAATATTGGTTAGAAGTATTTGTAGCTAGGACCAATAAACTAGCAACGATGATGCCAGGAGTCCACCTTAGGAATAGTTCTTAAATGATGGGGTCTACCTCAACTAAGGTCTTAAATGGCCAAAGTCTACCTATTTCTCTTTTAGAATATTATGTAATTGATGACTTAAGGATAGTAAGAGACCGCTTCATATTTGAAAATATTAAATGGCTAATGGATTTGGAAGTATTGGATGATTGATAGGCTTCATCGATATTTCCTACATTGGGAAGGGTAGGTAGATGAATGGTGCGTTTAATACTAGGTTAGGTTTGGCTAACTTCAAAATAGTAGACAACAATTAAATGGAAACAAATCGGTATATATTTATGTTATGGACACTGTATAGATCTTCTAGTCACCATAATGTTGGTTGACCCTCTTCTTATTACAACCCATGTAATAGATGTTAACCCAAAAAATGGTTTAATGGCCTAGATTGAGTGTGAAAGCACTGGCTTATTTATCAAGGAAAATAAAGTAGGAAAAGAGGTAGTAAATTACAGAAAAAGTAAGGAGACAAGAGTTTTTTATAACGATTTGGCAAATAACGAAGCCTACATCGCTTTATATCTTTAATTGATCAATTGTTGTTACCAGATGGTTTGGATTACAATATGATTCCTCCTCTTCACGTTAGATTAAGCCACCATTGTTAGAAACAAAAGAAGGATCTTAATTGTCTCTTAATAGCTATTGTGTGGGAGAAGAGGAGCGACGGAAGCATAATAGAGCTTAAGCAGAGATCAAGTTAGGAACCCCTTTTCTATTGGAGATAGAATGGTATTTATAAGATTTAGAGAATGCTTGGATCACAACCATTGCACCGGAAGCCTATAATTTTCCTTAGGAAGAAGCACGGAAAATTTGGAGAGATTCCAAGCTAACTTTTTTGATCGGTGCCGATCCAATTCAGTTGGATCGGTACCAATCCAAAGAGTTATCCAATTTTTGTGTAACTTTTTTTTAGTTGTCTTTGCTGCTTGCTTATAAGGCTTTCCATGTAATGTCATAGCTTATTGACTTGTTTTGATCATGATTCACTCATGAGTTTGACAGAACTTTAGTTTGAATCTGATAAGTCTTTGTTTCACGAACTTGGATGCTTAGATTATTACAAAACTTGGTGGATAGACTTACTAGGGAGGTAAAAAACACAATGCAAGTGCTTTGGAGGAACCTTAAGCCAAAATTTTGGATCGGTACCGATTCAATTGGATCAGATCAGTAGCGATCCAAATGGTTGGCATATTATTGGGTCAAACCGAAAAGGTTCCATTATCCTGTGCTTTTAGGCCTCCTGGTCAAGTCTCGAGTCGTTCTGGGTTAATCTAAGTGTTCTAACTCCTTTTGAATTCTGCTAGGTTAAAAATCCAGTTAATAATAGCTTTAGAGGAACATGTCACTGGATCTGGACGTGATTAGTTATTGGAGAAGTATTCTTTATCTCTCATACTCGGTACTGATGTGGCAATTTATCTCCAAGAAATTCCATTGATTCTAAGTTAGTGGCCATAATCTATGTTTATATCCTATTATTGTTCCCGCTATGAGTTTGGATTTTTATCAGTCTCTAATAATACTCATGATTATTTACAGGTACCAAATTCAATGATCTGTGCTTTGATGGACTTAGGTTTCGATTTTGTTCGAAATTTGGGCTCACTAAAGTAAGGGTCGTTACACACTCCTATATTAAGGTGAACTAAATTACATAGGAAAACGAATTTTATATGTAAATTTGAAAAGTGAAGTATCATTGTGTTAAAGAAAAGCTATAGCACTTTTTTCACCTCTTTAACTATTTTTAAAGAAAATAAGATTTGACCTTAAAAATATTACACAAATTCCTATAAATCATTAAGGGTTTGTTCATGGTGTTTTGGAATGGAACGGACATCTTATGATTAAAAGGAAATTATGGTAAATTGGTATAACTTAGGGGCTGAAATGCTAAGTAAAGGATACCATTTAGTGGGTACTTCTACTTGATTTTATTGCATTTCCTATATTTGACACAATCTTCAGCATTTGAAACCTTGTTGTTTATAAGACGGTAAATTACAAAGTGTGCCTTTGAGTTATCAATGGTTGGCTTTCGACCACTGAATTTGATTTTTAATTTATGAAGGACATAAAAGAGATGCGATTTCATATGGTTCGAAAACCTCTCAACGAGGCTCTATCATATTTGTTGTCTTCTTTCTTACAAAAGAATCAGAATTGAGTTAACTGGAAATTCATTGAAGGGAAAGTTTTAAGATAACCAAAATCAGGCAAGTATGCCAGAGTATGACTTAATCGATACCACTTTGGTTCTAATAACACGTAAATTAAAATTAAGATGTCCTTAAGACCAACGAGGAAGTGCGTATAAGGAATCATGCCTGAGATGTTGAGCATTCGTGATGGGTTCAAGGGTTAGAGAGCAACTTTTATATGGGTAAATGCATTGAGAGGGAAACCATAAATGACTGAAGATTACTTGAAGAGTAATAGGATTGATTATTTGATTAGCTACCATTCAAATACATCCAGTGTAAATATGTGTTCGATATATCTAGTTTGGAGATATATGGTTCTATCACTTTTAGGTATATCTATTCTAGGGATATACTTTATCCTTCGATTAGTGGATAGTTCACCCTTGTCGTGTTGGAATTATGCGCACATATACACATATTATGAAACATAGACACCTAATGACTTCTATTACATGAAATAAATTATGGCAACAAGCAAGTTATAGTTTTATTATGCATATTACAAATTGTGAACACTTGATTGAACATAATTACTTAATATTAAGTGGTTTGGTACTTATAAGGGGAAAACTCGATCCATGCTTTAGTAGTGTGGTCTCAAAATGTACTGGGATATGCATGGACATATTACTATGACTTCTTACACCAGGCTTGCCATTTTGGAGATGACTTGTCATGAGTAGGAGGTCGTGGATTTATGTACTATTTATTATTTTCACTACATTGGTCGATTTACATGTACCGGCATTATGAGGACAATTTGAAATAATTGTCGTAACTGAGGGTGGTACTTATGCAGTTGATGTTGAAAGTCTAACACCTCTACTTTAGGAGTGACAATATGTTCTATCTTTTCTTCAATATGTTATATTATATTTTAGCAATATGATGTGGGTATATTTTTGTTGTTCAGAGTTCTATTGTTTTAATTTTACTCCAACGATCAACACTTTGATAATGTTCGTAACCAGTTGTAAGCTTAAAAGCCACCAGTCCAATTCGATAATAATTATTAATAAAACAATATTACCTTGGCCAATAATCTCATGACTCCATGTTACACCATGTAAGCAGTCTTTCATAGGTAGTGCTCAATCTTGCATTAGGATTCAAGTGGGATGATGTCAAGTGGAGAGGAAGTTAATCTGGTATAGTTATGGGGCTCGTAACCCTAATATAATGATATGGTCATTTCTAACCAAAGATTTTCTTGAGTGGGTTCTTTGAGTTCCAACAAACAAGACAAATAAGAAGAATAAAATCTACAACAACCCGTTATTTACGATCTTTTGATTCTGCACCCTAATCGACGTAGAATCTCAAAAGCCATAAGTGATGGATCATTATTGTTAAATAAAGTAATACATTACATGAAGCTATCCACTTTAATTGTACCTTTTGGAACTCACAATGGAAAAATAATAATACAACACATATAATGGAGAGATGTGAATAATACTAGATAATAGTCATAAATGATGTTACGTTAGATTAGAAACAATATTAGACACTATCTTACACTCGTAGTTCAATATAAATACATATGCTAAAAGTAGATAGCTAAATAAAACAACTTACCTCCATCAAGTTTCCCTACCTTTATTGGATACAAACGTTCCCCTAACATTCTTTCAACCTATTAAAGATAGATACAAAGAGGAAATATAGAAGATCAGAATCATGTTTGTGTGAATTTAAAATTTCACTAAGTATATACCATAAATATTCTTGTAAAACATTGAATCCGACTAACACCACACTCACTATTTCTCTATCTCCCATATTTATCAAGTTAGTTCAACATAGTATAACATTCCTATGCTAATTATCTAATGTACAATATTGCATAACTATTTAAACTACAATGGTTTCATACTATCGTATTGACATATCTCACTTGAAATCTAGTTGAAGCCAAGATTTCCTAAACTTAATAAATATCCAAGATATCTCTAGAAATAGCATATTGATAGTAACACACATTTATGATTAGATTAAAAACTGTGTCTCGTTGTTTAATTCACTAATAGGCACATATATGAAGACCGGTTAACCTTCCAATCTTCCCAGACTACTAGCAGACTAAATGAATATAATTCAGACTACCAATCGTTGTACTGAATATTAGATGGACATCTTTATCTTTCCCCACTCACGTTGAAGTGAAAGAGCATATCATGACACATATAGTAATTAATAGAGTCATGCTGAAGCATTGAACAACATCCACCTTACTTGTCCTTGTATCGAGTGTTACAAAATCAACATTGAGCATCACGTTGTACTACAATACAATATAGTGCATCATGTCCTAACATCATGACACGATCTATACGAAGTGTCCTGAACCATTTTCACAAGCATATAGGGTCTAGGTTCATTCTAGCTCCAAAGCAGCAATTCAATCATTTGGCAGATCATTTCAGACATTTAATTAACTATTCAAACGTCTAGATGCATGAATTCGTCATTTGATTGCCTGAATGATTATTCCTTTAGCTTTTTAGCCAGTTGAACATAATTTCAATCTTATAAATGACTAAATTCAAATGGTTGGGAAAAAAATTAGTCATTTGAAATCCCTTGAAATGAACTTTAAACTTGTGGACTTTTATCATATAATTCAATGACTAGTTACTTTTTACTAAATGTTTGTTTGTTAATGCATTACATATTTTCTAATGTCCGCCCATCTTTCCTTCATTGTTTATAGCAGTTTTCATACAAACTACATATATACATCATTCCATATTGTATAAGTGCATCTCTTCTTATGATCATTTTACCATATTATTTCTCTGTTCAATTCACTTTAAGACATTAGTTCTAACTTTATCTTTTTCTATATTTACTTTAATTTACTTATTTATATGACCGTCTACAATGTTGTTAATGAGTAGTTATCACTTTGTTATCGTATTATCTGAGTAAGACAATGATAAATTCATTTCATACACCGTCAATGTCATATTCTATTGGTTGGCCATCCTATAACCCATTACCATAATCAACACAATTTCATCTTCCTAGTTCAAGCAAACCTAACGTTACAATTTATCTTTAATGTCCAATTTTATATTTTCTACACTCATCAAAGTCCCAGTACCTAGTTTAGGTATATTATAACATCTACATCATGTTTATTAAGGCCACTGACCTAACTTAGTCCGTGATCAATAAAATACGAGCATATGTAACATTATATATGTCAATCATTTATTTCCCACTCATCAGTTACCAAGGAAAGCCTCCAATTTGACTTGAATTTCTTTTTCTCCACTGTCCAAAACTTACCCTGGACTCCTACTTCCACAAATCACATTAAAATTGCTATCTCTTTTTAGCTCTTTTCACACTGATATCTTTTGCCTTGATAATTATTTAATTCAATGAAGAATTCCCTTTTTAATTTGAGATCTAGGTTTTTGAAGGAATTCATTTTCCATTTCTTTAAGGAACAGGAAGAGAAATGAAACGTACATGCTTTTCTAGAATTAGGTGGTTATCCGATATTAAACTTATCATTAATTAGCCATTAGACCCCCAACTTAGCTTAACTTAAATCTTAATACGAATTCAATTATAACTCTTATTCCTTAGTTTGATTAATATGTTCAGATATTGGAGCTAGGCCTGAAAAATCCCATATTTGCAATGTATGAGTGTCATTGTTTCATTCATTCATTTGTAAAAATTATAAGTTTTCCCTGCTTAAATAAGATTACCTATTTGCTCCTCATTAAACCTTTAATCAATTTACGAAAGTTTACAAGCTTTTACCTTCTTTCCTCTTAATAGTATTTCATCCTCATTAAACTTGTACCAGTGCATGTCATACAAACATACACACAATATGCACATCAGGTGCACAACACACATACAACCATGTATAGCCCAACCAATCACACACTAGTCAAAACAACGTATGTAAACCATATAATATACATATAAAAAGCATACATACTTACATATATAAACATGAATGATGATTATGAGATGCTGTCGAAGAGAAGAAATGCAATGGTCGATCTCTTATATGTGTGCATATATTGTGGCATATAGGGTATGTATACTAGAACCCTGGTGTAAAATATATAATCCTTTATATGAATGTAGGTAGCAAACCATGTCAAAGAATTAATACATCATATAATTTCCTAGGTAAGCTAAGCATAGCCTAAAAACATTGAATAATACTAAGAACAATTCACGTAGTCTAAATAATAATAAAAAACCAATTTAATCTAAATAACCTAAACTAAGTAAATGGAAAATGTACAAGTAAAGAGTTCAAGATGAGAAGCATGAATCTTCTTCTTGGCATCCAAAGTGGTCTCCACTAGGTCGTTTCCCTATTGTACTCCAACCAACTTGACTTACTTATTTCGAAGTCACTTCACACCATGTTCTATAATACGAATATGTCCATGAGGTGCTTTTGATTTCTAGTCTACCTCTATATCCTCTAGTGACAATGATAGTTAACCTTAAACACATTTTCACATATGCGATATGTAGAACATGTTATGTACTCCTACCAATTTTTTAGATAGGTCCGCTCTATAAGCCAACTTCATTACTTTTTCTACTATCAAAATAGCACACAAAATGTAGTGCCAACTTTATCGAACTCCCAAAACACATAACACGCTTCATCAGTGAGATTTTAACAAATAAAGGGTCACCTACTAAAAAGTCCAACTCTGTACGCCTCCTGTTAGCATGTGGTTTCTATATATACTATGAAGTTTTTATTATCTTCCATATTAACTTCACCGTCTCATAAACGTCTCTAACCATAGCTAGTCCAATTATGATTCTATCAATCGCCTTCCACCAAAAAGATTTGGACTTGTATGGTCATCAATACAAAACTTCAAATGATGTCATGCCTTTTATTTCTTAAGAGCTATTATTATGTGTAAACTCAAGTAATGGTAAGTGATCTTTAGAAGCTCCACTGAAATCTAAAATGCATGCCCTTAAAAGTCTTCCAACATCTTATTCACTCTCTCTAAGTCCATCTATATGCTGGTGATAAGCAATGCTAATATTCAATTCGGTAGCTGACGCATTCCATAGACTCCTTCAAAACGAACTTATAAAAAGTGGGTCTCCATCATTTGTAATGCTTCTTGGAAATCCATACAACCAAATCACTTCTCTCATATATAGATAACTAACGATGATGCTATCTTCATACTCCTCACTGGAACAAAATGAGTATATTTGGTCAAATGATTAGCTGTGATCCAAATGCTTTCATTTCCTCTTCGACTCCTTGGCAATTCATCTACAAAATCGATTGATATGTATTCTCATTTCAACTATGGAACATTTAATAGAAGTAATAATACACTCAACTTTCTCTACTTATCTTTGACTTGCTAATATATCAACCATCTAGCAACATATTCTACAACCTTTCGCATCATCCTCGGCCAATAGAAAACTCTCTACATTTCTTGATACATCTTGCCACTACCATGATGAATACCTAGAATGGTGAGACTCTGCTAATACCTTATCAATAAACCCCTTAAATTTATTTACACATGATCTCATGTCACACTGTAGTAATCCTCTAGAATCTATAAAATACTAGACTAAATGAGAAGACCTTCAACCCTTCTCCAACTAATCTACTATACATGCTAATATCATATCACTTCTTTGACTCACACCAATGCAGTTCATAAGTGAAAATCTATCCTCTAAAGCTTCCAACAAATCATGTAGACACTTTGATGATGGTTTTACATCAAAACAAGAGATAAACTTTATTTTTTTTCCGCTCTACAAACATATAACTAGGTGTCACATGTCTCCTACTTAAAGCATCGTCTACTATATTCCAGTTGCTACAATGTGTGCAATACAATCATCTGATGTTAAGAAATCCATCCACTTATGCTATCTCAAATTTACATCCTTGTGAGAAAATAGTTACTTAAGAGGTTTTTGATTAGTATATAACTTAAATCTCTCTCCCAACAAATAATGTATCTAAGACTTAAGTTCAAAAACTATAATAGCTAATTCAACATCATGTGTCAAATAATTCTTTTAGTGGGTTGTTAGCTATCATTAGTGATGTACACGTAAAATTGCATATTTTTACTTCCATATTTAATCTACTTTCATTTAAATAAATGAGCATATTGGGGTGTTTTTACAAAAATCTAAAAAAATTTCAAATCATCATTCGTTCATCCTCATATGGAGCCAAAATGGTCATTTTTGTATATGTTAATTTTTGATAAAATTTACCTACACATTTTAATGTTGTTTTATAGGAATTTGAGTGATTATTGGAAGTGGTTTCATATATGTATGCAATGCACAAGTGAAGGAAGACAAAGGAATGAAGGAATAAAAGAATTCATGCAACATGGAGGAGCTCACCACCCACTAACCCATGGACCACAATTAAAAGCAGATGGAGATTAAAATGCACATGCAAATATTAATGGTGGATTAGGTAGATATTAATGATTATTTGGAGGTTACACTTCCTAAAGGGCAATTTAGGCAGTCCCCTAAAATATGAATTTTGGTTTAAACATGTATAAATACCCCTTATGTCTCATGTAATTATCTCATCATATTATGTAAGTTGTAGCCACAAAATTAATGAGAAATAAAATGGCTTCCTAAGCCTCTTCTTCTTTGTTTTTTTACATGCTTTTACTTTATTTTATGCTCATTTTTTATTTATATGCTCTCTTTCTTTTTACGTTAGTAGATTAAATTTCCATTTATGCACTTGATTTAGTTTTATTTTTATGCAAGTAGTTGTTCGTTTTATTTAATTAGCTTGCACTTTCCTTTTTTGTTGTATGTTGAAGTTTACATGCGTTGGAATGATAACACAAATGAGAAGCTAAATTCCTTTAATTTAAAGGTAATGAAGCTCTCTCAAATTATGTAGATTCTACATATTTTATTATTTATGATCTCTTTTCAGTGCTTAATGAAAAATTGCATTATGATGTCAGTTTGTTAGGGAAATTGATAGTCTATGTTGTGTTTCTAATCACAAATAGGCTATGCTTAATCCAACATAAACATAATTCACATCATCATCATCTTACTAATTGATTTTGAAATTGAAATTAAAGTAAAATCAATGATGATCCATGTTACTAAAAAAATAGTAAATAAATCATGATTAAAATAGCTTTTGCTTTAACTTCATGTTCATTTTCATTACAACTAATAAGTGATTTTAGTGTTGTATTAAATTTTAATGGTTTAAGTTGTGGAAGTAAATAACACAAGTAGATCATTCTTATGATAAATACATCATTAATGCTACTAGGTTAAAATGAGATATCATAGATTAAATTTTATGTTGATTTATGTGAGAGTATGAGAGTGGATTTACCTCTAAATTATCTCTTAATCTCGTATTTTTATTCACTTTTGCTTTTAGTTAGTTTTTACATTTTTTTAGCTTAAAACAATTTCAAACTCTGTGGTTTTATTTGATTAAGTATAATTTAAAATTAATTCATTTTCCCATGGATCGACCAGTACTCGCATACGTATTATAATCGTACACCATACGTTTGCGGTTTTTAACAATAATACTTTTAACGGCGATTTTCTAACCGATAGAGAATTCGCCGTTATAAAGGATTTTTGGCGCCGTTGCCAGGGATAGCAATTTAATTTTAGTTTTACTCTTCGAATTATTTTTATTTTATTTTAAATTTTTATGTTGAGTTTCATTTAAAAAAGAATATTTTGTGAGTGTTTGTTGTGTGATTTTTGCTTTCATTTGATTTGTGTTTTTGTTTTGTTTTTTCTATTTGCATTTATAGTAATATATATATATATATATATGTATGTATGTATGTATGTATGTGTGTATATATATTCACTTCTATTTTGATTCGCTTTTTGTTACTTATTTTGTTTCCTTGTGTTCTCAATCCAATTTGGTTTAGTTTTGTTGTGCTTTTGGTTTTCTTACATAAAAAAGGCCTTCAATGTCCTCATTTGGCTGTTCTTTCATTTTGCAAAAAAAAATTCAAAATCTTTTCTTTGTTCATTTCAACAAACATACATACATAAAACATTCTCCTAAACCTTCATCCACTAAACTGCCACACATACATGTTAGGAACTGAAGATAGTGGTTTTGTTGACAACAACCATTGTAACTTATTTTATTATAACTTATATACTAACACTATTGTCTAGATATATATGAATGTTGTTATGCAGGATATATATAAGGCAGGTACTGATAATTAAAGACTTTACAGTATAAAGATCAAGAATGAACAAATCAAGTTTGAAGACTCATGAGTATCAAGATTAAAATTTCAAGATATCTGTCTAGTTTTTTGTTAAAACTTCATAATAGCATGGAAATCTTCATTCTGAATTTTATTTGGGATGGAACCCATTTCTACCTTCCTAGTGGCTTACAAACCCATGACAAGTAGCTTACAAACCTACGAGAAGTGGCTTACATACCCACGAACATCCTTCTTTTGTACAAGTTCTCGATTCCTGATGTGATGAGATATTCTACAGGAAGAAGCTTGCAAAAATACTTCAAATTGGTTTTTCAAAATGATATTCAAAATTGTTTTTCAAAATGTTTTAGCCTTAAATTATCTTTACAATGATTTTCAAAAAAGATGTTTTAGCCTTAAAATATTCTTTGTTTTTACTCCAAAGTCGTTTTATCTTGTTTTCCTTTCAATACAAATTTCATAACAAATTTTACATTGTTTTTAATATAGGGATGTCAACATCATGGGATACCCCATGTCGACATGGTGGCCGTTGAATTCAAAAGTTTCAATTTTCAAAAGATGCCTGTTCGTTTCAATCTCTTCACGAATGGTTATGATCGTTGGTGCTTTATAAATAGCCTTCACAAACGAATTTTTTAACCATCTAATTTCTAGTTTTCTTCACTTCTTCTTTTCCACAAATCCATATTCTATCATTTTCATATTTTTAAGATTGTGCCGAAATTCTGCCAAATTCTTAAGTGAATCAAATTAGAATCTCATTCTTGTTTGATTCTCTGCCCTCTCTCGAAGATCAAAGTGCTATTCAGAGTTATAGGATCAATTTGTAATCAAAAGTTTAACGAGTCTCTCTATAAGGTGTGGTTGTGCTTGGAAATCAGTGGGAAGTCTTGAGTCCCGTAAATCAAGAGAGTTTGCCTCGGACTCGTGAGATAGGGGGTACCTTAAGGCCTTTAGAAATTGAAGATTGTAATACCGATATTGGTATAATAAAAATCTGTATGAGGTGGTTTGCCTTGGTAAAGGACTGGATGTAGTGTAACTCCGAATCAGTATAAAATCCGGTGTGTTCTTTCCCTTTACTGCCTTTTATTTACTTTCTGCATTTGTGTTTGATTCTGTGATTAAGGTTTGCATTTGTTTAAATCATAATTTTTAAATTAGTTCATATAAGTCTTAGAATCCATTAAACACTATTCAACCCCCCCCCCCTCTAGTGTTAAATTAGCCTTAAGATCCTTAATCCGCACTCATTTTCAATTGGTATCGGAGCATGGTTTTTTGTAGTTTTCATAATATGAAACTTGAAAAGTTAAAAATGGCATTTTTAAGAAATATTGTTAATACTATTTTGAATTTATGCATTTCACCAAAGTATCATAAGTCTGCACATAGTTTTTATGAAAATCAAGTTATCCACCGTATCGGTTTGTTATGCAGGAGCATCATGTTACATGGCTTTTAAAGAATCAACAACCAATGGACAAACTATGCAAATTGAGAAAGATAAATGGATACTTGATAGTGGTTATTTAAGACATATGACTGGAAATCCCGAGATACTCAATGACATTATATATCAAGATGGTGGATTGGTCAACTTTAGAGACAACTCAAAAGGAATGTGATTGGCATCAGCAATGTTGATAATTCTAAAACCCCTCTTATTTCTGATATTTTCTAGCTAGGAATTTAAAACATAATCTTCTTAGTATAAGTCAACTATGTGATAAAGGATTTAAAACTAAATTTGAAAAATATATGTGTAACATCGAAGATAATAAGTCAAATATTATCTTTGAAGGAATTAGGAAGAAAAGCATTTACATCCTTAGTATGAAAGTTTCAAATGATAACTTATGTCTTTTGGCTAATACAAGTGACCCTTGGACTTAGCATAAAAGATTTGGTCATTTGAATTTCAAACTGTGATCTAGGTTATCAAAACTTGATTTAGTTAGAGGTCTTCCTAAGTTAAACTTTAAAGTGGATAGTATATGTGATACTTGCCAATTAGGAAAACATAAGAAAAGTTCATTTAAATTAAAAGATAAGATTTCTACTTCTAAACCTCTAGAATTACTTCATTTAGATTTATTCGGTCCATCTCAAGTTCAATCAATTAATCAGAACAAATATGTTTTTGTAGTTGTAGATGATTATTCCTGTTATACTTGGACAATTTTTCTTAAACTTAAAAGTGTTGCCTTTGAATTATTTAAAATTTTTGCTAAAAGAATTCAAAATCAACTTTCTCTAAAAATAAAAAATATTCGTAGCGATCACGGTGGAGAATTTGAAAATGAAAATTTTGAGAAATTCTGTTATCAAAAAGGAATTATTCATAATTTCTCTTTTCCAAGAACTCCACAATAAAACGGAGTGGTAGAACGTAAGAATAGAACGATTCAAGAGTGTGCTAGAATAATGCTTTCTGATAGTAATTTACCTAAAAAAATTTGGGTTGAAGCAGTCGCTACAGCTTGTATATATTAAATAGTATTTTAATTAAACTATTAACTAATAAAACACCTATGAATTACTTTACAATAAGAAACCCATAGTAGCTTAATTTAAAAATTTTGGTAGTAAGTGTTTTATTCTTAATACAAAAGTTGATTTAGATAAATTTGAACCTAAATCCGACAAAGGTATCTTTATCGGATATTCTAATAGAAGTAAAGCATTTAGAGTTTATAATTTAAGAACTAACACTATTGAAGAAACAATGCATGTATCTTTTGATGAAAATTTTAAAGATACCGTACAAACAGAAGATGAAGAAGATTTTGTAACTTTAAATAATGAACCTAATGAAACTAATTGTGAAATCATCCAACCAAATAAAAGAATTAGGCTAATAAAAGATCACCCTGTAGAAAATATACTAGGAAATATTGAATTTATAGTTAAAACAAGAAATCAACTAAATAGTATGAGTAATGTAGCTTTCATATCAACTATTGAACCTAAAAATCCAAAGAAAGCATCATCTGATGATTCATGGATTTTTGCTATGCAAGAAGAATTGAATCAGTTCAGCAGAAATGATGTTTGGGAATTTGTCCCTAGACCTGAGGATAAAAGTAGAATTGGAACAAAATGGGTTTGTAAAAATAAAAATGAACTTGGTGAGGTCATGAGAAATAAAGCTCATTTGGTCGCACAAGGTTATTGTTATGAAGAAGGAATTAATTATGATGAAACCTTTGCACCCGTAGCAAGACTAGAAGCTATCGGGTTTCTACTTGCTTTCGCAAACTATAATAATTTCAAGTTATATCAAATGGATATTAAAAGTTCTTTTCTAAATGGTTTTGTAAAAGAAGATGTTTATGTTGAACAACCTCCACTTTTTGAAGAAAATAAATTTCCAAATCATGTATATAAATTAAAGAAAGCTTTATATGGTCTGAAATAAGCTCCTAGAGCCTAGTATGAAAGACTAAGATCTTATTTACTACAATCTGGTTTTGAAATTGGTAAAATAGATACAAATCTTTTTATTAAAAGAAACAAAAATGATATTCAATCGGTATAAATATATGTAGATGATATAATATTTGGATCAACTAATAACATAACGAATAAAGAATTTTCAGATATAACGACTAAAGAATTTGAAATGAGTCATATGGGAGAACTAAATTTCTTCTTAGGACTTCAAACCAAACAGTTAGATAAAGGAATTTTCATTCGTCAAGAAAAATATGCCAAGGATTTAATTAATAAATTTGGATTGACCACTTCTGGTGGGAAACCAACTCCAATAACAACTAATGTAGCTTTAAATAAAGAAGATAAATCAAAAGATGTTGATCAAAATTACATAGGGGAATGATTAGTTTGCTGCTTTATATAACAGCAAGTCATCCCGACATCATGCATAGTGTCTGTCTCTGTACAAGATACCAATCTCAACTTAAAGAAACTCACTTAAAAGCTGTTAAAAGAATTTTAAGATATGTAAAACATACTTTAGATTATGGTTTATTTTACCCTAAAAATAATGTATTTGATTTAATTTCATATTGTGATGCTGATTACGCTGGTTGTAAATCAGACCAAAAAAGTACAGGTGGAACTTGTCACTTTTTAGGACATTCTCTGGTTTCATGGTTTAGTAAGAAACAAAACAATGTTCTTTTTCAACAACTAAATCAGAATATATATCTGCTGCTTTGGCTTATTCTCAAGTTATATATATGCAACAAACTTTAAAGATTTTGGATTAACTATAACTAAATCACCAATTTATTGTGATAATACTAGTGTAATAAATCTATCTAAGAATCCAACTCATCATGCTAGAACAAAACATATTGATATTAGACATCATTTTCTTAGAGATAATATAAGTAAAGAAGTCATAACTCTTGAATATATTAATACTGAAACTTAAATTGCTGATATATTATCCAAACCATTAAATGAACAAAACTTTACTAAATTCAGAAGAGAATTAGGTATACGTTCATTAACTGAAATATAAAGTATAAATAATACAAGTATAGTTAATAACTAATAAAAATAAAATTTTGTCAAAATTTGAACTGGGCATGTCGACATGACCCATCCCCTATGTCGACATACTAGCCGTGATTTTAAAATTTAAATTTCCCTCTAAAATTAGTTATTAAGTTATACATTTGTATATTTTGACTTTACTCCTTTTCTCTGTTCTATTCTCTGTAACAAACTTCTAAAATAGTAAATTAATGGCTTACTCTTCTAATAATGAACCTTCTTCACCCACTTCTCCTCATTCTAGTCCTTTTCAACGAACCATACACGTATGAGTCATCAAATTGCAAGAAAAGATGAAATATTTGCTTCAAACGATGATGGAGATTCAAGTGAGTCAACTGCGAATGGAAAGAGAACAAGATAGGCAAGGCATAATCCTTAGGAATTTACAAAAAACCCTTATGGATAACCATGCCAATCCCATTATCATCGAAGAATCATCACAAGCCATGGATTCTGAAAAAGAATAGCCTCTAGAAGAACCACAAGAGGATCAAGAAGAAGAACATCCTCTGCCGAATCCGGATGTTCATATGGATGAAGACGATGGCATGATTTGCGTTGGAGAGGTCCTTTTTGAAGCTAATCGGAACTTGGTCGAACAGCGTGAAACTTTATCTCCACTATCCAAATTGTACGGTCCGAAAATACCAATAGTTAAGGGTCCTCGTTAAGCATTTTATTGTTTTCTTGATTGATTATTAGTTTGTTAATTTGTATATAAGTGTTATCTTAATTAATGTTCTTCTAAAAACAATCTTCGATGTATAGAAACAGGAATTCCAGTTAGGATGCTATATTTCATATGTTATTATGTCATATGTTTGTTTATCTAATTTTCTATTAAGTTCAAGATTTATAGGACATTTTTATTGATGACAAAGGGGGAGAAGTTATATAAAATAATAGGATTGGAGTAAGGGGGAGTTGTTGGAGTAAGGGGGAGTTGGGAGTTATGATATGATCGAAGTGGTAAGTATATTTTATAAGGTTGTCATCATCAAAAAAGGGGAGATGGTTAGAAACTGGAGATAGTGGTTTTGATGACAACAACCATTGTAACTTATTTTATTATAACTTATATACTAAGACTATTGTCTAGATATATGAATGTTGTTATGCAGGATATATATAAGGCAGGTACTGATTATTGAAGACTGTACAGTACAAAAATCAAGAATGAAGAAATCAAGTATGAAGACTCATGAGTATCAAGATCAAGATTTCAAGATATGTGTCTAGTTTTTTTTGTTAAAACTTCATAATAGCATGGAAACCTTCATTTTGAATTTCATTTGGGATGGATCCTATTTCTACCTTCTTAATGGCTTACAAACTCATGACAAGTAGCTTACAAACCTACGACAAGTGGCTTACAAACCCACGAACATCCTAGTTTTGTACAAGTTCTCGAGTCCTGATGTGATGAGATATTATGCAGGAAGAAGCTTGCAAAACTACTTCAAAATGTTTCTTCAAAATGATTTTCAAAATTGTTTTTCAAAATGTTTTAGCCTTAAAATTATCTTTTCAAATGATTTCAAAAAAAGATGTTTTAGCCATTAAATATTCTTATGTTTTTTGTTTTAAACTTTGCTTTTACTCTAGAGTCGTTTTATCTTGTTTTTCTTTCAATACCATTTTCAAAACAAATTTTACATTGTTTTTAACATAGGGATGTCGACATCATGGGATACCCCGTGTCGACATGGTGGCCGTTGAATTCAAAAGTTTCAATTTTCAAAAGAAGTGTCTATTCGTTTAAATCTCTTCACGAATGGTTATGACCGTTGACACTTTATAAATAACCTTCACAAATGAATTTTTTAACCATCTAATTTCTTATTTTCTTCACTTCTTCTTCTCCACAAATCCATATTCTATAATTTTCATATTTTTAAGATCATGCTGAAACTCTGCCAAATTCATAAGTGAATCAAATTAGAATCTCATTCTTGTTTGATTCTCTGCCCTCTCTTGAAGATCAAAGTGCTATTCAGAGTTATAGGATCATTTTATAATCAAAAGTCTATTGAGTCTCTCTATAAGGTGTGGTTGTGCCTGGAAATCAATTGGGTAGTCTTGAGTCCCGTAAATCAAGAGAGTTTACCCCAGACTCATGACACAGGAGGGTACCTCAAGGCCTTTAAAAATTGTGGATTGTAATCTCGACATTGGTATAATAAAAATCTATATGAGGTGGTTTTCCTACGTACAGGATTGGATGTAGGTAACTTCGAAACAGTATAAAATTCGATGTGTTCTTTCCCTTTACTGCTTTTTAGTTACTTTCTGCATCTTTGTTTGATTTTGTGATTAAGTTCAGCATTTGCTTATATCATAATTTTTAAATTAGTTCATATAATTCTTAGAATCCACTAAACACTATTCACTCCCCCCCCCCTCTAGTGTTAAATTAACCTTAAGATCCTTAATAAGCACTCACTTTCAATACATACATCTATTCCTTTCTTTTCTCCGTTCTTTTCTAAATTTGTACATATTTCACTATTATTTGCTCTATTCACTTTCAAAGCCTTCATCAACACAACAGTTGAACTACCCTCTGTGCACCAATGCACTTACATTTCACCATCAGTTTTTTGCTGCCATCACCTCAAACCACTCAATACCCACCTAAAATGCTACCATCACATTCCCCTTCCTCTATGCATCTCTGTGCATATAACACTGACTACTACAGCAGCCAAGACAAATCACACTTCTCTTTCCACCACCACCCCAAAACATCCATAAACCACTACCACTTTGCATTTTATCATTACTAAAACTACAAAAACCATAGCCTCTACTACAAACATCACACCACTAAAAACTGCCTCCAGCTTCATACACCATCAATACTTCCCACATTCTCCAATATCCATAAACTTAACACTACTACACATCCAACCCACTTTAACATCACTCCACAGCAATTCTCATGCTCCAACATCAAGCATCACCTTCCTACTTAACAACATTGCCAGACCATCATCCTATATATTCCATCAACACTGCCTCGGCCTGCCACTACAAACCCTCAACCAACTTCCAATGCAATCACCTATTGCAGCAACCATCTCCAATATCCTCACTTCATACAAGCTCCTTCATACAAACAAGCATCAACATCCACCTCACTACTACATCCACAACAAACCAACATCCACTGTTCACCACATAAACCATCTTCTATATCACATAACCAACCACCATCCCACTGCCTTCAGCCAACAACAACCAAACTACCAACATATTTCCTCTGTCAATCTATGCAAACTATCAACCAACAACCTCCATCACCTCTTAGCTTCCACCCCTCTACTGCAAATCCTCCTCGTCTACAAAAATCACTCCTTCCTTCCCTCACTGTCACGTATTGCCTTTAGCAACTTCACAGTCACTTCCCACACCTTACTACAAACCACGACATTCATTGCAATTCCTCTTACCTTTATCAAGCATATACAAAAAAAACCACCAAAAACAGCTACCTACCCACCTTGTCGAATTTCACCAAACCCAACTGCTACACCCCAATGCCATCCCACTGAACATCAAAAACTCATCCTTAACCAACTAGCAACCATTTGCTTAACACATACATCTTCTTCTTCACTACAACTCCATCAAAACTTCACATATTACCCATATGTCCCTCCTCAATAACACTCAACCTCACCACCAATCGAACTCCCGACAACCCTGAACAACCTCACCCAAACAATCAATTACCCTTACCTAAATTCGACTACCAAATAAGCATTGCAAATACTAAACTTGAACTACCTTTAACAGTCACTCGAACAATGAAAACCCAGTCTCCAAACCCAAATCTAGACTGACCAATCACATATGAGTACGGATTTCTATTTTTGCACTTCTACATTGGGATTTTAGTAAGCGTGTGAATATTTAAGGATTGGGATTTGGAATAAAGAAGTAATTGTGTTTAAGTGAGAAATTTTTATTTGGATTGAGCGTGTTATGTTGCTTTGTTTGTTTTGGGGTATGTGCTATGTGTTAGTTTTCATTTTTTGTTAAGCTTTTTTGTTTTAAATTTCTCTTTAAAAATATTGCTTTTGTTTGATTTGGATAATATTGGGTTGAGTTTTATTTATTTTTTTTAGTCCTTTTTTCTAAACTTTCATTCTTCTCTTTAATTTAAAAAAATCATTTCCCTTTGTTTTTATTTTCTTTTGAAAAGAAAATAATCATCATAAAAAAAGGAAAAAATTATTTTCAACTCTTTTTCAGGTTGTAGGAAATCAAAAGGAGAAAAATTGCTTACTATAACTACTTGCTTGCTTGCTTTGAAAAATCGCTGCTTTGAAAAAAAATAAACTACTAATAATTCTGCACGCTCTAGTATCGTGTTCTAATCTTCATTTTTATTTTAATTGCATTATCGGTTGCTTGCATTGGTATTTATATAAAAAAAATTCAAAAAAGAAAAAAAATTCATTCGTGGTTGCATCGTTAATTCACGTTTAGTTTTTATTTGCATTCATATCATCTTATTTTCTTTTCTAAGGCCAACCCCAAAATCCACATAAGGTGGGAGATTTCATCACCCCTTCCTTGGCTCACAAATTACATATCATCATAGAATTTGAGTAATAATAACGGTTTGACTTAAGGGAGTCACGAGCTCACCTAGGGCTTAATTGTACCTTGACAATTTATCATCTTTGTATAATTTATATTGTTGGCGTCTAGGCTACAGTTGAGCAATAATCATATACAAATATTACGGTGATTTGTAAATATTACAGTGATTGTTTCTCTAAAGGTACTTAAACCTTCGGCTGAACTGCTACGGTGATTCGTGGTTACACTGATAACTCCTTTCCGTTACCTAGCTAAGACTATTTTTTTGGATCAAGACAAAGTGTGATTATACAATTTTGGGTTAGAAGCTACTAAGGACAAATTTTTTATAATTAAGTCCTTCCATTCATTTAGTTGCATTAGTTCATCCATATGTAAAAAGAAAAGAAAAAATCGAAATCCAAAACTAAAAAAATTATACATTTCACTTAACTTAGTTATTTTTAATCCAAAAAAATCTTTTTAAAATTTTCCTTTACAAAAAAAGAAAGGAGAAAAAAATTCAAACAAAATCAAGAATCCAAAAAAAAAGCATTTTACTTGAGGCGGTTTTTTTAGAAAAACAAAATTCCAAAAAATATAATCTTCAAAAACAAAAAAAAGGAAGAAAAATTTGAAAATTCAATATCCAAAAAACAAAAAATAATCTCCCTTTTGAAAAATAAATTTCTATTGGTAAATGTTTTTCCTATAAAAAGGGAATATAAAAAAAGTTCACTTTATTTTCTAAACTCTGTTTCATTCTCTTATCTTGATTCTAACTTCTTTCTCTTCTTGACCTTTTCTTATGTATAAGTACTTGGACTTGTGACATAACAACTAATCGTTTAAGTCGGACAAACAATCCTCCAACAATGGAAAACGAGAATGCCCTACGAACTCTCATGGATAGAAGCTTTCCCGATAGAGTTTCTATTCCTTCTTGCGTCATATTACCCACCCCAATAGGTAACCATTTTGAAATTCATTCCAATCATATTTCCACACTCCCAAAATTTGGCAATTTTGAACACTATGACCCATACATTTTCTTAACACAATTCGCACAAATTTTGCAACCATTAAACTCGAACAACTTTGTGATGATGGAATCAAACTTAGGTTAATTTCATTTGCTCTTACCGATTACGCTGAAAAATGGCTGTATAGCTTACCATTGAACTCAATCAAAACTTGGGAAGAATTTATTAAAGTTTTCTTGAAAAGGTTCTACCCCTTGAAAAATAACTAAAATCTAAAACGAAATTGTCAAATTTCATCAATTCAGGGAAGGACCTTTCGAAAAATATTTTGAAAGATTTAAAGAGCTTTAGATAAAATGTCCACACCATAATTTCGAAAATAGACACTTTGTCAAATCTTATACGATGGACTTGGAAATAGTTCACAAACCATGCTTGAATCGACGTGTTAAGGCAATTTTCTCACTCAACATCATGATGACACTTGGCAATTTCTCGAAAACTTAGTCAAAAAGTCATCCTAATTGGAACATTCTAAAGAAAAATCCATTTATTTACGATCGAGCGCACACTCGATAGGATCATCTTTAGCTTTGGAAGCTAAAATCCATGCAACGATCTGTAAATTCGACAACGTTTTCTCATCAACCAAACGAACCAAGCTTCCCAACCAACGTGTTATAATCACATAACCGATCAGTGCCCTAATTCGGTCGAACAACTCAATTCTTTCAATAAGGTCAAGAATCGTTTTCTCCAACGTACAATCCTTGTTGGAGAAATCTTTCAATTTTCAAGCATTTCCGAACAATGCTTCGAACCCTCCCTTTCAACCGATCATTTTCAACAAAATTTTGAGTGACCATCTCAAAATCAACCGCAACAATCTTTTTCTCCCCAAGACAATAAAAGATTGAGTTCACTTGAGAAAAATCTTGAAACTTTGGCTAAAGCAACCACTCAAAGCCTCCAATCAAACAGTAATTTGCACTTGCAGAATACGAATTAATCGATTGCTAAACTTGAAATGCAAATGAGTGTATTAGCAACATTTGTGAGTGAACGTGAACGAGGCACATTCCCAAGTCAGCCAGTTCTAAATACCAAAAATCAAAACACAAATTTGAATCATGCCCATGTTATTTAAGATAGCTACGTAACCCAAATGACTGCTATGACGACTTTGCGTTCCGGTAAGAAAATCAATAATCAAGTTGTTAATCCAAACGATTCACCTAAAACTCCTCTTGACACTTCAAAAGCAAGCGAATCTTAACAAAACATTGAGAAAAACATTGAATCAAAATCCAATTCAAATTCTTCTAGTCTAGTAGACCAACCTACTAAGCATCGTGTTCCATTTCCATATCGTCTTCGACCCAAGAAACACACTGATCAAATGGAAAAGTTGTTGGAAATTTTCAAATAAGTCAAATTTAACATTTCGCTTCTTGATATTGTGCAACAAGTCCCAACTTATGCTAAGTTTCTCAAGGACTTATGTACTCAAAAATGACCCACTCATGTACTCAAAAAAATTTCTTAGCTGTCAGACTTAGCGAAGTTTTGTCTCTATCAATCCCCATTAAATACAACGATCCTGGATGTCCGACGATCTCATGCACAGTAGGAGACAAAACAATTAACAAGTGCTTACTAGATTTGGATGCGAGTGTCAACTTGATTCTTTATTCAGTTTACCAACAATTTGGCGTGGGTGAACTAAAACCGACGAAAGTAAATCTTCAATTTTCAAATCGTTCAATAAAGAAACCCGTGGGAGAAATCGAGGACGTACTCATCAAAATCAGTTAATTCATATTCCCCGTCGATTTCATCATTTTGAAAACTCAACCTATGAATAATCTGATGAGTCAAATTCCATTGATTTTAGACCGACCTTTCTTGGCTACTTCAAATGCTCTAATCAACTGTCGGTTCGATTGAAAATTTCTTTTGGAAATATAACTTTGGATCTTAACGTCTTCAATCTTGAAAATCAATTGAATGAACCACATGACCAAATGTTGGAAGATAACTCCATTCAAGAAAAATTAGACAACGAAACAGTTGACCTCAACCACGAATGTGAGACTGAATACAAACAGTTGTTTCAAGACAAGCCTGATGAAATCAAAAATGCACTTCTGTTTGAACCCCTCACTATTGAGTTAGAACTTCAACCGAATTTTTGGATCGAGAAACCCCTAAGACTGGACCGTAAACCTCTTCCCAATCACCTTAAGTACACACACTTAGGTGATAATGAAACGTTTCCCATCATAATTTCTTCAACTCTTTCTTTTAATCAAGAAGTTTCTCTTCTTTCAATTCTATCAAAAAAACAAAAAACAAAAATTGGATGGTCGATCATCGATATAAAGGGAATTAATCCCGCTCTTGTTCAACATCGTATCCATTTAGTTGACGATGCCAAGCTTGTTCGTGACGCGCAATAAAGGCTTAACCCAAAAATGAAGGATGCGGTTTGAGATGAAATTCTTAAACTCCTCGATAATAGAATCATATACCCAATCTTTGATGATTAGTGAGTTAGCCCAATTCATATTGTGCCTAAAAAGTCTGGACTTACTATTATCAGGAATGACTCTAAACTCATTCCAACTCATACTCAAACGGGTTGGCGTGTTAGTATCGATTATTGAAAATTAAATGGTGCAACACGTAAGGATCACTTTCCTCTTCCCTTTATCGACCAAATGCTTGAATGTTTAGCCGGTCATGAATTCTATTGCTTTCTTGATGGTTATTCTAGTTATAACCAAATTCCAGTCGCTCCCGAAGAATCAAGAGAAAATGATTTTCATGTGTCCCTTTGGCACCTTTCTATATCGGCGTATGCTTTTTGGCCTTTGCAATGCTCTTGCTACTTTTTAAAAATGCACGGTCAGCATCTTTTTCGATATGATCGAATGCTTTCTTGAAGTGTTTACAAACAATTTTTCTATCTTGGAAAAATCTTTTTTCGAGTGCTTACACCATCTTGAGTCGGTTCTTAAACGATGCAAGGACAAATACATAATGTTAAAATGGGAAAAATGTCATTTTATGGTCAAACACGACATTGTCCTTAGGCATGTCATTTCAAATAAAGGCATTGAGGTAGCTAAAGTGAAAGTTGATGTTTTTACGAATCTACCCATTCTCAAATCTGTCGAAGACATTCATTTATTTCTTGGACAAGCCGATTTCTATCGGTGCTTTGTGAAAAAATTCAGTAAAGTTGCTCGACCTCTTACGACTGTTCTTGGAAAAGATATTCCATTCGACATTAATTTTGACTGTGTTTCCACTTTCGAATGTCTCAAAAATGAACTCATTTTCGCTCCCATCATTTGCTCATCCAATTGGGGTCTTCCATTTGAAATAATGTATGACGCTTCTAATTTTGTAGTTGGTGCTATCTTAGGACAATGAATCAACGTAATTCTTCATGTTATCTATTGTGCAAGTATGGCGTTAAAAGATGCTCCACTTAATTACACTACCATTGAAAAAGAGCTTCTAGCGGTAGTCTATGCGCTCGAAAGTTCTGACCTTATTTGATTGGCTCACCGATTACTGTTTATACTGACCATTCTTCTCTTAGGTATCTTTTTGCTAAAAGGATGCTGAGTCTCGTTTGAACCATTGGATCCTCTTACTCTAAAAATTTGACCTTAAGATTAAAGATAAAATCGGATCCGATAGTGTCATTGCCGATCATCTGTCTCGTCTTCCAAATGCACCATCTTCTTTACCGATCAACGAGAACTTTCCTAACGAACAACTTCTTTCTGTTTCTGTCAATCCATAGTATGCAGTCATAGTGAACTATCTAGTCACTAAGGAAGCTCCTTTACTTTTGTCGAAATAAGATAAATATAAATTTCTTTCCCAAGTAAAGAACTTCTATTGGGATAATCCATACTTTTTTAAGTATTGTTCCGACCAAATCATTTGATGTTGCATTTCAGATTATGAAGTCAAGAATGTTCTTTCGTTTTGTCATGACCAAGCTTGTGGTGGTCAGTTCGGTATAAAGAAAACCGTGGAAAAGGATCTTTAATGTGGTCTTTACTGGCCTACACTTTTCAAAGGTACATTCAAGTTTTGTAAAACTTGCGGTCGCTGCCAAATATTAGGAAGACTCTCTCGACGAAACATGATGCCTTTGAACCCCATTCTTACGATCGAAATTTTTGATGTTTTGGGTATTGACTTTATGGAACAGTTTTCCAACTCTTTTGGAAATTTGTACATTCTTCTTGCTGTTGATTACGTCTCCAAATGGGTTGAAGCCATTCCTTTTATAACAAATGACCACAAAGTTATTGTGAAATTCATAAAAGAAACCATCTTTTCGAGGTTTGGAACATCTCGCACAATAATAAGTGATAATAGAACCCATTTCTGTAATCGATCATTTGAAACTCTAATGAAGGAATACTCGATAGCCCACAAGCTATCAACTCCTTACCATCCTCAAACTTGTGGTAAAGTTGAAGTTTCAAATCTTCAAATTAAACAAATCTTGGACAAAACCGTGAAAAAAAATCAAATAGATTGGTCTCAAAAATTAACCGATGCACTTTGGGCTTACCGTACCACTTTTAAAACTAACCTTGGGATGTCCCCATTTTGTTTAGTTTATAGAAAAGCATGCCATTTCCAAGTTAAAACCAAACACAAAGCATTATGGGCAGTGAAGAACTTAAACTTTGATCTTGAAAAAGCTGGCGAAAAGAGAAAATTGCAAATCAATTAACTAGAAGAGATTAAGAATGACGCGTATGAAAACAAAAAAATTTACAAAGAAAAAATAAAAGTTTTTCATGACAAGCATATTCTAAGAAAAACATTTTCGCCAAACCAAAGGTTCTTTTGTACGACTCTAGACTTCACTTATTCCCTAGGAAATTAAAATCAAGATGGACGGGACCATTTATGATACGAATTATTTTTCCACATGGTGCCATAGAAATACAAAACCCCAGGGAAGGAACAATTTTCAAAGTCAATGGTGATCGTTTGAAACCTTACATTGAGTTGCCGTGTGATTGAGAGGAGGAGCTCATTACTCTTCATGAGCCATACTTCGTCTAGTAAGAAATGTTAACACTCTTTTGTAAATATGTACATATTTTTCCCCGTTACCATCATTATATGATGCATTGACTATGGAGACACAATCAAAATTAAGTGTGGGGAGAGTCTCATCTTCATTTTTCATTTGGTTTATTTTTTGCATTTTCTTTGCAAAAACTCAAAACTTAAAAAAAACAAAAAAAATCCCAAAACAAATTTTCTTTTTAGCATATTGATTTACTTTTGAAGAAACACTATAGGATAAGTATATGTTTTGGTTATTAAATTGAAATTTTTGGAAATTTATTTATCTCGACAAAAATAAAATAAAGTTTGATTACAAGTAACTATGGTTTAACTAGTATACAGGAAGGTTCAGGTGATAATTATGAAGCATATCCTAATTGAAATCTTTGTTTAAAAGAGTGGTTGATTTAAAGTAAATGTAATAACATTTTTGATCTTCTATGTTAGCTGGTGCTAAGATGATTTTGCAAAACTCTCTCTTCATAAAAATAAAAAACAAACAGCTTTTATAAAAATAAAAAACACCTAGAGTCAACTGTTCACACGTAAGTCTATACACTGGCCATGCTTTGTACCCTTCTCACATAAGCCTGAAAGGCAGTGCATGATCGGTATATCTTACCTCAATATTATCTGAGTTAGATGTATGTAAATAGAGTTAATAAAAATAACCACCTAGAGTCATGTGTTCATATGCGAGTGTGTACACTCTCCATGCTTTGTACCCTTCTCACATAAGCCCGAAAGGCAGTGCAATCCGGCCTTAGTTTATCTGAGTTAGGTGTGTAAATAATAATATTGTTAATGCTTTTCAAAAATAGTGGGAGCAAGCAATTGAATTCCAAGCACTATTTTCACTTATTTGATTCGAGTTGTTATTTAAAAGAAATAAAAATACCACTTTGAAAAACTTTGATAATCAACAAAGGATCCATTTTATAGTTGCACTATGTTATCAACCAAAACAACTAGCCAAACTAGAGTCTAATTATGATGATAACTTAATTTTTGTTGGAAGTTTCGATGAGTAAAAGGACTTAAATTTCTTATAATGATCAGATCGTATATTTAACTTTCTTGTGTCAATTTAGAAGTAAATTCTTCATTTGCAAAAATTTTTGAAAATTTTCATCATGTAGTTGCATTAGAATCTATATATCACATTTGGATTTGGTGGGTAGTATCCGCTAAAAACCCTCACGAGCAAACACTCGTCCTACTAGGGACACCTAAAGGTTTAAAAGCTTGTTGCATATGCCCAATGCAATCGTATTTTCTACGAAAACGAACTTATCATAGTTTTAGCCTATTCGAGGACGAATAAAAATAAGTGTAGGAGTATTTGATGTGTACGTAAAAGTGTATATTTTTACTTCCATATTTAATCTACTTCCATTTAAATAAATGAGCATATTAGGGATGTTTTTACATGTTTTTATCAAAATCTAAAGTGTTTTCAAATCATCATTCATTCATCTTCATATAAGGGCAAAATGTCATTTTTGTATGTGTTAATTTTTGACAAAATTTACTTGCACATTTTAATGTTGTTTTGTAGGAATTTGAGTGATTATTGGAAGTGGCTACATGTATGTATGCGTGCGCAAATTGTAACGACACAGAATTTTAAACAATTTAATTTGGAAATATTTAATTAATTTTAAATATTTGAATGATGGTTTGGATTGAATTTTCAATATAACTATGAATTTAGCGATTGAATTTTAGAATTTAATCTATTGAAAGTTGAATAAAAATTTGAATCTTCAATTTTAAGCTGATTAAAAATATTTCAGAGGCTTGTAAAATTCATATTGATAATACTGAAGATTATAGAAGCTTCAGAATTGAATTTGAAACTGCTTTGTTCAGTTTTGAAATTATATCGTTTGAATCGATATTTAAAAATAGCCGTCCGAGGCACAGTCTCGGAATTCGACGAAACTAGTTCCATTGGGTCCGTAATATTGAATTATTACCGGATTTCAAATTTCGTATTTTTCTGAGTTGATATGTGAGCACACGGTGAGTAAACGCATTGAAATTTTCAACAAATTCAATTTAAAAATTTAATTTAAAATTAGTTACCTCAGCACGTTACCCTCCTAACATTATGCCTAAGAATACGCGTAAATCAAGTAATCGTGTCTTCTTCTTCCTTTCAGCCTACAATCACGCCTACAAGCACGAGATGAAATCATGCAAGCATGGCCGTGTTCCCCTATTTTAGCTTCAAAATCTAATGGCCGAACTCCCCTCTTCATTTCAATTCTACAAATCATAAAAATAAAATAATGGCCGCCACTTATTCGAAATCTCCCCCCTCTCGTTCAAAATTTAATCAAAGCCGAGGTTGCAATCTTCGTTCACGAGTTCGATCTCCAGCATCGCAAGAGGGCGCGCGCTCGAAGCATGAAGCGGCGTTCGTGTTGGCCACGATTGGGAGGGGCGGCACTCGCAATTGGAGGTCGCGCTCGCGTTAGGGTGCACGCGGCGACGTGATGATAGCGCGCGTTAAGATCTGCAATAGGGTCGCGATTTAGGGTATCAGGCGACGACCTGGGATAGCGGCGGCTAGGGTTCGCATGGGCGTTCACGTGAAGGAGGCGACTCGCGATCGAAGTTCGCAAGGCAAAGGAGGGGGATGGACCTGGGTGCCGCGCAATTCGTGGATGAGCAGTGCATCGCGATGGGTTTGATGGCAAGGGCGAGGCCAGTTTCGTTCGCGTGTACAGGTGCTCAAGGCTGTGAGGTATAATTACAAGTTTATTTTGATTTCATTTTAATAATAAATGTTAACGACAAGGAAATTTATTAAATTGATTTTTAGTTTGAATCAATAGAAAAAATAATAATAATGTGTAACCAGTATTTAAATTTTTACAGTAAGTTAAATATTTAAATTTTTAACATCTTGATTTGAAATTAAGAAATTGCGGTAAAGAAAATTATATGTAGATTTATAGATTTACAGAAAGATAATACAATAGATTTTTAATATATATATATATATATATATATATATATATATATGAAAGTAGAAGAAAATATATATAGTTTAGAAATTTTCAGTTTGTATAAAATTTACAGTAAATAAGTTTTACTTTAAATATGTATATATATAGGTATTAGGGAAAATTTATAGGTCACAGTAAAGTTTTAAAACAGTTTTAAATTTTAAGTTAACTTTAATTTAATTTAAACCTAAGAAAAATATAATAGTAATGAACTGAACTGTTTTAAAATTTAAAAATATGTCTATAACAGACAAGAAAAGAATATAGGAATTTTAAATGATAATATAAACTGTTATTTTTTTTAAGTATAGGTATTTGTAGTCTAAATAAAATTTATTTATTTTTTTTTAAAAAGGAAAAGTTTTGGTTTTAATTAAATAATTAGATTACATAAAATTTATAAAAAGGAAACTTAGTTCAATTGGAAATTTCTAGTTAGAATTATTTTAAAAGGAAAATTAATTTAAATAAATTTATTAAAGAAGAAACTGGTTTAAATAAAACCATCAGTTAATTTAACTATTAAAATGAAATCACCGATGAATCGAAAATTATCAAATGAAAATTTATTTTTCGATCTTTTCGAATATTAATAAATTGAGTAAATATTTATACAAGGTATAAATCAAGAAAATCGAGTCAAGAAGGGAAGTGGATTGCAAAATAAAAGCAAAGGTGAGAACTTCTCACTCTAAAGGGTTTATTTAAATTTTAAATAGTTAGATTTAAAATTGATTAGACTGTGTTGATTGAATGCTTGAATGATGATTGTTATATATACATACATATATATATATATATATATATATATATATATATTGGATGTGAATAGACCCTATACGCCGTTAGTAAGCGGAGGTTATTTATTAAACCCATATACCGCGATATTCCACCTTGAAGTGGAATTGGTATTATATTAGTATATAGCAATATATATATATTGGCATATGTATATATTGCAGTTGATTGATTTCCCGCATTGTATAGCGGATGAGACCCTATTGCGCCGCCTATTAAGCGGATAATATTTTATAAATCCCATATACCGCGATATTCCACCTCGAAGTGGAATGGGTATTGTGCTAATGTCTGTGGATGCAGTGAAACAGGTTGGAGGGATCCAACTGGATTCCTCACAAATATTTATTTGATTTCAGATATTGTGATATTTGATTGTTTATCATATCGATATATGATATTTGAAAGTCGTGATTGACTATTTGATGTGTTGCATCATCGGGTCCAATTTTGAAGTTTAAGAATAACGATTTTTATTTTTAAGGGATTTCTAAAGTGATTTTTGAAAGTACACGTTTATAAAATATTTTTAGAATTGATTCATCTTAAATAAATAAACGTTATAATTTTAATATTATAAAAATTATGATTTTTGAGAAATACAGTTAAAAGTTGATTTTTGAAAATATGGGATTAATGATTTTATAAAATAGTTTAAACTGGGATTTCTGAATTTATTATAAAAAGTTTAAAAATAGGATTTATGAAATTTGATTGTTTTATAAATCAAAATGATGAAATTATAAAGGAGTTTAAAGACGTTTTAAAAGAATAATATAAATTGATTCATATAAAAGATTTATAAATTGATATTTATAAGTTAAAAATATTGGAATTGTAAAACGAGCTTTTATAAGTGTTAGAATGAATTATGAATGAATTTCATAAATGAATGAAATCCATAGGATTATAACGGTGAAGTTATAAATGGGATTTTATAAATAAAATTTATAAAGTTATTTAGGGAATAGTTTTGGATAAATAAATGAATCTTATAAGTTATAAGATTTATAATTATGAAGTTTAAAGGAACGATTTTGTAAACAACTAAATTATAAGCATTTAACTTATAATATGGACTTTCGGTATATAATTGAGTTATAAATCGAATAGGTTAATAAAGGAAATTATAAGAGGAAATAGTTATAAAATAAATAGAAATGGAATTTATAAACATTGTTTTATAAATCCGCAAACGACTTATTTTGAGAAGTAAATTGTTATAACTTATTTATGGAATTATATTCACATTTTAGACAGTGAATAATCCTTTGAAATAAAATGAATAGAAATGATGAAATTGGTTAACAAGTATATTCACGTTTTTGAATAGTGAATAATGTGTTAAAGAAATGGTTTTGAATGTGATGTTTTAAATAGAATTAAAACAATCTAACGATGTTTTAAATGTATTAAGATTCGAAACCATAGATTTCAACATTCATTGTTGAAATAGACGTTTTCGAGAAATAAAAGGAAATGGTGGACTATAACACTGTTGTTATAGTAAATGATTTCCGAAAGGAAATGTTTGGTATAGTATTGGGATTTATATATCTATTTTAATTTTGAATCCCTATACTAGTGATTTTGGGTTGTCGTAACGATGTTTTACGCAACATTCGTTTTGGCCCAAATAAATATTTAAGAGAATGATTTCCTTAAAGAATGAAATATATACTTAATTTCGATTAGAGTATATTGAATATTTTCCAAGTGTAGAAAATAAATAGACTTGTGAATTACTTATAAATAAATAAGTATGGAAATGTTTTTCCAATATTAAGTGAATATTTTGAATTTATCTTTTTGAAGACAAATTGAAAATGAATATTAGAAATCGAATGGAAATCGTATATTCATAAATATTTTGGAATGTAAATTCAATATGGAATTTATAAATGAAATTAGGAAATTGGGTTTAAAAATAAATATTGATTTATTTTTGAAGTATTGAAAATATATATCTTGTAAAGATATTTTTGGAAAGTAAATAATTTGGAAAAAATTACTTGGAATCTGGTGATGTTGTGCATATCCATTGATAGTTCAATAACCGACCATCAATATTTACCTTTAAATAGGTATTTGTTGTGATTTGCTTGAATTTGAATGCCACACTTATTTTTTTTAAAATAAGCGCT
This sequence comes from Allium cepa, assembly GCA_030765085.1. Lineage (NCBI taxonomy): Eukaryota > Viridiplantae > Streptophyta > Magnoliopsida > Asparagales > Amaryllidaceae > Allium > Allium cepa. The sequence goes on along the minus strand of CM060935.1, from coordinate 447,515,582 downwards.
CACTATTCGGGTTAACCGGGAAAGGACCTTGGGGTCGTATAACCTATTCCGAATATGTGATACGTCGTTATGAATTGCATTTGAAGATCGGTGTTGAAGACCGGATATTTTCGAAAACGAAAGGGTTTCTTCTTGATTGTCTCTGCACTGGCTGATCCCCGGTATAGAGATCTCCATATGTGATGGGAAATCCAGACGTGATTAGAGATTATCCGGATTGCAAGGACTTCTTTGTAAGTGCCTTCGGTTCTGTTCGAACCCGGAACAGACTTGTATGGATTGTATGTCTGACATTACAATTGAGATATAAAGCTGATTTCTTTCAAATATATTTCTGTTGGTGGCGGAGAATTTATTCTCTTAGCTTAACACCCTTCTCTGAGACGTACGAGCTCAGAGGTTATATAGTTGAAGGTTATCAGCAATATATTCCCAATTTGGTAATGTGACATGCTGAGTGTTGCTGTGAAATGATCATTGTGTTGATCATTTGCGATAAGATCATTTGTTTGATCTTTTATCTTTGTGATCATTTCTATGATCATTTGTTGACCCAAAGCACAGCTTTTGTATAAAGCGTGGCTTTGTGGACGAGACTTCGTCGAGCCTCACAACCTGGTAATGGTCGAAACAGGAATCGTGGCGGCAAGGTTTCAGGGATCGCTTCCCTAGGGTAGGACCATTCCTTCTGGAAAGGGGTAGTATCATGGTATGGAGCCCAGATACTTACTCATGTGGATACACTATATCTATTACTGTGTGGTGTTGTTGGAATCGAGGCCTCGTATAAAGGTCCAAAAGGACCGGGGGTGGTATATCTGAGGTTTCTTACTCCCTGGGAAAGGGGTAGCCGGCCTTGTTTGGCAGAGATCCATTTGGGATGCTCGGGGACGTCCTTCCAGAGGCGTTCCATTTCGGGGTTTGGGAAGTTCCTTTGCCCGACTATTTGTTGGAAATCCATTCTTCAAATACGTACCCTGTACGGTTTTAGTTGTATAACCTGCCATGGAATGTGGTGGTAACCTGCTATTGAACATGGTAGCTATAGTAGGCATAGTTCGAAATGTCTATGTTGGCTAAGATTTATATCTTTACTTTCGAAATGATTTTACTACACTATGCACTAGTAATAATATCAAATGTTTCTTTTTAATGCGTATCAAGCATCTTTGACTATCATAAGGAGAAATCTCCTCCGATTCTGCGTTTGCATTATGTGTGTGTGCAAGAGGCCTTATGGTAGTCTCATTTTTAAAAGCATTTTGAATTGAATTTAAAAATATTCCTCTATTTGATTTTAAAGAAAAATAAACTGTTTTTAGTTCCCACACCAGTCACATGACTGACTCGGAGTTTATTGTTTTCCTTCCTAAACTCTGGGTGCCCACCAATTTCCACACGGGCAGTCAAGAGTTAAGGTTTATCAGGATATTCTGGAATTCAGGAGTTGCTGGAGGCAAGATGGATGACATTGGCGTATTTACTAGTAGATAGTATTTCCTTTCCGTTGTTTTTTGTTGTTTGTTGTTGTACACTCTGATGATGATGTAATGTATAAAATGTAATAAGTGATATAGTTCTTTGTTTAAAGATTATTCATTTATCTATTATATGTTGTTCCGCTGCGAATTGTGAGATTCTGATATTGTTCTGTTGTTTTCTTTCCGTTCTATTTTCTTTTCTCTCTATTTTCTATCTTTTTCTCTCTTCTTCTGTCTTTCTCTTCTTCTTAAACCCTAACATTTCGGTTTTTCGGCAACGAAAAATCGTGATCGTTACGTTTGGTATCAGAGCATATGGTTAAGCGACAACCATGGCTCTGGTGGGTGTTACTCATTAGAGATAGAGTCAATAGTACTCTAGAATGAGTTTGTGTGTAATAATAGATATGAGTGCGTATTTGTTAGTGAATATAAAATTGTTTTTGAATCGGGTGAATAAGATAATTTTGCCCAAAACTATTTTTTTATATAGAAAAGAAATGATTTTCTATGAATTATTATAGTATATGGTTGCATGGTTGTTAGGAAGTAATAATATTAAATTATCATTAGTATATGGAATGATAAATTCATTTAACAAATGAAATTTATAAATATGAATTAAATATATATATATATATATATATATATAAGGAAATGAATTCATATACAGTTGGGATTTGTAAAAAAAAATTAAATAAATGAATTGGAATTGAATGATGAAATGAGATTTGATTTGATCAAATTGAAATTCCCTTTGTTAGTAATTAAGTAAATTCGAGATGAGTTGAATATGGAAATTGAAATTTGAAAAAAATTAGTGAATAAAACTAATTTAAAGTAGTAATATGAATTAGTAAATGAAAGTTAATCGTTAGAATTCAATATTTAGAATTGAGAATTGAATTCGAATGGAATTTAAATTATGAATTGAATTCAAATAGAATTGAAATTGTGAATTGAATTGAAATGTAAAATTGAACGAAAATGAATGTGTAACTTCAATAATGAAGTAAAAATGTATAAGAAGCATATATTGGAAATTTTGTAATGGAATTGCCAAAATAGTTTGAATGTTGGAATTGGATATTATGACTAGCAGGATATACAGGTGTATTAAAAGAAATGGAATTGAGATTTTGATTTCAAATATAAAATTGAATTGCTCAACAAAAAAGGTACGTATTTCAATTTCAGTATGAAATTTGGTGATTTTCTTCTCCAGCCACTTGGCTTTCTCTTTTCTTTTTGATTCTGAGGGGCCGTGGTGCCATTTTGTAGTCGTACCGAGCTAGCCGCGCAAAGGAGACGCTGGCGAAATTTTTCGAAAATTTCGGGTGTTAGAAAAATTTTGAGAAAATTTTGAAAGTTTAAAATTTCAATTTGAATTTAAATTTGAATTGTTAGGAGAACAATGTTGTTTGAAACTTAAAAATTTATAAGTTGGAAAGCTAGTTGAAATGATAATGAATCTCTAATAAAAAAAGATTTCGGTTAGTAAGTTGATAAAACTATTTGGATTGTGAAAAATAATAGACATGATAAGGGCATTCTTCTTAACTTGTAATTTCGGGACGAAATTCTTTTAAGGGGGGAAGATTGTAACGACCCAGAATTTTAAACAATTTAATTTGGAAATATTTAATTAATTTTAAATATTTGAATGATGGTTTGGATTGAATTTTCAATATAACTATGAATTTGGCGATTGAATTTTAGAATTTAATCTATTGAAAGTTGAATAAAAATTTGAATCTTCAATTTTAAGCTGATTAAAAATATTTCAGAGGCTTGTAAAATTCATATTGATAATACTGAAGATTATAGAAGCTTCAGAATTGAATTTGAAACTGCTTTGTTCAGTTTTGAAATTATACCGTTTGAATCGATATTTAAAAATAGCCGTCCGAGGCACAGTCTCGAAATTCGATGAAACTAATTCCATTGGGTCCGTAATATTGAGTTATTACCGGATTTCAAATTTCGTATTTTTCTGAGTTGATATGTGAGCACACGGTGAGTAAACGCATTGAAATTTTCAACAAATTCAATTTAAAATTAGTTACCTCAGCACGTTACCCTCCTAACATTATGCCTAAGAATACGCGTAAATCAAGTAATCGTGTCTTCTCCTTCCTTTCAGCCTACAATCACGCCTACACGCACGAGATGAAATCGTGCAAGCATGGCCGTGTTCCCCTATTTTAGCTTCAAAATCTAATGGCCGAACTCCCCTCTTCATTTCAATTCTACAAATCATAAAAATAAAATAATGGCCGCCACTTATTCGAAATCTCCCCCCTCTCGTTCAAAATTTAATCAAAGCCGAGGTTGCAATCTTCGTTCGCGAGTTCGATCTCGAGCATCGCAAGAGGGCGCGCGCTCGAAGCATGAAGCGGCGTTCGTGTTGGCCATGATTGGGAGGGGCGGCACTCGCAATTGGAGGTCGCGCTCGCGTTAGGGTACACGCGGCGACGTGATGATGGGGCACGTTAAGATCTGCAATTGGGTCGCGATTTAAGGTATCAGGCGACGACCTGGGATAGCGGCGGCTAGGGTTCGCATGGGCGTTCACGTGAAGGAGGCGACTCGCGATCGAAGTTCGCGAGGCAAAGGAGGGGGATGGACCTGGTGCCGCGCAATTCTTGGATGAGCAGTGCATCGCGATGGGTTTGATGGCAAGGGCGAGGCCAGTTTCGTTCGCGTGTACAGGTGCTCAAGGCTGTGAGGTATAATTACAAGTTTATTTTGATTTCATTTTAAATAATAAATGTTAACGGCAAGGAAAATTATTAAATTGATTTTTAGTTTGAATCAATAGAAAAAATAATAATAATGTGTAACCAGTATTTAAATTTTTACAGTAAGTTAAATATTTAAATTTTTAACATCTTGATTTGAAATTAAGAAATTGCGGTAAAGAAAATTATATGTAGATTTATAGATTTACAAAAAGATAATACAATATATTTTTAATATATATATATATATATATATATGAAAGTAGAAGAAAATATATATAGTTTAGAAATTTTCAGTTTGTATAAAATTTACAGTAAATAAGTTTTACTTTAAATATGTATATATATAGGTATTAGGGAAAATTTATAGGTCACAGTAAAGTTTTAAAACAGTTTTAAATTTTAAGTTAACTTTAATTTAATTTAAACCTAAGAAAAATATAATAATAATGAACTGAACTGTTTTAAAATTTAAAAATATGTCTATAACAGACAAGAAAAGAATATAGGAATTTTAAATGATAATATAAACTGTTATTTTTTTTAAGTATAGGTATTTGTAGTCTAAATAAAATTTATTTATTTTTTTTTAAAAGGAAAAGTTTGGTTTTAATTAAATAATTAGATTACATAAAATTTATAAAAAGGAAATTTAGTTCAATTGGAAATTTCTAGTTAGAATTATTTTAAAAGGAAAATTAGTTTAAATAAATTTATTAAAGAAGAAACTAGTTTAAATAAAACCATCAGTTAATTTAACTATTAAAATGAAATCACCGATGAATCGAAAATTATCAAATGAAAAATTATTTTTCGATCTGTTCGAATATTAATAAATGGGGTAAATATTTATACAAGGTATAAATCAAGAAAATCAAGTCAAGAAGGGAAGTGGATTGCAAAATAAAAGCAAAGGTGAGAACTTCTCACTCTAAAGGGTTTATTTAAATTTTAAATAGTTAGATTTAAAATTGATTAGACTGTGTTGATTGAATGCTTGAATGATGATTGTTATATATATATATATATATATATATATATATATATATATATATATATATTGGATGTGAATAGACCCTATACGTCGTTAGTAAGCGGAGGTTATTTATTAAACCCATATACCGCGATATTCCACCTTGAAGTGGAATTGGTATTATATTAGTATATAGCAATATATATATATATATATATTGGCATATGTATATATTGCAGTTGATTGATTTCCCGCATTGTATAGCGGATGAGACCCTATTGCACCGCCTATTAAGCGGATAATGTTTTGTAAATCCCATATACCGCGATATTCCACCTCGAAGTGGAATGGGTATTGTGCTAATGTCTGTGGATGCAGGGAAATAGGTTGGAGGGATCCAACTGGATTCCTCACAAATATTTATTTGATTTCAGATATTGTGATATTTGATTGTTTATCATATCGATATATGATATTTGAAAGTCGTGATTGACTATTTGATGTGATGCATCATCGGATCCAATTTTGAAGTTTAAAAATAACGATTTTTATTTTTAAGGGATTTCTAAAGTGATTTTTGAAAGTATACGTTTATAAAATATTTTTAGAATTGATTCATCTTAAATAAATAAACGTTATAATTTTAATATTATAAAAATTATGATTTTTGAGAAATACAGTTAAAAGTTGATTTTTGAAAATATGGGATTAATGATTTTATAAAATAGTTTAAACTGGGATTTCTGAATTTATTATAAAAAGTTTAAAAATAGGATTTATGAAATTTGATTGTTTTATAAATCAAAATGATGAAATTATAAAGGAGTTTAAAGACGTTTTAAAAGAATAATATAAATTGATTCATATAAAAGATTTATAAATTGATATTTATAAGTTAAAAATATTGGAATTGTAAAACGAGCTTTTATAAGTGTTAGAATGAATTATGAATGAATTTCATAAATGAATGAAATCTATAGGATTATAACGGTGAAGTTATAAATAAAATTTTATAAATAAAATTTATAAAGTTATTTAGGGAATAGATTTGGATAAATAAATGAATCTTATAAGTTATAAGATTTATAATTATGAAGTTTAAAGGAACGATTTTGTAAACAACTAAATTATAAGCATTTAACTTATAATATGGACTTTCGGTATATAATTGAGTTATAAATCGAATAGGTTAATAAAGGAAATTATAAGAGGAAATAGTTATAAAATAAATAGAAATGGAATTTATAAACATTGTTTTATAAATCCGCAAACGACTTATTTTGATAAGTAAATTGTTATAACTTATTTATGGAGTTATATTCACATTTTAGACAGTGAATAATCCTTTGAAATAAAATGAATAGAAATGATGAAATTGGTTAACAAGTATATTCACGTTATTGAATAGTGAATAATGTGTTAAAGAAATGGTTTTGAATGTGATGTTTTAAATAGTATTAAAACGATCTAACGATGTTTTAAATGTATTAAGATTCGAAACCATAGATTTCAACATTCACTGTTGAAATAGACGTTTTCGAGAAATAAAAGGAAATGGTGGACTATAACACTGTTGTTATAGTAAATGATTTCCGGAAGGAAATGTTTGGTATAGTATTGGGATTTATATATCTATTTTAATTTTGAATCCCTATACTAGTGATTTTGGGTTGTCGTAACGATGTTTTACGCAACATTCGTTTTGGCCCAAATAAATATGTTTAAGAGAATGATTTCCTTAAAGAATGAAATATATACTTAATTTCAATTGCAGTATATTGAATATTTTCCAAGTGTAGAAAATAAATAGACTTGTGAATTACTTATAAATAAATAAGTATGGAAATGTTTTTCCAATATTAAGTGAATATTTTGAATTTATCCTTTTGAAGATAAATTGAAAATGAATATTAGAAATCGAATGGAAATCGTATATTCATAAATATTTTGGAATGTAAATTCAATATGGAATTTATAAATGAAATTGGGAAATTGGGTTTAAAAATAAATATTGATTTATTTTTGAAGTATTGAAAATATATATCTTGTAAAGATATTTTTGGAAAATAAATAATTTGGAAAAAATTATTTGGAATCTGGTGATGTTGTGCATATCCATTGATAGTTCAATAACCGACCATCAATATTTACCTTTAAATAGGTATTTGTTGTGATTTGCTTGAATTTGAATGTCACACTTATTTTTTTTAAAATAAGCGCTCACTATTCGGGTTAACCGAGAAAGGACCTTGGAATCGTATAACCCATTCCGAATATGTGATACGTCGTTATGAATTGCATTTGAAGATCGGTGTTGAAGATCGGATATTTTCGAAAACGAAAGGGTTTCTTGTTGATTGTCTCTGCACTGGCTGATCCCCGGTATAGAGATCTCCATATGTGATGGGAAATCCGGACGTGATTAGAGATTATCCGGATTGCAAGGACTTCTTTGTAAGTGCCTTCGGTTCTGTTCGAACCCGGAACAGACTTGTATGGATTGTATGTCTGACATTACAATTGAGATATAAAGCTGATTTCTTTCAAATATATTTCTGTTGGTGGCGGAGAATTTATTCTCTTAGCTTAACACCCTTCTCTGAGACGTACGAGCTCAGAGGTTATATAGTTGAAGGTTATCAGCAATATATTCCCAATTTGGTAATGTGACATGCTGAGTGTTGCTGTGAAATGATCGTTGTGTTGATCATTTGCGATAAGATCATTTGTTTGATCGTTTATCTTTGTGATCATTTCTATGATCATTTGTTGACCCAAAGCACAGCTTTTGTATAAAGCGTGGCTTTGTGGACGAGACTTCATCGAGCCTCACAACCCGGTAATGGTCGAAACAGGAATCGTGGCGGCAAGGTTTCAGGGATCGCTTCCCTAGGGTAGGACCATTCCTTCTGGAAAGGGGTAGTATCATGGTATGGAGCCCAGATACTTACTCATGTGGATACACTATATCTATTACTGTGTGGTGTGTTGGAATCGAGGCCTCGTATAAAGGTCCAAAAGGACCGGGGGTGGTATATTTGAGGTTTCTTACTCCCTGGGAAAGGGGTAGCTGGCCTTGTTTGGCAGAGATCCATTTGGGATGCTCGGGGACGTCCTTCCAGAGGCGTTCCATTTCGGGGTTTGGGAAGTTCATTTGCCCGACCATTTGTTGGAAATCCATTCTTCAAATACGTACCCTGTACGGTTTTAGTTATATAACCTGCCATGGAATGTGGTGGTAACCTGCTATTGAACATGGTAGCTATAGTAGGCATAGTTCGAAATGTCTATGTTGGCTAAGATTTATATCTTTACTTTCGAAATGATTTTTACTACACTATGCACTAGTAATAATATCAAATGTTTCTTTTTAATGCGTATCAAGCATCTTTGACTATCATAAGGAGAAATCTCCTCCGATTCTGCGTTTGCTTTGTGTGTGTGTGCGGGAGGCCTTATGGTAGTCTCATTTTTAAAAGCATTTCGAATTGAATTTAAAAATATTCCTCTATTTGATTTTAAAGAAAAATAAACTGTTTTTAGTTCCCACACCAGTCACATGACTGACTCGGAGTTTATTGTTTTCCTTCCTAAACTCTAGGTGCCCACCAATTTCCACACGGGCAGTCAAGAGTTAAGGTTTATCAGGATATTCTGGAATTCAGGAGTTGCTGGAGGCAAGATGGATGGCATTGGCGTATTTACTCGTATATAGTATTTCCTTTCCGTTGTTTGTTGTTGTTTGTTGTTGTACACTCTGATGATGATGTAATGTAGAAAATGTAATAAGTGATATAGTTCTTTGTTTAAAGATTATTCATTTATCTATTATATGTTGTTCCGCTGCGAATTGTGAGATTCTGATATTGTTCTGTTGTTTTCTTTCCGTTCTATTTTCTTTTCTCTCTATTTTCTATCTTTTTCTCTCTTCTTCTGTCTTTCTCTTCTTCTTAAACCCTAACATTTCGGTTTTTCGGCAACGAAAAATCGTGATCGTTACACAAATGAAGGAAGAGAAAGGAATGAAGAAATAAATGAATTCATGCAAGACGGAGGAGCCCACCCACCCACTAACCCATCGACCAAAATTAAAATCTAATGGATATTAAAATGTACATTCGAATATTAATGGTGGATTAGGTAGATGCTAAAGATTACTTGGAGGATACACTTTCTAAAGGGCAGTTTAGGCAGTCCCTTAAAATATGAATTAGGGTTTTAAGTATGTATAAATACCACTTATGTCTCATGTAATTATCTCATCATATTATGCAAGTTGTAGCCACAAAGTTAATGAGAATTAAAATGGCTTTCTAAGCCTCTTCTTCTTTGTTCTTTACATGTTTTAATTTTATTTTATACTCATTTTTATTTACATGCTCGTTTTCCTTTTGCGTTAGTAGATTAGATTTCCATTTATGCACTTAGTTTAGTTTTATTTTTATGCAAGTAGTTAGTTCTTTTTATTTTAATTAGCTTGCACTTTTCTTTTTATTCTATGTTGAAATTTACATTTTTTAAATGATAACACAAATGAGAAGCTAAATCCCTTCAATTTAGGGTTAATGAAGCTCTATCAAATTATGCAGATTCAACATATTTTAGTATTTATGATCTCTTTTTAGAGCTTAATGAAAAATTGGATTGTGATGTAAGTTTATTAGAGAACTTGGTAGTCTATGTTGTGTTTCTAATCACACATGGACTATACTTAATCCAACATAAACACAGTTTACATCATCACCTTACTAATCGATTTTGATAATGAAATTAATGTAGAATCAAAATTTTATGATCTATGTTACTAAAAAAATAGTACATAGATTATGCTTAAAATAACATTTGCTTTGACTTCATGTTCATTTTCATTACAATTAATAAGTGGTTTTAGTGTTATATTAAAATTTGATTGTTTAAGTTGTATTAATTAATAACACAAATAGATCATACTTACGATAAATACATGACTAATACTACTAGATTAAAATATGAGATTATAGATTAAATTTTGTGTTGATTTATGTGAGAGTATGAAAGTGAATTTGCCTCTAGATTGTCTCTTAATCTCATATTTTTATTCACTAATGCTTTTAGTTAGTTTTTACATTTTTTTAGCTTAAAATATTTTCAAACGCTTTGGATTATTTTGATTGAGTAGAATTTAAAATTAATTCATTTCCCTACGGATCGACCCATATTCACATATGTACTACAATTGTACGCGGTGCGCTTGCGATTTTCAATGATAATATTTTTAACGGCGAATTTCTAATCGATAGAGAATTCATCGTTATCAAAAATTAGCACATGCCACTACTCTACTCTCCTACATCAATACAGCTTCGAGTCAAGTACCTCAAGTATTGCTATAAACAATAAAAGGCTTCATACCATCTAGAATCATCGATACTGGTGCACTAGTTAGCAATTCTTTCAATCTAAAAATGCAAGCTTGCACTCTGCATTCTATGACAGTTTTGGATGCATGCTAATCCTTTGCTGCAACCACTTTACTTGGGTCAATTGATAGCTTATGGTAAAAACAAAGATGATCGAGAAAGCAAACCTCCCTTCTTTAGAAATGACATTTGGGAACGATGCCTTTATTTAGTGTCTCCTCAATATATTAAGCATTAATAAAAAAACGTAGCTTATTTTCCTCCTTATTTTTCTAATAAACAAGAATTTCTTATACATATAATACTGTGAACTTATTCAATGGCAATCTAAATACTAAACTCATCTGACCAATAAAATTGGCTAGAGCAATGGTTAGTCGGATGACGTAAATAACCACTCAAATAGTTAGTTTGGTGTGAAAAAGTATTCTTGGCAATACTATCACTTTCCACTTTCAAATAATGAAAAAAATGATCGAGTCAGGAAAATACCTATGCTCCTACAAGCTGATCAAAAAAAATCATCAATGCATGGGATGGATAACGATTCTACTTCCTTAGCTTATTTAAATCTCGACAATCAATGCACAGCCATAGAGAACCAATAACCTTCGTTATGAAAGCTATGGGTACTCCTTACTTCGAGACGCTTCTAAAAATAAAATCCATTTGCAAAAAGTCAAAAACTGTTATGAACTAAAAGAAGATAAGAAGTCATTAGAAAAGATGAGAAAATGTTATTCATACTTATATCAGTTACATAAGATTGATTGATACAATTACATTACATAAGCTCCTTTATATATCGGCCTTGGAGCATGAGATGGAACATATCCCATGATGTGGGATTAAATAGAAAAACACAAAAGCATATTCACTTTTATATTTACATATATTGTAACACTCCCCATTGAATATGCATCTTCGAAATCTTGGATGCTCATATGGTTGCTAGAAATTGTTTCTTTTGAAACGTCCATGACAATTACTCCCCCTCATTATTATCTTGCTTTCATACATCCATTCAGTCGTTATAAATATTGTCTGTTGCCTCATTAAAAACCTCTGTTAGGAAACCTAATGGGAAAACCTTGAGCGAGGAAAAGAGTGCAACTTGCAATCATAGATATCATACAATGATATTCCTTTTAAAGAGTTTGATACTTCGGGATCAAAATAATGCTCATTAAAACCCTTACTAAGAAAAACCCAATGGGAAAAATCTTAGTGAAGGAAAAAAAGAGTACAATAACATATCTTATTTTCTCATTTCTTCAAATGAAGTGTAATACTTCTGGATTAAACTAATGCCTCACTAAAACCTTACTAAGAAAAACCCCATGGGAAAATCTTAGTGAATGGAAAAAGAGTACAATATAGTATGAGATATTTTAATAATTTATAGAATTAAATAGAGTTTGATACACTGGATCAATATAATACTTCATTAAAACCTTACAAAGGAAAACCCGATGGAAAAAACCTTAGTCAAAGATAAAAACACATTTTAACTTGAATAACATATTTGAGATGTTATTTCTTGAAATGACGTTTGATTCTTCTATATCAAGACAATGCCTCGTTAAAACCTTAGTAAGAAAAACCCAGTGGGAAAAATCTTAAATAAGGGAAAAGAGTACATTGTAACTTATTTTCAAGTGTTACTGGGGAGTTGATACTTCTAGATCAAGATAATGCCTCATTACAACCTTACTAATAAAAACCCAGTAGGAAAAATCTTAGTTAAGTAAAAAGAGTGCATTATAAAATACTTATAGATGCTCGCCCTGATTTAAAATTTTCCTTTGAATTCATATTCGTCTTTCAATAACTCAAATTAGTTATAGATACTTCTGGATCTATAAATATGAATCTCATTAATAATACAATTTATTAATAGTTTCCTTCGATACAATCAAATTTTCTAAAATTGTTTCTTCCAAATATGGTTTGCATTTTATGCATTTTGTATGCTACTTTTATGAAAAACACTTCATGTGGTTTCATTTTTGTGCTTCAAATTAGTTTTGCGCATTGCAACTATACATCTTTCATGAATATTAAAAATTTCATTACAACATTACTAGAAAGCATGAAGTAATCTACTCATCTTGAAGTATATCAAGATTTTCATTACAACAATACTTAGAAGAAATTTGTAATCTACACTTCATGTCTTTTGCGTTCTTTATAACTACAAAAGTTGTATGTATTCTTTAGAAATTTGTATAATTTAATAAGTATTTGCATATCGCAACTACCACTTCAGTGGATATTAAGAGTTTCGTTACAACGATACTTAAAAATAGGAAGTAATCTACTCATCATGAATTATATTAAGATTTTCATTACAACAATACTTAAAAGTAGGTTGTAATCTATGCTCCTTGTTCTTTGCCTTCTTTATAACCACCAAAGTTATTTATATTCTTTAGGAATTTGTATACTTTCATCATTTAATATGATTTAAACCATATTTATACATTCGGGGTATATTAAGCATTTCAAGTACTTTGCTACTTTACGGACTACATGTCCATATTTCTCTATTAGTAAAGAATTCATGATGGCCAGTCATGTTTTCCCCTAATTAAAGATCCTTAATTTATTTATAAACATAAGCACTTTATTATTTACAAATTTATCATCAATAATTATTTCTTGTCGGTTCTAGTCATGATTTATTGAGATATCTTTGATTATCATGTTTTAGGTACCTAAACCACTTCTAGGGGAATTGACAATCATGTCATTAGTCTCTTCAAGAGCACCCTTAAGTGTTTCTTCAAGAACACTCATCTCTTTTATTTGACATCTTTATTACTTGCTCCAAAAGTATTTCATACTGACTCTTGTACCATATTTCAGATATGGTTTACACATTTTGATCCTTCAGGGATTTAAAGCTATATTAGAGAAAGTCTAATAGGGATATTATTAATAATTTATTCAAGTTAATCAATATTTTGCATCATTATACATGTTAACAAATATTTAACATTGATGATCAAAATGAACTTGTATCTCTTTATCCTCCCCCTCAATATTGACAAACATTGTCACATTAAATAATAATTATCTTTGGATTCTCATTTTGATCAACTGTCATATTGCTACTAGCAAATACACCATACATATTAATAATAGGAGGATAATTATTTTATCAATTAATAAGATGCATTCAAGTGATATTTGTGAACTTCTGGCTCATGTTTAAATATGGGATTCAATTATGCCAAATTTCGTGAAATATAATCTAGTTGAAATTGTACCAACTTTTTCTAAAATAAGCTTCTGGCTTCCAATTTTAGAAAAATGCAAAGGTATTCTTTGACGTTTTCTTTTTAGTTCCAATATGGTAGCCATTCATTTATATATCCTCAAAACTCAACAAATTTCTTTTAAATTTGCTTAAGTATAATGTATTTTGAGTTAAGGTATATGTATCATTTGGTAATACTATATGGGCTCTTCCGGACCCTTCGACTATATTAGAAGATTTGCTATGGTTGAAATTTTTAGCTAAATATTTTCAGATAGTTCGGAGAAAAAACTTCTGGTTTTTCAAAATAATGTGAGTAGTTGCACAATCTAGTGGGCATATATTATCACTCAAATATTGATGGTCCATATCTTAAGAACTAAAGACAATATAGTTAGTCAACTAGTAAATTTATAAGCATAAATAAATGCTAGTACTTTCCAAAATTTAAAATAGACTACTGATTAAAGCCAACATTATTGGTACATTATTTCAATTAGTTATGAAAGGAAAAACATACAAGCACCAACTTCCAACTGATTTATTGAACTGAAATAAAATAAAATCCACATAGTAGACTTCAGGCTGCTACTATTGATCAATTCGACCATATCATTTATTATTGCACTTAGATTTTCATCATTAATGAAGTTTCCTTCATCAACTTCGAAGAAATGATCTAACTTCAGGTTGGTATTACTAGGCAATCCTTTCCCATAATTTTAGTTTAGAAGTAATTCTAAATATAGAGGAATTGTATTTCCAAATAGATTTAAAGACTTGAAACTTCAAGTTCAACAACTCGTGTCTAGTGTTTATCAGTGTAACCATATTTTGGTGGTCATAATGCTCCTTCAAGGAGTTTCATAGGTCAAGATGATCTTTTTCAGTTAAATGTTTTATTTTAAGTTTGTCATGGATATGACACCTTAAAAATATAAGAGCCATTGTTTTATCCTATTGGATTATCATTTTTATGGCATTTTCTAAGCAATGAGATTGTAATTGGATGTCAATATCCAATATCTATGACAAAAAGTTATCTTCTAATAAGTCCAAAGCTTTAACTTCAAGCTTGGCTGTGTTTATCATATTACCAACTATAAGCGGAAATAAAAATGCATAAGCATCAAAATATTGCTCATGGTATATGATCAATGCATTTCATAAAATAAGAAACCATATCTAATAGTAGTTACAGTGAAAGAATAAAAACATTAATGCAAAATAGTAAAAGACAACCAAATATATTCTATGAAAGTGACTATAATTTCTTATTTACATCATTTTGATAGCTCTAGATCCAATCTCAATAATTGCATTCATTACTTTCCTTGAAAATGCAAAATTATCCTTGAAAATATGGAAAGGCCTTTATATGGATTGATTGATGGAGAAGAGATGAATTATAATCAAAGATTGTGCTGACTTGATTATGTTCACTTTCATAATATAGGCAAATTTAAGAATATGAATATGTAGTATTAAATACAATTTATTAATTCATAACACCTGCAGTAGTGAGAAACATGAACCTGTAACATGTATATACGTTATGATCCTTGTCAACAATAAGAGATATAAAAGAAGAATAAATGTATAAAGTATTCATACGCATCTTTGTTGGACCATTCTCATTAATCAATTAATTTTATTTAATGATTTATTAATTACTACTAATTAATATATGAATTTATATATGCAATTATTTACATATTGTAAGCTAAAAAGAGAGAGAAAATTTATACATCACATAGTGTATGAATAATATCATGAAAAACAAAATAGTTTGACTTAGCAACTATAAAGTACGTTGTATAAGTTACAGCTATTGATAACATCAATAAGTTTATTTTTGTGACATGACAATAACAGGTAAAAGATTAAACATATAAAATAGTAGACATTGGAATATCTCTTTGCTGAAAGAGGAAAGATGAATGAGTTTTACATATAATATAACATATTTGATGTGTTTATAGATATTAACATTCATTTTATGAAGAATCCAAAATACTTACTTGATGAGCCAAAGGAAACAAACTTGATCTATTATATTTTACGTTTTGGAAGACATGATTGGATGCATGGAAGAAGGGAAAAAAATAGAAAATAAACTTCCTATTAGAATACCTTGTTTTCTATTAAAAAGAAAGAGAGTAGGAAAGTAGATATATTTCTATGTATTTATTTGGCTTAGTAAAAGCATCAAATATATCAACAAATCTTTTCTGGAAATTTTTATTGTTATTATTATCGCCACTTCTAGAATGAAAATTTTTCTATACATGTATTTGGTTTAGTAGTTAATACCATTGGCAAATATTTTTAGAACTTCAGGTTCTAATTTTACTTTAAAATAAAGTCTTTGTTTAGTACTTTAGATCCTAAATGGTACAACTTGATTTTCATTATCAAACTTCAGGTTTGATTGCAATTGGAATTCACCATAATCTGAATTAGCTTTTCTAATAATTCAAAGCCTCACATCACAAATTTATACATTTGAGTTTTGATATATAAATCTTTTTTTTAGGAATACAAACTTATATGCATAATTTTTATTTGAGAACTTCAGGTCTCCAATATTAAATAAATATAATGAAACGAGAGGACTCTTCATAGTTGTATTCGAACATGAGAATCATAATACTATTTCTCTTCGAGGAAATAGTATTTACCACATTTCTAATGTCATTTCAACATTTTATTTTTATGTTATGTCTTCTGGACATATCAACATCTTCTTCTGGAATTGCTCGCTTATATTTTTTTTCATGGCTTTATTTTAGCTTATGAAAACTTTAATCTTTTACCTTCGCACATATGAACTTCAGGTTCTTATTCTTTCATATAGACTTAATACGATCTTCTAGATACGTATTATCCTTATATTTGTTTCTCTAAGAAACAGTGAAATATTTCTTCTGAAAATATAAATCATGTGGTAAAATTATTTCTACAGTTCTCATTCAAACCGAAATCCAAACAAAAAAATTTCAAAATGAAAACTTTTTTTTTCACCAAACAATGGAATGAGATCTAAAAGTTTAGATCTACAATAAAATAAGATCTAAAATGATAAGATTAATAGAGCAAGATCTATGAGGTAAGATATGTATGTATGTATGTATGTATATAATGAAATCTGGAAAATTAGATCTATGATAGATAAGATCTAAAAAAAAATTAACAGAATAAGGTCAGAAATTACATCTTAGTATATGGAACAACTTTAGTCTCAAGTCAAATTTAAAATTATCACAAAAAATGGACATACATGAATGACAATTAAATAAGAGATTCGATGATTAAAATCTACAGATCTAAAAAAAAATATCGTTTGAACATGATATTAAAATCCACAAGAGATCTAAAAAATTAGAACTAAAAAAATAAGATCTACAACAAAACAAGATCTGAAATACATGGAAAAAAAATAAGATGTACAAATATAATCAGATCCAAATAATTAGATCAATGATACAAGGAGATCTAAAAGGGAAAAAAATTAATAGAATGAGATCTGAAAGATTTGATCAATTAGATCAGAAAAATAGCTTACCCTTTAGAAGATATATAAGAACTTCGTGTTGATAACGTGTGATGAACTAAAAGGAGATAAGAAGCCATTAGAAAAGAGGAGAAAATGTTATTCATACTAATATCATTTACATAAGATTGATTGATACAATTATATTACACAGGCTCCTTTATATATCGGCCTTGGAGCATGATATGCAACATATCGCATGATGTGGGACTAAATAGAAAAACACAAAAGCATATTCACTTTTATATTTACATATATTGTAACAAAACTTGTTTATTAACCCCTTTTCACTCTTTTTGGAACCATGTGTCTAAGTGGCAAAATGGCTGCATTAGCATCTTTCTCAAGATCAATTCTGAATTTAATTTCTTTTAAGGGAGGTAAACCGCATCTACAAAATCATATGGGAGCCCTTACATAGAGCCATCGAGCTTACAATACATATCTGAGTAACACACTCAGCTGCTCCTTATCTAAATAATCCTCCTACCACAATCAACACTTTCCCATAATACGACATTCAATACATACTCAAATTACTCCATACCTCGAAAAGCTAGAAAATACACATGACATAAGAGTTCTGCACCACATATTAATAGTTTCAACATGTAGCATATCATAGATAAGTGTGGCGATCCCCCAATAGGATTCAACACTACTATAGAATCATGCGCTATGTGAATCTCTAACTATAAACTATCTACCAACTACTAGAAATAAAAGTACAAAATGTTCTAGTATAAAATAGATTATTAATGATAAAATCAAAAAGAATCAATAAATCTTTCTTCGTGACTTTAGAGTTAAATACTCAAATGCTAACAACTGGTAAACTCATAAACACCGCTAACAAATATTCTAACTTCATGCCTAATAAGTAACTCAATACCTTGAGATAAGAATCCCCAAACTAATTACATCGGTCGAGTAAAATAACTCTAGAGTTTTAAAAAAATAGGAAAAAATACCAACCCAAACAAAACATGAAATTGCATAATAATACTCTTTCTTTTTGGCAGATCACGTGCCTTCCATTCCTTTTACACTTTAGTACAATCTTCATTTCATTTTGCTTTCGAATCATTTTATAGAAGAAAAACTTCACCAAAACGAATTTACTTCGTCCACTTCGATGCCGTTGTCAACATTACTCCTTTACCTAGCTCAATAGCATGTGTCGCCACCTAAGATTCAAATGCCGTAGTGATGTTAAGGTGCAGTCAGAATCTGGAATAGCCACTGCCAAAAGACAAAGACAGCCTCCTGAAATCAAATTCCTAGATCTGAAAACAAATGATGCCTCCTAAAAATAAATATCGTCACCTTCTTGACCTATGATGCCTAAACCATGCCTGGAATTCGTGCTTTCATTGCCTTTGCTAGTTTTAGTGACTTTCGGACTAACTTGAATTGAATTTTGTTGGTTCTTGAATTATTATGGTCAAGTTATGGATGTGTGATGTCAAGCGACATCGCTGTATGCGTTATTGATGCTTTTAATTGATTTGGAGCTACCATCGAGAAATTCTGAACTGTTCCCTTCAACGAATTTTTTGTTCGAAATAAATCTAAAATAAACTAGAATGATGGTTTGCCGAAAGGTTCGTCAAAGATGATTAAGATGTTGTTTGATTTGAGAGAAAGGTAATGAAGCTTTCTCTTCTCTGAAATTATGTGATTGAATTGTTTGGGTATTTGTATTGATCAAACTTTGATGATGTGTTGAAAACGATAGGAGTGTGCGTGTGATGAAAACGGGTAATCGGATTGTTTTTTTTTAGTCTGAAGAGAAACTGATAGTGAATCTGATGTTTTTCCTTTTGAATGTGGATGAGTTCATATAGGCTTGTAGAGGAGATCTAAGTATAGAAAGAAAATATGGGAGAGGATAATAGAGAAAGATATGATTTGTGTAATAATTTGTTTTCTTCTGTAGAAAATAAAAATCCATATAGTTGGAAACAAATTCTGTTATATCATCCACAGCACATTGCTTATGTACATTTTTTAGCTTCTGATCTGTATTTATTCTCCTTTATTTGTATATACAAGCTCTAATTAGTGCTGATATGTTTGCTTTTGCTTCAGATCTTTATATGTTTACTTCTCTCTGCATACACAGCCTTTTTTGTATTGAAAAGAAACTTTATCATAACCAATATTTTATAAAAAACCTATAAATATACAACACAAGACCGACACGTTAACTAAAAAAATGATATTATCATCAAATAGAAATCGTTGATTGCACTATTCCGCAATCTTCACCTTTTGATGATAACGAACATATGTTAAGATTTGTAGATAAAATACAGATGTGTTTGTCATGTGTGAAACTTGGTGAGTTTTAGTTAAGCTCCCATAATATAGATGTTTCCCCTACACACATACTTCCTATACAAATGCCCTCAAACATAAATTATCCTTTTTTAGCATGCTCCAGACATGTGAAATAATAGGATTTTAAATCGAAAAGGGATGGAAATTATAATTTGTTTAAAAGTTACAACAGGGAGAAGAAAGAGACAACACGTCTTAGATATTGTAAAATCAACTGCTACCACTATTCTAAACCACTCTCCCCCTTTGTTTTCATTAAAAGTATGAGTAAATAGTCAACAAAGTCAAAGAGAAAAAAATAGTTATAACTCAAGAGCAAAAATATCAAGCTTATATATTTTCAGTTTGACATCAGACATGAATTATAGCACTCATTATTGTTAAAAAAAATTACCCAAACAGAAAATGGATGATAATTTTTAAAAAAATTGTTAATTTTATAATAAGTGGTTTGATCAACAATAAACATAGTATGTTGCAAAAAAAATTCAAGCGAAGTATTTATGTAAGGATAGTTTTATCCCTTACTCATTATAAATGAGTTCAAGATACTTATATCCATACACTGCCGTAAAGTCTCTTAGATAGAGAAGAATAAGCATTGCTTGATGGGTTAATATCACCCGACGCTAAACAATTTTTAGCACAGGTCAGATATCCTTAGGTAATGTAACTTTACATCCATATCACATTAACTTTTCATGCGTAGGCCTCTATTGATTAAATATTAGACTTTTATAGATATTTAATATGTGATTTGCTTTCTGTATGGAGTGTTTACATGACGTGTCCTCAATATACAATATTTTTTGATCAACTTTTACTATGTTCTGGTTAATATTAATCATACCTACACATACATAGAATTAAAAAAATGGATCGATAGAACATGATAGATAAGAAAATAGTGTGAGATACGTCATAATAAAAATAGAATGCTAAAACTAATGCATAACTTATACAATGATATATAATAGTAGTATTTTTCTCAAGAGCATAACAGTTCATTTCCCTACAACTATGTAACCATTATTCAAAGATTTGGTAAGCATAAATAGGTTCAACTCAGTCGTAGCCACATTTTCCCAAAGCAAAAAATAGGTGGCAATCTAAGTTTCTGCCATCTTTGATGATTAAAAAAAAAGGAAATGTTAGAAAGGTTAAAAATATAATTCTAATTATATATATAGAATGGAAAACAAATGCTAGAAGAAAGTGAAAGAGAGAGAGAAAAAACCTAAAAACAAATAGAAACAAAAAAGCTAAACAAACATTCAAATAGCAATTGTACTAATCAATATCCATGATCCCCGAATCTAGAAGTAATTACGAATATCTATCTTTCAAAGGAGGTTTTGTAAAGATATCAGCAAGCTATAAATCAGTGGAGATGAATTCAATGCAAATATCCTCCTTTTAAATATGATCTAGAATAAAATAATGTTTTACGTCTATATGTTTAGTATAAGAGTGGTGAACATGATTGTTTGACAGGTCAATTGCACTTTTACTATCACATTTTAAGGGAACACATTGAATTATTAAGCCAAAGTCTTATAAGGTTTGTCTCACCCATAGAATCCGAGCACAACAACTGCATAAGGCAATATATTATGCTTCAGTTAGGGCTGTCAATTTCCTACACGACCCGAAACACGACCCGAAACCCGCACGGAAATTAGCAGGTTAACCCGACCTATTTAATTGGCGGGTCATTTTCGGGTCAACCCGAATTTGACCCGTTTATAAACGGATGGGTTTCGGGTTGACCCGCCAACCCGAAACTGACCCGTTAACAACCCGTTTATACAGTATATAGGTTAAGCTGACCCGTTTACGACCCGCTCCGACCCGTTTATGACCCGTTTGAACCTTATACGGGTTATACGGGTTGACCCGACCCGTTTACGACCCGTTCCGACCCATTTACGATCCAATTATACATTATACGGGTTGACCCGACCCGTTTACACCTTATACGGATTGACCTGACCCATTTACGACCCGATCCGACCCGACCCATTTATGATCGGGTTACACGGGTTGGGTCGGGTCAACCCGTTTATAAACGGGTCGGGTTCGGGTTGAGCGTTTTCGACCCGTTTAATAAACGGGTTGACCCGACCCATTTAAAATCAACCCGAACCCGACTTGACCCGACCCAAACCCGACCCGACCCGACCCATTGACAGCCCTAGCTTCAGTGGTAGACAACACAACACAGTTTTACTTTTGACTAGACAACGAAACTAATGAATAACCTTACATGAAACATGTTCCACTGGTGCTTTTTCTATTCATAAGACAACCTACATAATCAACATCAAAATAACCAATTAAATAAAAAATATCACAAGAGGAATACCACAAACCAAATTTTTGTGTGTGCAAAAGATATCTCAAAATTCGTTTTGCGACTTTTAAATGAGATTCTTTTGGATTTGCTTAAAACGTGCACAAATGAAAATGGAAAACATAATATCCGGTCTAGAGATAGTAAGAAAGAGAAGAGAGACAATTATACCTCAGTATTTCTTATGATCAACTACGATTTCCTTTTCATCGTTGGAAAGCTTGGTAGAAAGACTCATGGGAGTTCCTAGTGGCTTTGCATTCTCAACAACAAATCTTTTCAATAGCTCTTTCACGTATTTGATTTAAGAGACGGAACTTCCCTTATTGCTTTGCTTGACTTGAAGTCCTAGAAAATATTTCAACTCACCTACCAAGCTCATTTCAAATTTATCATGCATAACCTTTTCAAACTCTTCTAACACTATACATGATGTCATCAATATAAATTTTTACAACTAAAAGGTCATCATGCTCAAGTAATATAAATAAAATAGTATCAGCACTTCTTAAATCTATTTTCCAAAAGATACGCACTAATACACCATACCAAGTCCTAGGAGCTTGTTGGAACCATATAATGCTTTTTTAAGTTTGTACACATGATTTGGAAATTCATGACTTTCAAAACTGGGGGTTTATTTTACATAAACATTTACTTTCGGATAACCATTTAGAAAAACACTTTTTACGTCCATATGCTTAAGTTTAAAACCTATGAAATATGAAAAATCTAGCAAAATGCTAACGGCCTCTAACTTATTAACTGGGGCAAATATTTCATCAAATGCCTTCTATTTGATTATATCCTTTTGCAAACAATCTAGCTTTGTTTCTAATAATATTCTAGGGTTCATCAAGTTTATTTTTGAATAACTATTTTGTTCCTACAACTGGATAGTCATTTGGTCTAGGAACTAATTTCCAAACATTAGTGCTCACAAACCGGTTAACTTCATCTTGCATGGCAATCATCTAACATTCTTCACAAAGTGCAACATCAATATTTTTTAGTTCGATTTCAAAAACAAAACTACTATGAATACACAAAGCATAAAGTTTTTTGTTGAATGAAGAGTGTGTTTGTATACTTGCCATTGGATTACATATAACTAATTTTGGTAGATGACTTGATTTGGACTTCAAGTTCTCAATTTCCAAACTTGATTTTGAACGCTCGGTAGTGCATGGATCATCTTGGTTGCTGTCTTCGCCACATCTCGCATTTGCACCATCGTGTCCATCATCTTTTCCATCCTTTCCATGGTTGCATCAACATCTGACTCATCAAACTCACATTAATTGAATCCATAATTGTTTTCAATCGTGTGGATGTGGTAGGTGTGGTCGACCGCTTGGGTCGTGTAGGCTAGGTTTTTCCTAGGCCACAATGGCTCAGATTTAATATTTTCAATCATACGGATGTGGTTGATTCGAGTGCCTATAAATTCAAGCCTAACCCTCTCCTCTCTTCTTATATTTTTTACAGCCAGTAGCGAAGCTCTGCAATTTCCCTTCTCCACTATTCTTTTAAACTATAAAAAATTTATACAAATTGGAAAGGATCAGAAATTAGAAGAAAAGTAAGAGAATCAATCAACAATATGTGTATTCGAGGTAATAAGGTAATATATATATATATATATATATATATATATGTATGTATGTATGTATGTATGTATGTATTTGAATCGTTTTTCTATCCCAATTCCAAAATCTCTTCTGAGATATGAAATTCTAACATATGTATATACCCTTATATATATATATATATTTCTTGGATTAAAAAGGATTTGAAGATGAATCAAAGGTTTACTTCAGATCTAGAGATTTGATCGCTTTAAAAAGGTGATTGGGAAATTTACATATTATTTATGATTTTGAATCTATTCCTTTGGCATACGTTTGATTTTTATGCCTGAATCTATCTTATTTGTGATTTATAGGCTTTCATTAGTATAGAAAACCATTGACTACAAATTCATTTTTTAGATCTGATTTGAAATATTATTATACCATGATTTATAAATCAGTCCCAAAGATTTTTAATTTAAAATTATGTATATTTTTATTCCTGATCTATACCTGGGGTGTTAAATATTGATAAGATTTTGAATATTGTCCTATTTGTGTTGAATTGTACATTTTTAGAAAGTTTAATTTAATGGAAGAACATCCGTTTGATTTTTATAAATTGGTCTATTTCTCCACTTTTCATAGAAAAAGACGATGTTTGATTTTACAAGGAATGTATGCATATAAAAAGGAAGAGATGTGTAAAGTACATATTTATTCTCTGTAGTTTACATTGTCTATTCCAAATAAAAAGAAACCATTCATTTCTTGTAATTTCAAATGAAATCAATCTTTTCTTCTATTATCTTTTGTTTTAAACTAATTTATGGAAATTATAATGGAAAATCTTCCTACGGAATCTAATTCTGGCAAATTAAATATAGGAAGCATATTCTCGTTAAATATTTATGATAATATTTTTGGTAGGAGTAGGTAGTTTATAGGTAACTATTTCGTTTATGAATAAGAATAGCGTCTAATTTATGTGTTATTTATGTGTAATGTTCGCTTAGGATAGTTTATTATTAGATAGGATGGGAAAGCGTAGAGGAGAAATTAGGAAGGGTAGTAATTCCTATTAATGGGCAATAAAGTTAGGAGTTGCCAATTATGAATATGATATAAAAGATTGTAACTCTAATTAACGGGCAATAAATTGAATTTGGGATTACAATTGATTAATATGGCATAGAATGTAATAACTCCAATTAGTGGGAAAATAAATGAGGAATCAATTAGGAGTTACAATTAATAGGTGTAAATGGATTAATGAGATTGTTAAAAATGGAATAGTTATAAAAATATTACTAATTGAAAATTAGTAATTATACATAAATGTCTTAGAAAATGCCCATTAGGATTATTATGAACAAACTAACATTTATGAATTATTACAAAGGGATTTATGGGTAATTAAGTATTTAAAGTAAACCTTATAACATTAAATAAAAAGGGAATTAGTAAACTAAGTCCAATTTTCAAACTAGGAATAATACTAAGACCCAGAATATATGAACTAAATTTTGTATAGGTTTGAGGTAGTTGTTTGGACTTAATAGTTTGGGATGTGAGGTCAGTAGAGTCATACGATGGAAACTGCCCTTTATATAGAGGCTACTAGTATTCATGTGCACTTACTACTGATGTGAGACATCATTAATCATAGGAATTGTGACTACGCGAGATATAGGACCTACTTTGGGGTTGGCGGTATTACGTGGTTGTTAGAGGGACCACCTCTTTCTGAGATAGAAAGTACCAAATTAGTGATTAAGAGTAGGGAGGTATATCTCCGGAGGGGCTCGCTTCAGGTTTGATGTATAAAGTGGCTGTAGGATCTGCCTCTCTCCAAAAAAGAAGTTTAAAGTAACCAGGTGAGATTCCAAATTAATAATTAAAAGTGACAGTGGATATTTTGAGAAGGGTTCGCTTTAGGATTGATGTCTTAAGCGATAGTTAGATTATAGAGTCTACCATTTTCCTATAAAAGAAGATTAAGTAGCCCAATGAGCTTCCAAGCGATGTCCGCTAGATAGTACCACTGAGGAGCCAATTTTTATATAAATTTTGGCTCATTAAAGAGCGAGTTGTTATAGTTGATATCAGAACCTAAGCTAATAGATCAAAGGAATTAGGATAAATTGAGAGAATGTATTCGTACTTTCTTATCTAGTATTATTATATTTTTACGCTAGACTCTAAGAATCCTGACTATATAAGTAGTTGTAGTTCTACTTCGTAGGAATGGGAAAAGTAACTATGGATTGGTAATATCTTAGATTTAAAATTTTCACACCGACTCCAAAGTATCCCATTGAGTGTTGGTGATAAGGCGCCGATGATGAAGAGCATGGGTACAACATATGGTAGAATTTCATAATCTGGAGAGTGTTCAACTTGATGGATGAGATCTAGCTACCATGTGATTTTAGGATTTTGATGATGACTTCCAGCCGGAGATAAAGTATCATTCCAGATAAGTGGAAAATAGAACTATGTATGTTGCTAATGTTCGAAAATCGGTTTTGGCAAGGGAGTGTCCATCAATCTCCTTCAGATGGCAAACCAGATTTGGAAAATTTAGTCAGTTCCTTAGTCTAAACCTATGAGGGAATTTATACAAAATATATTTTGGAAACGCGATGGATTTTTTGGAAAAAGAGTTTTTGAAGGATTTATTTTATAATTTTGGGAAGTTTTGAAATTTTAAATTTTTGAAAAACATGTATACCTATAAATTGGTCATGTTAAGAAGTTTTGGTTAATAAAGGAGAAGGTTTCGAAATCCTTAAATATTTATATGTGTGTGTGTGTGTGTGTGTGTGTGTGTGTGTTTGTATTAGCAAAGGTTTGATTTTGATTTTTGGAAAGAAAATAGTTTTTCAATTTGGAAATGTGTTGTAAAGGGTGAATATTTAGCCCAATGTTTTCTTGTTTACACAAACCGAAGTTTTTAAAATTTTCTCTCTTTTAAGGGTCGGATAAAATAGGAATGATGTTTAATTTTTATTAGGGTAAAAAGTTAAAAGTGTTGTTCTACTCGCCAACTATTAGAAGGAATATTTCTTTAAAATTTGAAATAATAGTTGGAATATTTTGGTTCTTGAGTAGTGTTGTTGGTCGTAGCAATTTTTTTAGGAACGCTGTGAATTGTTGGAGAATGGTTCGAAACTAGACGGTTGGCTTTGACACCACGGTGATGAGGGCAAGAATTTTTTAGGTCATGTCGATTCAAAGGAAACAGCACGAAACGATTATTATTATTTAATCCGACCCTAGTTGGATCTAGGTTCAACCAATGCCCAAAACCCATATAGCAGTTGACCACCAAGCGGTAAAGCTAGAGCGATCTACCAGTCAAGGAGTTTTGGCACAACCTGAACCTGGAATGTGACTATACAATTCATGCCCAAATTCCCTCACTTTCATTCTTTCATTCTTCATTCCTCAACCAATAGAACCCAATCTTCATCCTCGTCCTCCAAAGTAGTAGCCTATCTCCGCCGTTCCACTACCTTGCCACACAGTTTGTCTCCTTCTCGTAGGAGCAGCAACCTCACCTGCCCATTGCGCTAGTTTTTGCACGTTATATCTTTCCCTACCACCACTCTATATCTAAGCCATATTTCATTCCTTTGACCACTTCTTCGCCCATGTTACCTTCTTAGACTGTCGGTTCTTCCTCACACCATCCTGGTCTCACCCCTTAAGAGGTCGCTTGGCTGGACTGGAATGAGCAGAAAATTTCACCGCTTTTGTGTTAGAGGAGTTATTTATAAAGGTGGGACTTGCACCGATCCTCCGCTTTGAGACCATCGGGCAGAAGTGTTACCTGTGCTGCATCCACCTTTTCATTGCCATATTGGCATAGAGTTTGGATGAAGGCAATAATTTGTATCGTTCAAAGTGAAAGGGTGCCCAGATTGAGCTGACTAATGATGATCACACTGAGGTTTTGAAGGTTCCGTCGAGGATGCGGTCTTAGATGATTTATAAGTGGCTGATCCAAATTTTTTGAAATGGATCTTTTTCCAGGATGTCGCTGTTTGGAAAACAATAATCAACATCTGACTACTCGCATGGTTGTGTGCATCTTTCAACATAATATAATCCCAAAGACGGGAAGTTACGACCCAATTTATCACATGGTGTGGAATACCACCCATGCTATTATTGGTGACATCACCGTTAATTGGACCCGCACCTTTGTGGTTCATTTTTTCGATCAAGGAGTCAACACTCCATAGAGTTACTTTTTGTATTGTCAACCCTTCATTCTCGGCTTTAGGCAATACGGGTGGATCTCCATGAAGAGGCAGCTTAGAAGATGGTTCCTTTTGCCATCGATGGATCCTCCCTTAGGAAGATGGCAATTCTAAAGCCACCAGTAGTGCCAACAACATGTGATATGGTGTATAGTTGCAATACTATGACCATTCAAGGGTCACAACAATGGCTTAAGCTTCGGAACTGGAGCAAGACATCTCGTAGTCTGTAGGCTATGTTTTAGGATTTATGGTGTTGTTGTCTTTTCCCTCACAGCATTGTTCTTTCCTTTTAAGTTGTTTGGGTTGTAACTGTTAGTTGTCTCCTATGAAAAGGTACGTATGATATTATGAGAATGTTCCGATTTGTTTATTGTGTTATTGTTTTTGGATATGTGAGCCTCTTTTATGCATGCATAGCAAAGAAACAATATAAACATGGAAATTTCATAAAGACACTTAACTAACAGTAAATGCAATATAAGACTGGGAGTTTTGAATAGTTGGAAAATTTTGGCACCACGAGCCAAACCCTAGCACCACTATTGCCGCTTGCTTAGATCGCTTTCGACCTTGTAGACCGCTAACCCTAGCTTGGATCGCCATGAACCAGAAGTCGAACGTGTTTTACTTCAATGCAAGGTTGGTTATGATGTGGTTATCCTACTGGGTGTGGTTGCCAGTGAATTTGGGGCGACCGAGGAGAATGGTGAACGAAACGGGCTGATTATTATTTGTTGGAGGTAGATAGTGGATACATGTCTTGCACTTGACGCATTCTACTATCTTCATCCAATGAATAAAAATCGATTAGCTCATGGCCTCAAAGGTTTCAACGAGATGGTTTATTATGGACTTGATCATCCTGGATTAGTCTTTCTATCACATGCTTGATGTACCTAAGAATAGAATGAGCTTTTAATGTCGCTTTGGACAAAGCATCCTTTATCGATCGTCGATTGATAACGGGTAATTGTAGGAGGAATAAATTCAATGAATGATATGAAAAGCTGTTTCTTTTTCTGTTGCGAGTGAACTATCTACATAGGATAAAGCATTCGTAGTGTTAGGACACTGAGCCCATCTCACATAGATAACACACTACACTTTACCTAGTCAATGCTTGGAATCCAATGAGTAGGCACAAGTCAATGTCTTTTCGAAATTCAGGCGTTAAACATATGGTGATTTCTAATCAAAAAATAGGGCTGCCTGACCATGTTGGATACAAATTCTGTTATATAGAATGAAGCATTTGTCATCTCGACGTAAATCCAATGGAGGGACACCGGTACATTAAAAAGCAGAATTGACATCAGTTATGCCTTCACAAATGATTCCAGCAACGCCTACTTCTTTGGCACCACAGACTCAATATGGTCAATTGGGGTCGATTGGTCTGGTCGTCGATCGAACTCCTCCGAACTTTAGAGTTTTACTCAACCCTCCGGAGAAAACTTCTACTATTATTTCTGCTAAAGTTGTGCACAGTATTTGTTTACAGCATGGTATTTATGGACGAAGATGTGCGCCTTCCACTGAAAAATGAGTTTGCACACATGCCTCCTTCGAGGTAGGCCGCCTGCCATCGGTGCAAGTGCTTGAATGGTGTAATGCCCCATTCAACCATTTCTTAAGTGACTCTTATGAATTTGGGAATAACCCCCATTTCAGATTCATCCTAATTTTATGCAATTTTGACGTGTATTTATGGTTTTTTTATGCCGATATTCAACCGTGCTTCAAGCTCAACGAATTGAAATGCTTCCTTTCATTCAAGAAGAGAGAGGAATGTCTGCCTTTTGTAATTATTGAAGCTTGGAGAAATCGCAAAATTATATAGTAACTCCAAAGCAACTTATCCCAGTTCAAGACCCAATATTTCTTTGTTAGATATTCTAAAGGATTTAATCGTCTTTGGTCGACAAGGGTAAGTTTCTCTTCTCTTGTTGAGATTTTTTACGGTGGTGCGGGGTTTTAATAGACTGAATGCTTCTTACAGTTATTTTGAGGCCAAATAAAGATCCAACACTAGAGTCTATCATCCATACTCTGAAAGCCATAGATACTAGAGAGAGAACAGTCAAACTTTTCCTGACGGATGAGAATTTGCATCGGTATAGATTGTTATATCCCAGGAGGTCAACCGTCACCATTGAGGTTCCATCCCCTACCCATTCTAGGATTAGAACATGCTCCACTTCTTCATCGCACATTTCCAAAGAGAACGGTCTACAAGGAGAAGAAGATACATTTAGTGGATCGATTGAGGAAATTCGTGAAGAAAAGGGCATTACGACCAGAGTTATTAGTTCGAACACGATGCCCCCGATCTCGGAGAAAGGGGAAGAGGAGTTCAAACAATGAGAAGTCTAGGATACAGTGATCGTAGAAAAAGAGGAAGCTGATATTGAGAGTGGAAGTGACAATGACCTCTCCATTAGTGATTAGGAATTTGATGTGTATTCCAATGAAGGAGATCTCGAATCATGCGATGAAACTCCGGGAATGAGTCCCATTCTCTCGGATTCGCCTCCCTAAGAGGATATTGCTAAAGATGCTCCCCAAAAACTGAACGACTTCATGGTTCTCCGCTTAAGGAAATCGATATCAACTTTTGGGACTTGAGCAACGTTTATGTGGACATTGCGGAACTCATGGGAGATGATTTTGAATCCAAGGGATTGTCTCCTTACTTCAGTAATGCTATTTTCAGAATTAGCCTAACACCCACTGTAGTCGCTTCCCGACCCGGGTTGTGAAGTCATTTTTAGGGTACCTACGACATGTTACATATTTCACTAGGGTCATGTACACTTATATATGCATTATTTGAGCTCGTTTTCTACCGCTAAAATTACTTTATTTTTTTATATTAGGTATAATGGGAGGTCGTGGACTTTATGAAGATCTTGAACAATTTATAGATGCACAAACTGGGTCGAAATGAACTTCAATCCACCACCAGCCCTGAGATACCGAGGAAGAATGAGTGAGGAGAAAAGATTGGGAAGCTGAAGCTCATCGTTGGGTTGACAAGGACTGAGGTAGAGTTCATAGGGTTGGCTATAAGAAGAGGAAGACTCTTGATGATTGGGAAGAACCATCCAAAAAGTAGAGAGTAGATCGTGATCTTAATCCTTCTAAGCACCATATGTCACCCCGACTCCAGTTTCTATTGGAATTAAGGTTTTGTCTTCTACTATTCAATTCGCTCCATCAACTTAGAGTCCGTCAACTTATGTTGTGCCCGCTTCTAGTTTTTCATGCCTTCGTAGGAGGCTTGCTTATATTCTCCCATCCGGTCCACCTAAATTTGAAGCCACCCCTGGCTGGTTCCTAAAGGGAGTTTAATTCGATCGTCATATGCCTTTAATTCGTAAGGATTCTTATGTAACTCATCTCTAGGCAATTCAGAGTGACTTGGATCAAGCTGAAGGATGAGAGAAATTATGTAAGCAGTTGGCAGACATAAATCATAACAGCTACCAATATTCTTTCTTTTGAGTCGAAGAAGGATGATTACGAAAGGATGCTGATGGAACATGACACCAGTATCGACCAGCTGACAAAAGAGAGAGATGCTATGATTCGAGATAGTAAGAGCAACGTTAGTTTGCCAAAGGAATTGAAGGAGCCTCTTGCAAAAATTGAAATCATGTTTACAAATGAAATCAACAAAGCCCATGGTGATGAAGTCAAGCTAAAAAAGGAGCTTGAAACTCGAGATGAGATCATCGAAGCTCAAAAGAGAACATTGCTGGCCATGATGAAACCGTCGACAGCTTATAAAAAAACAATTGTCGATTATGTAGAAATTGTGGAATCCCAAGATAAGACCATCTCCAACTAGGCTCAAGTGATTGCTTTTCTTTGAGAAAAAGTTGTGTAACTTGACACTGAAAGGACCAAAGTCGGAATTGAGAAAGCCACTGTGACGGCGGACTACTTAGAGCTGCAAGATACCTTTGAAAGGAAGATGGTGAAGATGGATAACGCAATCCTGAACTTCTACGTCAACTCCCCGTTGCATCAAGGTAGTCTCAGTTATCTATGCCCCAAATTCCAACGTACTCTTGCTGTGGTTTGGGAAGAAATCCAAGCTCGTTTCTGAGAAGACGGGGATGTGTACATTGAACAAGAGCTAGAGGATGCCTATCTGAATGAAGAATCAAAAGGGGCTTTGTTAGAGGGCCGAGAGATTATTCGGGTTAAAAGGGAGCGAGAACCCGTCGATTCTGGCGCAGCTGCAGCTACTAAAGCACTATAATAGCCTTTTAGTTCTAGGCTTGGCAAATCATCCAAGCAACTTCATGATCAAATAAAAATCATTCCGGTTTCAACCGATACTGCTTTTTATCCGTCCCTTCAGCACCTATCTTCGAAGCCTTGGGAAGTCCTGAAACTTCGCCTAAAATTGCACAATCATCTAAAGAAGGAAATAGTGGGTAGTGCGAGGTTGAGAATCACGGTCACTTCTAATGAAGTTAACTTTCTTGTTTCTCCTGAGTTTGAGGACTTCCAACTCATGCCATAAGAACAAGATGAACTGAATGCTTTCTATTTTGATCTTATAGGTCCATCTTTAATGCCTGTCGAACTACCAATTTCTCTAATCTCGGGGCCTATTGTTGTCTCAACTACTTCAACCTTATTTCTGTAACTGCTTTGATCACCATGCCCATGTTTAGCTCGCAACCAAGGCCATAATCTGAGAAGATTGCTACGTTTCATGGCCTGGACGATCCCTCTGCATCTCAAGAGGGGGATTTAACTACAGCTGACACCCGAGAGCAGACATACCAAGCTAGCCAGCTAGGTAAAACTAAGCAACAGATGGTGATGGGTAAGAAGGAGAAGGTAGAGGAGAGAAAGTCTTCGAGGAGCTCCCGCATGTCCTACAAGCGCAAGACTAAGGGAGAGTCTTCCGAAGGGGACAAAGGAAAAGAAGGAGAAATAGGCATGGAGCCTATAATCGACGTATTTGATAGCTATACGACTCTTGGTGGGGATGTTGAGGGAAAGAAGAAACTTCTGACCAAAGGCGAGAAAGGAAGTGGTGGTTAGGAGCATTGACATGCTTAAGTGACCGTGGAGCTGGATTTTGTAACATTTTGATTTGTTCGACATGTATTTGTACAAGGGAATAGTTTGCACTTATCACTTTTGTTGTTGTAGCATCCGTATTTTTCATTTTTTTGGCTGATATTGTGTGGGTATAGCCCCCACATTATTACTTTGTACCGAAAATGTTACGAAAAATGAAAAGATTAATGTTTCTACTGCTGCCACTTTCGTGTTCTTTTTTATTTAATAAGTACTTAGCTTGTTTTTATACCACTTATTTGTGTACATTACACGATTGCTTATTCTGTAATTTCTATACTTCATATTGTTGGGCCATGTTTTGTGGTTCATGATGCCTTTATTTCCGCGATTTCACGCATAATTATGCATTTTTCAGTTTTACAACTAGATTTGTAATGATTGCCAAAATTCCTTGTTCATCATAACAGGACTATGGAGTAGTTTTCCTTTCAACTTAATGTTGGTGTTTGCGCGCCCCTACTTTGTTTACTCCGAACATTTGATAAATAACCGGTTGATCTAAGCGATTCCTCCGATGTCTATTGCCAAATTTACTTTGCGGTTCCTATCTTCGGGAACTTGTGACTCGAATGTCAATGATTGGAATTATTTGTCGATTTCTACTTTTGCAACTTTGTTGGACTCATATCGATTCTTTTTTATAGTGGGAGTTGATCTTTGCTAGTCGTTTAATAGACAAGTTTCCCGGTGTTGTCAGGACAATACCGGTACTTGGAAAATCTTAACGGTTTGCTGATGATGTCAGGGCAACATTAAGCAGTGCTTAAGCGACTTATGAAATGTGTGGCTTTTAAGAGTGCATGGCATACGAAATATGTGGCTTTTAAGAGTGCATAGCTTACGAAATGGCAGCTTTTGAGAGTGCGCGAATTACGGAATGTGCAGCTTTTGAGAGTGCACGACTTACGAAATGCATTGCTTTTGGGAGTGCACAGCTTACGAAATGCGCAGTTTTTGGGAGTGCGCAACTTATGAAATGCATGGCTTTTAAGTTTGAGTTGGTTTACTTTCATCGACTTGGTGAGTAGGTGGAGCGTACTTGGGTGTGGTCTCACTTTACCAAGCAGCTAATGAATATTTTGAGTCGGTTTAATTTCATCAACTCGGCAAGTAATTTATCTGAACACGATTTTATTGGTTCAAGAAATTGTAGAGATTTCATTGATAAAACAGAAATTAGAGCAAATTTTGCCTATTTACAATGCCCTTAGTGTTGACTTGTGGCTTATTTGCGAAAATAGGAAATACACAGATAAAAGCTAAATAAAATAATGTCGGAGCGAGTCACTATCCCAAGCACGGGAATTTGAATTCCATCGACTCTGGTCAGCTTGAAAGTGCCATCTCTGAGCTTTTGCTCAATTGAGTAAGGCCCTTTCCTATTTGGTCCGGATGTTCCTGTAGCTGGATGGATCCATTTCAGGACGAGATCTAAAGTAGGTTTGCGGACTTTGGAGTTGAAGTGTCGTGTCACCTTTTTCTAATGAGCCATGGTCCTTAGCTTGGGTTCCTTCCATTTCTTGTCAATCACATCAAGTGACTCGAGCAATAGCTGTTCATTCTTATTCTGATTGAAGTGTTGTTTCTGATGGGTGGGAACTTCCAATTCGTCCGGGATCAATGCTTTGGATCTGTATGCTAGGCGAATAGTGAGTGTCCAGTTACTGACTTGTGCGTCGTCTGGTAAGTCCATTAATCAAGTGGAAGCTCATCAACCGAATTTCCTCTAGCTTTCATTAGCTGTTTCTTGATAATGGACTTGATGTTCACTGCCTCCACTTGCCTGTTAGCTAGAGGGTGTGCCACTGCGGAGAAACTATTTTTGATGTGAAACAAATGCAAAAGCCCTTGAAATTAGTGGTTTCGAATTGAGTTCCATTATCTATGATGATTTTCTGTGGCACTCTAAACCTATAAATAACATTTTTAGTAACAAAGTTAATTACTTTCATAATGGTAATAGTAGCCAGCAGTTCAACTTCGGCCTATCTTGTGAAATAATCAACAACAACAATAGCATATTTGGCTACTCTTTTAGCATTTGGGAGCACACCGATCAGGTCAATTCCCCAGACTACGAACGACCGTGGACCAACCATTGATATAAGTTCTGTGGATGGAGTTCTTTGTATTTTGGAAAACTTTTGGCATTGCATACATCTCCTGACATAGTCTGTTACGTCATGGTTGATGGATGGCCACAAGTAACCGTATCAAAGGATCTTCTATGCTAGAGTTTGCCCTACAATGTGGTTTCTACAATCGCCTTCATGGACTTCTGTGAGGATCCTTTTGGATTCATTATTGATTACACATCTGAGTAGGGGAGTATAGAATCCCTCCTGTAAAGAATTCTGTCCTGCAAGATAAACCATGGTGCTTTTCGGAGTAGCTTCTCTCGTTTGTTCCGATCATTGGGGAGTGTACCTTTAATCGGGTAATCTTTGAATAGCTCCATCCAAGATTCCTCTTCAATTTACATAATTCAATCAATATACAAATCATCTATGTTGGGTGGTGTAAGCATTTCGACTGGGGCCAGTCCCATTGACTGAGCATCTCTGGAACTGGCTAGTTAGCTACGTGATCTACTTGCATATTCTGTTCCTTTGAAATATGACATAAAGCGTAGTGCTCGATGTCAAGCGAAAACTCCCACGCTTTTGACATGTAAAGGGCGAGGTTTCCCTTACCTGGTACTCCCCTTTCACTTGGAAGATGACTAGATGAGAATCGCTGTAGATATGCACAGCTTTTATTCCTTATTCTTTAGTGATTTTTAACCCTACCGTGGTATTTTTCTTCATTGTTGGCGGTAAAATTCCAGTCTTAGTCTTAGATCATAGAAAATAGATCATCTTTTGGAGGTTTTGAATAATACTCCTACACCTGAATAGGATTCATTTGATGCACCGTCAACAAACAACTTCCACTATGGCACCATGTCCGAAGTGCCTTCTTCTTCTTGTCCTGCTCGGTAATTTCGACGATGAAATCAACCACTACCTGTCCATTGATAGCTCTTCGAGGGTGATAAGTGATTTCATATTGGCTTAAATTCCATTTTAAAAGTCACATGATGTCTCTGGGTAATACAGCAGTTGTTTTAGTTGTTGATCGTCAACACCTTGATGGGATAAGCCTGGAAGTACGGTCGTAGCTTCCTCGATGTGATCAACAGGCTATGGCAATTTTTTCCAAATTTGGGTAATTCTTTTCAGCTCCAGTGAATTGCTTACCGATGTAGTATATGGGCCACCGGACCTTAGCCTCTTTAAGTACCAATGCTGGACTCAGAGCATGGGCCGACACAGCTAGATAAATGAACAAATCTTCCACATTTATCGGCTTGGATAAGATTGGCTTGGTTTCCATACGAATTCTTCAAAGGCCGTCAAGAAGGATTCTTTTTTTTTGAAGTTCTACTTTCCCTTTTTCAATGCATCGAAGAATGATATGCATTTGTTAGTTACTCAGGAAATGAATCGCTCAGCGCTGCAATCTTTCCATTTAGAGTTTGTAATTCCTTTTTAGTCATGGGGGCTTTGACATTCCTTAGGGTGGTAATCTATTTTAGATTAGCTTCAATGCCCCTTGCATTCACGATGAAACCAAGGAATTTGCTAGAAGCAACGTCGAAAGAGCATTTCAATGGTTGAGCTTCATTCCATATTTCCGTAATATTTCAAACATCTCTGTAAGATTGTCTAAGTGATTCTCTGATATTCCTGATTTAACAAACATGTTGTCCACATATACTTCCATGATTTTCCCGATCTGATCTTTGAACATTGTATTTGCCAGCCGTCCTTAGGTTTTTACTGTGTTCTTTAGGCTAAAGGGCATAACTCCTGGGTTCATACATCATGATTTGGTCATATCCCGAGTAGGCATCCATAAATGAAAGTTGCTCGTGGCCTGCCATAGCGTCAACAAGCTGATCGATCCTGGGCAACTGAAAGTTATCCTCTGGGCAGGCTTTGTTCAAATCTGAGCAGTCAATGCATGTTCACCACCTCCTATTTGACTTTTTTACTAAAACCGGATTTGATACCCACACGGGATAGGTTGCGGCATAGTTGAAGCCGTTTTCCAAGAGCATGTCCACTTCCTCTCTTAGTGCAGCAGACCGTCCGGTCCTAAGGTGTGCCTCTTCTACCTCACTGGAGTATATTTGGGATAGATATTAAGTGCGTGATATGCTATCTTCAGTGATATCCTACACATATCGGAATGCATCCAAGCGAACAGTCTAGACAAGCATGAAGAAACTTGAATAATTCTTGTCGTATCTTGGTTCCAAGGTATGATCCTATTTTTAGTACTCGTGTCGGCCCATCCATGTCTGTAGGGACAGGCACTGTAATCTATACCGATGCTACCTGTTCCTCCCTGAACTCTTCTTTCTAGGGTCCATAGCCTTATCAAATTAGCTGTGGTCCCCAAGCTAGGGCGGTTCTGTAGTTTCTATGCTGACAATTCGCGAATATGGAGAATTTACTCCACACTCTTCCCCTTTTATTTCTTTCTTGTTTTACACAATTCAACGATCTGTCATTTCTTTGCAACATTTTGGTCCACCTTTATAACTCCAACTTTGTTTTCCTTAGGGAATTTCATAATGAGACATCATTATGCCAGGATAATTCGAAAATCAACGAGGGTCGACTATCCCAAGAATGCATTATTGGCCAAGATCTCGTCAATTATCATAAAGATTTGGGTGAGAACCACTCTTCGATCTCTTGTTTCGAGCTCGATAGGCAGATCAATTGTGTCAATCGATTGTAGTGGATGACCGGTGAATCCTTGGATTTTGGTTTGGCATGAAGAGACATCTTTTTTGTTAAGCTTTATTTCGTTGAATGCATGTCAAAATAGAATGTTTACTGAACCTCCGGTATCAACCAACACCTGACGTACGACGGCAGGTCCGATTCCTATCATCACCACCATTGGATCGAAAGCTGGAGCTTGTATTCCTTCACTATCTTGGTTTCAAAATACGATGTCATCATTGAAAATCCTTTGTGGTTTAGCGGAGGTCACGTCTTCCATTGTAAAGAAAGTTTCCTTTGGAGCATGTTTGAGTGAACTAGCATATCTTTCCATCTTGCCACAAATTTTCTATGCCGGATGAGAACCTCCCAAAATGGTATTGATGACCGGGATATTTTAAGCTTGTTTCAATCCATCTTTGCTAGATCCAGATTGGTTTTCTTAGATGTTAGGAGCATGAGGTCTAGTTGGCTAATTTGAATTTCGGGGCTTCTTCACATACTGTTGGAGCTTGTTTTCTCTAATCACTTCTTCGATCACACTCTTCAAATAGCGACACTCGCTTATGTTATGCCCGTGGATTTCATGGAAGCAACCAAGCTTCCTCGACTTTCTTTGTTGCTCAGACTCTTCTTTCTGAGGCAGCTTTAGGTACTCTTTTGTTCCCTTAGGTCTACAAACTGTCATTCAACGGACTATATTCTCCACGTTTCAGACCTCTGAGTTTCTTTCCCCTTCCGTTGCCCTTGTCGATGTTCTAATGCCGGTTCTTCCTTTTGTGGTCCCTATCTTTTCCAACAGTTGCTTCAAAA
This sequence comes from Allium cepa, assembly GCA_030765085.1. Lineage (NCBI taxonomy): Eukaryota > Viridiplantae > Streptophyta > Magnoliopsida > Asparagales > Amaryllidaceae > Allium > Allium cepa. Next base: position 447,476,938 of record CM060935.1, on the reverse strand, counting down.
TTCTTGCTATTTTGGTTGAATTCTATATTACTCTAAATTGGTTCATTTGGTCGCATGTAAGTATTTTTACCTTTTAATGTATTTTCCTCTTCCAATCTCAAGTATGGACTAGCCTTTCGATTGAATTCTTTCATTGTGGTCGGTTTCTTTATTTTATTCTATCTCCCAAAATTTATCAACAGATGGATCAAGCGGACTAGTGCCATAAAAATTATATTCTCATTTGGATTGTTCACTTCGGTGACAGCTGTGTTAAAGCAGTTCATGAATGATTTTAGTGATTCGTTCGGTCCTTGGAAGTAATTGAATAAAGACACCACATCCTTTGGCTGAGCCATTAAAGTTTAAATTATTCCAACAACTTCATAGCTAGCTCGTCAAAGGTTAAAATAGATCGAGGGAGTTTGGTAAACCACAGGGAGGAAACTCCTTCCAAATAATGGGGAAACATCTACAAAGAACTGCATATGTTGCCCTTGCACCATCCATATTCCAAATGCACTTGTACAAGTGCGGTTGAGGTTCAGTAGTTTCATTATAGGAGGGCATAGCTGGTGGCATGGTGAATTTCTTAGGGTACTCTCCCCTTAGGATACTATCGGTGAAGGGAGTTTGGCTCGGAGCGGAACCCCAATCATCATTCTTTCAACCCTTGCTTTCTTCCATTAATCGTTTGACCATGTCTGCAATGTATGCCTCACTTATCCATTTATCCACATGTCAACTGTCAGTAGCTGCACCAAGCTTTAACTTTGCAAACGATCTTGGTTGGCTGGCTGAAGCCTAGGCTCTCCAATCTTTAGGTGAGTCACATTACAGAGGTCCATTGGAAGGCGGTTGGTCTTGTGGGTGGAGTTTGATTATGTGAGTTCATTTCACCTATGTTTTCACTCCTAAGTTCAGGTTCGCAGTAGGCACTTTTACAGTGGTCGGAGTGCTAGCAATTTCCACTGTCATGATGCTTGGAGCTCCACTCATTACTTCCTTATGCTTCTATATTTTATTTCTTCTACTTGAACTAAAAGTAGAAGAAAGCTCATGCTTCGCAGCAGCCATGGCTTTAGGTGTCATTCTGGGAGTAGTTAGTGATTGGAGCACTAAGAGAGCATCTATTTTTTCTATAAGAGCCTTTTGACTGTTTGCCATTTTCTAGTTAATTTCATTAACCATCTGGTTCAATTCTCCCTTAGTCACAACTTCATGTTGTGTGGAAGATCCTAGAACCTGATCTCTAGAGTTAACTCCAACAACAGGTTACTGGGGTTGTTGACTTCAATTTGCTAAGGGTTTGTTTCTTCTCTAGCAATGGAAGCTCCTATGGATCTTCTAGAGGTAGTTCTCTTTCTTTCTAGTGCGATTGGTTCTCAATAGCAAATCTTGTAAGTAGAGATTGAGGATCTAACTTCAAAACCTACTTGATCCATAGTTGATAGCTAGATCTAAGCCTGTGTTCAAATCTCAGTGAAAGCACCAAAATGTCATCCCAAAAAATGGATCAGCATCCAGGATTGAGTGTGAAAACACTGGCCTTGTTCTTATAGAGCAATAATATAGAAAATAAAAGTAAAAAAATAGGAATTGTAAAAAGACAAGAAGATTTTATGGTAGTTCGAATGTTAATGAAGCCAGCATCCACTTTATAACTTTCTATTAATTGAGTGCTGTTACAAGTTGAATCGGTTACAATATGATTGACTAGAGAATCACATTGAACCCCTAAATGACTATTGTGTGGGAGGAGAAAGGTGAAGAATAATCTCTGCAGAATTCCAGCAGCCGGTCTAGAAGGTCCACTTTATTTTGTAGATAGGATTGTAATTATAGGCGCATGAGAGAAATTGGGTGTAACGACCTATAAAATTATTAATTTTTAATTGGTTTTATAACGTATTTAATTTGGATTTTGAGAAATTTTAATAATAATATATTGAAATAAAGTTTTAATATTTGGTCTACGTATAATTAAATATAGCAAATGATAAATTTTCAATTAATTATATCAAGGTTTATTTATTATATAATTCTATTAAATTCAAATCAGTTAATAATTGGTGGAAATAAATTTATTTTCAAGACCTGAATATTTTTACATAAAAAAATTCTAAATCATCTTCTGACTGAGACGTCATTTTTCGTTTTTTCAAATTTGGACTTCTATGGCTCCGTCGATCTTATTTTCTGCGTTTTTACTGCATTTTTTCTGCTAGTGAAAATTCAAATTTTTGTAATTCAATGGTACCACCAATATCTATATACCATTTTGATCGTCTCGTTGTACTGATCACTGCGGTATATTTATTTCTGTATTTTGAGATCCGTTACGCGACGGAAACAATAAAAACGTGCGTCATCGTTGCTGAAATTTGTAACTTGGATTTATCTACTTTTCAAATTTGAAACCGTACAACTCATACCATATTAAATTTCTTTTAAAGGTTTTAGCTAAATCTATGGGTGAGCGTTGCCACACATTTCCACCTTATATTTAATTCTCTGCCGTTTCAATTTGCATTCTATCCGTTCACATTTCATTTATTCCTTTTCTACCATATATTCCATTATCTCTTTCTGCTATTTGCTAATTGCTATTTGCTCATTCATGCGATCATTTAATTGAAATCAAAATTTCAACCCTTACTTCTCTTTTCTTTTCAAATTTGAAATGTACTATTAAATCAAGCTATTAATTGCTTTTATTTTTTTTCCTTATATCAACGTACAGCTCACACAATTATAAATTGCATTAAATTTTCTGATGAACCGCACCATGACCGTTTATATTACATTCATTTGGAATATATTCATTTGTTTGAAATCTTTCCCTTTCTCTCTCATCTCAGTTGGGAATAAAATAAATTTCAGCGGAAACCACGTTTCAATGCTTTTAACTCTTTATAACTTTTGATAAAATTTTCTGTCCTTTTTGAAACTAAAACATATAGGGATATACGTTCTCATTTATTAATTTCTAAATCGTCCTGTTGTCCTTTTCATGTATGTTATATTTATTTATATTTTAACATTTTCTATTTATTTCACTCATCTCCCTACACATTTCTATTTATTTGCTGATTTGTTGCATACGTTTCGTTTTGGAAAAATGCGGTTCATTCCTATTTATTTCATTTCTCACATTTATTTCATCTTTTACTGAAATTCGACCATTGCCACGTCATACCATTTTGAAAGTATGAATGTACAAAACATGCATACGTTTTATATTCATTTAATTGGAACGGTCACTTTAATTTTTGCCTTTAAAATTCCATTTTCTTCACTACAGTCGGAAAGTTATAAAACATTAAAAAAAATTTGAAAGCTCACCTTAAATTGTGCAAAGCGTTTTTGTCTGCCTTTATATAACTTTGGGTTATGCCAGCTGTTACTTTTTTTCCATCAATTCGAAATTATTATTTGTCATTCCATTTTTGGGTCTCTTCATTCTCCTTTATCAACTTCCATATATTTATTTCCCTAGTCACTTTAAAACGTTTTATAATAATAATTAATATATAACCGTTTCATTTTAAAGCTTTTCATACGTTTTATATATGTCAAAAAAAGATGTGAATGGATATTTACTTGAGGCCCACACCGTTTTGAATTATACGTTTTTTCTTGTATTCACTAATTCTTTTACGGCTCATTTTATTTCACCTTTATAAGCTTTTTTTGGTAAAGTAAGGATCTACTGTCACTTTCTTCCCCTCAATTTTTCTTTCTCCACCCTCTCTCTTCTTTCACACTCTTACACACAGCCGTATCTCACCTTGTCACCCATTTTGCCTTGCAGAAAACTTTTAACATATATACATGATATCTTGAAAGGTAATACAACTTGTGCGTTTGTCTCATTAAGTATTGTGTTTTTTTTTGTGTGCGTAAGTTATTTTTTTATTTTATTTTATATATATAAGCCTAAGTACTGTTTCTAAAAACTTTAGATATTTGCATGGGTACATATTTTCATATTGGGTTGGTTGTATAGATATACTAGTATACATTTCAGACCTTTATAGGTTTGTATTAGTCATAATATATATATATATATATTATTTTTACTTTACCTTCATCTATTGTCAGGTGTTGTTTAAAATATAATATGTATATAAGTTAGGTATAACGGCTGCTGTGAATATGTGTAACAATATATGTATAACATTTTTTAAACATGTATATAGCAGCTCATATAAAGGTTTGTTTATACACACTTTATTGTACATATAAAATGTAGGTTTGCATGTAAATATTTGTAAGCATAAGCATCATTTCTCCATTTTTCTACTAGCATTGTGTTAGCATATTTTTATTTTTGGTAAAAAATAATAATAATGATGATGATTACAGTATATTACTTGTAAAGGAAGTCTGCATTTGGTTAAACTATTAGATTTCTTTAAACTTACATTATTTACTGTTATGTATATCTTTGGATGTTAATTTGGTTATGTACATTTAGTTTCAGATATTGATGTTTCAAATATAATGTATATACTATAAGATAGAGTGAATTTGGTTTTTATTTTTTTTATATGTTTGATTTCAACAAATATATTTAATTTAAGACTTATATAAAATGTATATATACTTTAATTTGAATTTTGGGTTTATGGAGGATAATAATATAAAAATACATCTCGCCTAAATTTTTATCGAGCTAATTTGACCCGTTTCCATCGATTTCTTTTACCAGTTTTGATCGTCGATTCGTGTTGATCTTACTTTGCTTTGTGATTCGTGTTTGGGTTTCATAACTCAACTTCATTGTCTATCTCTCTAACCTCGAAAGGTGAGAAATCACTCACGATTAACGTTCTTTTATTTATTAAATTTGATTTCAATTGAAACGACAATTGAAATATGAGGTTGTAGTTATTTAAATTGTTATATATGCTATTATCTATAACTGTTCACTTATGGGATATGACACCATATCCTATTGTTTATATTTATTTTGATGATATATGCCTGCAATTATTATTATTTTCATATCTGTTATCACTTTGCAAGTTCCCTGTTAGTATAGAAATCATTATGGGTTGAAATGATACATACCCGAACGGACTTTAGAATAGGAGAAAATCGTTATGGGTTGAAATGTTAAACCCAAGCGATTTTCATTTAATTGAATTTGGGATTACGGGTTGAAATGATATCCACCCGTATATATTTAGTGTATGGGTTAAAATGATAAATTTCCGTAGCACTTGACTATATGGTAGGAAATATATACAGACACCGTTGGTCCATATAAATATTTTGAAAATAAATTTCTACAGTTGAAAAGAAATATATGGGATTTAATAAATATTGGTTCTTAAAATATTATATATATATATATGGAAATTTTATATATAGATTTAATAATAATATTATTGAGATTGATTTAATCCATATAATATGTTTGAGTATTATTTAAGATTTATATTTCAAATTTACCGTTGTAAAAAGTTGAATAATTAAGATTGGGAGATAAATTTGGGTTTATTAAAAATGGTATTTAAATAAGGATTTATTTAATTAAATCAATTTGAAATTATTGAATGGAAAATTTAAAGGTATGATTTTGTAACTGGATTTTTGATTTAAGTGATTTAATGAATATTTCACATTTAATAAAATTAAAGAAAATATTGAGTAAAATGTAATTTAAGGTTACTTAAATGATATTGAATCTAATAAGGTAGTATTTCAAGACTAGATAATAATGAGGTTAAATTGATATCTATATGAAACTATTATATAGAACATTTAAATATTAAAGCCTTAAACTATATTGGAATTTAAATGGTTTATGTTGAGATTCGGATCTGTATTTGAAGTCAACGTAGTTGAATTTGTTATTTAGAAACTAAATTGAATTAAAGTGAAATTTAGGTTGAACCAAATTTGAATTTATTATTTAGAAAACTAAATTGAATAAAAATTTAGTTGAAACGTTGAATACTTGAAGTTTTGAAATATATTGAAATATAAAGGGGTATTTTTGTGATTACAAATCCAAATTTGAGATCGATAAATTGAAGTTTTTATTTTAGGAATTGAGTTGAATTTAAATTGATAAATTGAGATTGAATTTAATTTAAATGGGAAGGTCGGATTGATGTTGAAACGATTTGTTAAGTTGAGGGAATTGAAAATACTTTATTGTATAAATTATTTCATATATATAAATACTATTTTGAGAAATATAGAGATATTTGAAGTGAAATGATATTTGGTTTTGAAGTATAAATTAAGCTGAAATGACCACGGTGTTATAGTGTATATTTCTACCTTGTAGATAGTTCCATGGACCCTTAGAGGATGGTTATCCCAAACATCCTTTAAGTCATTTGTATTTCGGTTGATATTTCACTTGAGTTGGATTTATTGATATAAGAATGTTAATCCTGACTCGAGTGTTTTGTGTTTTGCTTTACACTCGGGTCAGACTGAGTGATACAGCATTAGAGACTCACCTTTGGAGTTCGGAGTTTCATTTGGAGATCCAACTATCGATTCAGATTCCAGCCTTTCCAGTTGATTGGTTCAGAGAAGTCATCTATTGCATTGGAGACTTCATCGCATTTGAACTATTCGGTTGTATTTTATTTCTAACTCTGATGTATATAGTAGCTTCATGAACTACTATTCTTTATCTATTCTGCTGCATTATATTACTCTGTGATCTGTGATTGATTTATTTATTGTATATTTTAAATTTTGCCAAATTTTAATTTGCAATTCGGTATTTTGAATTATTCAAGTCAGATATGTATGGTTTTATTGTCGATTTGAATGGTCCAAAATAGCGGGTCGTTACAATTGGTATCAGAGCTTTGGCTCTAGGCAAAACTTAGCATATATGGTAAATTTATTTACAGAATCACTTTCGTTCGAGTTGAATCTCTTCCTTTCTGACTCGATTTCCTTTGAATTTTTGAATGTCCCTCGGTTCCGAAATTCATTCTTGTCTCTTTCTATTTATATTCATTTGATTCTGGAGTATCCCATAACTCCACTGAATGTTTTGTAAAGGGGGTGAAAACTCCTTTACAATCGGCATTGATTCACCGAAGATTTCTGTATCCTCGGTTTACGATGCTGCTATATCTTGATATGCTGAATTCTATCTCTAGCGATCGAATGTCGATTTGTTTTGGAATTCCGCATCGATTATATTCCTAAGGTCACGGTTGACCTGATTAAGGTCGCCGTGATTTGTAGAAGTATATCCATCTTCTATTTTGTAATTTAATTATCTCACCTTTGATCGAGTCTATCTTCGAATCAGGATTCTATTGATTGGAGTTCCTCTAATTTAAATCTCTATCTTTGTTTTGAAATCCATTCTTGAATCACCCTTTGAAAAATCGGGTATGTTGTATTTTTGAAATTGTTTATACCGAAATAATTATTTTGATAACTATGATTTTATTCTATATATAAAGGTAAAAATGTTTTCAATAAGGATTATATACCTATATATAAAACAAATAAGAAACGTTATTCTATATATAAAAGTTTTGAAAGGATTTAAAATTTTGGAAATTTATAAGAAGTTGATTTATATAAAAATGAATTATAACTGAAGGGTTAAATTTGAATTTCGAGAATTGAATTCCGGTATTTTGAAATTGGTTTTAAGATTTTGGAAAAATATAAAAATAATACGATTTAAAAGTATTTTTCGAATAAGAAATGTTTCAAATGAGTTCAAATGAATTCCAATAATTTTGAAGAAATTTCAAAGAAGTTTTAAAGAAAATAGAAGTCCAGAACTCACTTATGTCGCTGGAAAATAATTCCGGTGATGAGTGCACGCATCATCGACATTGATTTTCGAGTTTCAGAGTGGGGGAGAGGCCTCTTTAATAGCTTCGCTATGCGAGTGATTTTGTAAAGCCGTTTTGATTTCAAATTCCGAAGTATAATTTGATATTTTCGAACGATATATGTATATATTTGAAACAATTTAAAGTGAGACCGGTGTTCAGTCCTCGAGTTTCAGATTTGATTTAGTATAATCCTATCTATTGAAATTGATTTATTGATTTATGTTGATTTTCAATCTTGAATTTGGAAATTTGATTTCCCTAACTATTTTGAATGTTCGAACACTTCCAAATCGGGATTAAATTTTCAAAGCTAAGAAATTTCGAAGAGTATAAAATGTTTGATAAAGAATATAAATTTAGTTTTGAAATGTTTTGAAAAAAAATAGTTTTGAATAATGGTTTTCATAAAGGTAAATTGGATATTTCAAATAGAAATAGATAGTTTAAAAGTTTTAAAGGGATAATTATAAATTTGGAAACCATTTTGAGTATAACTGATTTTGAGAAAATATTTGGTTTTGAAATTAAATTGAAATTAAAAACGAGTACTTATATGGTGATTTTGGAAATGAATTTGTTTGACTTGAATTATTTTAATTTGGAAACTGGGATAATTTTCTAAACCTATTATTTTAGGAACTTTGAAATTTAGATATTTAATTTGGAAGAAAATTTGGTGAAATCATATATGATTTTGAAACTGAATTGATATTGAAATGATTTGAAATTGAGAACCTTATGTTATTAAGCACTTGATTTGGGAGTGGTCAAACTTATATAAAATGGATTTGTATAAGTATGAAGTTGATTTGAAATCTACTGATTTGAAAGGTACTCAATTTGGAAAGAGAATTTTATATAATCAAAGTCTATATAAGTATGATTTGATATACAATTGATTTGGAAAGTATTCGATTTGAAAAAAAGAATCCTATATATAATGGACTTTATATAAGTATGATATTTGAAGGTATTTGAAAAGGTACTATATGATATATATTTTCGAAGCAATGATATGGAAAGTGCCTTCTGCTTGATATCCGCTTTGTGGCCACATTGTGGATTCATTCTATCGATATTATTCTCTCTGATTTTCGGTTTTCCGGATGTGATACTCGAGTGTTCCCACCGTGGCGTAACCCATGGTTTTTTTTGCTCTCGCGACTGCATAGCGAAATTGTCTGGCTGAGTCTGGCCTAGGGGTACAGATTGTTTCCTGGGGCATCCATGCGTAACCATTGTGTATCCTACAATTTGTGTAGGTCGCGATTAGTAGCGAAACTGCCTGGCTGAGATGGCCTAGGGGTACGGATTTTTTCCTGGGGGACCCAGGCGTAACCATTGTGTATCCTGCACTCTACTAGTCATCATGGCGTAACTCGCAGGGCTGAGAAAGCTTATAGATACGGATTGTTTCCTGGGGGATCCAGGCATAACCATTGTGTATCTGCGAACCATGGTTGGACAAAGGTTTTGGTTTGGTTGTTTTGTTTGGATTGTACTTTCCATATCTGTTTTAAAGGTTTTTCAAGTATTTTCACTGGGTGTTGAAACAAGTCTACTAAGTACTTGAAGAATTCTAGCTTTGCGCCTGATCAACGCATGGCCAGAGTCTGCAAGAACGAGGATAAACTTGTTGAAATATCGAGTTATAAAAATATTTTTGAAAGAAAGATTTATTTCGATATAAAGGTATTTTATTATAAAGGTATTTTCAACAAAGAAATTTTGTGTTAATATTTGAAGTTGAAACTCTTATGGTTTGAAACTTACGATTTGTGTCTGATTCTATTCTTTAAATCTACCTTATCTTCTCAGCTTTAGTTGTTCACCTTGATTCTGTTTTTCCGAATCTACCTTCTTTCCTTTTTGAACATAATCTTTTAAATATTGCTTATTTGTATACTACATTGTTTAATAGAAAATTTTAGTGTTATAAATATTTTTGAAGTAATTAATTAAATAAAACATATTTAAAGTGAATGATTTATTAATAATGTTTGAAAAGTATCTAAAGGAAAATTTATAAATTTATGAATTATGAATTTAATGTTTTCAATAGCTTCTTTGTAAATATAACTAATGATGCAAATAATTGTTTTCCAATAGCTTTCATATATGTATAAAGGTGTTAGTTAAACATATAAAATTCCAATCAGTTTTGAAAATTTTAAAGTATTAAAGATAACTGAATCACAAATGAAGTTTTCAAATGAATATTTCAAGTAAAATTTATATAGTTTTAAATTAATTATTTACCCTTGACTTTCAATCTACCTTTATTTCTGGTTGTTCTATTCTCCTACCTCCTTCCTTTTCGGGGACGAAAAGTTTTGAGTGGGGAAGAGTGTAACGACCCATAAAATTTTATTAATTTTTAATTGGTTTTATAACGTATTTAATTTGGATTTTGAGAAATTTTAATAATAATATATTGAAATAAAGTTTTAATATTTGGTTTACGTATAATTAAATATAGAAAATGGTAAATTTTCAATTAATTATATGAAGGTTTATTTATTATATAATTCTATTAAATTCAAATCAGTTAATAATTGGTGAAAATAAATTTATTTTCAAGACCTGAATATTTTTAAAAAGAAAAATTCTAAATTATCTTCTGACTGAGACGTCATTTTTCGTTTTCCCAAATTTGGACTTCTATAGCTCCGTCGATCTCATTTTCTGCGTTTTTACTGCATTTTTTCTGCTAGTGAAAATTTGAATTTTTATAATTCAATCATACCACCAATATCTATATACCATTTTGATCGTCTTGTTGTACTGATCACTACAGTATATTTATTTCTGTATTTTGAGATCCGATACGCGACGGAAACAATAAAAACGTGCGTCATCGGTGCTGAAATTTGTGATGTGGATTTATCTACTTTTCAAATTTGAAACCGTACAACTCATACCATATTAAATTTCTTTTAAAGGTTTTAGCTAAATCTATGGGTGAGTGTTGCCACACATTTCCACCTTATATTTAATTCTCTTCCGTTTCAATTTGCATTCTATCCGTTCACATTTCATTTATTCCTTTTCTACCATATATTCCATTATCTCTTTCTGCTATTTGCTAATTGCTATTTGCTCATTCATGCGATCATTTAATTGAAATCAAAATTTCAACCCTTACTTCTCTTTTCTTTTCAAATTTGAAATGTACTATTAAATCAAGCCATTAATTGCTTTTATTTTTTTCCTTATATCAACGTACAGCTCACACAATTATAAATTGCATTAAATTTTCTGATGAACCACACCATGACCGTTTATATTACATTCATTTGGAATATATTCATTTGTTTGAAATCTTTCCCTTTCTCTCTCATCTCAGTTGGGAATAAAATAAATTTCAGCGGAAACCACGTTTCAATGCTTTTAACTCTTTATAACTTTTGATAAAATTTTCTGTCCTTTTTGAAACTAAAACGTATAGGGATATACGTTTCTCATTTATTAATTTCTAAATCGTCATGTTGCCCTTTTCATGTATGTTATATTTATTTATATTTTAACATTTTCTATTTATTTCACTCATCTCCCTACATGTTTCTATTTATTTGCTGATTTGTTGCATAAGTTTCGTTTTGGAAAAATGTGTTTCATTCCTATTTATTTCAATTCTCACATTTATTTCATCTTTTCTTGAAATTCGACCGTTGCCACGTCATACCATTTTGGAAGTATACAAAACATGCATACGTTTTATATTCATTTAATTGGAACGGTCACTTTAATTTTTACCTTTAAAATTCCATTTTCTTCACTACAGTTGGAAAGTTATAAAACATTCAAAAAAATTTGAAAACTCACCTTAAATTGTGCAAAGCGTTTTCCTCTGCCTTTATAACTTTGGGTTATGCCAGCTGTTACTTTTTTTCCATCAATTCAAAATTATTATTTGTCATTCCATTTTTGGGTCTCTTCATTCTCCTTTATCAACTTCCATATATTTATTTCCCTAGTCACTTTAAAACGTTTTATAATAATAATTAGTATATAGCTGTTTCATTTTAAAGTTTTTCATACGTTTTATATATGTCAAAAAAAGATGTGAATGGATATTTACCTAAGGCCCACACCGGTTTGAATTATACGTTTTTTTTGTATTCATTAATTCTTTTACGGCTCATTTTATTTCACCTTTATAAGCTTTTTTTTGGTAAAGCAAGGATCTACTGTCACTTTCTTCTCCTCAATTTTTCTTTCTCCACCCTCTCTCTCCTTTCACACTCTTACACGCAGCCGTATCTCACCTTGTCACCCATTTTGCCTTGCAGAAAACTTTTAACATATATATATATATATGATATCTTGAAAGGTAATACAACTTGTGTGTTTGTCTCATTAAGTATTGTGTTTTTTTGTGCGTACGTTTTTGTCTTATTTTATTTTATATATATAAGCCTAAGTATTGTTTCTAAAAACTTTAGATATTAGCATGGGTACATATTTTCATATTGGGTTAGTCGTATAGATATACTAGTATACATTTCAGAGCTTTATAGGTTTGTATTAGTTATAATATATATATATATATATATATATATATTATTTTTTATTTTACCTTCATCTATTGTCAGGTGTTGTTTAAAATATAATATGTATACAAGTTAGGTATAACAGCTGCTGTGAATATGTGAAACAATATATGTATAACATTTTTTAAACATGTATATAGCAGCCCATATAAAGGTTTGTTTGTACACACTTTATTGTACATATAAAATGTAGGTTTGCATGTCAATATTGGTAAGCATAAGCATCCTTTCTCCATTTTTCTACTAGCATTGTGTTAGCATATTTTTATTTTTAGTAAAATAATAATAATAATAATGATTACAGTATATTATTTGTAAAGGAAGTCTGCATTTGGTTAAACTATTAGATTTCTTTAAACTTACATTATTTACTGTTATGTATATCTTTGGAGGTTAATTTGGTTATGTACATTTAGTTTCAGATATTGATGTTTCAAATATAACGTATATACTATAAGATAGAGTGAATTTGGTTTTGATTTTTTTTATATATGTTTGATTTCAATAAATATATTTAATTTAAGACTTATATAAAATGTATATATACTTTAATTTGAATTTTGGGTTTAAGGAGGATAATAATATAAAAATACATCTCGCCTAAATTTTTATCGAGCTAATTTGACCCATTCCCATCGATTTCTTTTACCAGCTTTGATCATCGATTCGTGCCGATCTTACTTTGCTTTGAGATTCGAGCTTGGGTTTCGTAACTCAACTTCATTGTCTATCTCTCTAACCTCGAAAGGTGAGCAATCACTCATGATTAACGTTCTTTTATTTATTAAATTTGATTTCAATTGAAACGACAATTGAAATATAAGGCTGTAGTTGTTTAAATTGTTATATATGCTATTATTTATAACAGTTCACTTATGGAATATGACACCATATCCTATTGTTTATATTTATTTTGATGATATATGCCTGTTGTTATTATTATTTTCATATCTGTTATCACTCTACAAGTTCCCTGTTAGTATAGGAATCATTATGGGTTGAAAAGATACATACCCGAACGGACTTTAGAATAGGAGAAAATCGTTATGGGTTGAAATGATAAACCCAAGCGATTTTCATTTAATTGAATTTGGGATTACGGGTTGAAATGATATCCACCTGTATATATTTAGTGTACGGGTTGAAATGATAAATATCCGTAGCACTTGACTATATAATAGGAAATATATACAGACACCGTTGGTCCATTTAAATATTTTGAAAATAAATTTCTACAGTTGAAAAGAAATATATGGGATTTAATAAATATTGGTTCTTAAAATATTATATATATAAATGGAAATTTTATATATAGATTTAATAATAATATTATTGAGATTGATTTAATCCATATAATATGTTTAAGTATTATTTAAGATTTATATTTCAAATTTACCTCTGTAAAATGTTGAATAATTAAGATTGGGAGATAAATTTGGGTTTATTAAAAATGGTATTTAAATAAGGATTTGTTTAATTAAATCGATTTGAAATTATTGAATGGAAAATTTAAAGGTATGATATTGTAACTGGATTTTTGATTTAAGTGATCTAATGAGTATTTCACATTTAATAAAATTAAAGAAAATATTGAATAAAATGTAATTTAAGGTTACTTAAATGATATTGAATCTAATAAGGGAGTATTTCAAGACTACATAATAATGAGGTTAAATCGAGATCTATATGAAACTGTTATATAGAACATTTAAATATTAAAGCCTTGAACTATATTGGAATTTAAATGGTTTATGTTGAGATTCGGATCTGTATTTGAAATCAACGTAGTTGAATTTGTTATTTAGCAACTAAATTGAATTGAAGTGAAATTTAGGTTGAACCAAATTTGAATTTATTATTTAGAAAACTAAATTGAATAAAAAATTAGTTGAAACGTTGAATACTTAAAGTTTTGAAATATATTGAAATATAAAGGGGTATTTTTGTGATTACAAATCCAAATTTGAGATCGATAAATTGAAGTTTTAATTTTAGGAATTGAGTTGAATTTAAATTGATAAATTGAGATTGAATTTAATTTAAATGGGAAGGTCGGGTTGATGTTGAAACGATTTGTTAAGTTGAGGGAATTGAAAATACTTTATTGTATAGATTATTTAATATATATAAATACAATTTTGGGAAATATAGAGATATTTGAAGTGAAATGATATTTGGTTTTGAAGTATAAATTAAGTTGAAATGACCACGGTGTTATAGTGTATATTTCTGCCTTGTAGATAGTTCCATGGACCCTTAGAGGATGGTTATCCCAAACATCCTTTAAGTCATTTGTATTTCGGTTGATATTTCACTTGAGTTGGATTTATTGATATGAGAATGTTAATCCTGACTCGAGTGTTTTGTGTTTTGCTTTACCCTCGGGTCAGACCGAGTGATACAGCATTAGAGACTCACCTTTGGAGTTTGGAGTTTCATTTGGAGATCCAACTATCGATTCAGATTCCAGCGTTTCCAGTTGATTGGTTCAGAGAAGTTATCTGTTACATTGGAGACTTCACCGCATTTGAACTATTCGGTTGTATTTTATTTCTAACTCTGAGGTATATAGTAGCTTCATGAACTACTATTCTTTATCTATTCCGCTGCATTATATTACTCTGTAATCTGTGATTGATTGATTTATTGTATATTTTAAGTTTTGCCAAATTTTAATTAACAATTCAGTGTTTTGAATTATTCAAGTCGGATATGCATGGTTTTATTGTCGATTTGAATGGTCCAAAAATAGCAGGTCGTTACATTGGGCTAGGCTGATTTGTCAAAAACCTACACTCGATGATACAAAGGTTCTGTAAACATTTCATAATGATCCAAAATAATGGGCATGGATCACTAGTGATCCATGTACTTAGAGGATTTTTGGGCTTCTTACTTTGGGTTACACTCCCTATCTTGTGTAGGTGCTCTCCATGTAATTTCATAGCTAGCTTCCTCATTTTGATGATGATTCACACACATGTTGGATTGAACTATGACTAGAACCGGATGGGTTTTCGCTTCTCAAACTAGGTTGTTTGGAAAGCTATTAAACTTGGAAAATGTATTAAGAAGAGATATTGATTCATGATGCAAGAGGCTTGAATGACCCATGAAGCATCCTTATGGATCCATGGGTAATGGATCGCTGGCGATCCATCCCTTTAGTGGATTTTTGGGTGATTCTTCTTGAGTGCTTTTGGCTTGTTCTTTTGGATGCCTTGTTCAAGTTTCAAGTCATTCTGGCATAGTCCTTAGGTTCGAACTCCTATTGAATTCAGTTGGGTTAAAAACCAAATAGGCATGTTGACATTTTCCTTTATAGAGTGTCAAGTTTTATGGGTTAAGGTTAGTTGTGAGATTTTAGAATCTGATTTATGCTTTCGCACGTAATTGACTTCCGACTATGCTGAATTTGTGGCTTGAATTGTAAAAATGTTTAAGGAGAAAAACATTTTGAAAAGTTTGCCTCGATTTAGAAATGTTCACCTTTGAAGGGTTTTAGTTATTTTTGCATCTTAAATAAATTTTAGAGCTTTTGTCCAAATTTGATTTCAAGGAAAAATGTACATCTAAATATTTTAGGATTTTATTTTTCAAATGATGTGAAAATTTGAAAAGTAAGAAAATATTTTATGAAACCTTTGATATTAAAAGCCACATGTTAAGCATAGGGAAAGTGAATAGTCTAGAAATTGCGAAATTTTACGAAGAATTAGGATTGGCGATACGATAGAACACAAGCGATATTAAGAAAAAAGTTGTTTTAGCCTTGGAATTTCTATTTCTATACCTCGTTGAAGACATGCACGAGTCTATCTTTAGACTCGGTTCCGTTTTAGAACTAGAAAATAAGCCTCCTTATGCGTTTTGGCCGTCGAAAATTAGGAGTAAACTGGGGTGGCGGAGAAATTTCCACTGTGCAATGGGAAATGGGTAGCTTATAGAGTGGTAGGAATGTAAAATTTTCGACCTAAATTTCTTTTTCCAGCATAAGAGTGATGTTTAGGAAGCGACATTTCGATGTGTTAGAATTTTGGTTGGTAGGAATTGGATGCAAATTGATTGTACCTTACTTCTGTTCATAGGAGTTTAGGATTTTTGGTGAAAAACATTTTTCAATGTCCACATACATATAGAACTGCTAGTATATGTATAGGTTGTTTGCATCATATTTTTTCAAAAATGTTTTCAAAGAAGTGCATTCATATAGGAGGATCCGATTTAGAATCATTTTGCATACATGTTTCTATTATATAATTCACTATGCACTTGTGCACATTGGCTGCAAAATGGTTGTACGCTAATTGGTTGTATAGCTTAGGATAATTGTGAGCTAGAACCATGACTTAGTCATTGATATAATTTAGGGGACGAAATTATTTTAAGGGGAAAGAATGTAATACCACGTAATTGGGCGTCAGTTATTTAATTAGTTAGTCACAAAAAATAAAATTTGAGCAAACAATAGAATTTGACCACAAAACATTCGTTATTGCATTTGTGGCGAAATTCTGAGCAACTTTCATATTTGGAATTTTCCAATCAGAGTTCGAACAAAGAAGTTACGAATGAAAAACGAATTCGGAGCGGAAATAATTAGATTAGAATATTAACGTTTATACGTAAATAATCCAGGGACCACAGGTCGACCCATTTATTAGGTCGGTCGAACTAAAATGGTCAACCCCTATGGTAGGGGCGGTCGACCGCTTGTGTCGTGTAGGCTAGATTTTGCCTTGGCCACAACGCCCCGGATTAAATATTTTTGATCGTACGAATGTGGTTGATTCTAGTGCCTATAAATTCAAGCCTAGCCCTCTCGTTTCTTCTCATATTTCTTGGAGGCAGTAGTGAAACTCTACCATTTTCCATATCCACTATTCTTCCAAATGATAAAATATTTATACAAATTAGAGAGGAACATAAATTAGAAGAAAAGGAAGAGAATCAATAAGCAATACACGAATTCGAGGTATTATATATATATATATATATCAATTTTCTCTCCCAATCCCTAATCTTTTCTCAGATCTGAAATTCTAACATATGTATATACCTTTTTATACATATTTCTTGGATTAAAAACGATTTGGAGATGAATCAAGGGTTTTACTTTAGATCTAGAGATTTGGATCGCTTTTAAATGGTGGGAGGAAATTTATATATTGTTTATGATTTATGATTTTGAATCTATTCCGTTGTCATGTGTTTGATTTTTATGCGTAAATCAACCTTATTTATGAATTTTATGCTCAAACTAGTGTATAAAACCATTGCCTACATATTCTTGTTTTAGACCTGGTTTGAAATATTGTTACACCTTGATCTGGAAATCAGTCCTAAAGGTTTTTAATTTAGAATGATGAATAGATTTATTCCAAATCTGTACATGGGGTGTAAAATATTGATATGATTTTGAATATTTCCCTATTTATGTTTAATTGCGGATTTTCCATAGTTTAATTTGTGGAAAGAACATCCGTCTGATTTTTATAAATTGATTTATTTGTCCACTTTTCATAGAAAAGGGTGATGTTTGATTTAATAAGGGATATATGCAATTAAAAAGGAAGAGATGTCTAGAGTGTAGAATTATTATTCATAGTTTACATTGTCCATCTCAAAAAAAATCATTTGTTGTAATTTCAAACAGAGTCGATCTTTCCTTTTGTTATCTTTTGTTTTAGACTAATTTATGGAAATTATAATGGAAAATCTTCCTAAGGAATCTAATTCCAGCAAATTAAATAAGGAAAGCATATTCTAGTTAAATATTTATGACTGGAATATATTTTGGATAAGAGTAGATAGTTTATATGTATTTATTATGTATATAAATAAGAATTGCATCTATTTATGCAATATTTATGTGTAACGTTCGCTAGGATAGGTTATTATTAGATGGAATGGGAAAGCGAATAGGAGAAATTAGGAAGAGTAGTAATTCCTATTAATGGGCAATAAAGTTAGGAGTTTCCAATAATTAATACGATATAAAAGATTGTAACCTTAATTAATGGCAATAAATGTGAATTGAATTAGGGATGGCATTGAATGCATTAACTTCAATTAATGGGCAATTAAATGAGGAATGAATTAGGAGTTACATTAATAGGTGTAAATGCGTTAATGAGACTGATAAAAATGGAATAGTCATAAAAAGGTTACTTATTGGAAATTAGTAATTATACATAAATGTATTAAGAAATATCCACAAGAATTATTATGGACAAATTGACATTTATGGATTATTAGAAGGGGGTTTATAAGTATTTAAGTATTTAAGGTAAATCTTATTGCCTTAGATAAAAAGGGTATTAGTAAACTAAGTCCACTATTCAATCTAGGAATAATACTAATACCTAGGATATATGACCTAAATTTTCTATAGGTTTAGGATTGTTATTTGGACCTAGTAGATTAGGATGCAAGGACAGTAGAGTCACACGATGGAATACCGCTCTTCACTCAAAGGCAACCAGCATTCATGTGCTCTTACTACTGATGTGAGACATCACCAATCATAGGAACTGTGACTACGCGAGAGATAGGACCTACTTTGGAGTTAAAGGCATTAAGTGGTTGTTGATCGCCCACCTCTTTTCTAAATAAAAAGTATTAAATGGCCCAAATTAGTGATTAAGAGTGGTAAGGGATATCTCCATAGGGGTTCACTTTAGGTTTGAAGTAATAAGTGGCTGTAGGGTCCACCTTTCTCCTAAAAAGAAGCATTAGGTAACTAGATGAGATCCCAAATTAATAATTAAGAGTGATAGTGGATATCTTGGGAAAGGTTCGCTTCAGGATTGGGGTCTTAAGCGAGAGTTAGATTATAGGGTCCACCCCTCTCATATAAAAGAAATATTAAGTAGCCCATTGAGATCCCATTTGATGTCAGCTAGATAGTACCAGTAAAGAGTCCACCATAGGGTTAGGTATTAAATTGCAAAGGCCTGCCTATAAATAGGTGTTAAATGGTCAAGGGCCTATCTAATCATTATTAATAAGGTAATAAGTGGCTCGGGTGCAGTCTCCCACATGGTTAAGACTTTAATTACGATAGATGCGTTAGTAGTACGGCTATTATATATTATAAAGCCTTAAATAGTGGTCAGTTGTCTCTGTAGCTAGGATTAATAGTCTAGCGACAAAGATGCTAGGAGTCGACCTTACAAATAGGTCTTAAAGGGGTCTGCACGACTGAGGTCTTAAATGGCCAAAGTCTGCCTGTTTCTCTCCTAAAATGTTAGTTAATTGATGAAACTTGAGGATATTAGGATCCCGTGTCATATTTGGAAGTATTAAGTAGCTAGTGCATTTGGATGTATTTGGTGGTTGATAGGCTTCGTCGATATTTCATACCTTGGGAAGGTAGGTAGGTAAATCGTGAATGCAATACTTAGGTTTGGCTAACCTGAAGATAGTAGATATATTGAAAACCAATCGGTATAAATTTATGTTATGGACACCATATAGATTTTCCAGTCACCAGAACGTTGTTCTGACCCCCTCCTCACTACAACCTATATGATAAATTTAGAGGAACATATCACCGGAGCTGGACGTGGTTAGTGGTTGGAGAAGTCTTCTTATAACTCATGCTTGATGCTGATATGGCAATTTGATATTTAAGGAACTCGATTGATTCCAAGGTAGTGGCCATAATCAGTATTTATATCCTATTGTTGTTTCCGCTATGAGTTTTGATTTTTTTTATCAATCTCCGATAATGATCATAATTATTTGCATTTATCAAATCAAATGATCTGTGCTTTGGTGGACTTAGGTTTTGATTTTTGTTGAAATTTAAGCCCATTAAACTATGGGTACTTACATAATTAATCAACAATTACTTACTTAATTTCATAATTACTTCCCTCTCACCCAATAACCACGTCATTTTCTTCTTTCATATTTACACATCCTGTAACCTTGCCCACGTAAAATTTTCCTCACCACCTCACGTATATGCCTTCACGCACAACCAAAACCACCGATCATTCCTCCTCCCAACCTGACGTCACAACTTGGCTCTTCAGCTCCGCTTCCCCCTCTAGTCATCGCATTCGGCAATCCACTGGTCATGACCTACGGCTGCTACTGTCTCCATTATTTTTTTTTCATTTTTTATGTTTTCTTTCACTGCCTAAGCACACATGCCACCAACCATAACTCGACACTGCTAGCACAACTCGACTCCATCATGATAGTTTTAAGTAATAGCGGTCGGACCAAACTCCCCATCTCTATCATGAGTTGTGCGCATATGAGTTGGAACACACTTTATTATAACAAAATAAATCTCAATGTTACGTGCCTACCAACCTATATTTATCTTCTCCAAGATTTTTTGCGACGTGGGACTATTCAAATTCCAAAGCATCATTCCTCCTTGTCATATGCAAGACATCCCTAATAATCTCTCCATTGACTCGCATCTCCTTGTAGTACATTTGAGAGCATTGTTTATCTACATGGCCTAGTTCCCAACCTTCGGCTCCGATATCACTTGTTATAGAACGGTAGTCGGGACCAAGCTCCCCATCTTTAGCACAAGACGTATGCATATGAGTTAGCACACGCTTTATTATAAGAAAAGAAATCTCTATTTTTACATGCCTACCAGTCAATATTTGTCTTTTCCAAGTTTTTTAGCAATGTAGGATTATTCCAATTTAAAACCATCGTTTCTCCTTTTCGCATGTGAAACAATCCTAACATACAGCGTCGCCTAAAGTGGCCAAAAAACATGGCCAAACCCAATTTTTCAAAACTTTACAACCTTCGTGCCACCATCACTTCCA
The DNA here is from genome assembly GCA_030765085.1 of Allium cepa. NCBI lineage: Eukaryota > Viridiplantae > Streptophyta > Magnoliopsida > Asparagales > Amaryllidaceae > Allium > Allium cepa. The sequence goes on along the minus strand of CM060935.1, from coordinate 447,455,758 downwards.
TCTCCAACCCTGCCATTTATATTTTTGAAATCCTCTCACCAATATGAACAAACCCATATAATCGTTTCCTCATTCGGATCTCTTTCAAAAATTACCCCTTAATTGAGTTCTCTATTATCGGCCACCATAGGCAGAGTCGGGTCGATCCAAGAACATAGTTGCATAACCCTCGAAAAAATAAAGAAACTTGACTTTTATTTTACTTGAAATGGAAAATATTTGATGGAGAAAGAGGGTTGGGATGGTTTTCCATAAAATGAAGGAGAAGTAACCCTGAGTGGAGAAAAAATATGCGGCTATAGGCAGACGGAAAATGGGCTAGGGTTCCAGAGCTGTAACATCCCCTATTTGGAGGCCCGAAGCTAAGCGCTACGGATGCTGCAGTCATCCATAGTATTAACTTCCGATGACTAAATACGGTAATGTTAATGATATCCGTAATATTAGAAGCACTTGAATATGAAATAAAAATCATCACAAATTAAATTATTTTTTCGATTACATTTCAAAACAACATTTCATATCTAAATTACATAATCTAAAACGTTTCCTATGTTTAGATCAAATTCAATTATTATAAAATACACCAAGAGTGACATATGAAGGTGCCCCCTTGGATGACCAGAGTACTGAATAGTCATAACCGACTTAATACAACACAACAGATAAAACAAACGAAATAACTCCTAAATAGCTAACTTTAGCCTCCGCTCGTCTCCGGAAGCTTTATGTGTCCACCTACTAAAACCTATAAATCCTCAACCCTCATCCTATTCAAATCAATTTTGAGCACCCGAGAGTTTAAGAGAGAAAAACATAAACTTCGAGTCAAACATAAAATTCCTAGTAGTATAGTAAGCGATAGAGATTCGTTATTCACCAGCGAGTTTTGGAAGAGTCTATAGGGACATTACGTGTCAAGCTCAAGATGATTACCGGTTACCATACGCAAACAGATGGTCAAACGGAAAGAATTAACAAAGTCTTAGAAGATTTTTTATGAGCTTGTGTGCTAGACTTTGGGGGATCATAGGTAGACCATCCACACTTAGTTGAATTTTCGTATAACAACGATTATCAGGCTAGTATAGGGATGGAACAATTTGAAGCTTTGTATGAAAGGCCATGAAAATCTTCTGTTTGATGGTTAGAGACCGAGGAACGGTTGTTTCTTGGTCCATATTTAGTTGGAGAAGCTGTAGAAAAGATTGAGCTCATCCGAACTAGAATGAACGAAGCTTAGTCTAGGAAGAAGAGTTATGCTGATAAGAGACGGAAAGACTTAGAATTCTCAATTGGAGATCATGTTTTCGTCAAAGTATCATCAATAAAGGGTGTGATCAGAATAGAGAAATCAGAAAAAATTGGCACCAAGATTCATTAGACCATTTGCTATTGTAGAGGGGATCGGGAAACTCGCATATAGAGTAGAATTACCGAACAGTTTGGCAGAAGTCCATGATTTTTTTTCGTATTTCTCACCTAAGGAAGTGTATCGAGATCTGAAGACTACAATAGCACCAACTATGTTAGAGGAGTTAGTAGTGGAACCGAATTTGACTATAGTTAGAAAACCAGTTCGTATAGTGCAAGAGATGAGAAGAGGCTAAGGAATAGTTAAAGTCCAGTGGTGCGACAATAAGAGAGACTGTACTAGGGAAATTGAGAACAGGATTAGAGATGCTTATCCTGACTTGTTCATGGTATGTTTTACCTCTATGATTGATTTGGATGAGCGCCTTATCATAATTTCGAGGATGAAATTCTTTAAGGATGGGAGTCTGTTACGACTCTAATTTTGATTAACATTATTTAGGACATTTAGTTAGCTAAATTAAATGAAATAAGAATAATAGAAGGGTAGGCATGCCAAATTAAACAATGAACAAGAGAGAATAAAAATGAAATAGTTAGTTTAATATATTAAGGTAAAATAGGAATAAGATATATTCTTATACCCTAAACCCTCAACCTACGTTCATTTTCACATTCACAAACTAAAAATTTAATCTAAGGGAGGTCGGCCGCCATTAGGAGAAGTTAAAAGGAAGATAAGCTTAAGCAATCTAGTTCAAGAAGCAAACCTCAAACTCCTTAATCACAAGCTAAAGGTGAATAATAGGTTACATCTTATTTTATTATTTTTGGTTTTAGTTGAGATCCAAATTTATTTTGCAAATGATTTGCCATGTTATATATATATATATATATATATATATATATATATATATATATATATATATATATTTGTGTGTGTGTTTGCTGATGATTTATGCTATTTCATATAGATTTTATGATATGGTTTAACCTTGAAATCATATTACATGACATCCAAATGCCTTGATATTTTGATAAAAGGTCCAAAATATTATTTTAGAGATGGGTTTTAAGTTTCATTATTTTCTGAATCAATGTGGATTTATCATGAATTTTCTAGTGAAGAAATTGGTTAAATTGGGTTTAAAATCGATTATGGCTATTTTGTATTTGCTTTGGGTCAGAAATTTATATATTTTGAAAAGCATATTAAAAGTGATGTATGGGAATTTTTGTAGAATTTTCCTAAGTGTTTTAATAAGTATATAAAATTATTTAAGGTATGGGATTAAATGTTTTATATATTTATAAAAGCAGAATGGGCAAATTGTAAATGTTTTAAAATGTTTATCTCTGAAATTCAGCAGTATCTTTAGAAAATATTTTGGAAAAGTATATGCAACCAATCATATGTTGACAAACAAAGCAAGTTAGATAGAAATAAATTACTTTATAAAGTTAAAAAACAGTTTTACAAGGCTTTTGATGTTTCGCCACTTTCGGCAGCACCTTTCAACTTCATACTTCTGCCTCCAACCTGTTCGAAACTAATACATATGGTATCAAAGACTTGGTATGTAGTGGATTGGAGATAGGCGAAAGGTATAGAGTCGAAACAGGGCTTTCGAAGGGGTCGAGACCTTGTTTTGCTTTCAAAAGGAAATGTCGCTTGCTTTGCTTTCAAAAAAATGCTTTCGAATGAGATAACTTTCGACTTGGTCAAATGCTTCAAAAGAAAAGAGTTTTCGAAAGAGGTTGCCACCTTTGTTTTAAGAAAATGCTTTCGAAGGGGTCGAAACCCATGCTGTCGCATTCTACCATTTGAACCGATGCCTTCGGGAGGGTTCTTTCGCTTTAATCCCTGGCCCACTTCTCTAATGCTTTCGAAGGGATTGGTTTCGACACCATCCACTTCTTTTACTTAGGAAATTACTTTCAAAAGAGTTGCTTTCGACTTAGTTCTTTTAAAACCCTTTTGAGATTTTGAAAGTTAGACCCGAAGGTTTCGAAAGGAATGTTTTAAGTGGTTTTAAAACTATGTTCTATGTATTTTTACTTGAGCCCAATGCTTTCGAATGGTTTGATTTATGCAAAGTACTTAATGCTTTCGAAAGTTATATAATAAAGGTTTCGAACGAGTGGTTCCCTATTGTTTTCGAATGGTTTACCTTAGTGTTTAAATAGATGGTTTCTAATGTTTTCGAAAGGCATATTTGAATTGTTTTGAAAACTAGGATGTCTAAGGTTTTATAAAGCTTTCGAAAGGATATTTTCAACGTTTTTGAATGAACTATTGTAAATAGTTTCGAATGGTATGTTTTTGCCTTTTGGCCTAAGATTATAAAGTTAAGTAGTTTACTTGTATCGAAAGTGGTACTTTCAATGGTTTCGAAAGGAGTACTTTCAAAGGTTTCGAAAGAGATTATTCAAAGGTTTCAAACAAAGGTTTCGAATGTTTTCATCAACAATGTTTTGTGTAAAGTATATATAACATGGCAAAGTGATTTGAGTAAAACATGGAGTATATTTTCCTTGTTTAAGTATGATTTATAGGGTTAAATCAATTTGAAAGAAATGATAACAAGAAAAATTTAATGTGGTAGTTGACTCTAAGTAAATGACTCAGATATTAGAATATCATATGGGACTGGTATGGGGTCATGCCCTATACTTAAACTGGTATCCCTTAGGTAATATAAGTCCAAAATTCTAATGTGTAGGGCTTTGTCACAAGTAAGACTAAAATGATGTTACACACGTAAAGGAATACACAGAGTAAATATAGGTTATTAGTGAGCCGGCAAAACCATTAGGATCGGTTGACCGTGGGAGAAGTAAGTTACGGATAGACCGTCCAAGAATGTGTCTAACAGAAGTTAGATTATTTATTTATTTTGTTTGATAGGCTCGAGTCAGCAAAGGTTAGTAGTTAGCCTAACAAAACTATAGTATTTGGATAGATTGTCCACTGATTACTAGATTTGTATGCATACAAAATATTGCTATTATTGCTTTAACTAGTTCGGTTGCTGGATTTGGATTTGCAAAGGATATGTTTTTAAAAGGGATATTAAAGAGGGGAAACCCGTTGCACTAAGCGATATGATCTCACTTAATATCAGTGAACCCGAGATGTATAGTATTATTCACACCAGGCTTTATGTCTGACTCGAAGTTTAAGCTTACCCCTTAAACTCTCGGGTGCTCACAATATGATTTGAGTAGGTTGAGAGTTGAGGATTTACAAATTTTAGTAGGTGGACAAATAAAGCTTCAGAAGACGTGTAGGAGGCATGTACAGCTATTTAGGGTTGTTATTTTTATTTCTATTTCTACGGTGTTACATTAAGACATTTTTTACCTATTTAGTACTCTGATCATCTAAGGGGGCATTTTCATATGTTGCTCTGGCATATTTTGTAATAATTATATTTGATCGAAACCTGGGAATCATTTTAGGATTATACATATGAATATGAAATATTGATTTGAGATGTAATCAAAAAAGTTGTTTTAATCTATGTTGATTTTATTTTATATCCAAGTGCTTATGATATTATGGGTACCATTAACATTACCGTATTTTGCCACCGGAATTTAATACTATGGATAACTGTGGCATCTGCAGCGCTTAGCTCGGGCCTCAAGATAGGGGATGTTCCAGTTATAACCGGTAGTTTGTTGCTACCTCTAGCATGTCATAATTTGGTCCACTATTGCATGTTGTTGGGCAATGAAACATTAGTTTAGCTCACCACAACTCTAGCCAGGTTTCCCTTTGGTAATTACATATGCTAGCACTGAAGTGCTTGCTAAATGGTCATCCTGATTGGCAGTTGTTAACACACCTTTTGCCCAAGTAGTATACAGGAGGATTTAGCCCAATAAGCTTTACAATTATCAAAGCCAATGAGTCTAGAGTGATGATTATGGGAACCAGAAGTCAAGTACAAACAACCATATGAAGTCAGAACAGCATGGAAATGTTAGATAAACGATGCAGGATACTTGAAATATGGACTTTAGCTTAGACAAGCAAGGGATCGGGATGGATTGTTAGTACCATAGGGAGCATGGTTGGATAGATGAGGGGTCGACATGATCAAAGCAAGAAAGGGATCGGCATAGATATAAGTAGATGGATCGGGATGAATTGGTAGTACAATAAGGATCGGTATGGTTGTTTAGACGAGGGGTCGGCATGAATCAAGGTAGATGGATCGGCATGGTTTATTGGTTTGGAAAGTTATACTTCAACTTGTGAGGAAGGAGTCATCATAGAATATAAAAGAGATTGGCAAGGCTTGATAATTAGCAAGGGATCAACATACGTGAGTCCACCAAGGAGGGATCGGCATATGTTAGAAACCAAGTTCATTCTTGATTCTAAGGATCAGTATCTTGGTATCTAGAAGTCCAAAGGAAGTGAAATTTGAAGAGCAAGGTATATGGACCTTAGAGAACCCACTCTAGGGATCGCATGTCATTTGGAGGGGTTCAGAGGGATCGGCATTCTTCCCTTGGCGGGGGCGGTACCTATCCTTATTCAAAATTGGTTTAGTTGGATTTGCAACAAAGATTGATCAATAACTCGAGTTTCACTAATCCAATTGGCATGAAACTTGGAGGCTAAGCATAATACAACATAAGGAAGATCCGCTAAGGATTACATGGCATTGGAAAGAAGTTGGACGGATCGGTACCTATCCCTCCATAGGGATTGTTGAAATCAGGATTTAAACAACACCACTTCAAGGAAAACGCGATATCTTACAAACTGTAAGTCAAAATGTCATGAAATTTAGAGGGAAAGTAGATAACATCATGGGAAACCACCCAGAGGAATCGTACCCCATTTTGACACAAAAATAGGGATCAATACCGATCCCTACTTGTAATGACCCATAATTTTAGCACTTTGAAAATGGGATATTTAATTATTTTAAATATTCAAATGTAGAATTTTCAAACTTAAACAATCAAGTTTTATATGATAAATAAGGATGGTAAATTTATTTTTCATATTGAATAAAGTTTTGCATTTCCATTGTAAATTGACAAAAGTCGGATTCCAATAAAGTAGGATAAATATTCATGAAATTTATTTAAAAGATAAAAAATTCCTTTTAAATATATATTTAATCGATATCAGAATCATTTAATAATAATAGTATTTTAATTTATAATGGTTCAATAAATATATAAAACTTGTTTAATAAAAGTTGACAAATTTCGTCGCATACCGACAAATCGATGTCGTATTTTTACAAATAGATTTGGATATTATTTTATAAGTCAAATACACTTTTTTGTTTATATAAATATAATAAAAATCAATTTTGAAGTTTGGTTTACATAGATAAATAGTTAAACAAAAACATCAAAATGTGACCGTAAAATGTTTTGCCGAAAATCAACGTTTTGTTCAAAATAAGTTGCCGCCATGTTATCGCACCTTTGTTAACATATTTTCACATATATATTGTACATTTTCATGACTAAACATGCTTACTTTTACTAAATAAGATTAGAAAACTTCTAGAAGTCATTAGTAAAAGTTAGTAAGAATTAACAAAAGAAAGAAAAAGTAAACATCAAATCACATCAAATCAAAACCACTATAATTATGATATTCTTTACTTAATCTTCAAGCGACAAAGACATAAAGTAAAGATGTGAAAGATGATGTTAAGTATTGAAAAAGTAGAGATTTCTTTAGGTTGAAGTAAGGTTAGTTTGGTAATTTGGTAAGAGCTTATTTTGGTAAATTTACCACTTTTTTCTTTTTCTATAATACCCACCTCCTTCTCACTTTCATTCACATTTCTTCTTCTTTTTTCTCAAGCTTCTTCATCTTCTTCCTCTTCACTTTAATAGATTCCAAGCTATAGGAAAAAATTAGAAAGAAATAATGTCAAAATATTTAAAAAATATTCAAAAGAAATCAATGTTCATTCTCCTCAAATCAAACTCCTTTTTTCTCTATATTTTACCTCTTTTTCTCTCAGCCATAACTTCTTCAAACATGAACCAGAATACAAAATTATTATTTTTAAATAGTGTAGTTTTCCGGTGGCTACAAGTTTTATGTCGACCACTTTATCTCATTCTAAAGATAACTATGTCAAAAGTACACTTCTTTCAAGTGTATTTTCTGGTCCGGTTTTTAAGCTAGAAAATAGGCCATATTATTTATATCATAACTGATCCAAATTAAAAAATTCTTTTTTCCAATCCATATTAAATTCTAGTGGCTACAACTTTTATGTTGACCACTTTTTCCAGTTTTGAGGTTTGCTATACCTGAAACTCAATTCTTTAAAGTATATTTTCGAGTTTTATTTTTGTGAATTCGAGAATAGCTCCTTTTCTTTTAACCATATCTTCCTCAAATTAATCGAAATCAAGTGATTCTTTTCTTTAAATTCAAGAGAAAAGAATTTTCAAGAACTATTTAATTAACAAGTTTTTCAAGTTTTGAGAGTAAGAGAGCCAAAAACAAAAGAGAAAATGATCTATTTTTTGGGTCTAATTTTGAGAATTCAAGATCAAAGCTCTATCGTTTCTTCTCTATATTTTCGACCAACCTTCATCTCAAGCCTCGGCCAAGCTATTGGAAGGGTGTTTTTTTCTTGTATTTAATGCAGTAGGAATTAATTTGTGAAGAGTTGGTTGATTAGAATGTTGGTAGGAAGTTAATCGCTTTGGTTTATGGTGAGAAACTCAATTTAACATCTCTATTTACATATATATGTACATGTTTGATGTTGTGTCATGATTGCTATGGATGCTTATGTATGATTTAATCATCAAGTATTGATTTTTTGATATGATTGTTAAATTGTTTTACCTAGTCACGTTAATACACATCGATAAGCACAAAGGAAAGAACTTTCCTTTTGAAAATGAAATGGTGTATATGGAATGCTTAAACCTTTTGAAAATAGTTTTAAAATGAGTTAGAAATGTTTTATAAACATTTAAATATTTTAAAGAAATAAAGGAAGAAAATCAAGGTTTCTTCTTGAATATTTTAATTATGTCCAAAATGGATTTCCAGAAAAATCGCGCTTTTGCGGTAAAGTGACTAAGTTTAAAATTGATATTTTAAATGTTTTAAAAATATGAAATAAATCCTAAAAATCTTGTAAAATGTATTAAAAGAAATTTAAGTTTAAAATATGGATTTCTAAATAATATAAAAGTCATTTTTAAGAATATAGCTTTTAAAACGTTATTTACAACACTTTTCACAACGCTTTTCACAACAGTTTGAAATAACTTTTGAAATGTGTTTTAAACTTAACAATTCTTTCTATGTCTTTCGTGAAAGATTTTAAAAGAATAATTAAGTAATTTAAAGGTGATTTGGAAGTTTTAATAAGAGTTTGAATAAATGGTTAAGATGAATTGTTTATACCACTTGAACAAAAAGTGAAGAATATTGAATGTAATAATAACTGAGTATGCGGAAATGACTAGTACATTTGTCTCGCCTGTGAGATCTAGGAAGATAAAAATGGTGTTTAACTAAGATTAGGGATGGAGTAACCAGTGCCCTGAACTTACCCGGCCTAAGTTTTCTTTTCTTAGGCAAGGGGTGGAATAAATCGAAAGGAAAGCCTGAATGCTCTAAAAGATCATATTTAAGTTTTTCCAAAATAAAAGAATGGATTCTTTGAATGTTATTTAACCACTTAATATCTTTTATCGATGATTAGTACAAAGGAATCAGGATCGGATTTGGGTGATTCCTATCCGAAGAACTAGGATCGGATTTGGGTGATTCCTATCCGAAAATCCCTTCAAACTAATTACGAAATAAAACATATTGAAGACAATGATCATTGAACACAAAGATCTTCATAATATAGAATTACTTGCCATTAGTCTCTAAAGGGGAAATGTAACATATCGAAAGTGGCAGTAGTGCTCTATTATGAAAATCTTCGATTTGCAAGAATATGATTTGAAGTTAAAAAAATCTTTGATTAAGATTTAATGAATGATCTGGGAATATTTTCCCTAAGTTAAAAGTTATAACTTGAATATAAGAAATCTTTGATTAAGATTTAATGAATGATTTGGAAAGGTTTTCCTAAGTAAAAGAGAAACTGATTTGGAATTATTCCAAGTTTTAAGAAAGGTTTAAATAAATCAAATGATTTAATAAATGAGGCTTAATGATTCCATATACTTTGGAAAATAAAATGGAATAAATTGAAGAGAATATATCTAAGAAAGATATTTGATTTAAATAAAAGATGAAGTAATTGATTGATATCCACATATGAAGTTAACATCTTTTAAAGCGATGATTGGTTTCTAAGGAACCGGAGTTGGACATGGGTGATTCCTATCCGAAAACCACTTCGAACCAGCTTATATGTTCGAAAAATGAAGATTTTTAAAGACGGAGATATAGAGACGAATAATAACGAAGGATTACTTGTTGATTAATTGGGGATAAACTCCTGATTCACTATATTGTAGCAGAGGTTTCCTTGTTATGAAAATCTCAAAACAATAACAAGGGTTTCTCGCCTAGAAATGGCCGAGGAAAGTTCTTTCGGTTTCGTTCAGTCCCAGAATGAACTTGTATGGATGAATGTCTGACATTGCACTTCTAAGACACAACGTTTGACTTTTACAAATGTACAACTGTTTGGTGGTGGAGAAGGCAACTTCTCTTTGTCTAACACCCTTCTATGAGACATACGAGCTCAGAGGTTGTATGCTTGTGGGAGTCAAATAGTAATCAAAGGAATGGGAGTGCGGTATTCAAAGTGAAAGAAGATGTGCTATGTGAAAAGGTAATCGTAACCTCAAGCCTCATCAAACCAGAAATGACCGAAACAGGATTAGTTGCGGCAACGCTAAGTAGGTCATTCCCAAGTAAGGTATGGTCATCCCCTTCTAAATATATTTCTTCCCGCTATGACGTTCATGATGTAAATTAATGTGGTGTATGGATACATTCTAGATATATTTCTTCCCGCTATGACATTCGAGATGTAAATTAATATGGTATATGGAAACGAGCACACGGCTAAAGGTCGGTAAGGATCGGGAGATGACATATTCGGTACTATCTAGTTATTGAGATATGTCGGTCTTGTATTGACAGAGGATCCTTTGTGATGGTCCTTGGGACATCCATCTAGAGGTGTACCCGTTCGTAAGGTAGATCCTTCACCTGGTCATTTGTATGGAAATCCATTCTCCAATAAGAACCTGCGGTTTTGTTTGTATTGGCGTAATGAATATTCTCGAAATGCTATATGGGTAACCATTTCGGATAAGACCAATAAGTTTATTTGCAAATGTTTTCGAAAAGGTCATTAGAAATAATATCAAACGTTTTGATATATAAAAGTTTTTTAGTTATCATAAGGTAATAACCCGTCCGTGTTTATGTATGGGCGTGGTCTTATGAGATACTCTTTCGCTCCAAAGGATTTTATTTTAAGGCTGATATATGACACTGTCATTTATTATTAAGTTTTCTCACGCTGGTTTATCAAGCCTGATCCGAGTGTTTTCAATACTCGGGTCGGATGCGAGTAGTTTCAGGTTTAGTCGAAGATGGTTAGAGTTTCCAGTGGAGAGCTGGAGATCTTCATCATCGTACGGATGTATTCTATTATCCGCTGCATCTATTGCATTTGTTTTGTTGTTTGTCGGCATTTTTAAGGGCAGGTGTTATAATTGTCCAGGCTGAATCTAGGTTTGACTCAGATATTTTATTTTAAAATTTTCCGCTGTAAAGATTATTATTGAAGTAATATATGTTATTCCATTCGTGTGAGATTCTGTTCTGTCTTTATTTTCTTTCTACCTTTAATGATCTGTCCTTTCTTGCAATTTAAGCTAGACATTTGTGGTTTATTGTCGATTCAAATAGTACGGAAAAATGTGCCATTACGCTACTGTTAGCTCCAATGAGCATTGAAATTTTTAGGTAGACTCATCTTGATCTTCTTAACGTTCTACCAAAATTCCAGCTCGATCCGTTCACATCTTCCCCTATAAATATAGCAAGCATGGCATCAAAATAGGAATCCTCTTTTTGCTTCTCTTTATCATCAACCTAGGCTACACTTTGTCAATTTTATTCTTGGATTTCGAATTGTAACTATAAAAAAAACTTCAATATAATAAACCAGATTATTCAGGAATGGACGCAGGCCAGAGTTAGCCGAATCACTATAAATCTTGTCTCCTTTTGCTTGCTTTTTAATTATTTTAATTTTGTTATTAATTTTCTCTTCATATTTCTGTGGTTGGATTGGATATTGAAGCTTTTTCATAATTGGGTGTTGGTGCCCAATTTTGACGCCAACATTTTTGTGCTTTCACTAAAAAAAATCTTTGAGATGTTTTCATTGATTATTATGATTTCCCATGCTGCAATGCTCTACCTTGAGACACACATTAACAAAGAGTATTACTGGGTAATACTGTAATGCGGAGAATAGGACTGGTTAGGAGCGACCATCTATAGCTTTGTCTTAAACATCTATTGAATTCATCGATTAATGCTCTACTTTTTTCTATCCCAAGTGGATCGACATATCTAATAAATGCTTAATACAAAACTATAGGTGGCTAATGGATCTACTAGAACAAAATAAAACAACTAAAATGTACATCACAGAACAGTAAACAGTAGATATATACATATATATAGATACATCATAATTCAATTGCGGAATACTACAAAATAAAATATATTCCTAGTCATACTCCAAATTATATCTACCCCATAGGACACAAAAAGGCTAAGGGCACAATGATTAAGGGATTTGTAATATTTGTACTATACTTTGATGTACAATAATATATGTTTATGTTCTGTGTTTATCATATATTTTTCTAAACTCAGCTGTTATATCAAGTTGTAACGTCCCACCCCGAGACCCACGTTAACAAAGAGTATTACCGGGTAATACTGTTTGCTAATGCAGAGAATAGGGCTGGTTGGAAGCTAGGAGCTTAGATTTTAAAGCTTGGATACTTGAATATAGGAAGCAATGGCTAGGCAATCAACAAGGAGAGCGCTACAAGGAAGGAACCACTATGGAGGGAGTCAGGAGGCTTCCTCTAGAGCTGGAGCTAATCAAGCATCTACATACATCACCAAGGATGAGATAGAAACGATGATGGATGCTATGCAGGAGAGGATTATGAAAAGACAGAAAGAGATGATGTAGAATTTACTCCAATAGGTTAGACAAGATGGAGCATGAAATCATGGAGTTGAAGCAGCATGAATCGCTGGAAATTAGTGCTAGTAACATGAAAATAGAGCCAATAGAAAAAGGAATATAACAGAGCAGCTGAGGGCAATCCCCTGCCATCCTAGAGGGATCGGCACTGATCCCTTTAGAGGGATCTGTACTGATCCCTTTAGAGGGATCTGTACTGATCCCTAAAGGCTTGGGGTATGCCCCAGGTCTGTTTGATCATGATGCTGGATGACCTACGATTGATCCCATGGAGCTTGGTGCGTATCGTAATTTGGATGCTCGTTCAGAGAAATACGTTTCAAAATTCCCACATAGACTAGGGAGGCAGCTTGAGCATGATGATAGAAGACTACCATTAGAAGACAATGACAGGTTTGTGGAAATGATAAGGTGAGTTATGTATGAAGGATTAGTGAACAAGGATTTGGAGGATGTAAATATAACTCCATTCGCTCCTAATATCAAGAATGTTAGGAATCTACCAGAATTCAAACTACCAACAGTGGAAACTTATGGTGGAAAGTTGGATCCAACTATGCATATGATATGGTACATGGAAGTATCGGAGGCATCGGAAGAAGTCTTGGCACGGTGCTTCCCCTTATACTTAATGGATGTAGCTGCACTATGGTTCAGACAATTGGAAAGCGGTTCTATTAGCACATGGACGGTATTGGTCGAAAGATTGATGAAGCAGTTTCGGGTTCACATTAAGAGACCCAAGAATGTGATGACATTGACGTCAGTAAAGCAATGGGCAGGAGAATCACTCAAGAATTTCTAAACCAGGTTTAATGCAACAGTTGTTTTAGTGAATCGACCAGATCCATCAATGTTTTTGATGGCCACAGTGTCAGGAGTTGCAGATAACTCAAGTTTTAAGATATCACTGATACGGGATCCACCGATGGATCTTGGGGAATTCTACCATGAAGTAGAAAGGTTTCTACGATAAGCAGATATGAAAGTTGATAAAAAGGCAACGGATGTTAATACAGTACGAGAAGGAGAACCACCCAATGAAAGTTCAGGAAAGGGCAAAGGTAAAGGAATATAGACGATAACTTCAATGGATCGAAGCGACGGAGGGAAGAACCCAAATTCTCTTTTTACCCAGAATTGCATGAAATCCTAGAATGGATATATCTAGATACTCTAGGATGTCTTTGGTATCGAAGGCCGGCAAGGAGGGAACCCTCCAAACATGAATGGACATCAGGAATGCATTGCCTATTTCGTGAGCTAGATGGGCACAATACAAATGACTGTAGGCATTTGAAGGATTTTATTGGGAAGCACGTAAGGAATGGTCGGTTACAATACATAAGGACTCGGGCTACAGCGGTGGAACAGGAGCAGCCACCATCCACGTTGAATGAAAATGGCACTGGATCTAGGCATTATCATCAGCTTGTCATCAATTTATCGGGATGGCATGGAATAAGTAGCAAACTCCACAGTGGGATAGCTAAGTCACTTATATACGGGATTGAGGACAGTCCCTATGCATGCTATGAGATGATGATAAACTGTAATGCTAGGGTTTGTGAAATTTGTTTTTCTTCTTGTTTGCTTCGAACTATTGTCTTTCCAGTTTCATTTGAACTATGGTTTATTGGTTGTATGAACGCTTATTTTATGGAATTAGGAATGCTTAAATTTGGATCGATGTAATGGATGACACAGGTCATTAGGTATAGACTATGCCTGGTAAAGGGTAGGTCGCATTTCTCGAACGGGATGGATTGGCCTACTCAGGTCATCGAGTATGGATTATGCTCGGCAAGGATCCGGAGAGATCAAGGTCGTCAGGTATGGACTATGCCTGGCAAAGGGTAGGTTGCTTCGCTCAAACATGATAGATCGGCCTACTCAGGTCGTCGAGTACGGATTGTCCTCAGCCAGGATCCAGTGAGATCAAGGATTTGGATTAGGATAACAACCCGGAGAGGTCATGGATTCGGATATCAGCTTCAAACGGCTATGGATATCGTCTTAGAGCTATCTGGGATTTGGCTAACGACTCGGTAAGGTCGATGGTTTGGATAAAATGATCTAGAGAGGTTATGGGATTTGATTGGCAATGGATTGGATAATATGGTTATTGATGGATTATGGACTTCGGGTTTTGGATCTAGGGCAATTCAAAACACGCCTTCCTATCACAAGGCATGTTTTGGCGGACAAAGTGTTAACCCACCTTTTGCCAAGGCAGCATACAGGCGAATTTAATCCAATAGGCTTTATAATTATCGAAGCCGATGAATCCAGAGTGATGATATCTCACAAACCGTAAGTCGAATGGTATGAAATTCAGAGGGTAAGTAGCTAACATTATGGAAAACAGAGGGATCACGCCCATTTAGACACCAAAATACAGATCGGTACTTATCCTTATTGTGGTACCCAATGGGCCTGGAAATTTTTAGGTTGAGTCTTCTTGGTCTCCTAAACCTTATGCCAAAATTTCAGCTTGATCTGTGCATGTCTTCCCTTATAAATACGGCTGGCATGGCGTTAAAAAAGGGATCTTCCTTCTGCTTCTCTTTGTCTTCAAGCTAGGCTATAGTCTGTCAATTTTATTCTTGGAATTCGGATTGTAACTATAAAGAAACTTCAGTATAACAAAAAGGATTATTCGGGAGTGGATGTTGGCCAGAGTTAGTCGAACCACTATAAATATTGTCTCCTTTTATTTGTTTTTTAATTGTTATAATTTTGTTTCATTTATTTCTCTTCATATTTATATTGCTGGATTGGACATTGGAGCATTTTCATAATTGGGTGTTGGTGGCCAATTTTGATGACAACAGCAGTTTTCTGTTTGGGTATGTTGGTGTTCCACACATTCCTGCTAGTAGCACAACCTTATTCCTTAATCTCGAATGCATAGTGAGAATCAGTTCTTAGTGAAAGCACCAAAAATGTTTGCTCAAAAAATGGGAAAACACCTCTAAGTCATTTTTTGGATAACTATGAATAAGTGGTGTGTAGCATAGCTCTTATATTTGTATTATTATTGATTCTCAGAGAGAAGATCACAGATATATTATACAAAAGTAAATTGCAGTAAAGTTAAGAACACGACGATGTATAGTGGTTCGACCAGAATGTGCCTGTCCACTGTCTATTTTCATTATCCTTCATAAAGACTTTAGGTACAAGCATACTAAATATGATGATCTATTATTCAATAGGGAGTAAGATATAGCCCAAAGGAAGTCTGTTCGGCTACTTATGTTCATCAATTCACTGTAATCCATTCTCATTTGACGATTCATGTTCGTTATTCTTGGCCACCTCTGACTTGTCCACCATTACTATTGTAAGCTTAACTCTCCCCCTTAAGTGCAGAAAGGCTTAGATATTTTTAAGGGTAAAAATATAGGGTGGCTATGGTTAAAAAATAGGAAACTTCCTCATTTGCCCTACTATGTTCAGTTCTTTCCAATATACAGAAGATATGATCTAGAATTTCGATGAACAAGAGATTAAATCTAGAATTTCAATAATTAGCTTTCTTCACACCTTTGATTCGATGCCTTTTGGTTTGGGAGTACCTTGGTGCGGTGGTGCCTTGGTTCTATAGTGTTACGACAGTGCTCTGACTGGTAGTAATAGGCTACATTTTCAAATTTTATAATGTAAGTCCCAATATATTGGCTCGAACTAATTCTGGGCCTTGGGCTAATTTGTTAATTTTTTTATAAAATTAATTGTATTTTAAATTAAAAATGAAGTTAGAATATAAAAGTGAAATTTTATCAAAGTTATAAAATAATTCAAAATTTTCAATATTGTTTTGATAAAATACAAATTTAATTTTAAAAATTAAAACTTAGTTAATACGATTAATTAATTTTATTAAAATAATTAATTAAAATTTAATCGATAAAAATAAATATATTGAATGTGTATAACTATAATTGTTGTAGTTATATAATTTTCTTAAAATTATTTATGATAAATTAAATTAAAATTTCAAATTAACAAAAACTATTTAATGAAATTATTTGATTAATTTTATTAATTAAATAAAATTAATTAAAATTTAATTAATTAAAATGTATACATATATCGAAATGTACACATAAACAAATGTGGAAATTAGCCACAAGGGCCTCTTTAGCAAGTGGAATTAGTTTCTAGGACACACAACTGAAATAATTATTTTGTAGGACAAAACACAAAATAATTAGTTTCCAAGGCCTAAAAACCTATTAAATTATGTCCTTGAAAGTAATTGGACTGCTGATTTTGTCCTTGAAAGTAATTATTCTGCCTACTTTGGTCTTGAAAGTAATTTCTTTGAATGTGTGTCCTATAAACTAATTGGACTGCAAAGTTTGTCCTTTTGGTGAAATGCCCCTAAACAAATTATAAATGTTATGGTCGGATAACTATCTTAAATAGTTTAAGATGAGTAATATAATTTTTTTAGAAATTTTACATAAAATAAATTATATTATTAAATATGATTTAATTAATGAGCATGGAAATAAATTATATAATTTGTAATTAGTAAGATATATGTATATATTATATAAGTAAGTTAGATTATAAAAGTTATAAATAAGTTAGTGCTTATATAAATATATACATATAAACTTAAATGGAACTATAAGAAATCCAACGTAGATTTTAGAATTAAATGTATATCTATTGTATGTATACCAGGATTTATAATGTGTTCGACACTTGAATCATGAGGGTATTTCATAACAAATATATTATTCCTAAATCAATACCACTCAAATATATGTCTATTAAAAAAGATTATGAGTCTTTAATATAAATGTTGTCCTCTAACATTTATGCATTAATAAATTACTTGCATACTCTTTAGTTGTTGAGCAAACTGAAGTAAGAGGTGTTATATGTAGTATTATTAATATATTTACTAGAGAAGAAAAGATAATTGTATGTATTTCTTGAGAAAAACAAGGTACATACATTGTACTTTGGTCATCGCAAAATGGTGGATATGACTGAATAATCTCTTTCGATTTGCTAAGCAAACTCAATATCGAGTTGATATTAGGGCAAAGACCATAGGTAAAGAGTTGTATATGATACAAACAATAAAGTGTTATCCATCGCTTGTGGGTCTATGCTTTATTGAGCAAACTTAAGGTCAGAATCCTAAGACAAGCAAATCTTAAGACCCATTAGAGAAATCAAAAGATTTTTACGATTTCCTTATAGTTTTTAGAAATACAAAAAATCCAATAGGAACCTTATTAGAAAAATAAAATGGTACATCTAAGCTTTCTGATATTGTAAGAACGACTATTATATAAAGTTAAAATAATCTACATCGATAAATTTGTGCGACTAAAAAGATTGATAGAATGTTTATAGGTTAAGATATACAAATGAAGTAAATCAATGATTGGCGAAGAAATATAAAATATACTTAGCTTTAAATCCTTTGGTAAGTTGTTGCTTCAAGACCCACACTAGAGCCAATTTGTTCAACCACTAAAGCATTCGTGCCTCGGTCGCTTAATTGTTTATTTGTACAAGTCTATGTATTATCGTCTATGAGTGTCTAACTCTACTGGCAAGATATTTGATACATATTCAATCACATCTAAATGTTATATGGTAAATTTATATGTACAGAGTTTTAATGAAGTTAGTTCAATTGAAATAAGCAAACAAACCATAATGCTAAATTGTGTACATATACAATAGATTACAATAAGTATCTCCTTTGAATGGTTCAACCATTTTCGAAAGGAAAGCTAATGTACAGCAGTGAATGGTCACTTCCATTTCATGCAGCAACCTCGAAAACGAGAATTGTATAAAATGATGAAAGACGCCTATTATGGAATGAGAATTATGATTTATATTTCAACTGTATTTTCATACATAAAATTGTCACTTATGAAAGTTATTTCTTTGAGTTCAAGATAACCGATATGAAACTCATGATTGTAAACTACTTACAATGAATAAAATAAAATCTATTAATAGGTGGTTGAATGGAGCCTCGAATTTCATATGCTATTATAGTAATAGTGGAAATAGAGGAAGCATGCCATATAACACTTATTAGTGGATGCATCAAATTATGAAAAATTGTTTTGTAAATATTCCAAATATTATTTATGAAATGATAACTATTTCAGTATTAACTAGAAATAAACATAGTTTTATTTTAATACGAATATTATGAATATTCTTTTTAAAATAGATCTATAATAATGGTATTTATAACAAAAGTGATGAATTGGAAAATATAGAGGTTTCTAAAAGTTCAACATTATTTTGGAATTATGGACTAAATCGTATCTTTAAGGAATAGTACAATAATCATAAGATTGGGAATCATATAGTTGTGGTAAATTATATCTCAGAAGATTAAGGGCGAAACACCCATTTTGTGGGAGCAATAAATGAGTTGATGAACTCTTTGAAATGATACATATTTATATATGCATTTCAAAGTCTAATATTACCAAAATGGGTCCACTTACTTCATTAAATTCATAAGTGAATTATCGTAGAAACGAACATATGTGTTTGATGCACAAACAGTATATTTATGATAAATTCATTGAATATAAAATGGAAGTATAAAACCATAGCATGCATATAAAATAAATATTTGATTTGACCGAATGGATAATTATATTGAAAAGGGTTCCAAAGTACCTAAACATGAATAAGATTCAACCTCAAAAGTCACTACTCCCTATGATACATAATGATGTATCGATAAGGAGTAATTAGACTTTGTTTGACAAAGAATGATTGATAATAAGTGAAATTAAGTTACTTTTTTGGTTAAGATGTGTACTTTAGAGTAAGTAACCAAAGCATAATTGAGGAGATCATATAAGATAAGAGTCGATGAAATAGCTCATATATATCCTAGGTCAAGGAACTAATAGGTTGCGTGGGTTAGGAGACTGCCATAATACTAATTCCCGAGGAATCTTTTGCGGACCACCCCAAATATGTTTGGGACTGACTAAAATTAATTGACTAGTTTATGTTATAAATATAAGATTTGATATTTAAAGCCTAATTTATTTATGCATATATATGGGAAACTCATAAAATGTTTATGAATATCATTTCCATTGCACTGAGTGACAACTGTTGTTTCAAGAAATACCAACATTATGCCAAAAGAATTTCATTTAGAAATTACTGGTAATAAAATGCATTTGGATTCAATTCAAAGATAAAACTGATTATAAAGGATGAAATGAAATTGACCAAGCCTAAATGGACACAACTAATTGTAACTTCCAACAAGAACTCTCGTACATCAAAGAGAAAATATGTATTGATTACCGATATCGAGAAAGTAATTTCCTCTATTATCAAAAAGCCATTAAGAGCATTGACACAACCATTGGCATAATAAGCAAATCAAGAATGAATTCCAAGCGCATTATTAATATATGATTTTGATTACAGTACTCAAAGGGAAATGATCCATCGGCCATAAAAGTCTCTCCAAGAAGAAGACCAATGCTGTTGGAATATGTTAAGCCGCGTTGATAGGATAACATCATAGATTTAAATTATTAAAATTAACATAACAAATTCATCATTCAATATACTTAAGTTAATTTAGATTTTTCTTACAAAATCATTGTTGTACATGATTTTGAGTTTTGTATATGTATGCTGAAAAGAAATTCTAAATAATGATTTAGAATATGTTGTTCGTGCTTACTAACCAAAGTTTGTTGAAGTTAGTGGAAGCAATTCTGAGTTTGTGGGTTATAGGATATGATCCAAGTAATAATACGAAAGTATCATTAATAAGCATCAGACTTATGCAAGATTTTGGTAGAGAAATCAATTCGTTTGATTTTAGTCAAAATGCAAAGGAAGGTCGTGTCTATAAGAAAGAATATTTATAGGTGCTAAAATAATTATAAAACTATAAGTAATGACAAGCTTATGATTATTAAATATGTACTTGAGTTAAAATAATTTTAGTTGGGTTTTTCAATTCTTGATATTGGATTTGAAATTGACACCTTTTATAATCAGTATAAAAGAATGTTAGGAATGTCCCTAAACGATATACAAAGACACTATATTAAATTGTTTAACATGAAGCATGTAAGATGGGATCCTTATGCATTGAAAGTTTGAATTATCATGCATGGTATATTGTCCACAATATCACACTTCACTTATTTATTTGATAGATAGAGCAAGTATAAAATCGGATTTAAGATCATTAAATGATAATTAAAGCATTCTTGAGTATTTTCAGAATAGTAGAGAACTATTTATATAAACAATGAACTCCTTTTGAAAGTACGATAGACTCGAATTTCATAAATAATATCAATTATAGTATGTCAATCCCAAATTCATATTCAAGCTTAATTTGATAACTTTAAGTTGAAAATGTTCCAAATAATAAATAGCGATTGATTCAACCAAAGGCTAAGTATATTGCCTTGGATAACATCACAATAAAAGAAGCATAAAAATGCCTAAATTTACAACTGAGCTAGGGGTGATTTCAAATGTTGAGAATTCCATAACATTGATACATGCAAAAATGTTGCATTGAAAAGAACCTAAATCTCGATAGAAGTTGAAAGAAATACTCCGAAAGGTTGCACACGATAAAGTCAGTTTATCAACATTGGAGAAAGTTAATCAATAGAATAGATAGCTAAGACAAAATAACATACCCATTCACTAAGGGACTAGACCGATTAGTTTTGAGAAAACCGATCGAAGGATTGGAATAAGATTCCATAATTGATCCCAAGAGCAAGTGGGGGATTAAAAGAGTTAGGTATGCCCTAGGTGCAGTTATGTAATTTGTTACATATATCCAACTTAAAACCAGTCTTGTTCAAGATAAAAGGAATTTTCTTGCTATTATACACTTATTATATTGTAATATAATTATTTAATTAATTAACTAAAGATATATTAAATAAAAAATCCTTAATAATATGTTGTGTGATAGTAATTACAATGTTTTGTAATCATGAGAATTTATCTCATTAAAAATAACATGTTATTTTAAGTATTCCTAGTTAATATGTTTCGAGACGGATACCAGTACATCAGTTAAGATTATAGTATGCAACACAATCTAAATGTTGGACAATGTAATACTCATGACTGCTGAGAATGCCAAGGGGTTACGTAATAATAATTATTGGATAACTATGGAATGATTCATTCGAGAGTTTTCTATTGGTTAATATAACCAAGGTCAAACCTGTGCGGTTAAAGCGCTTAACAGTTCTATGGCGAGGGATATGCAAAAAGTTATAGCTGGGATATAACAGAGTTGTAAAAACCTTCATTAGATATAAAACCAACTAATTAAAGTTAATCTATTCTCATTCGTACATCATTTACGCCGAAAAAAGAAATATTTTTTAATCATATGTAACAAAACTGAAGAATATCATGATTTATGCAGACTAGATTTGGTGACTATAATAGATTTTAACTTATACTGAGCGCTTATGCCTTATAAATAGGTCTTTACCTATGCTTGATTGATTTGGTTTAAAAGAGAACCATTCAAATCAACGTTTGTATATAATGCTGCTAAAGCGAGTGATAAAAAGTGTTGACTTGATGGGTGTAGTGGAAAATAGAATGGTTTAAAGCGGATCTACTATTTAATAGCACTAAATTGAAACGGTGTAGTGGTTAAAGAGAGCTATGTGCTATAGTGGAGATGTTGCATGGCTTTAGAGTGACTTTAACTATACGGGGTCAAACAGAGAATCTCAAAGTAACGATGTTACATTGTTCTCACAACTTAAGAATACTGTTGAACTTTAATGTGGACACTTCATTTGGATTATACTTAAATCATTGCATGATGCCCATTGAACAACTATAGTTGGGTCTGAGTTGAAGCACTAAAAGTGAAACACTATTCAATATATAATTCGTCTCCTTGGTTATATGAGGTTAATACCAAAGTCAACTATAGTTAACTTAAAGTCAATGTCTCTGGCTAGAGCAGTACAGTTAATAATAATTGTTATTATTAAGCAAAGGATTCTGTGTTCGAACTAATCAAGTAGACTGTGTACGATGTTGGAGTTTTGGCCAAAGCCAAATTCCATAAGTCCTAAGGAGATATAGTATCGACAAAGAAAACTGGTGTAAATTATCATTACTATTAGGTATCGTTTAAAATAAGTAAAATTCTATTTTAACAAAAATATCTGTAAGCGACAAATTCCACCAAATGTCACAACACCAGCTAAGGTAACATGTAAAAATTAATATTCATATTGTTTGATATTTTGTTGATTGAATTTATACTGTTGAGTTGCACCACCCTAATGTTGAATACTCGAAAAAATACACAATTTAGTTAATTTATAATTATTGTATATTAATTAATATTTGTGAAATATCAATGACTCTTCTTTATGACTCACTAAAAACACATTTTGAAATGATTTTTTCCTTTCTCTTCACTCTATTTGCTGCCAAAAACATGAAGATCGGGGATTTGATGATATTTAAGGAGGAATTAGTAGGAAAGGTTTTAAAGAAGGGAATTGAAATGTTTCAACGTTTTCTTTGAGACAAATTCTCTTTCATTCATTCTAATTTTCCTCTTGATAATGTATATTTTCTTTCTTTTTTCTCTCCACCCTCTCATGGCTAGAATTCCATAGCAGCATGGAAGGAAAAAATCTAAAAAATAAAATTCAAATTAAATCAAAATAAAGGTGGTTGTTATTTCTATTGATTCTTATAATTCTAGGGGTTGATTCTGTTGAATCTAGGAGCTTTGGTCATCATTCATGGTGCAATTTTTTTGGCTATGTCCTAAAATGATTTTCGTTTTTATTTATTCATATATATTAATCATGTTCACATAGTTTAAAACCTTTACATGCTTCATACAAAGTGTTTGCATATATTCATCTTGTAATATGATTCAGATTCCCTTTTACCATGCCTTAATTCATTAATTGTTCATCATTTTAATTTAATATGGATCCCCTTTTGGGTTATTCCTTAATTAGTTATATGATCCATATATCGATATAATTTAGATCATTCATCTCGTGTGATTATTTATTCATGTTGTTTGTATAGTTTTATTCTAAACTTTTTATAATGAATATATATATGCCTAAGTTGTTTAACTCATTTTATAATTGTTTCAAAATCATTTTGACTGAATACCTTTTAATCGAATACATGTATGCTACACGGTTATCTACACAATTTTGATTGAAAATGATTTTTTATTGAAAACAATATTAATTATTTAAATTCACCATTAAAATGAATACATGAGTTATATGGCTGTTGTTTGAATATATTTTGATTGCATAAATGTAAAAATTTATTTCAAACTAAAAACCCACAAGTGGACTTCTATATAATATCTTAAATCATTTAATTCCTTCCTAAGTTGAAAGTTGGATGTGTCAACTTTGAATTTATATATGTAAATATTAAGTTGCAATCGTTACATGCATGTGATGTTTTAAATATTAATACATAGCTTACAATTATTTATATATTGACATGCGTATATTGATGTTATTTTAACACAAATTTTTTGAAATGGAATTTTGTGTAAAACTATACAATTTAATTTAAAACCTTTCCTTAACTATATACACACACATATCATTATATATATACACATTTTAAACATAAACCGTGTATAACAAATGCATATATAAAGGGACAAATAGGTCCGTTGTGGTATAAATCCCAATACTTAAATATGGTCACACTTAGCATGTGCGCTTCGTATCCATAGAACTTTACATAACTAGTATAATTGATACACTTATAAAAAAAACTTTTTGAACATATTGAATAAAATAAAGATTTTATTTAAAATATTTTAGATTGAATCTGTAATCCACTTTATACTTCATAGACTCAATAGATCCAAAATAAGATTTTTTTAAATCTACCATTTCACAGGCTTCTGACCATCTCGATTCCTTCAGGCCATACTAAAGTGAGGAGAGGTGATTTTTGTTTAAAAATCTAGTTTTGAATTGGCAAATTGAAGAGGTAAATATGGAGATCTAGATCTTCGTTATAACACCCCTAATTTTAATGACATTATTCAGGAGATTTAATGAGAATAAATTAAATAGAATAATGTAGATAAGGAGAAGGAGGTTGATTAATAAAAATATAGTGGCCAGCTTCCCCGGTTGCATCCATTGTTCTCGATGTTGTTCCTGTGGATTCCATTGTTATTCCGGATCTTGTTCCGTCTCAGTTGCCTATTTTTTGGGATGAGTCAGAGAGATGCTGGGTTGATCGATGTTCTGACTTGCGTTACAACCCTTTGGATGATTCCTTCTTTAGATATGTTTCCAACGATCTTTCGGACCTTCGATGCCTCTATTACAGACCGTCTGGTGACTCCTTGGTTCTTGATTCGGATGGTATGTATGCTGACTTAAATACCGCCATGCTTGCTGATTCTTCTTGGGATCGATCATTTCTATACTCATCTGATGTTGACATCTACGATCCTTCGCTTGCTCTCCTATTTCGCCCCTAATATGGTCTTCTTGGGGATGTCTCTTTGATATCTTCCCAGGTTGAAGATGATGCTGGTGGCACTACCTCTTTGGAGGAGTCTTAGTCTAGTCTGTTTTTTCTAGTAGCTGTGACATGTCTGTCACACTCCTGTGTTGTATTTATTACTCTCTTTTTAGTAGTTAAGGTGTCTCTACCTTACTCCTGTACTTCATGTTTTTTATTACGTTCGTAATAAAAAGTGGACGGTCCACTATAAAACCGGCTGGCTTT
This sequence comes from Allium cepa, assembly GCA_030765085.1. Lineage (NCBI taxonomy): Eukaryota > Viridiplantae > Streptophyta > Magnoliopsida > Asparagales > Amaryllidaceae > Allium > Allium cepa. Next base: position 447,430,415 of record CM060935.1, on the reverse strand, counting down.
GCCAAAAAAAAAAACTTAATGAACTTAAAAATGGTTAAGTATTTAAATATAAGGGCATAAGAGTAAATTCCACCCTACTATTCCCCAAACCATACAAGTTCATTATTATTCTTAAACAAAATCTATAAACGTAAGAAGCAACAAGGCCGACCATAGGAAGATAGAAGAGAAGAAGAAAATTTAAGAAAAACCTAGGATCCAAGGTAGATAAAAATCAACGTCAAACAATCTCTAATCTCCTTATCCCAAGCAAGGTGAGTAATAGTTTCTACATCTCTATTTTGATTTTTACATCAAATGATTTTAGATTTATGGATAAATCTATTTTATGATATGTGAATGATGATATGCTTGATTTTGATTTATAAAGGTTTAAACAAGGTTGTTTTAAAAAGGATATATACACGGTTTTAGGCTAAAATCGAGATGAAATGATGCTCAAATGCCATGGGAAAATTTTATATCGTAGAAACGTGATTTTGGAGTTGGGTTTCAATTTTTATAATTTTCCAAGCCGTGGAGAATTTATTACGAATTTTCAAAGGAAAATATGATTATTTGGGTTTGCAAATTATTTTGGGAAAATATATTAAGAATTTGGGTCTGAAAGTTTATTGTGTTAGATAACATGATTAAAGCAAATTTCTGGAATTTTTGAGGATTATTACTAAGTGATTTAGTATGAAAATTAAATTATTTTGAAAAGAGGACCAAAATGATTTAATTATTTTATGAGTGGAAGGGCTTATTTTTTAAATGATTAATTGGTTTAGATTTGAGAAAATTGCAGAAAATATTGTCCTAAATACTTAAAAAGTTGTGAAAGCCAATCAAACATTTACAAGTAGGCAAGTTAGTTGCAAAAAATTTATGTATTTTGGAAAAATCATCTTTTACCTAGAGAAATTTGATTCGGCCTTCTTTGGCAACCCTTTCGCCTTAGACCTCTCATATAAGACCTTTCGACTTCAATGACCAGCAAGGTTGAAAGCAATCACATGATATCATTCATGTGTATGGAGTGAATTGATCTAAGTCAAAAGGTATGGTGTTGAAGGGTTACTTTCAAAGGGTTGCTTTAGAAGGAGATGGATCAATAGTTTATTTTTATTTGAAAAGAGAAATCACTTGCCTGTCTTCTAAATACCTTTCAACAAGGTGGAAAGGTATGGTTTTTATAAGTTGTTTTATAAGACCTTTCGTCTTAATCGAAAGGTTAGGTTTTGAAAGGATTTAAGAGTCCTTTTGACATTGTCGAAAGGTTTGGTTTTGAAAGATTGTTTCAGAGGGATTTTTGAAAAGAATTGCCGCCTTTATTCTATTCAACATACCGAAGGGATCGAAAGTAGGAGCTTTCGACTTAGTCGAGGTTTGCTAGTTTTATAAATAGAAGTCGCTTCCCAACCTTCTGAAGGGGTCGAAAGCAGGAGCTCTCGACACAGTCAAAAGGTTTAAATGTTTTTCCCAATGTTTTATAAAGTAAAGGGTGGTTTTGAAAACTTTCACCTATGACCCAAAGAAATATCTTTAGGTGTAAATGCAATGCTTTTAAAAGGTTGGATTTTCAATGGTTTTGAAATGCTTGGTTTTAAAGGGATTTCAAGGGGTAACCTTCAATGCTTTCGAAAGTGATACTATCAAGTGATTTTGATGCTATGCTTCTATCCTTATATAATAATACTTTAACATTGTCGAAAGGTTTCGAAGGAGGGATTTTAAAGTATTATAAAGGCTGGAGCCTATTGTTTTAAGATTTATGGTTTATGCTTTTGAAGAGGTCGAAAGCAAACCTTACGAAGGGGTCGAAAGGTTTCTTTAGAGGGTCGAAAGAAAAGCTTTTGAAGGGGATACTTTCGAAGGGGTTGGAAAATTGTTTCTTTTAAACTTATAAAATGTTGTTTAACCTAAGGGATATCGGGGTGAGCTTAATGAGTGCACACAATAGTTGGGGATAAATGGGATATAACCTAAATTAGGGATACTAATGGAAATAGGTTAATCATATAGATAGCATGAGATAATTATATTCATGGGGCTAACATCAGTTAAGTTGCCAAGTGAAGGGTTCATCGTTATCCTAGGAAAACAATGGATGTTTGATGGATAGACAACATCAAGTTGGAGATGGATAGTCCCTATATGATTGAAGAAGGGTTCATAGTTATCCTAGGAAAACTATGGGACTGATGGATAGTCAACATCATATTAGGGATGGATAGTCTCAATATGTTTAATGAAGGGTTTATAGTCATCCTAGGATAACTATGAGATATGAGATGTGAGATGTGAGATGTGAGATGGACAGTCCACATCCGCTTAAGTAAAATGAATATGGTATGGATAGTCCTTCTTTGAGGCAAATTAAAATCTAACAGGGGATGGGGAAATCCTAAATGTTTGCAGGGATGCATATCATCATAATATTTTGAAAATGTGTGTTTTAACCATTGTGGATGTAGAAGCACAAAATATGGTTTTATAAAGGTTTTAGGATAATAGTGAGGGGAAATCCATTCCGCTAAGCGGCGTGGCCTCACTAGATATCTAAAAGGATTGAGATGTTAGATTATTATTCATACCACACTTTATGTCTGACTCGAAGTTTTTGTTTTCTCCTTAAACTCTCGGGTACTGAATTGATTTTGAGTAGTTTAAGTTTTGAGGTTCTCGGGTTTTCTTTTCTGACAAATAAAGCTTCCGAAGACCTGCAAGTGGCAGGTAGATATTTAGAGTTTTTCTTTCCGCTGTGTGTTTGTTTATAAAGGCAGACATGTTAGCCTTACTATATTCTCTGATCAACCAAGGGGGCATCTTCATATATTGCTCTTGGCGTAATTGTAATAATTATATTTTGTAGAATGTGGTTAACGTAATTTGGGGATTATGTAATGAACAAGAAATGTTTTGTTTTGAATGTGGAATTATGTGTTTGAATTGTTAAAACTTTTTCATATTTCGTTGATCTTTGTATCAATGTATCTACACCGCCGTATTTGGTCATCGGAGATTAATATCTATGGATGACTACAGCATCCGTAGCCGTTAATTTTGGGCCTCCAAGTAGAGGAATGTTGCAAGTTGGTATCAGAGCATAGGTTTATAAAACTTTAAAAGAATAGCAAAACCTAAAAGCTTTTTCAAACATAATCCAATTAATTTGAAAATATGATCAAGGTTTTGGGTTAATGCTAGTAACGTATTTGTATTTGATATATAGGTATATATCTAAGTACGTATTCCCCTCTACTTAGACCGTTCTTCCGTATCTTACTAAGGATCATATGAAGATATACGAGAAAGAAGATATAGAGCTAGGAAACGGAAGAGAATATCTTCATGGAGGAAGCACCACGACCAATGGTAATGTTCGACCTAATACTCGAAGGAACCAAGATCGATAGGCTAATGCTAACCAAAATGTTGAGGCAAACGTAGGTATTGGAAATCCGCCAATAGATGCGAGGATGGTGTATCAGTTGTTGGCTAACCTTTTGCAAGCAGGAGCTGCTGGGAATGTTGGTGGAGCTAATCCTATAGTTCTAGCTAGTTATATCTATGTAATGCTGAGTAGAGACTATGTCAGTTATGGAGGAAAGCCGTTTGTTGGAACAGAAGATGTCCTGGAGTTAGAGAATTGGCTATTGAATTGTGAAAGGATCTTTATAGACTTAGGCTTGAATGATGGAGAGAAGAGAAGGCTAGCCTCTTGACAGTTGCAAGGGTTAGCGCTTCATTAGTGGAATAGTGTGACGGCAGGAGTGCTGGAGGAAGAGTTGACATGGGCTGACTTCAGGAGGAGGTTTGAGCAGAGGTTCTTGTCTGAGGCTGCCAAATCGGCATTGATGAGGAAGTTTATGGATCTGTCCAAGGAGATATGCCTGTGATTGAGTATGCAGCTAAGTTTGATGAGCTATCTCGACATGGTTATGCTTTGGTTGACACTAACGTTAGAAGGAATGAGAGATTCATTAGAGGGCTAAGACTAGATTTAAGCAGAATGACTATGGCCCATATCCGAGATACTTCTAACGTGACGGTGGAGATGGCCATCCGCCATTAGGAGATGCTTTCTATTTTAGCTAGAGAGAAGCCAATTGAATCCCATGGTCCTCAAGGAAAGAAGAGGAAGTTCTTTAAGAAGAAAGACGCTCAGAAAGAAGGAGCGGCCAGGAAAGGGAAAGCCGATATAGTTTGCTACAAGTGTGATAAGTAGGGGCACTATGCTAATGAGTGTCGTTCGAGAGATGGAAAGTTGGTTGTGGGGAAGCAGAATGTGCAATGCTATAATTGCAACCATATGGGGTATTATAAGAACAAGTGTCCTGAAGCTGCCAAGGTAGGAAAAGGAAAGGTCTTTGCCTTGGAACCATCATCCTCTAAACCATCTGCTGCTGAGAAAGGAAAGTCTATTGTGGAAGGTACGCTTTTGATTCAGAGTATGCCAGTTAGGGTACTTTTTAATACCAGTATATCACACTCATTTATATCACAGTATTTGGTTAATAGGATATGTATAGAACCCACATACCTTGTTATTTCCTTAAGGGTTGCGAATCCAATAGGAGGGTATGCAACTCTTGGGATGAGATGTGACTAGTTAGAACTTGATTTGTTAGGTCATAAGTTTGCATGCAGTTTATATGTTTTTGATTTCAAAGATTTCGAGATCATTTTAGGTGTGGACTGGTTGGGTAAGTATGAGGCTAAGATATTTTTCCAAGATCGGGAAATATCATCGAGGCACCCAGATAGTCATAACCGAATCATTTTCTCAGTGGAAAATTACAGTAAGAGTGTTTCTACTTTGTTGAGTGCCATGGAAGATGGAGAAGAGCTTAATCGGGTTTATGTGTCTAGAGAGTTTGCAGATGTCTTTGAGCCGGTTACTGAATTACCATCAAAACGAGCTATTGAGTTTCAGAAAGACCTTATACCAGGAGCTGAACCTGTCAGTAGACTACCTAGCAGAATGACACCGATGGAGATGAAGGAATCAAAGGTGCAGCTAGTGGATCTTGGGGGAAGGAATTTTATTACACCAAGCAGTTCGCCTTGAGGAGCGGCCATGGTATTTATAAAGAAACCAGATGGATGGTTAAGGTTGTGCATCGACTATCATAAGTTAAACGAAAGGATGATCAAGAATAGGTACCATCTGCAGAGAATAGATGATCCGTTTGATCAGTTGAGTGGGGTCTTAGTATTTTCTATGTTGGATTTGGCAACGGGGTTCCATCAGTTGAGAGTGGCGGAGGATAGCGTTCCTTTGACAGCATTCCGAACTAGGTATGATTCGTATGAGTGGTTGGTGATCTCATTCGGATTGGCGAATGCGCCTACTTTCTTTGTTGATTTGATGAACTAGGTTTTCAGAAAGCACATGGATAGATTTGTTTTGGTGTTCATATATGACATTTTGGTGTACTCTAAAGGTGAAAGGGAGAATGTGGTTCATCTAAGAGTGGTGTTGGAGATGCTGGGGTGGAATCAGCTAACGGTGAAGTTTTCCAAGTGTCATTTCTGGAAGAAAGAGGTTAAGTTTCTCGGTCATGTGGTTTCATAGTATCGATTGTCAGTTGATCCACTTAAGATCGAGGCAGTCAATAATTGAAAGAGACCAGAGACGATAACCGAGACCAGGATCCTTAGTTTATTTTTATTTGAAAAGAGAAATCACTTGCCGGTCTTCCAATGACCTTTCAACAAGGTTGAAAGGTATGATTTTTATAAGTCGTTTTATAAGACCTTTCGTCTTAATCGAATGGTTAGGTTTTGAAAGGATTTAAGAGATCTTTCGACATAGTCGAAAGGTTTGGTTTCGAAAGGTTATTTCAAAGGAATTTTTGAAAAGAACTGCCGCATTTATTTTATTCAACCTTCTGAAGGGATCAAAAGCAGGAGCTTTCGACTTATTTGAAAGGTTTATTGGTTTTATAAATACAAGCCGCTTCCCAACCTTTCGAAGGTGTCGAAAACAGGAGCTCTCGACACAGTCGAAAGGTTTAAATGTTTTCCCCAAGGTTTTATACAGTAGAAGGTGGTTTTGAAAACTTTCACCAATGACCCAAGGTAATATCTTTAAGTGTAAAGCCAATGCTTTTGAAAGGTTTGTTTTGAATGGTTACGAAAGGTTTGGTTTTCAAGGGATTTGAAGTGGCAATCTTCAATGCTTTCAATATGGATAGTTTCAAATGATTTTAAAGCTATGCTTCCACTCTTATATAATAATATTTTAACATGGTTGAAAGGATTCGAAGGAGGGGTTTTAAAGTATTATAAAGGTTGGAGCCTATTGTTTTAAGATTTATGGTTTATTCTTTCAAAGGGGTCAAAAGCAAACCTTTCAAAGGGGTCGAAAGGTTGCTTTCGAAAGGGTCGAAAGCAATGCTTTCGAAGGGGATACTTTCGAAACGGTTGGAAAATTGTTTCTTTTAAACTTATAAAATGTTGTTTAACCTAAGGGATACCGGGGTGAGCTTAATGAGTGCAACACAATAGTTGGGGATAAATGGGATTTAATCTAAATTAGGGATACTAATGGAAATAGGTTAATAATATGGATAGCACGAGATAATTATATTCATGGGCATGGCATGAGTAAAGTGGCCAAGTAAAGGGTTCATAGTTATCCTAGGAAAACTATAGTATGTTTGATGGATAGACAACATCAAGTTGGAGATGGGTAGTCTCTATATGATTAAAGAAGGGGTCACGGTTATCCTCGGAAAACTATGGGATGATTGATGGATAGTCAACATCATGTTGGGGATGGATAGTTTTCATATTTTTAATGAAGGGTTTATAGTCATCCGAGGAAAACTATGAGATGTGAGATGGAGAGTCCACATTTGCTTAAGTAAAATGAATATGGTATGGATAGTCCCTCTTTGAGGCAAATTAAAATCTAATTGGGGATGTGGAAATCCTAAATGTTTGCAAGTATGCATATCATCATAATATTTTGAAGATGTATGTTTTAACCATTGTGGATGCAGGAGCATAAAATATGGTTTTATAAAGGTTTTAGGATACTAGTGAGGGTAAAACCCGTTTTGCTAAGCGGCATGGTCTCACTAGATATCTAAAAGGATTGAGATGTTAGATTATTATTCATACCAGGCTTTATGTCCGACTCCAAGCTTTTGTTTTCCTCTTATACTCTTGGGTACTCAATTAATTTTAGTAGTTTGAGATTTAAGGTTCTTTGGTTTTCTTCTCTGACGAATAAAGCTTCCGGAGACGTGCATGAGGTAGATAGATATGTAGAGTTTTTCTTTCCACTGTGTGTTTGTTTGTAAAGTCAGACTTATTAGCCTTATTATATTCTCTGATCCACCAAGGAGGCATCTTCATATGTCGCTCTTGGCGTAACTGTAATAATTATATTCTACAGAACATGGTTAATGTAATTTGGGGATTATGTAATGGACAAGAAATATTTTGTTTTGAATGTGGAATTATGTTTTTGAATTGTCAATTTTTTTTCATATTAATGTGATCTGTGTATCAATGTATCTAACAAAGCCATATTTAGTCGCTGGAGATTAATATCTACAGATGACTACAGCATCCATAGCCGTTAGCTTTGGGCCTCCAAGTTGGGGGGTGTAACATTCATCTTTTACTCCTTTTTATTGCCTATATAAATCATACATCCTCTCTTATTTTAAGTTTACACAAAACCTCCACTCCAACCTTAATTTAATTACACTATATATGGATTCAGTTGCATTACATTCAGATTCCCTTTCGTTATTCAAATCTATTTTTCCTTATTAGAATTGGCATGAGTTCTCTTTAAATTCAGTTTGCACTGTAATATGTTGGCTTGTATTATATCAAAAAAATTATAATGTGTATTAAAAACAAACTAAAATACAATTATTTTTAATTCATCTACAATAAACAATCTCCAATAATCGATGTATACCATTACTACATTTTCTTAAGTGCTTTTTGTGCACACTACATCCCATATTTTATGCTACCTTAACCTCCACAGACATACTACTAACCATATCCATTTTAGTGGTGCATATTTCATCCTTAAATGTTCATTTCCTGCAGATTAACTCTCTTCCATCCTCTCAATTTGCCAAAATCTTTAGAACTACATTACATCCAACGAATCATGGTCGGTCCGAACTAATTTTTTGCCCTAGCTAGTTTTGAATAAAACTGCCTTTAAAAAATAATTTATGCGATGAGAACTAAACTCCATTAACTTGTTACATCATAATGATCAAATCTATAAATATTTGGCATAATTTTTATGTAAATTACGTTTTAGTGTTATATAATATTAATTATTTTAGAAAACCAACATGAACATCATTTCCATGTTGCCCCATCCACAATTATTGCCCTTGGCGGCTGCCTTGGCAGTCTCCACTTAGGGTCGGGCTACAAGGAATACAATCATCCTAATTAAACCCTTTATATCCAAAAAATTAGGGGCTAATATCTAGTGATTGGGAGACCAACGAAATTTTTTCCATGTATGATGGTAGTGGATATAAGACAAGAAGGACAAAGAGAAGCAAGAATCATCGGATTTTGATGAGTAGGGCCAACAGGAGAGACTAGACAATGTTCGAAGGGCAAAAGCTCAATAAAGGGATTGATTATCTAGGTGAATTCGTGAGATAAATTGATATGGAAGAATGAAGATGAGGGGTAAAAATAAATCAAGAAATCAAGAAAAAGTTCTTAAATGCAACTTATGTTCTTATTAAGGATTCATTTTACATGATAAGGGAAAGTTGCAATTTATAAATGATTAATTTTTTTACAAGGTACTTTATTCTTGAGCGTTATTAAATGCACTGCATTTGTATTCTATTTTACTTTAAGTTTCGATTAGTAGTGTACTATTGACCCCCGTTGTAGAATTCACAGTGTAGTATTGACCATAATTTAAATTTATTTTTACTTAAGCTTCAATTGGCAATTATCAGTTAAAAATGGTGTACATAACATAATGTGTTTCCCTTTGCACTACCTTTGTTCTTATACCCACCTCCAAATATGTTAGCTTGATACCACATATTGTCTCTCATATTTCAATATAATTGACAGTTGTTTTAGGAAGTTCTATTGTGACACAAGTCAGTGACACAACTTGTGACACAAACAATGAAATCCAATAATCAAGGTATGTTGTGTCAGATTATATGTCCAATAGTGTTGAGCCAAAAGGTGGCACAACACGTCAAATTCAAATTAAAGTAGAGAGATCTAGCTATAAATGGTAAAACAAAGCAATAAACACATGAATTTTTATAGTGGTTCGGCAATCTAAGGCCTACGTTCACTTAAATGTTAATATAGAAAGTTTTTGTCACGAATACAAAGGATTTACATTTCCAAATAGCTTAATAGAGTAAAGAAAGAAGGTGAAGAAGAATAAGTGCCAAAAGTCCTTTCTAAGTTGACATATGCTAATTATTTATAAGGAAACTTCCCAATGAAGTCGTCGGATCATTAAATACAAGTGCAAACTCTAGATTTAAGAGTAGGAGGGAAGATAAAGTCTCCAGAGTCGTAAAACTATATCGTTGATTAGAAGTGATCGATATTGACTTGTTTTGCCGACATCAAATCATGCCATCTTCTTTTACCTTGTCTTTTAGCTTTGATCCATCAAGCTTTGAGCACTTTTGCCGTATAAATCAAGCCGTTTCCAAGAGGTTCTGACATCTCTAGTACTTGTTCTTTTATGTAGAGCTTTCTTGGAGTTGTTCACCTGCTCCTTTGAAAATCGGCCCTTGGACAATAACCCTATCCAATTGGTTCAAGATCATAACTCCAAAGCCTACAAGTGTGCATGAATTCATCTCGGTATCGACCTAAAAAATGGTCGATGTCGATTTCTTTCCGCATGCCTTTGCATACTCCAACTTCTTGAAGCCTCTTCCATTATCCTTCCAAGCATGCCTCCAAGTCCTTGAACTGCTTCATCCTCACATCCAGATTCGTCTGAAGCCACTTGGTCTAAAAGCTGGATAACAATTGCCCCTTAGAATATGCTTCTGTTGAAAATAAAGCGTGCTTTGGACCTAGGCAAGCGTATACAACCATCCATTCAAATTTGTTGGTCATCCGAGATTTTCTTTAAAATGTCATCTTCATTCCAAGGGAATCTGTTCAATTTCTTTAAATAATAGTAGTACCACTCTCCATGGTAAGGTCAAGATCAACATTCCGACGATCATTCCACATCTTGGATAGGTACTTTTTACTCACCTTTTTCCCTTCCTTGCCTTTTATTTTCATTTTTTGTTGAAATTTCATATCGGTACTAAGTTAATTAGGTCGATACCAAACTGTTTTGCAGAGCTAGAATTTTCCTGTATAACCAATGCTTAGCTAAATTTTCTTTCATGTTTTCATGTTCCTATTCATTTATCTTTTATCTTTCTGGTGCCGACCCCTTGCGACTTCAATTTCCAAGTCCAAAACAATCATTGTTGACCATCTATTGTCGCAACCGCCTTCTCCTCATAACTACCATCACCGGATCCCCAATTTGTCCACTATTGCTTTCTCGAGTGAATTCGACCCGAACCTCTTCTAGTTTTGGATCTACACTAAACATCCAAAGGTCAATGATGGCGTAGCTACAGTCATGTTATGATGGTCAATGGGCCGCTGACATTAATTGCTAATTGTCGCCTATGGTCAGTAAATGACCGGAGCTTCAATTTAGTGATCGACCTTCCAAAAAAAATTCTTATTTGCAACATATTCTAAGTTTATCGTTGATCGGACACAAGCTTGACCCAAAGTAGGCAGTTATACCGTCAGAAAATCTATCTGTCTTGGGTCCACTTGGTATCGATGCTCACTCCACTTTGTTTCAAACAAAGGACCAAAACCTTGCCGCAACCAAACTACCATGCTCTTCAAAATGGATGAATTATTTCCTCCTAAAGCTGGTCAATGAAAAGTCGTCTAATTAAGTTCGGATGTGATGGTTCTCTTATGAAAAACGATCATGTTAACATGCTTCAACATTCGAATAATGTCATCACACAACACTCCCATTCACTTTACAATCCTATGTTCCTACAAAAGAATGCTCCATGTTGCTTCGGACAGTGGTTCCGTTATCTATTATCCAACGATAATGGGTAAGATCCGACGCATGGTTCGATTTTGCGACGGAGCTTGTTTCCAGCATGAGCGGGATATCCACATAGAATGGTCTATTCATCATGTATGGAAAATAGAACACACACTACATAGATTGACACTACCAATTGCCTTGGTCGACGTTTAGAATCTGATTGGTTAACACACATCGAAATTCTTTGGATTTTGAGCATTGGTCACATGGGTTCATGTTCAAATGGAATTTCAAAATAAATCATACCCTACCTTGTTCAACATCAAGCTTTCCAATACAGAATGACATGCCATTCACCCAGATTTAAGGTTAACAGTAGGCGCTAACTTCTCCCATGGCTGGTTCCACCACAGCTCATGCCTTGATGTCTATACCTTTTGGAACTAAATGTTTAATTGCCGTTAAGCTATAGAGGATGATAGCCTCAGTAGGTGTAATCTCGGATGTGCCTTCCCCTCTTAATGAACAAGTTGGCTTAAGAATCCTAAGCGATCCTCCAAAACAAATGCCAACAATCCTAACCGCCAAGTCACTCCGAACAATATGCTTTCAACACAAAACACCAGAGAGTAATGTCCTACTCCCAACAATTAACCAAAAAGCCCATAATCCTCCACTAGGCTACACAACTTGTAATAAATGCATGTGCCAAGGCGGCAATTTGCTGCCTTTCAATTTATTCCTCCGTATTTTTCTCTAAGAGCTTGGGCTTGCTCTGACTAGAGTCCACCCCAATGGTTATCCTTGGTTGAGCTCCTTGTACGTCCTATTCAAGAATAAAGTTCAAAGTCCTCTAAACTTTGGAGAGCTAACACTTCTTCCGAGCCTAAAAAATACAACAAGCCACCCTCTTTGATGATCATAGAAGCCTAGTGTTGATTTAAAGTTATCGAAGTTCTCCACATCTAGTGCTTATACTTCGAGAATGAGTATATCCTGTTAGTCCTTGAGATGGTGGTTTTGATGACAACAACCTTAGAATAGGATTATAAAATATAAATACTAACATTATAGTTTAGAAATATATGTATATGCAGGATTTAACCATGCAGGTACCAAGAATGAAGACTGTACAGTATAAAGATTCAAGATATCAAGATTAAAGACTCATGAGCATAAAGAATATCAAGAGTTCAAGATTTCAAGAATAAGTAATTTAGCTAGGAATTTTTTTAAAACTCCTAGAAAAGCACTGGCATCTTAAAATCCAATTTATTCATGGAATGTAATCCACTTCGAGCCTGTTAAAGGGATGGAACCCTAAGTAGGATGAAACCTACGAAAAATTTAGTGGAACATTGTTTTGTATCTGCTAACTTTTATTCAAAATGATTTTACAAAATTATATCTTGTTTTCAAAATATTTTCAAAACCTTCCTTTTAAAAGAATCAAAAACATCTATCCTGATTTTAAATATTTTTAGCCTCAAAATAATCTTTATCTTCAAAATCAAATTATCCTTTGTTTTAAACTATCTTTTAATAATAATATATTTAACTTTTAATATTTATACTTAGATTTAAATATAAAATTATAGTTAAATTTTATATATACCAAAATATTATTCTCTATATTTATTTATGTATTTTAACTATATTTAAGTATATTATAAAAGTTTAAAATAGTTTTAATATAAGATAAAGGTTATTTTCAAATAAAAACAAAATACCAAAATTTCCTTTGGGATGTCGACATATCCAAGTTACCCATGTCAACATAGTGTCAGTTGATTTCAAAAAATTTAATTTCAAAAGAAGTGTTTATTCGTCATATCCCTTCATGAATGGACATTGCTATTGTTCTTCTATAAATAGGGGCCGTTTTCAACGAACTTCTATTCATATTTTTCTCTAATTTCACTTCTCTTCTTCTTCCACATTTCTTTATATACATTTTTACCATTACTCTGCTGAAATCACCATTGAATCTAACTAGATCATCTCTGGTTTGATTCTATATTACTATCTCAACAAGATCTCAGTGCTATTCAGAGTTATAGGCTTCTTTGTAATAAACTAATCGAAAAAAGGTGCGATTGTAGCCTGTGAAATCAATCAAGCGAGAAAAGGTGTGATTGTAGGATTGGAAATCAATTGGGTGAACTTATTGCCCGAGAAATCAAGCATCTCTACCCAGAGGATTGTGAATCAGGAGGGTGTACCTCGTAGTCTTGAAATCGAGGGTGTAATTGTACAATGGATTTTGAAAGGAAATCCATAATTGTGTGCGGTACTAGATGTAGGGTAACTCTGAACCAGTATAAAATCCAATGTGTTCTTTACTTTACTGCTTTTACTTTATTTCTGCATCTATGTTTGTTTCTGTGATCATATCATGTCTGAATATTGCATACATTTGTGTTCAAATTAACATAAACTCAAAAAGATCTAGTAATTTCTTAAAGCACTATTCACCCCCCCCCCCTCTAGTGATTATCCTAGGCTTAAGATCCATAATCCGCATTTCTAGCATTTGGTATCAGAGCAAGGTTTTCAAAGTTTTTATAATCTGAATTTTGAAAAAATTTCAAAATGGCTACCAACACTGGTACTGGTAACACTACCAACACTAGTTCTATCATCCCTGCCACTAGTTCATTTGTAGAAGGTCGGCCTACTGTCAGACCACCACATTTTAGTGGCAGTAATTATGCATATTGGGCATGTAGGATGAAAATATATTTACAATCTGTAGGATTAGACACTTGGAATATCACACAGACTGAATATTCTGAACCCACAACTGATTTTGCACAGTGGACCGCTGAGCAAAAGACTGTTGCACAAAATAATTCTAAAGCAATGATGGGAATGAATTTAATAGAGTGTCAGTTTGTAAGTCTGCATATGAAATCTGGAAAACTTTGCAAGTTACTCACGAAGGAACAAGCAAAGTCAAACAGACCAAAATTTCCATGCTCACAAATCAGTTTCAATTATTTAAAATGAATTCCAATGAGTATATTTCAGATATGTATAGTAGATTTTAGGATATTGTGCATTCTCTAATATCCTTAGGAAAGGAATTTTCGGAAGAAGATCAAGTCAGAAAAATCTTAAATTCTCTTACTCCAGAATGGGATCAAAAGACACTAGCGATCGAAAAGGCAAATGACATCAGTACCTTAAAGATAGAAGAATTAATTGGAAATATAATGTCGTTTGAAGTTCAAATGATTGGGAGAAGAGAAAGAAAAGCATCTGAAAAGAAATCAATGGCATTCAATGCATTGACCGATGGATCAGACTCAAACAGCGATAATGATGAAGAGATAGCCTTTATGTCGGAAACTCCTGAAATACAAAAAGATGAACAATCTCAAGAGAAACAACTATAAGAACTCTGGAAATCAGAATGCAGTGCCAAACAATATCAAATGTTTCAACTGTGACGAACCAGGCTATATCAAAAGAGACTGTCCGTATCCAGATAAGAAAAATCTTCCTATAAACAATGATTCCTTAAAGAAATGAAAACGTGCATTTACTACCACTCTAGATGACTCAGACTCGTCCTCAAGCGATGATGATCAGAAGACAGATAATTCAAATATGTGTTTCATAGTAGTTCACGACTCCGACGAATTCAGAAAAACGGACTCAGAAAAAGGTACACATTTACAATACAATTGGTTGAAATTGCATGCTCAGATTTGGATGCTTGATTGCTTGATTGATTGATTTTGAATTCGTGTGTTATTTGAATTTTAAATTTTTTATTTTTTTACTATTATTTTATTATCATTTTAATTTTGTCTTTAATTTTAATAGTATTTTAATATTTTATAGAATAAACTATAATTTCAGAATTATTCTAAATATATATATATACATTAAAAATAGTAAGTATACATATATTAGAATACTTAGGAAAAATAAATCATAGAAATTCAAAGACACATGTCGACATGGTCCCCACCATGATGTCGACATAGGTACATAATTTGAAATTCAAAATTTGAATTCAAATGGTTGAATTTCCTCCACCTTTTCACTTCATTCAATTCTCTGAAAATGCATCTTTTGACCAGAGAACATGTCCTTTGAGAATCTATTTATTCACTATCTTTTATCGCATCTTTTCACTCTCATTTTCAAATTCAAATTCTCTCTTCAAAACTTCAAGCTCTCTACTCTCTACTCTAATGGCTTCTTCAAGCAACCCCTCCACCATGAGAATTTCTAGAAAGATAAAAGAGCAACTCTTCAATGATCCGGAGGCCATAAAAGCATACATCAATTATGCTAACTATGGAAAAGTCCATCCCGGAAAGTTTTCTATATTTCAAGATTTCTCTTCTTATGAAATTGATTCTCTTTTTGCAAACAATCAAATTCTTAGTCATATTGATGCTTCTCAAAATGATTTCGTTTGTTATCCAAATCTTGTTAAAATTTTCTATGCAAATTTAAACCGTGGATTTATATTGGAAATAATGATGAGATATGGAGTAGTGTCAAAGGCACTAAAATTGTTTTAATTGTGATCTTTTGGGTACCATTCTCAATTGCAAGAGCACGGTAATGGATCTTTCTAGTTTTTATATTGATGAAAATGATCGTGAGATGTTTCGCCACATTTTTGAAGGAAGTGATGATATTGAATTCAAAAATCAAAACTTTCAATAGAATTGTCAATCTTCTTTTACAACATACTTTGACCCTAAGATCGGGGAATTTTAACAATCCTACTTCAAAAGTTTGCAAAGCACTTTTTGCTATTTTTGGAAATTATGATATTAATTGGGCGCAAGTTATTTTGGATGAACTTCGTTCCAAAAACTTTGAAATGGGTGAGAATACTTTGTGTCATGGAATCTAACTCACTCGGATTTTTAACTATTTAAGAGTAGATTTCAAAGGAGAAGAATTTGTTTCAAGAAAGGTTTTTTAATCATTCCAATATTTCTATTATGAAAATTCCATTTGTTTTTCAACCTTATGAGACTCTTGCCGAAAAGGAAGAGTGTTTGGCTCATGAGGAGATGGAAGAGGAGGAAGAGGAAGAAGAAGAAGGGGATGAAATGGAAATTAAAGAAGAAGAAGAAGGTGAAACATCTTTGGAAAGCATTGATTATCCTCCTAATCCAACCAACAAAACCCTTCTCAAAAACCAAAAGACCATTGTTGAGAATCAATGGATTCTTAAACTATCCGCTAGTAAGAAGTTGGACAAAATTTCATCCAAGATGAACAAGTTTATTTCCAAAGTCAGCAAGAAGTTTGGATTATCTTCATCTTCATCATCCTCTAACTAGTTCTACCTTTTCGTATCTCATTGTATTTGTTTTAGTTTATTTTGATTTAAAAGTTTATGTAGTTCTTTGTGTTTAATCGTTGTATCGTGTTATCATGAAATGAAATTGGATTCCTTTTCTGTTATCTAGATTATCTTATCTCCAGAATAAATTTTAGTATATTATATAAATATATATATATATACACAATTATTCATAAAATCAAAATAAGCCATCAAAATTCATTGCACCATGTCGACATCCCCCCTATGACCATGTCGACATGTACTGGTCAGAAATGACATTTCATTTTGAATTTGAAATTTGAATAATTACCTTATGTCTATTCATTTCAAACGAATTTCTACACCTATATATACCCATTTTTCCAGAATTCATCACTAAATATTATTTCTTATCTACTTTGTCTCTCATTCTTGTCACAAACTCGAATATGGCCAATTTAGTTCATAATTTAACCGAGAAATTTGAAGAAACTCTTAATTCTTTCATTCATTCTTCGAAACCAACGACACTTAGAGTTGAGTCAAATGCATATGATCAAGGAGCAAGAAAGGCATTTCGATGCAATACGATGGATGATTTCCTCCCTGCACAAGGATGATAACGAAGCACATCCTCCAATCTCTCTCGCTAATGATAATGAAAATTGGGATGCCATTAAAGCAGACCCTATATTTGGAGAAGAAGGATGGGTGGAAGTTCCTCGTAATGTTTGACTTGATTGGTTTGTTTGATTTGATTTGTTTGATTTGATTTGATTTGGATTGATATTTGGTGTGAAAAACATGTATAAATATGCATTAATATTTATATGATGTTTAATTAAATATCATGTCCATCAGTATAATTATCTCTTAATCTATCTATTATATACTCCATTGTATAGTTTATTAATGCATGTACTTTAGTCCAAGAATGAGGGGGGGTTATATAGTTTGGAGATTATATAGTTTGAAGTTAGTTTTTTGTTGATGACAAATGGGGAGAAGTATAAAATAGGATAAATAGGCATAGATTAAGGGGGAGTTATTAGGATAGAAGTAATATTTTATAAATAAAGGTTGTCATCATCAAAAAGGGGGAGATTGTCAGTCCTTGAGATGATGGTTTTGATGACAACAACCTTAGAATAGAATTATAAAATGTAAATACTAACATTATAGTTTAGAAATATATGTGTATGTAGGATTTAACCATGCAGGTACCAAGAATGAAGACAGTACGGTATAAAGATTCAAGATATCAAGATTGAAGACTCATGAGTATCAAGAATATCAAGATTATCAAGAGTTCAAGATTTCAAGAATAAATAATTTAATTAGGAATTTTGTTAAAACACTTAAAAAAGCACTGGCATCTTAAAATCCAATTTATTCATGGAATGGAATCCACTTCGAGCCTGTTAAAGGGATGGAACCCTAAGTAGGATGGAACCTACGAAAAATCTAGTGGAACATTGTTTTGTATCTGCTAACTGTTATTCAAAATGATTTTACAAAATTATATCTTATTTTCAAAATGTTTTCAAAACCTTCCTTTTAAAAGAATCAAAAACATCTATCCTGATTTTAAATATTTTTAGCCTCAAAATAATCTTTATCTTCAAAGTCAAATTATCCTTTGTTTTAAACTATCTTTTAATAATATTGTATTTAACTTTTAATATTTATACTTAGATTTAAATATAAAATTATAGTAAAATTTTAGATATACAAAAATATTATTCTCTATATTTATTTATGTATTTTAACTATATTTAAGTATATTTATAAAAGTTTAAAATAGTTTTAATATAAGATAAAAGTTATTTTCAAAGAAAACAAAACACCAACATAGCCAAGTTACCCATGTCGACATAGTGTCAGTTGATTTCAAAAATTTGAATTTCAAAAGAAGTGTCTACTCGTCATATCCCTTCACGAATGGACATGGCTGTTGTTTTTCTATAAATAAGGGTTGTTTTCTACGAATTTCTATTCATATTTTTCTCTGATTTCACTTCTCTTTTTCTTCCACATTTCTTTATATACATTTTTACCATTACTCTGCTAAAATCACCAATGAATCTAATTAGATCATCTCGGGTTTGATTCTCTATCACTATCTCAACAAGATCTCAGCGCTATTCAGAGTTATAGGCTTCTTTGTACTAAACTAAACGAGAAAAGGTGTTATTGTAGCCTGTGAAATCAATCAAGCGAGAAAAGGTGTGATTGTAGCCTTGGAAATCAATTGGGTGAACTTGTTGCCCGTGAAATCAAGTATCTCTACCCAGAGGATTGTGAATCTGGAGGGTGTACCTCGTAGCCTTGAAATCGAGGGTGTAATTGTATAATTGCATTTGAAAGGAAATTCGTACTTGTGTGCAGGACTGGATGTAGGGTAACTTCGAACCAGTATAAAATCCAGTGTGCTCTTTCCTTTACTGCTTTTACTTTATTTTTGCATCTTTGTTGATCATATCTGTGTCCGAATACTGCATACATTTGTGTTCGAATTAGCATAAACTCAAAAGATTTAGTAATTCCTTAAAACACTATTCAACCCCCTCTAGTGTTTATCCTAGCCTTAAGATCCGTAATATGCATTTCTAACATTTCTTTGTTCGATGTCTATATAACTTCGACCTACTCTAGCTGACCAAAAGTAAAAATTATTCCTTTCCTTCTTTCCAATACTTGGATTCTTATCATCTAAGCATCTAACTCGTTTCCCACTCTCTTTATATATATTCCTTCTTGGGACAAGAGCAAAGAGCATTCTGAGACTCTTCAATCCCTCAAAAGAGTCAGTATCTGATTCTGCATCACCGCTTAACTATAGACAAATGAGAATCTTGGAAATTACGGCCTTTTACATGTAAACTCCTCGCCATTCTAGCTGAGCTTTTACCAAGAGGATACAGAGTGTCTACTAGGTATTCCACCCTTGTTCCTGGCTCTAACAAAGATATTCAACGGGATGCTAGAGGCCCATCAAACATGGAGAATAATAATGGAACTACTAACATAGAAATGGAGGCAAATATAACCAGTGGAGTGCAAGAGGAAGGAGTTGAGAGAGTTGAAATAGAGACAAAACACAAAGTAAAAAAGGGATGAAAAGGGGAAGAAGTAGAGAAAGAAGAAGAAGGCAATGAAGTGGACGATGATGACAAGGACTTCTAACAAGGAGAAGACGAATCATACAGATAGACGTCTTCAAAAGGTACCGAAATTCCTATCCCGCCACAACTAAAGTGAATATTCATCAAGACCTCTCAACAGTCTAAAAAACTGAGCATGATGCTAGCAATCAAGGAAACTTCTTCACCCGGTTACTCAGAAAACATCTTTGACTCGCTGAGTGGTCTTAACATTCCTATCGGTGATCTTCCGAAGGAGTGTTATCCTGGATTCGGCTTCCGATCTTAGGCCATCCTAGTCGAAGGAGGTGAGACTCCATCTTTAATGCTTTCTGAACACAATCTATAGAGTACAAATACAACACTCTACACACTTTTAGGATAATGAACACTCACACCTTTCAATTCCCTTACTTTAATGTCTTGAAACCAGTACAATCTATACTTTCATTTCAAGTACGATGAGAAGGGACCGTTTCAGCAATCTTCACTTTAGTGTTTTTCAAACGAAGGAGATTAACTCCTAATCCACACCCATCTCGTGCTAGCTCTTATAGAGAAAGAGAAATGGATGAAAAGGCTAGGAGGAAAGATAGAGAACACCAAGCGAAAGGAGAACACCAGCTAGAAATAGATAGAAAGAAGAGGCACGTGGAGGAGAAGAATCCCATAACTAAGGGAACAGGCATAAGGATTCTTGTAATCACCATGGTTCTTCTTCTGGCCTTCCCTTACCTTAATCTCAACCATAACTTTCTTTGCAACAACCTCTAATATTACTCTCTATAGCCACCAATGTTTTACCCTATCAATCCAAAGAAGTCTCTATCCATCCCGCTCCACCCCCACACTAGTTAAGGATAATGCAAGCTACCTTCCTAAATCTTTGCCTAGCTAGGGTCATATTTGACCATGACCTTAAATATATTCCTAGAGTAGAGGCTAACCATAGGGTCGGAGGCATTTAGGAGCTAATAGACCAAGGGTTCGAGTGGGAGAAACTCGTCATTTCCCTCTCTAACCTTAATAGAATCCACTGGAATGAAGAACTATGATAAAATCATAGAAGAATGTAAGTGGGAATTTTCCAAAGCTATAAAAGAAAGAGACAGTTCTTAAAAGCCAGGGTAGAATGCTAAAGTATTGGACGAGGAGAAGAGATGCACTCACGATCAGGCCTTGATTATGATGAAAGATGAGGCTAAGATCGCTTAAGAAGGAAATACCCATCTCAGTCTATTAGCATTCTTTGCTAATGTCATCCAATTCAAAAACCTAAAGTAGTTCGGAAGTACTTATTCAGTCAATCTAAATGATGCTTGGAAAGAGATAGTGTGTCATGCAGCTACATCCGGTGAAGCCTTCACCGAGGATCAATTGAAATCTAAGTACCTCGACGTCGACGACATTGAAAACCTCGAAGAAGGAAAAGCTGCTAGTCTAAGTGCACTGGACCATGTAGAATTATCATCTTTGAAAGTCGAAGTGCTTGCCATGGATATTCCATCATCTAAATGGGTCGGCTCTGAGGCCACACTTACTATAGTTCGGGCTTTCATCAACATAGCTACCAACGGGCCCTATATTCATGTTTATACCCCTTAACTCATCCAGCTAGTGATGGAAGAGGGAATTTGTTGTATCTCATATTAAGAAAACTACCACCGATGAAGGTATTTCTCTCGTCTCTCTGGTTTTTGAGAAGCTTCAATTCTCACTTGAGACTGTGAGTAGCCTTCACTTCACTGTTTATAAATTAACATGTTACTCATCGCTTCCTCCTCCACCACCGCCAATCTCATAAAATATGAGTCCCATTGCTATCTCCACCACGTCTACCACCATTAATGTAGGACCAATCATTATCGTTCCCTCCAGCTCCATACATAGTCCTGACTTAAAGAAAATCGCAGCTCTGGAGGGATTGGACAACATTTCGTGGTCCTTAGAGGAAGATGTTACTATCATCAATGTTTCGGGCCCAACCGATACTACCTCTATGGTGGAGAGGTAGAAGATTTACATGTCCAAGGCGAGAATCAAGATTGAACCCAGATTAGAAAAGCTAGTTGATGCCAAAAAGCCAAGCATGCTTGGAGAATTTTTCCTCTTATCGTTAAGCCCCTTAAGGGAAGCCATGTCGGTCTTCTACATGTATATTCGATGCCCTTATTGACAAGCCCAAAGAACTAACTATTACAATCACCGAAGGAGAGACCACTCGCTCTAAAGGCAGCCCTTCCAAAGGAAAACCTAAAGATGTCAAGTGAAAGAACCATATATATGGTGTTTTGATGGTAACAACCATACAACAATGCTACTAATATGTTTATTGAGCTATTTCAGGTCAAAATGATGATGCAAAAGTTGGAAAATAAAATAGCTAAAATATTCAATGCTAGGATTCAAACACAAGTGGGCTGAGATAATAGCACATGCCTTTACCACTACACCATTTAGGTTTATGAAATGTATAGTGATTCAGTCAACTGCATAAAGCTTCCAGTTGACTAAACCCAGTCGACTAAAACTATATATAGTCATTTGTTTTTTGGTTATGCTCTTGGGCTTGATTTTTATAATAGTTCGGTCGACTGAGCCTTCTCTTAGTCAACTGAATTAGTATAAAATGGTTAGTTTCTAAAAGTGGTGTCTTCGCATCTCTTCGCCTACAGTTGCATCTCCTCGCTCATGTAATTGCTTCTCTTCGTCAGCGACAATTTTGGAAATTTTCATTCTTACTTTAGCTTCCCTATAACAATTATATATACCCCTAAGCCTTCAAAAATCATGGCCAAACTCAATGTTATTCCTAAACTCTCAATTCTTAAAGCAATACTTCGAACTTCAAGAGATTTTAGTAATTTGAAAATTTCAACTAGTTTGCTTCATCTTCACATCCCATATTCTAGTCGAATAAATTCCTTAGCATGTACACCTCCACCCAATATAGTTTGGTAAGGTTATATGGGTCATTGTATATCAAATTAACATTCTGTATATCAAGATATGCTGTGTCGGAAAGAAACTTTTCATTATACTGCTTGTAATAGTTGTTGAAGTTCTATTCGGTTGTTCATATGGAGTCTAAAACCTATTTCTCTGAGTGAAGTGAGGGTACTTTAGAAGAGATTTTAAAGGAAAGCTAAGGGACTTGATGTAGGATGGGAGATCTGAACCAGTATAAAATTGACCGTGTGATCTACTATATTATTTCCACTACATTTGTTTATTACTGCAAGTCATCTTCGATCCTATGCATAGTGACTAACAATTGGTATCAATGCCTGGTGTTCTATTGATATAACAACATCCTAGAACAATGGCCAGAAAAAGAAGATCCAGTCAGAGCTCAAAAACAGTGGAGAAAAAGCAAATTTTCGGAAGCAAACAACAGTCTACAGAATCAAGGTACATGTGTTGTGTGGCTAATCTCTAATCAAAATCGATAAACTTATATTCTATATATAATGATCTTTTACAGATGCATGAGAAGTTATTAAAAGATTTAAAGTGCCAAAAAAGGAAAATTCTATTGCTTTAGCTAAATTAGATAATTGCGGGCATAAAATTTGTATTTTAACAAAAGTACATAATTTTAGTAAAACAAACGGAAGTTTTTGAAAATACAGTAAAAGAACTCGTTTTACACAAAGATTTTCTACTAAAAGAAAATGAGCATTTAAATGATAAAAATATTAATCTTTTAAAGGAAATCGATGTTTTGCAAAATAAAAATATTTTTTTGAAAAATTCTTTAAATGATTCTAATTCTAAACTTTTGTCTCTTGGAAAAGAGAATAACACTTTTAATGGTAGAAATATAGAGTTATTTAAAGAATGTGAATTTTTAAAAGAAAATAATGTTATTTTGCAAAAAGATATTAGAGATTCTAAAGTTGTTTTTTAATAAATTAAATGGAAAAATCACAAATGTTAATAATGGAAAAGATTGCTTATCTTCCTTAGTTACGAATACAAAAGCTCACAACAATAGAACTTGTTTAGGCTATGAACAAGATAATTATAGAAATAGTACTAGATATGCATTCACGTATACACGTTTTAATGCTGGTGCTAAAAACCAATATAGTCCTAAAACCACTTCATGTCATGATAGTATTATGCTTAGAAATAGAGAACATCCTATGAATACTAAATCAATGATAATTAATGTTGATATATGAGTTCCTATTAATCTAATTGATCAAGATAGACAGTTATACATTAGCAATTATTATGACACTATGATTAATAATAAAAATTATATTTTTAAGGGTTCAACCACATCCGACTAGATATGGTTTCCTAAGTCGCAAACCCTATATTTTTTGTAAAATGAGTATCATTTTGCATACATTTGACGTATTTATTAGATACTCATCTCTTTGCACTAATTTTAAACTATTTAATATATCTGTGATACTTTCTATCTCTTTTTACAAAAGGGGAGAAAAAATTGTACAATATATAAGAAAAGTATATAGAATCATTTCTTAATTGAAATATTATATTTAGAGGGAGTTTTTAACATATAATAAGCCTATGCTCTTGTTCCTTTTTTTTGATGACAAATGGGAAGAAGGACGCGTGCTTTACATATTTTATATTGGCATTTATATAAAGAGGAGGGAAATAAACTAATGTAACATATATTTAGGGAGGGTTATTGTTTTATATTATAAAGTTGTGTTGTTTTCATCATCAAAAGTGGCGAGAATGAAAGAACTATATATATGGTGTTTTGATGATAAACCATATAGCAACGCTATTAATATGTTTATCGAGTTATTTCAGGTCAAAACGGTGATGGAAAAGTTGAAAAATAAAATGCTAAAAAGATGCAAAGCTGGGATTCGAACCCTAGTAGGCCAAGACAATAGCACATACCTTTACCACTACACCATTCAAGTTTTTAAAATTTATAGTGATTCAGTCGACCGAATTAAGCTTCCAGTCGACTAAAACCATATATAGTCGTCTATTTTTTGCTATACTCTCAGGCTTGGTTTTTATACTAGTTCAGTTAACTAAACCTTTCTCCCAATCGATTGAATTAGTATAAAACGATTAGTTTCATGAAGTGGTGTCCTCGCATCTCTTCGTCTACAGTTGCACCTCTTTGCTCCTGCAATTACTACTTTTTGTCATTGGCGATTCTAGAAAGTTTCACCCTTACTTTAACATCACTAAAACAACTATATACACCCATATGCCTTCAAGAATCACAACACGACACAATGTTATTCCTAAACTCTCAATTCCTAAAGCAATACTCCAAACTATAAGAGACGACTCAAGTGATTCACAGATTTCGACTAGTTTGCTTCATCTCCATATTCCATATTCTAATCGAATAAACTGCTTAGCCTCTACACCTCCACTCAATATAGTTTGGTTTTTTGTAGGAGTCATTGTACATCAAATTGACATTATGTATATCAAATTACATTTTGTCAAAAAGTGTTACACTACCTGTAATAGTTGTTGAAGTCATGTTCGTTTGTTTAGGTAGAATCTGTAAACCTATTCTTTTGAGTGAAGTGAGAGTATTTTAGTGGAAATTATAAAAGGGAACTTCCGAACTGGACGTAAAATGGAAGATCTGAATAAGTATAAAACCGTCTGTGTGATCTACTATACTATTTTCGCTACATTTTCTCTATTTATTACCGGTGGTTATCTTTGATCCTGTGTGTAGACTAACAGCAAGGGCTAGAAGAGACTATATAACAGTTCAGCCAGCAAGGGTCGTAAGGACGAGAAGAAGAAGAAGACGCAGAAGAAATAAACTTTCTATTTGACCTCCAGATGATGATGAGACTATTTCTTTTAGTCCCTATTATTGTACCGTTTTTCCTTTGGTACATAGGTCGTGCTTGTGCGGGACCGACCCCCACAACTGGTGTACATAAAAATTGATGTAATGATAGAGTGTTTTTCTCTTTCAATCATTATTCCATTTACATTCTGCATTTTTATGTTATACCCACCCATATTGTAATTTCTACATACAAAATATAACCGATTGTACATCAATTTATCCATATTATACATGCACATATTTGTATAATGCTCTTGCTTACTGTAAATCTATACATTTAAGTAGTTGGAACGAGGCCAGCACATAATGGGAATGAGTAAATTTCAAAAAAATAATCCATTGTTGGATCTTTAATAGTCTATGAAGTTTAAATTTATTTAAATCTTATCTAATTCTTTTAAATAAAATCAATTTTTATTTAAATTATAAATAAAGTTTATTTATTTTAAATTTAAATAATATAATAAAATATGTGTATCGTATACACATAGGTTTGTATGCACACGTGCAACATAAAAGGTATACATGGTTTGGTATGCTAGTATATTGATGTTGGGATTTACATTGCAACAGACATGTTAGCCCCTTTATATACATGTGTGTTGTCAATGTGTGTGTGTGTGTATGTTGTTTATAAAGTAATTATAAATTTAATATAAAGAATTTATAAATTTCAAATTCAATTATTAGATTCAAAATTCAAAATTTAGATCTAGACCTAATATACTAATTTTGTACAAATACGTATATATAGTTCGATTTTTTTAAAATATATATGTATATTTGTATGTATGTATGTACTATATATATATAATACTATTTAGAAATACTATATATATGTATAATGTATACTTATAAATATATTTTGTGTAAATTAGTAATATACACCTACATACATATATAAATATACATATTTTCGGCCATAAAAAAACTTTCTTTCACTTTACTTTATGATTATCAAAAATGAATTATTTATTTATTTGATTTTCATATGAAATTCTATGAAAAAGGTTAATTTTTCATTTTGAAAACAAATATATGTATGTATTATGTTAAATATGTATATAAACATAATTTATATAATTTATAATGTGTGTGTGTGTATTTTTATATAACGTTGAATTTAAATAAATACTATATTGTGTTCAAATATAAAATTATATAAATATATATAATTTCTTTGGAAACTATAATGTATATACATTAATGCGAAACATAATTTACTTAACAGTGTTTATTTTAAATCATTTTTCTTTAAAAAATTTAATATTATTCTTTTCCAAAAATATATTTTTTAAATGGTCGTAATCAATAGAATGATTATACGTATGTAAAATAATTTCTTTTTTGACGTACATATACTATCCATTTAATGAAGACAACATAATGTTATACAAATTAGTGATATATTCAACTATTATCTAAACACATATATCATATAAATAACATTATATACATTAATATATCATTGTAAAAAGAGAATATTACCTTCCACCTAATGTCTAGGTGGTACCCCTTGAAATGTAGAATCAGAACTCCTTGAAATGATTTTAGAATCCAGAAAATGCTACTAAACTAAATGAAACTATCATCGGTATTTGAATCTTATTTGATTTAATGTTTTAAACTTGAAAAATTTTAGGAGAAGCGATGGGAACTGGACGCTCATGGCTGTAGCAAATAGAACAAGAGGATAAAAAATGTGGGGTTAGAGATGAATATATAATGGAGATCTAAGGAGAAAAAGGAGGATCTAGATCCACCTTTCTCTCTTACCTATTTCATTTCTTTGAATTCAAAATTTAATCCCTCTTTAGCCATGATATAGCCATCCTCCCTATGCCATCATAGCCACACTTAATAAGCCCCATCATGGGTCTCAAAAGCGAATCAAGGTAGATTAATAAGTAACACATTTAAATCCAATTTAAACGTGTATCAAAAACATATATCGATTAGTGTGTTTATAACTATCATATGCATACTTTTAATATTAATCAACAAATATCAAGTAAAATTTTACAATTAATATTTTATAAATAATAATTAACTTTATTAATTTATAACAATTATAACTTAATTAAATCGGGTGATTACTGGATTATTCAACGTCCCGGTTGTGTGACTCTTAAGTGTAAATTCGGCTAGCGATTAATATCGAACAATTCAAAGATTAACTTTCACATGTCATTTAGCAGGTGGTGTGACATTATGACCAAATTTATCACTTACTTAGCTTCATAAAATCCAATTTTACTTCATTTAAGCATTACCCGATAGTGATAATTATTTACACCAATTCCCTTCATCAAAACTATATCACTTTAGACTTATGAAATTTAGTGATGGTCAAAATTCTAGCATCCTCCATATTCAACTTTATAGTCCAAACACAAAAGTCCTTGGTTCAATAATAATAATTATTTTTAACCATACTACTCTGGCCAGAGATTTTGAATTGACTTCAGTTGATTGTGACACTAACCTCTTATGATGGAAGGGACGAATCCTCTTCTTAATCATGTTTCACTTCCAATGCTTCCACTTGACCCAACTATAGTCATTTGGTGGACGTCATGTCATGATTTAACTATAATCAAAGCAAAGCTTCCACATTGAAGATCAACGATATTCCCAAGTCAAGGGACCTATGTAATTTTGTCGAATAGATATTTTTTGTTTAACTTTAGTTATACTAACCAATAGAAAACTATTATGTGAGACATTCCATAGTTATCCAATAACTATCAATAAGTAATTTCTTGGTGCCCCCAATAGCCATGAGTAATATACTTCCCACCTCTGGAGGCCGTTGCGCACTCTAGTCTGAATGAGTGTATCGATATCCAAGCTCCATACATCTTATTTGGAATATTTAACACATTATGTTTATTTTATTGTGATAAATCATTCACAGTTACAACGTACTGTAACTATTATCACAAAAATAACATTTTTCAATTTTCTATTAAATATACTTTTAATTAAATTAATTAAATATTACACATTATATCATTTATATAATAGAAAAAAATAACTTCTATTTCGAACAAGATTGGTTACCGAGTTAGATATATGTAACAAATTACATAATTGCCTCTAGGGCATACTCCTAACTCTATCAATCTCCAACTAGCACTTGGGACTAAATATGGAATCTTTATCCTATCACTTTGATTAGTTTGATGAGAACTGATCGTGTTTGACCCTTCATGGATGGATCTATTATGTCATTTTAATTATCGCTTTATAAATTAACTCTCTCCTATGTTGTTAAACTATCTTTATCATGTGGAACTATTCAAATATGTTACTCGACTTCTAATGTGCTTATAACAATGTTATTGTATTCTTAATACTTGGAATCATCCTTAGCTTAGTTATAAATTTGTCGTTATTATTTATATACATTGCTTTTATTTTAGAACTATTCAAGGCGATGCACTTAGCCTTTTCATCAAATCAGCCACAATGGTTCGTTTGGAACATTTCCAACTTAAAGCTTCTTAATTAACGTTTGAACATGAATTTAATGCCGACGTTATATACTCAGTATCACCAATGAAGCTTCATTTTGGACACTGCATCATAAGTAGTTCATTGTTTCTATACATAATTCTCCAGTATTTCTTAAATGTTCGAGAATACTCTAAACTACCATTTAGTGATCTTAATTTAGATCTGATATTTTCTTCATGCATCAAATACATTTGAAAATATGATATTATAGGCAATAAAGCATTGCATATCACTTGGGACATTTTCAACGACTTTTATACTTATTTTAAAAGATATAATTTATAAATCCAATGAGTATTAAAAACCAAACTGTTATTGATTTTAACAAAGGTACATCATTAACAATTAGCAATATGTTGTTTACTTTTAGTCTAAAAATATCTAAGTACCCTTTAGTGTTCTTTCTTATGGACACCGGCTTCTTCTTCATTTTGATTGAAAATCAAATTATTTGATATTTCTATTAAAATACTTATTTTATTCTGGTGCTTATAAAATGGTACTTCAATATTATTTCTTGGGTCATATTCAGAAAACCATAAATTCATATCGCTCCCACTGACTTTGAGACACTTTGGTTGTTATGTGTAAACAGTCTATTATAAATCATTATTTAAACTTTTCTATTTCAACACATATGTACCAAAACATAAAGTCATATTGGGCAATAATTTTATGAGTAAATTATGAGTTAACTTGACAAAGTTGGATGATGAATATATTATGTTGATTTCAATAATTAAAATTTATGATGTTATTCTTATCAAAGTTGCTCATTGAATTCCAACTGCATTAGTCTTGCTGTTGAACACACAATCATGGCCAATGGATCATATCCCTTTGGGTACAACTACAAAAATCATATTTTGATAACGTACTTGGAATCAACATTGGATTTCCACATCATACCATATCGTGGAGTCAATACTCTTAATGCTTTAATTGACAAGTGAGGATTATCTTTCTCGATTTGACAAAAACTCGTATTTCTCTTTAGCATGCAAGAGTGCTTATTAGATATTCCAATGCATTATGTTTATTCAGGTTTGGTTAATTTCATTTCACCCTCATAGTAAGTTTTATCCTTGGATAGTATCCAAATCCATTTTACTACCAATAATTTGTAAAAGAAATTCATTCACTACGAAGTTGGTATTTCTTGAAACAATAGTTGTTTTTCAGTACAACGGAATAGGTATTCATAAATACTTTATGAATTGCCTTATATATAAAACTGATTTGGTTTTAGTTTATGATATTTATGTCCAAAACATAAGTTAGTCATCCAATAAAAATTATTCCCACAATTATTTTGGGGTGATTCATACAAGACCCTTATGTACAATTATTACATGTAGTCTTTTGACTCGCACATCCAATCAACTAGGATATGTTGAGATTTCTTATAAACCCCTATCTTGTAAGATTTTCTAGACTATTATTTAGATGGAATTAATATTAGCCTTATGTTCTACTTTTAAGTATGAACTTATAAGAAGAAGTTAACTCAACTTCGATCACCATTAATCGTACTCTGTACAACAAATTCGATTATTCCTTATCGATACGTCATTATGTAACATAGGAAGGAGTGACATTTGAGATTGAATCTTTATTCATTTTAGGTACATTCAAGACTGTTTCCAATATACTCACCTATTTGACCAAACCGAATCAATTTTAATTTCTATTGCATGTTATTTTATTTACTTCCAACTTATAGTCTATGAGCTTAGCATTAACACATAACATGTGTATCAAATACACATGTCATGTTGGTGATAACTCATCGGTGAATATAATGAAGTACTTGGAACTATTTTGGTATTAGTAGACTAACAGTTGCATATATCCATATGTATCAATTTTAAGTGGCCATCAACTCTTGTGTCGCTCCCACTAAATTAGTGTATTTCCCTTTATTATTTAAGATATAATTCACTAGTATCATATGATTCATATTCATATAATCAAAGAATTATTTCTCCAAGCTATGGCTTAGTCCATAATTCCAAAATAATTGTAAATAAATTTAGATACTTCTATATTTTCTAATGCTTCACAAATACCAAAACTGTAGTTTTGTTTCATAAGGAATGTTAATAATATTCGTATGAAAATAAAACTATGTCTATTTTCAAACTAATACTGAAAAACAATCATTATTTCATTATTAATGTTTGGTGCTTTTATGAAAACAATTTTTGTAGCTTGATGCGACCAATAAGTGTTATATGATATGCTCCCACTATTTCCGCTATTACTATAATAGCATATGAAATATGAAGCTTAATACAACTACTTAATATAGGCTATTTATTTTATTTACTGTAACCAGTTTATAGTCGAGAACTTTCAAACCAAGTATCTTAAATTTAAAGAAATAAATCTCATAAAAAATAATTTTCCATATGAAAATACATTTTGGAATAGAAATCGTAGTTCACATTCCAATGTTAAGTATCAACAATGATTTTACCGTTTTCATTTCCAATGTTTCTGTATGATGTAGAAGTGACTATTCATTCTTTTTATCCCAACTGTGCCTTAGGTTTCATCCATTCTTTTACATTCGGTTTCCTTTCTAAATAACCGAACCATTCAAAGGAAATCCTTATGATAATATCATAACGAACACTTTACAAAAGTGGATTTGGTCATCCTTAACTTTTAAGGATACCAAATAAATTGCACTTTACATAAACAGATCAAACTGACATTTCGGTGATTGATTTCTTAGGTCTATCTTGTAGCCTTTGGTCCAATGTTACATTTAACACAACAGAATCATTATTGTAATCGATCATGTTGAGTACACGATCTCACACTACAGTTTACTTGTTTATTTCAATGAACTAATTCCATCAAAGTTTCGTGCATTATCAGTTATGACCGTTTACCATATAACATATATATGTGATCGTATGTGGATCAAATATCCATATTCTTGTATTTCTTTTAGAATTCGAAACTCATTGAAGATAATACATAGTCTCGACCAAGTAAACTCATAGATAACCATGTTACGAACGTATTAAGTAGTTGCATAATTAGGCTCTAGCATAGGTCAACATGCAGAAATTTATTGGTGAGTATATTTTATGCTTCTATTGTCAATATAAATTCAGTTCATTTGTATATTCTAATGGATAAATTTATTATCAATTATATTTATTGCAAAAATTTATCAATGTAGATTACTATTTTATATAGCGGATGTTCTTACAATATTAGAAAGGTTAAATGTTACCATTTCATTTCTCTAATATGGCTCACTAGTCTTTCATGTTTCTTTGAACCTTAATACAAAACATAAAAGTCTTTCCACTTCACTAGTTGGTGTTATGACTCCTCAGTTTTGGGATTTTGACCTTGAATTTGCTCAATAAGCCATAACCCCACAAACAATGAATAACCCCTTATCGGTTGTATCATATACTACTTCTACCCCATGGTTTCTTATCCTAATCTCATTTCGACATTGATTTTGGTCAACAAATCAAAATAAATTATTCACTTGCTCCTACCATTTCACGACGGCCTAAGTATAGTATACGTACCTTGAGTTTGCTCAATAATTAAATATAGTTATCATACATCGTCTAGTCAGTATATTAATAATACTATGCATAATATCTTTAGCTAGATTTTGCTCTATAACCAGAGAGTATGCAAGTAACTTATTAATATATATAGATAGTAGAGGACAACACTTATATTCAGGATTCATAATCTTCAATGTATTTAAATGAGCGATATCGTCTTGTGGAATAATGTATTTCTAATGAAATACCCACGTGATTCAAATGTCAGACACATTAGAAATCACAGTACGTACTTTTATATGTATATTTATTCCTTAAGTCTATTTAGAGTTTCTTTAAAGTTTCGCCTTTAGTTTATACATTTACATCATATAACTTTTATTACTGCATAACTATT
This sequence comes from Allium cepa, assembly GCA_030765085.1. Taxonomy (NCBI): domain Eukaryota; kingdom Viridiplantae; phylum Streptophyta; class Magnoliopsida; order Asparagales; family Amaryllidaceae; genus Allium; species Allium cepa. The sequence continues at coordinate 447,397,617 of CM060935.1, read as the reverse complement.
ATACTTTAATTAGCTTATATAATTATCTTATGTATAACATTATATTAACTAAATCATATTTTATTAATTTAATTAATTAACACTTTAATAAATCATTATGTTTTTCAACTATAACATATCATGTTATATATATATATATTATAACCTTTATAGAAATACACATATCTTATATATGTGTTCGTATGTATTTATTTATCAATTAACTTTTAATTAATTTATTTAATTAAACAACTTCAATTAAATTTTATAAATTTTGAAAATTCTTTTATACACACATGTATACCTATATTGTCTTAGACAATTCAAGACAACATAACATATATCATCGTATATATCATATATGTATGTGTATATAATTAACTTATGTAAATAATCCATTTGTTTCATTAATCTTATTAATAAATAATATTTTCAAAATTAATTTTATAATTATTCAAATATTTTGAAAAATTGTATTATAACTTTTATAATATGTGTTTTTATTTTAAGTTTAACTTTTGAGTTTGAAACTTTTATTTTAATTTTCAAAATAATTTGATAATCTGTATTATGACATTTACAATATTTTTCTTATTTTAAATTAAGATTTTAATTTTTAAATTTTCAATTTTAATTTTAATTTCAAAACAATTTTGAAATTAGCCTAAGGACCAATTCAAATTGAGCCTTTTCTATTAAGGGCAAACTTTGGGCTTAAATAATTGTTTGTGCCAAGCGGGCAGGCAGGTAAGATAAGGTGTTGGATTATCCAATAATCCAGTCTAGACACTATCTTTCTTAGACACCCTACTAACTGGGTTGTATAATTATTTAGTTAGACCTAATATGACCAATTTTGACAGCATAACTTATTGGGCTCTGATATTATTATTGGACTGGGCCAACATGTAGTGGAGTAAATGAGTGAATTTCAAAATAATCATTATTGGATCTTCGATGGACCTATGAAGTTTAAATTTATTTAGATATTATTTGAATTTATTTTAAATAAAATTGATATTTTATTTAGTTTATAAATAATATTTTATTTATTTTCAATTTATATTATATAAAATATAATACGTGTATCATATGCACATAAGTGTATACGTGCACATGCAACATAAATGGTGTACATGATTTGACATACTCGTATATATATGTTGAGATTTACATCGCAATGGACATATTAGCCATACTATATATACTTGTGTTATCAAAATATATGCATATATATAGTTTATAAAGTATTTATAAATTTAATATAAAGAATTTATAAATTTATAATTCAATTAATAGATACAAAATTTAAATTTGGATCTAGATCTTGATCTACAAAATGAAATATCTTGTATTTTCAAATTCAAACTAATATACTAAATTTGTATAAATACGTAACATGTATATAATTCGAATTTATTTTACATATATATGTACTACATATATTAGATAACTACTTTCATCAAAGTATATATTAAATAATATTTAGTACTACTATATATATATATATATATATATATAATGTATACCACATACACATATTTTTCTACCATACAAAAACTTTTTGTGCTTTACTTTGTTTTCATCAAAAATGATTTTTTATTTTTTTATTTAATATCCATACGGAAATCTATGGAAAATATTAATTTTTTATTTCGAAAAAAAATATATGTATATAGTTCGCAAAATATTTATACAAACATATTTTGTATAAATTCTAATGTATGTATATATATAACATTTATGTGAAATAAAATATTAGATTGTATTCAAATGTAAAATTATATATATAATTTTTTTGAAACTATAAATGTATATACGTTAATGCAAAACATATTTTATTTAACAATGTTTAATTTAAATCATTTTACTTTAAATCGTTCAATATTATGATCTTCAAGAAAAATTGAATTTTCGTAATAAATATATTTGATTATACATATGCAAAATAATTTTTTTTACACGTATATACGATCCATCTAATGAAGATAGCACAATGTTATACAAATTTATGATATATTCAATTTCTATCTAAATACATATATCATACGATGAACATTATATGCACTAATATATCCTTGTAAAAAGAGAAGTTTACCTTTCACCTATAGCTTAAATAGTACACCTTGAAATATATAATCTGAACTCCTTGAAATGATTCAGAATCCAAAAAATGTTACTAGACTGAATGCAGCTACCATCGGCATTTGAATCATATTTGATTTAATGTTTTAAGCTTGAAATTTTAAGGAGAAGGGAGGGGGAGTGGTCGTCCATAGCTGTATTGAATTGGGCAAGAGAGTAAAAAAAAATAAAATGAGGGGTTAGAGATGAATATATAGTGAAGATATATTGAGATAAAGGAGAATATAGATCTTCCTTTCTCTCTTACATGTTATTTCTTTGAATTCAAATTCAATCCTTCCTTAGCGATCATATGACCGGCCTACCGATTCCATCATAGTCGCACTCAATAGGTCCCATCATGGGCCTTAAAATCACTTTAAGCCTGGTTAGTACCAATTTTAATGGTATTGATATTGCATATCGATTAGTGTATTTATAACTATTACATACACACTTTTAATATTGATAAAAAAATCAAATAAATATTTACAATTAATATTTCATAAATGTTAACTAATTATAGCAATTTTAATTTAATTATATCTTGTGGTAATGAGAGTATTCAACATTTCGGTTGTGTGATTCTATGGTGTAAATTCAACCAATGATTAATATCAAACAATTCGATTACTAACGTCCACACGTCACATAGCAGGTAGTGTGACTTATGACTAAATTTATCACTTACTTAGCTTCAATGAAATCCAATTTTACTTTATTTAAGCATTATCCAGTAGTGACAAATTTTTACACCAATTCGCTTCGTCAAAACTATATCACTTTGGTATTATAGAGTTTATTGATGGTCAAAATTCCAATATCGTCCATGTTACACTCTTTAATCCAAACACAAAGTCCTGGGTTCAATAATAACAATTATCATTAACCATATTACTCTGGAGAGACTTTGACTTTGAGTTGAATTTAGTTGACAGTGACACTAACCTCGTATAACTGAGGAAACGAATCCTCTCTTAAATAGTATTTCACTTCCAATGCTCCACTCATCCCAACTATAGTCCTTAGATGGACTCCATGCTACGATTTAACTATAATCAAGCGAAGCTTCCACATTGAAGACCAATCCTATTCTTAAGTCAAGAGAACCATGTAATTTTATGACTTCAATATTTTCTGTTTAACTTTAGTTATGTTAACCAACAGAAAATTATCGAGTGTGTCATTCCATAGTTATTTAATAACTATTAGTACATAACCCCTTGGTGGCCCTAGCAGCCATGATTAATACAATGCCCAACATTTGGATATCGTTATGTACTCCAGTCTCCACATATGTATCAATATCCAGTCTCGATACATCATGGCTTGGAATATTTAAAACAGTATATTTTTTTATTGTCATAAATCACTCATGGTCACAATGCGTTGTAACTACTATTACAAAACGTACCTTTTATGGATTTTCTATTATATATACTTTTAATTAAATTAGTTAATTAATTTAATGCATTATATCAAGTATATTATAGAAAATATACCTTTTATTTTAAACAAGATTGGTTATCGAGTTAGAACAATGTAATAGATCCATATATTAACAAAATTGGTTGTCGAGTTAGATGTATAATAACATGATTTAGTTATGTTTTCTATTCCCAAAGTGTTTATGTTCAGCTAAACAAAATGTGACGACCCGGCTTTCTACGCCCAGAAAGACGTGTCATCAATAAGAAAGAAAGGGATAGAAATAGAAAAGAAAGGAAAGAAAGAATAACAACATCAGAATCTCACATCGGAATGGAATAAAATATAATATATCAACATAAATATTACATAGTTATATATACATCAGAGTTATCCAATATCATACAACATGACTATCATATACATATCTGTCAGAACATACATCTCAAATATCATAAACTAACACAGCGGAACTACAAAGGTATATATGTCTATAACGCTGAAGCCTCCTGCTCCATTGCTCCTCTAGAAGTCGTCAAAGCTAACCTGAATCCCTTGGCTACCCGTAAAAATTTGGGTACCCGAAAGTTTATGAAAACCAAAAATAAACTCCGGGTCAGACATAGGTCTGGTATGAGTAAACGGGTTAAAGTTGTTTAACTTTGAAAATCATTTAAAACAAAGGTATCACGTAAGACTCCCCACAAATAAATACAGGTAAGTTTTTACCTTACGCTAACCAAAACGTTTCATAGGAAATCCAGTGATATTATAATAGTGTCTAGGGTTTTCAAGTAAAATACAGAAATAGCTGAAATGCTTACATCTCACATTTCAACATAGTTGGGCACAATCAAAACGTACGGCGCTTATTGGAAATTGGATCCCATACAATGGCAGGGCTACTGGGGTACCGCCCGTCACAGTACGTGGTCTAGATCACAGTACCGAGGAGCCACCCTAACTCCCCTGCAACACAAGGTCGGAACCATTCCTTACTGAACAGTCCCGAACAAGATAACCCAGCAGTTGGTGTACATCCAACCGCCCACATAGCCGAATAAAAAGGGACATCTAGACAGGGGTATATCTCGTCCTGCTTGGGCATGACCCACCTAACCTTGCTGCACCTCCCCTGTTTTAGCCATTCTCGGTTGATGAGGCTTGAGGCTGCGATTACCTTAATAAAACATATCACTTAGAATGCTCATCGTCCGCCTGACGATGTGCTGAAAGCATTCAATCCATACAAGTTCGTTCCGGGTTCGAACGAAACCGAAGGCATTATCTTGTTACACTCGTTTTGGAATCACCCACAGAGTTAACGACGATAACCCTTGCATTCTGTAAACACCATCTCGATCTTCACTTGAGATTACACAACCTAACGTTTAATTTGGATCGATGTGGTTTTCGGAATATCAATTGGATACCCGATCCCGTTCTCATCGAAATCCAAACGCCATTTTAAAGTCCAAGTTGTCTAATTAACTTAACAGTTTAAATTTAACAATTGAATACATATAGCAATTTAGCATGGATAAATAACATCAGATAAATCATATAGCACAGATAAATCATATACAATCACCACAGATATATCTAGAATATCACAGAACATCACAGATATAAATAAACATCAAAGGCAATCGAATAGAGTCATTGATTTATATCAACAAGTTTGATTTGTTTTAAACTTAATTACTTGCTTAAGAATAAATTATATTTTATTCTTGCTTAATTAATTATTAATTAATTATCTTATTTCAATTCATTAATTACTTATTAATTATTCACTTAATTAATGAATTAATTATTAATCAATAACCCTAATTATTGATTTATAAAACCCAATTACACATTTAATTATTACTAATTGCTTAATTAATCATTAATTATTAATTAACTTAATCGTTCAATCATTAGTTATTTATTTAATCAGTTAGCTACGATTTGTTAATTAATCAACTTCAAATGATTAATTAAATTCTTAATTACACATGAGATTACATAAGATTATTAAAATCTTTAATTATAAATTTGATTATACTTTGAACTACTTATTCAATAACAATTATAAAATTAATTACATACATAATTAACTTTGATTTTAAACTAATTACTCAACTTTGTTACAGTAAAACTTTAAAATCCATCTTGACTCAAAACAATTTGTCAATCATTATAACTTTAAATGATACTTAACTTATAAACCTTAAACTTAGTATTAAGTTAACTAATTCCAGGGATTAGAAACCCGAAGCAAACCACGCGACATACTCGAGATTCACTCGAGATAACCCAGCAACATCTCGCGTTCTTTCCCCTGCCTCTCTTCTTCTCCCCTGTTTCTTTTTCTTCTGCTTATTTCTTTTTTTTAGTTTTAGTTTTTTTTTTACACAAAAGTAAGCCAAGCGCGCACAAACTCACGACCCCAAGCAGAAGACCCGAAGCAACACGCGCACAATACTCGAGTGTCACTCAAGTTGGCAACAACAGGTACAACCCCACCGCCGTGCACGTGCACGGCGGTCCACCACCGCGCCCACACCTCGCGACGCCACCATCACATCACAAATCTTCACCACACTCGATAACACAGCCCAGCTCAACCCAAAATTCTCGAAATCAAAATAAAGCTTAAAAGTCGAACTGCAACAAAACCACGTTAGACAAATTCCCTTTGCCCTCGCGATCGCCGCCACCGGACACGACAAGGCTTCGGCCGTACGTCGACATCAACACACACTAACTCCACCCAAAATTACATAGCACTCGGTTGTGCCAGGGTGTCGAGAGCATCCACGAACCGAACCCAAATATACAGAATACAAAAACCCTACTTTAGATCATCTCCAAAAATCCATGCATTAGAAAATTCTTTTAGCATTTTTCTGTTAATCACTCATCAATACCCAAGCTTCGTGTAAAATTTCATCATCAATCATTAAATGAATCACTTGATATTCATGAAACAGTACCTACAGTTCATTAATGAACTGCTCTCTAAATAGTTAACTAAAAAAATTTAATTCTTGTCTTAAAAATCATATTACAGTATGTTGAATCAATATATAAACTCAAATTGTCAATTTAAGATATTTGAATTTTGAGTATAATTTTACTTTATACTGTAATTGTGAGTTTACAGTTCTATTTTTTCACAGCCTACCTAAAATAATCTAGTTCTTAAACTTAAGCAAATTTATTTAGTTAGAAAAATAATCATATATAAAAAGTATGATTAATTCTCTTACTCCTTTATCTCAGCAACAAAACTGGAAGAACACATATAAGTAGAACAGGCAGTAACCAAACATCACAGAACAGATTTTAATCAGCATAATATTTATTCATAAATCAAATTATTAGTAGTTAATTTTCCAGAATTAAGTTTACTCACCAGATTGTCGTAGGAACTTGAAACAGAGGATGATGCAAGAAAACAGTAGTTTGAAGTTTGAAATCCCTGTAAACTTCTTGTTTTTCCTGAATTTGTTTTGAACTTGCAAATATAAAGTTTTGTTTATTTTCTTTTGCTTCTGCTCAGTTTCGTTTTCTTGAGTTAATGACTGAACTTAATGCAATGATAAATACATATATATAACTTGCAACAAGCTGCCTTCTTGAATAAGCTTTTACTTGACAAAATATCTAGCTTAATTTTCATTTGTACTAAGACCTGACAAACATATGAATATTTCGGCTGGAGATATTTTTCCATACCAAAAATGTGTGCTAATGAAATGCCTATGTCTTTTCTTATGTTAACACATAATTAAATGTTTACTGACACAAGGAAATATACAAAGATATTTGCAGATTTGGCTTGTACTAATGGGTTTTATTGGCACTTATTTTATTTTGTAAAGATATTTGCATTTTTTATTCATTTTGACTTCATACTTAAGTTAACATATAAATTAATGTTGGCTTGCAGGTTTGATTTCTTATGTATATACAGTTTACATTTATAATGCTTTGCTTACCAAATTATGTGTACAAAGATGTTTACAGGATTGTTTGTACTAAGATGTATTCCATTTCCATACTTGCAGATTTTTGTTTAAACATACTTATGTTAACATTTAGATCAATGTTGCTTGCAGGTTTTGGGTTTGTACTAAATGTTTTCATGTATGCTAACATCCTATTAATGTTTGCAGACTTGATTTGTACTAAAATGTTTTGCTGGCACTTACAATATATAGAAAGATATTTGCAGATTTGTTTTCTTATGCATAAGAATTAGCTTGCAGGTTGCCATATTGACTTCATACTTATACTAACATATAAATGATGTTTGCAGGTTTTATATGGTCTTCATTGCTGATGAAAACATATTATTATGCTATACTTAAGTTCATATTGACTTATGCTCCTAATCATATTTTATGTTATACTTATATTACCTATTTATAAGTTCATTTTACTTTAATTATAAACATTGTTGTTTAGACACACTACTTAAATCTAATTTTTATTTAAAGTTAAATCTTTCCAAATATTTGATTTGTATACTATATTTACATTAATGTATTTGTATTTAATATGAAAAGAATTGTGTTATTGTACTTGTTACTATTAACTGCATTCATATATCTAATATTGTTGAGAGAATCCATTTTATATTTGAAGTTATATTCCTTTATAACCCATATACAACTAATAATATCCAAATTCTTATTTATTTATAAATGAAAATCTTATATTTTATTTAAATTAGATTAAAAACTTATTATAATAATAGGGTCAAAATTCCGGGATGTCACATTCCTCCCCCCTTAAAACAATTTCGTCCCCGAAATTTAAACAACAGTTAATTTTCAAAAACTTAATTATTAACAATCCGAACATACATTACATCCATACAAAAACAAACAATCAAACAGTCAATTCTAACTACATTACTAGTTATCCGGACATAAATCTGGATAAGCTTTTCTAAAACTATCAAGAGTTTCCCAGGTACAATCTCTGGGATCCTCACTCCATTGCACCTTGACAAGTTTCACCACTTTGTTCCTGAGTTGCTTCTCGTCTTGATCTACAATCTAAACAGGATTTCTAACTACAGTTAGGTTGGGTTCTACTTCTAAATCTTCCTAAACAACTGGTTCTATCACTAATGAGGGGTCGTGAACAAATTTCCTTAAATGAGACACAAGAAATATATTGTGAATCCCATACATCCGTTATGGCAATTCAATCCTGTAGGCTACAGTTCCAATTCTTTCCAACACTCAGAATGGACCAATATATCTCGGAGCAAGTTTTCCCGTCTTTCCGAATCTTATAGCACCTTTGATTGGGGAAACTTTAACAAAAACGAAGTCTCCGATCTCAAATTCCAATGGCCTTCATCTTCTATCCGCATATTTCTTCTGACGATCTTGAGCAGCTTTCATCCTTTTCTTGACAAGCTCCACCTTCGCAGAAGCTTCACGAATAAGATCAGACCCGAGCACAAGTCGATCATTTGATTCAATTCAACAAGATGGGGATCTACATGGTCTTCCGTATAAAGCTTCATAAGGAGCCATCTTAATACTCGCTTGATAACTGTTATTATAAGAAAATTTCACTAAATGCAGATGGACCTCCCAAGATCCTCCGAAGTCTAAAACACAAGCCCGTAGCATATCCTCAAGAATACGATTCTGCCTCTCCGTCTGTCCGTCTGTTTGAGGATGATAGGATGTACTCAGTCTCAAATCCGTTCCCATTGCTGATTGCAGAGCTTCCCAAAATTTGCTAGTGAAAATAGGATCACGGTCACTTACTATGCTGACTGGGACACCATGCAATCGAACTATATCTTTCAAGAAAATTTCTGCCAAAGAAACTGCAGTACGGGTCGCCTTAACCAGAATAAAATGGGCACTCTTAGTTAAGCGATCAACAATAACCCATATTCCTTCATTTCCTTTCCTGGTCCTAGGCAAACCGTCTATAAAATCCATCGAGAACATTTCCCATTTCCAATCTGGAATTTCCAAAGGTTGCAATAATCCTGTAGACTTTTGTTGATCTCCCTTCACTTGCTGGCAAATGGCACAACTATTTACAAAAGTAGCTACACTCTTCTTCATATTTGGCCACCAGAAAACTCTCCTCATATCCTTATACATCTTCGAAATTCCCGGGTGAATAATCAATTTGGAGCGATGACACTCAGCTAAAACTTCTTGTCTCAGTCCATCAATATTAGGCACACACAAACGACCATTAATCCTTAAAATACCCTGATCGTCTACTTTGAAATTCGAATATCGATCGTCTTTAGTTCCAAGAATTATTTCCTCAAAAGATTTATCCTCCATTTGCTTACTAATGATCTTTTCTTGAAGAGATGGAACGACTTCCAAAAGAGATAAGACCGCATTTCTACTAAGATCATCAGCCACAACATTTGCTTTCCCCGGAGTATACAAAATATCCAGATCATAAGATGCCAAAAATTCGACCCATCCCTGTTGTCTCAAATTAAGATCTTTTTGAGAGAAAATATACTTCAACGGTTTGTGATCCGTGAATAACTCAAACTTTTCTCCCAAAAGATAATGTCTCCAGATTTTCACAGCAAAAACAATAGCTAACAGTTCTAAATCATGCGTAGCATAGTTCTTCTCATGAGACTTCAATTGCTGACTAGCATACGCAATCACTCTGCCATCCTGCATCAACACTGCACCTAATCCAACTAAACATGCATCCATATATACTTCAAATTTGCACTTCCCATCCGGAATAGCAAGTACTAGTGCACTGGTTAGCCTTGTCTTCAATTCCTGAAAAGCTTCTTCACACTGAGGTTTCCATTTGAATTTGGTTCCTTTCCTTGTTAGTTTGGTCAGATGCGAAGAAATCTTGGAATAATCCTTAATAAATTTTCTGTAGTAGCCAGCTAAATCCAGAAAATTATGAATTTCCATTGGTTGCTTCGGTTGCTTCCATTCTAGAATAGATTCTCCCTTCGCTGGGTCTACAGAAATATCTTCACCCAAAATAATGTGCCCCAAAAATTTAACTTCTGATTTCCAGAAATGGCACTTTGAAATTTTTTGCCTTCAACACATGCTTCCTCAGAGTCTCCAAAACAATTCTTAAATGTTTCCTGTGCTCTTCTTCCGATTTGGAGTAGACCAAGATATCATCAACGAATACCAGCACAAACTTATTCAACACCAGAACCTCGACCCATCCGATTTGGTGGCAAATACAGCAGCAGAGCCCCAACAAGAAAAACTGGGTCTAATCAAACCCTTCTCCAAAAGATCTTGCATCTGCTTATTCAATTCTTCTTTCTCTCTAGGAGGCATTCTCCTACTTGGCTGAATCACCGGCACAGCTCCTGGAATCAAATCAATACGAAATTCAATCTCTCGGTGTGGCGGTAGACACTTGACTTCTTCGAAAACATCAAGAAATCTTGAACCACTTCAATTTCCTCACTTTCTCTTGAGAGGTCTCAACTCCTTGCAAAAGATGACACAAATGAATTCCAGAATTGTCGCACAACACTCTGGCAATTCTACCCAAATAAATTTGTTCTCCCTTCACAATCCAGAACAGCCATATACTGTTCAGGTCAATCCATCGAAGAAATGAATCCACTCTGCTACTTCTGAAATCACCTCAAGAAAACTGCTAATCAACAAACCTTCGCAACAACACACAGAACACTTCCAGCTATAGGGCTAATCCTCAATGTCCAAAGACTTCTATTCAAAGCTCTTTGAGAAACTCGGGCCTCAATCAAACAAAAATACCCTACTGAACTTAGTCACAATTCCGAAACGGACATACTTCCTTAACTTGTTCCAAAGAAACATCTTCGGAGACATCCAAACTCACTGTGTCTCATCACACAGCTACAACTCCTTGAGATATCATGATTTGGTCATGTCCATCCGATAGATCCAAACTCAAGCTCATCCAAAATTACATTCCAAAATGAAATCCTCACTTCATCCAAAGCTCACTTGAGACGTTAATAGGTCTACAGTCTCGACAGATACACTCCAACTACAAATATTCAAAACTCCAATCATCGGTAGTCGTGTTTCACACACCACTACCCTATCTACCTTATAACTTATATTGGAATACCCGAACAGGTAACCCAATAAATAGGTAGAAAGAAACAAATAGATAAATATATATATATATATATATATATCAAAATTACAAATACGCTCTCTCAAGGAAGATATCACTCAAGAGCCTAGGTATTTACTCAACCTAGCGCTCTGATACCAGCTGTGACGACCCGGCTTTCTACGCCCAGAAAGACGTGTCATCAATAAGAAAGAAAGAGATAGAAATAGAAAAGAAAGGAAAGAAAGAATAACAACATCAGAATCTCACAGCGGAATTGAATAAAATATAATATATCAACATAAATATTACATAGTTATATATACACATCAGAGTTATCCAATATCATACAACATGACTATCATATACATATCTGTCAGAACATACATCTCAAATATCTAAACTAACATAGCGGAACTACAAAGATATATATGTCTACAACGCTGAAGCCTCCTGCTCCATTGCTCCTCCAGAAGTTGTCAAAGCTAACTTGAATCCCTTGGCTACCCGTAAAAATTTGGGTACCCGAAAGTTTATGAAAAACAAAAATAAACTCCGGGTCAGACATGGGTCTGGTATGAGTAAACGGGTTAATGTTGTTTAAATTTGAAAATCATTTAAAACAAAGGTATCACGTAAGACTCCCCACAAATAAATACGGGTAAGTTTTTACCTTACGCTAACCAAAACGTTTCATAGGAAATCCAGTGATATTATAATAGTGTCTAGGGTTTTCAAGTAAAATACAGAAATAGCTGAAATGCTTACATCTCACATTTCAACATAGTTGGGCACAATCAAAACGTACGGCGCTTATTGGAAATTGGATCCCATACAATGGCAGGGCTACTGGGGTACCGCCCGTCACAGTACGTGGTCAAGATCACAGTACTGAGGAGCCACCCTAACTCCCCTGCAACACAAGGCCGAAACCATTCCTTACTGAACAGTCCCGAACAAGATAACTCCGCAGTTGGTGTACATCCAACCGCCCACACAGCCGAATAAAAAGGGACATCTAGACAGGGGTATATCTCGTCCTTCTTGGGCATGACCCACCTAACCTTGCTGCACCTCCCCTGTTTTAGCCATTCCCGGTTGATGAGGCTTGAGGCTGCGATTACCTTAATAGAACATATCACTTAGAATGCTCATCGTCCGCCTGACGATGTGCTGAAAGCATTCAATCCATACAAGTTCGTTCCGGGTTCGAACGAAACCGAAGGCATTATCTCGTTACACTCGTTTTGGAATCACCCTTAGAGTTAACGACGATAACCCTTGCATTCTGTAAACACCATCTCGATCTTCACTTGAGATTACATGACCTAACGTTTAATTTGGATCGATGTGGTTTTCGGAATATCAATTGGATACCCGATCCCGGTCTCATCGAAATCCAAACGCCATTTTAAAGTCCAAGTTGTCTAATTAACTTAACGGTTTAAATTTAACAATTGAATACATATAGCAATGTAGCACGGATAAATAACATCAGATAAATCATATAGCACAGATAAATCATATACAATCATCACAGATATATCTAGAATATCACAGAACATCACAGATATAAATAAACATCAGAGGCAATCGAATAGAGTCATTGATTTATATCAACAAGTTTGATTTGTTTTAAACTTAATTACTTGCTTAAGAATAAATTATATTTTATTCTTGCTTAATTAATTATTAATTAATTATCTTATTTCAATTCATTAATTACATATTAATTATTCACTTAATTAATGAATTAATTATTAATGAATAACCCTAATTATTGATTTATAAAACCCAATTACACATTTAATTATTACTAATTGCTTAATTAATCACTAATTATTAATTAACTTAATCGTTCAATCATTAGTTATTTATTTAATCAGTTAGCTACGATTTGTTAATTAATCAACTTCAAATGATTAATTAAATTCTTAATTACACATGAGATTACATAAGATTATTAAAATCTTTAATTATAAATTTGATTATACTTTGAACTACTTATTCAATAACAATTATAAAATTAATTACATACATAATTAACTTTGATTTTAAACTAATTACTCATCTTTGTTACAGTAAAACTTTAAAGTCCATCTTGACTCAAAACAGTTTGTCAATCATTATAACTTTAAATGATACTTAACTTATAAACCTTAAACTTAGTATTAAGTTAACTAATTCCAGGGATTAGAAACCCGAAGCAAACCACGCGACATACTCGAGATTCACTCGAGATAACCCAGCAACATCTCGCGTTCTTTCCCCTGCCTCTCTTCTTCTCCCCTATTTCTTTTTCTTCTGCTCATTTCTTTTTTTTTGGTTTAAGTTTTTTTTTTACACAACAGTGAGCCAAGCGCGCACACACTCACGACCCCAACCAGAAGACCCGAAGCAACACGCGCACAATACTCGAGTGTCACTCGAGTTGGCAACAGCAGGTACAACCCCACCGCCGTGCACGTGCACGGCGGTCCACCACCGCGCCCACACCTCGCGACGCCACCATCACATCACAAATCTTCACCATACTCGATAACACAGCCCAGCTCAACCCAAAATTCTCGAAATCAAAATAAAGCTTAAAAGTTGAACTGCAACAAAACCACGTTAGACAATTTCCCTTTGCCCTCGCGATCGCCGCCACCAGACACGACAAGGCTTCGGCAGTACGTCGACATCAACACACACTAACTCCACCCAAAATTACATAGCACTCGGTTGCGCCAGGGTGTCGAGAGCATCCACGAACCGAACCCAAATATACAGAATACAAAAACCCTACTTTAGATCATCTCCAAAAATCCATGCATTAAAAAATTCTTTTAGCATTTTTCTGTTAATCACTCATCAATACCCTAGCTTCGTGTAAAATTTCATCATCAATCATTAAATGAATCACTTGATATTCATGAAACAGTACCTATAGTTCATTAATGAACTGCACTCTAAATAGTTAACTAAAAAAATTTAATTCTTGTCTTAAAAATCATATTACAGTATGTTGAATCAATATATAAACTCAAATTGTCAATTTAAGATATTTGAATTTTGAGTATAATTTTACTTTATACTGTAATTGTGAGTTTACAGTTCTATTTTTTCACAGCCTACCTAAAATAATCTAGTTCTTAAACTTAAGCAAATTTATTTAGTTAGAAAAATAATCATATATAAAAAGTATGATTAATTCTCCTACTCCTTTATCTCAGCAACAAAACTGGAAGAACACATATAAGTAGAACAGACAGTAACCAAACATCACAGAACAGATTTTAATCAGCATAATATTTATTCATAAATCAAATTATTAGTAGTTAAATTTCCAGAATTAAGTTTACTCACCAGTTTGTAGTAGGAAATTGAAACAGAGGATGATGCAAGAAAACAGTAGTTTGAAGTTTGAAATCCCTGTAAACTTCTTATTTTTCCTGAATTTGTTTTGAACTTGCAAATATAAAGTTTTGTTTATTTTCTTTTGCTTCTGCTCAGTTTCGTTTTCTTGAGTTAATGACTGAACTTAATGCAATGATAAATACATATATATAACTTGCAACAAGCTGCCTTCTTGAATAAGCTTTTACTTGACAAAATATCTAGCTTAATTTTCATTTGTACTAAGACCTGACAATCATATAAATATTTCGGCTGGAGATATTTTTCCAGACAAAAATGTGTGCTAATGAAATGCCTATGTCTTTACTTATGTTAACACATAATTAAATGTTTACTGACACAAGGAAATATACAAAGATATTTGCAGATTTGGCTTGTACTAATGGGTTTTATTGGCACTTATTTTATTTTGTAAAGATATTTGCAGTTTTTATTCATTTTGACTTCATACTTAAGTTAACATATAAATTAATGTTGGCTTGCAGGTTTGATTTCTTATGTATATACAGCTTACATTTATAATGCTTTGCTAACCAAATTATGTGTACAAAGATGTTTACAGGATTGTTTGTACTAAGATGTATTCCATTTCCATACTTGCAGATTTTTGTTTAAACGTACTTATGTTAACATTTAGATCAATGTTGCTTGCAGGTTTTGGGTTTGTACTAAATGTTTTCATTTATGCTAACATCCTATTAATGTTTGCAGACTTGATTTGTACTAAAATGTTTTGCTGGCACTTACAATATATAGAAAGATATTTGCAGATTTGTTTTCTTATGCATAAGAATTAGCTTGCAGGTTGCCATATTGACTTCATACTTATACTAACATATAAATGATGTTTGCAGGTTTTATATGGTCTTCATTGCTGATGAAAACATATTATTATGCTATACTTAAGTTCATATTGACTTATGCTCCTAATCATATTTTATGTTATACTTATATTACCTATTTATAAGTTCATTTTAATTTAATTATAAACATTGTTGTTTAGACACACTACTTAAATCTAATTTTTATTTAAAGTTATATCTTTCCAAATATTTGATTTGTATACTATATTTGCATTAATGTATTTGTATTTAATATGAAAAGAATTGTGTTATTGTACTTGTTACTATTAACTGCATTCATATATCTAATATTGTTGAGAGAATCCATTTTATTTTTGAAGTTATATTCCTTTATAACCCATATACAACTAATAATATCCAAATTCTTATTTATTTATAAATGAAAATCTTATATTTTATTTAAATTAGATTAAAAACTTATTATAATAATAGGGTCAAAATTCCAGGATGTCACACAAAACTTATATTTAACCAACTCTGTGGCTATTTTTGTTTACCCTTGTTCGAGTTCCCTCGACCGTTAACAAGTTATAAATAAACCGACTTGAGTATCATTTCCTATCTTCGAGAAATAATGGTTTAGACATTTATATTATAACACCCCAAACCTAGCCAATAATTGGGCGTGATCGATATTATTCATTGACCTCCGCCACTCGTCCTTGGCCAAGCATATGCTATGAGGCCGCAAGTAGGGTTGTACTTTCTCAAAATTCCATTACACATTGAGTCTTGTCTTTGGGACTTGGCATTCTAGATGCTAAAATCCATGCATCACCCTTCGACCTTGCCTATCTCTAGGCATCGATCGGCATTGGTCGAAGGCTAATATTATGGGGCAAATTATTCGATTACCCCTAGTCCAATTATACTCCATCGATCCTGATACTAGACTAAAGGAGTCCAGCGGTACCTATTTCTGGGTACCTACTCTTAATCTCACCTACCTCCGGGCATTGACTAAGAGAGTTCTTTGACCATCCTTACTTATTATTGGCCTAGCACATCTTGCTAGGCCACAATAGTTTTATCATTTTCTATTTTTGTAAACTAAAGCTTTAGTTGCTTGATTACATGAATCCCTCATTGACTTCGCCTATATCTGGGTGCTAGTCAGTACCAGAGGGAAGAGTCTAATTATCCAATTGACCTTTGTGATTATACTACTTTGTCCTAATCCTGGATCAAAGGTGTTAGTCACTTAGGTACCTAGTTGTACTGTCAATCACGTAACCTAAGGTTTTGCTTACAAGAACACGGTTCCATTAGTTTAAGAAGTTAAGTTTATTTATAAACAAAAGAAGTGGCGAGTCCCGCCTTATTACATTGCCCCAATTTACTAAGGTGCCTTATTTTCTAAAATTAAACTAAATAAATCTAAGTAAATGGCGTTGTAACAGGTTGCTATTTCACACCCGTGGTATTGGGATTCTGTTAATAGTGGCTAGCTTGAAAGTTCCTTCTCTAAGCTTTTGTTCGATTGCACAAGGACCTTCGCAATCCCACCAAGTGCCCCTGTACCTAGGAGAACTTGTTTCAAAATAAGATCCCCTACCTCAAAGGTATGGGTCCAGACCTTGGTGTTAAAATGTCAAGCTACTCTTTTCTAGTAAGCAGCTACCCTTAATTCAACCTCTTCTCTCTTTTTATCAATCAATTCGAGGGACTTAAGCAAGAGTTCCCCATTAACCTTGGAGTTATAGTGCCTTTTCTGATGAGAAGGGACTTCTAGTTCAATCAGAATCATGGCTTCTGATCCATAGGCCAAAGCGAACGGAGTGTGTGCACTTACAAACTTGTGAGTTGTCCTATAAGACCATAAAACAAGTAAAAGCTCATCGCCCAATTTTTTTTAGCTTTAGTCACCATTTCTTCAAGATGGATTTTATGGTTTATTTCACCACATCCACCTATCCATTCGCCTATGGGTGTGCTACTATTGAAAATCTTTTCTCAACCTTGTACAAGTTGTAGAAATCCTTGAACTCGGTACTTTCACATTGTGCTTCATTGTCCATTACAATTTTTTGGGGAAATCTAAATCTACATATTATATTCTTTGTTACAAATCCGATCACTTTCCTTTTATCGATCACGGCAAGTGGTTCTGGGTCAACTTACTTTGTGAAGTAATAAAACGCAACAATAGCGTTCTAAGATTCTACTTTTAACATTGCTAGCATGCCGACTATATTAATTCCTCAAACCACAAATAACCGCGGGCTAGCCAGTTGCATAAGCTTTGGGGATGTATCTCCATTTATTATTGGCTAGAAGTAATGATAGTGAGTATCTTCTTCGCTAATGTTTTCCCTCCGGCGTTGTCATCACAACTATCCTCGTGAATTTCCTTGAGGTTCCTAGTCTCATCCTTGGTTGCATATAGAAGTAGGGGGTTGAAAAACCTCTCCTATACAATGCTCCATCTTAAATTATAAATTATGCAACTTTCGAAGGAGTCTGCATCGTTCGTTCGTCTATTTTAGGAGAGTTCCCTTAAGCAAATAATCCTTGATCAAAGCCATTCATGACTTCTTCTCCTCTTTGGCCTCCAAGGTCTAGTCAATTCCATCTGGTCAATGTTTGAAGTTGAAAAAACCTTTATTGGAACCAAGCCCAATAGTTTCACATCTCTAGAGCCATGCAGCTTGGCTAGTGAATCTATCTTTGTGTTATCCTCTCTAAGGATGTGTCTAATTATGTAATGCTCTATATCATTTAACAGTTCTAGTGTTATTATCAGGTAAGGGGCAAGCTTAGCACCCATAGCCTGAAATTCCTTCTTTATTTGACAAACCACTAATTGGGAGTCACTGAATATATGCAGGGTTCTTACCTTAGTTCCTTCATTTTTTTGAATCTTAGTATCAATGCTTTATACTCAACCTCGTTGTTTATCGTGGGGAACTCATGCTTCAATGCATAGAAAACTGATCGTCCTTTTGGAGTCACAAGTACCACTTCTTCCTTAGAACTATGTTAATTAGAAGCCCTGTTTACAAATAGTTTCCATTGAGATTGTGTAAACACATCATCTTCATCTTCTCCACCCCAATCAGAAAATTCAGCGATGAAGTCTACCAATGCTTATCCTCTTATCATCGTTCTTGGATAGTAAGTGATGTCGTACCGACTCGGGTCAATATTTCACTTCGATAACCTTTTTGAAGTCTAAAGTTGGTGCAATATTTGTTTCAAGGGTTGATCCATCAGCATCTTTATTGGGTGAGCCTTTAAGTATGGTCGCAACATCCTCAACGCTATCGTAAGAAATAAGCAAGCTTTTCTATCTTTGGATAGTTCTTTTAAGCTTTGGTAAACTCATCATTTATGTAATAAACCAGCCTCTGAATCCTTGCCTCCTCACGTACTAATGTTGCACTTAGTGCACGAGCAGACATCCCTAGATAGATAACAAATTTTCTCCATCCAAAGGTTTGGATAATACCGATAGTACTTCCATATGCCTCAATAAGTCCTCGAAGGCATCTGACATGATTTTGTCCATACAAATTTTCCTTTCTTCTTTTTGAGGGCATCTAAGAATGGTATACACTTATTGGTTGCCTTTGAGATGAACCTACTTAGTGTGGCAACCTTACTGTTCAAGCTTTGCATCTCCCTCCTAATGGTTAGGGCAATTACATTCCTTAAGGTGTTAATCCGCTCTAGATTATCCTCGATGCTTCTTGAATTCATGATAAATCCTAAGAATTTGCTCGATGAAACTCCAAAGGAACACTTCAACGGATTTAACTTCTCCCTGTATTTTTGCAATACTTCAAACATCTCTAGAAAGTCTTCCATATGGTTCGTTGATAGCTATAACTTCACAAGCATATCATCCATATACACTTTCATCGTCCATCAGAATTGGTGCTTAAACATGGAATTCATCATTCTTTGGTAAGTAGCTCCGACATTCTTAAAATCGAATGACATTACCCAGTAATGGTACAAAACAAAATCTGTTAAAACATGTATGCTCCTAATCCAAAATATGCATTGGTATCTAGTTATAACCAGACTAAGCATCCATAAAAGAAAGTAACTCATGTTGGATGGTCCAGTCTACTAGTTGGTCTATTATAGGCAGCGGAAAGCTATCCTTCAAGCATGTTTTATTCAGGTCCGAATAATATTTACGTATCCACCATTTCCTTTTTCTTTCTTAACCAACGTGGGGTTCAATACCCACTCATGGTACAAAGTATAATGGATAAAGCTGTTTTCCTTTAGCATATCCACTTCCTCCTTTGATGTAGTAGATCGCCCTGGACCCAGACTGGTTCTTTTTTTCATATGTGGATATTTCAGGTCCACATTCACTGTGTTGCACACTATCTCTGGTAATATCCCACACATATCTGAACGTGTCCAAGAAAATATAACCAAGTCATGAGCCAAGCTAAGATCAATCTTAAGGAACTGAGAAGGATCTTCCATATCAATCAGAATGTTAATCGTCAACTCAGCTGGTGCTGCCAGCACTTCCTCTGGCTTCTTCCTAGGATCCATAGACTTAAAAAATTTGTTATGGTTCCCGAGCTAGGGATTGGACATTAACTTTTATGCATCCATATTATCAATGAAAAAAGCTTTATTTATATTTTTTCCATTTTCTCATCACTTTGTCTCTCTTAGCTCAACACCGTAACATTCCCAGCCAGTGCTTTAGCTAGCTCGAATCGATCTAACCCCATTCTCCGTAGGGAACTTCATCATCAAGCACCAAGGAGCCAGAGCTACTCTAAAATCAATAAGGGCTGGTTGATCCAAAAAGGCATTGGATGTCGAATACTCATCCACTATCACAAAATTCTAAACTTGCACAATCTTGCGGTCTCCATCCCCAACTCTATGGATAAATCAGTAGTCTAAAGAGGACACTTTGCCTCGCCAGTGAATCCTTGAATCTTGGATTTACAAGGCTTAATGTCCTTTAAACTTATCCTAATTTTATTAAAAGTTCATTTGAATAGAAAATTCATCGAGGTTCCACAATCCACCAAGACTCAACGTACAATAGTAGGGTCTACAATAGCGGCTATCACCATGGGATCAAGGTTTGCACTTCTACCCCATCAGCGTCCTTATTCTAAAAAACAAATCATCGGTTATCAACCTTTGCTGCTTATCCAGAGCTTCGTCTTTAATTGCGAAGCAACTCTCTTATATCATGTGCCTCAACGAACTTGTATACCGCTCCATCTCTTACATTATATAAGAAACACATAGCCTTTTATTCTTTTCACTTTCAATTCCTTCTTACTACAGAGAGCTTTCATTCTGATTCCTTCAACCTTTATCTTCTTATGATAGACCTTCTACCGCCAATCATCTGCCGCCCCAATCCACTCGCTGTTGACTTCAGATAGCTACCGCTATCCTTTTGAGATTGTCAAAGCACTCGACCCTGATTCCATTACAAGCTCTCATCTCCAATTCCTTTGTTCCCATATCTTGATTATACATAAGGTTACCAATGCTTCAAGTTTGTGGTGATCGAGGTGGATATGGTGATTGATTGAGTGTTGATGGGGAGTAGCTGGCGTTGTGTTCGGGTTTTAACTCAGGTTTAACTAGGTATAGCCTTGGATTCAACTTAGCACATGCTCATGTCGCTTCTAAGCGATGCCTGGTAATTAGCCCCAATTAACACTTGGTCGATAGCACTCCATTTTTCCAATACCAATAGGATGGTTCCTTTTAAAAATGATCGTATCGGTTAAGCTTCAAAATTCAAACAATTCCATCGCCTAGCATTTTTTCATTTTGAATATTCCTACTACATAGCATTATTCATTGTTGCATTCCCAGTGCCCCTGTGAAAGAAAAGCTTTCGCATCATTTTGAATAATAGTTCCATTATCGATTATCCACCGATAACAGGCAAGATCCGATGCACAGTTCTGTCATGCGATGTGAGTTATTTTTCAGCACAAGCAAGCTACCTACACGGGATGTTTCATTCATTGCTTACTGACACAACACTCGTACTGCATAGATTAACACTTCGCCTGCCATAGTCAATGTTCAGAATTCGATTGGTTAGCGCACGTCGACATCTTTTGGATTCCAGACCTTGGTCACACGGGCTTGATACTTGAAATAAAACATACTTGACTGTGTTGAATGCCAATTTTTCATATTCAGAATGACTCACAGATCTCCACACCTACAGACCAATGCCTTGACATCCACTCCTCCTTAAGTTGGATCCTCTACTTCCCAGGCTTCACCTTTTGTACCTATCAGTCCAAGATGTTCCATCACCACATAGCCCCAAAGGCATGGTCGTCCCAGTGAAGCAATTGCTAAATCTACATCCTTCCCTAACAAGTACATTGATTTAAGGGTTCTGGATGACCCACCGGAGTGAATGTTGGCCATCTTAACTACTAAGATGCTCTGTAACATATGCAGGTAGCATGGTATTCCTAAGGGTGACGTCTTGCTTCCTACTTAGTCCTAATGAACTCTATTGTGATATACCGCTTGTAATAGATATATGTATTTGGGAGGTATAGTTCTACCCTTCAATCTATTCCTTTTAATTGTTCTCTAATAGCCGCACTGGCTTCGTCCCAAGTTCACACAAAGGGATATGCTATCTTGAGCTCTTTATACATGCTTTTCGTGGACCGCTTTCACCGTATTCCAACTTTCCAGGAGCTAAACTATCTCATGCAGTTTAACCAAAGGAAAGAATCCCCTTCTTATATGATTATTGAGACTTAGTGTAGGTCTAAAGTCGTCAAGGCTCTTTACAACAAATTCTCATATTTCAAAAATGAGTACTTCTATATTTGATGCCTATATGGCTTCAACGGGCATTTGCTGCCCGGAAGGAAGCTTCTTTTCTTTCATCCTTTCCTTGTTTGGATTTCCTCCGCTTAAGCGTTTAACTTACTATATACTTATTTACAAGTATTCCCGCTCAAGACGTTCGTGATGAACAAGCCGATACCTTAAAGGGTTTGAGGGAGATTAGCTTCCAGCACCACATAGCTGCATATATCCTGACCAACGAAAACCTTCGACGATGCAGTCTGCTGCTTCCTAATAAGTTTGTTGTTCCTGATTCAAGCCCATAGAGCAGCTCTAGAGCACCTGCTCCATCTTCTATCCTGCTTGCAGCTCTACTGAAAATATTTAAGGGGGTGCTTAATGTCCATCGAGCACAGCACATGTCGGAGAGCCTACCGGTAGTGGAGTTGCTTCGAGAGAAGGGAAAGAAAGAGTTGGAATGCAATCCATCCCTAAGGAAAGTGAGAGTGCAGGAAGAAGAGAGGGGAAAAACCACTAGTGGAAGAGGAAGAAGAAAGCACCGGAGATACCAACGTTTATCACATTAGTGCGGAGAAGGGTGCATCGTTCGACGAGACACCCGACACGCACCTTGAACTTCCTAGCTCACCACGTCTGGATAAATTTATTGTTGACACTTCTGAGAAACCCAAAGGACATACCACATTGCCTTTGGGTGAAATAACTCCATGAGGTTGTATTTTCGATAACGTATTTATTGGTTTAAGTGTTTTTGATATTTCAGTTACTGACATTCTCGTTGAAGATTCCCCTAACTACAGCTTCTTATCTAGAGGAATTTTGAATGAAGGTAGTGAGACTCCATCTCTAATTTCTTGCCAACACGATTTAAAAATTACATAAGGGGTCATCGGCAACATACACTTCACTAGAGTCACGAACACATATCCCTGCATCCACTTGTAATATGAAATTCTAACACTTATTCTATTTCTCTTCTCGTTTCAGTTTCCATGGCTAGGGAAAAGTATAGAAATCATTCCTACAATTCTAGTTAGTTTAGAGGACAAACCCACGACTCGAATCCTCGCCATCCCAGTTATCGGTGCCCTTACGAAACCGATGAGGAAAGGCATAGGAAGAAGGAAAGAGAGGTAGAAGTTTACTACCAAGCTGAAAAGGAAATGAAGAAAAGACAGGTTGAAGGGGGACTGTCGTGTGATCAAATCAAGCAACACAAGGAATCGCACGATCACCGTAGTCCCTCTTCTAACATTCCTCTGTAGCATATCGAACCTCCAGTCTCTTCTCATCAACAAGCTCCTACCTCTCAATCGTTGATTGCTATAGTTCCTCCCAATCCAAAGGGATTTCTACTCCTTTGTCTTCTGTTCCATCTATTTTTCCACACCTATAGGCCGCATTTCCTGACCTTTTCCTACATGGCATGATGTTTGATCAGGACATCGATGATTTCCCAAGGAGGAAGTAGATAAGGATGCCTGAAGCGTTCAAAAACATACCTATCAAGGCTATGAGTGGAAGTGGTTGTGTTGTTCCCTCTCTAATGTCAACAAGATCAATTACACCAACATTCAGTCTTTCAATTCTAAGAAGGAAACATTTGAAAGAATCGTCAAGAATCGAGAAGAAGACTTGACGAAGGTAATCGAAGAGATGTCACTCTCAAATTAAAAGCTAGCACAGATAGCTCGATGGAGGAAATAAAGAGGGCCTCACAATAATGCTAAGATTGTGATGCGGAACAAGTTGAAAGTTGGCCATGAAGAGAGCACGACATTGCAAATGCAAGTTGACTAGAGGGACGTGGCTCTCATTAAAAAGGACAAGATCATTCAGGACAGGGACTGGAAAATCAATGAGCAGACAACCGAATTGCAATGGCAGTGAGAGGAAAAAGAAAAACTCACCAATTATTTTCTTTTGTTGAAGGCCGACAAGCTAGACGCTGAGGTTAAGCTTGTGTCCGTTGCGGTTAAGTTAAAGGAACTCAAGGAGACTAGGGCCAAAGAAACAGAGGAGCTTAACGAAACTCTCTAACACTTCTATGCCAACATGATTCTGCATAAAAACTTAAAGTGGTTAAGGAGTCCATAAGTCAAGACCCTGGCTGATGCATGGAAAGAGGTGTTATGTTTGGCCGTCGCGGTCAGTGTTTTTCTGAAGAGTAATTGATGGCTGAGTACCTCGATGCAGAAGACATCGTCAAACTTAGGTGAAAAGTCCATACTTTCCAAAGATGATTCCGCTAATGTTGTTGCTGCCAACCAAGTTCTTGTTGGCCCATGTTTATCGGGGTAACACAAATTGTTTACTCTAAAATATGGAGAGCTTGCGGTGACTGTTTCAGCATCCATGGTGGATAGCTCTGAAACCGCTTTATATTGTTTCGATTTCTACATCGACAACTCCTATCGAGCCCTATATTCCACCATTCATAGATCAAACAAGAGAGTATACGAGCAAAGAGGGGGGATTTGTTAAATTTAACATGGAACAGAGTCCAAGCTCAGGTATATCTCTTGTTTCATCGATCTTCTAGAAGCTTAAGTTCTCCCATGAATCCATCACTAAACTTTACAACTCTATTTGTCAACTTGTAGTTTAATTTCATCTTCCTCCTCCTCCACCACCTGCTTAGGGTTTGGGATCTACAGCTATCTTCCCCGCGTCGACTTCCATCACTTTAGGACTTGTTGCGTCCATCCTACCTTTCGGTTTTGAAACCAGTGTTGATTCTCAAAAGATTTGGGTTTTGGAAGGGCTGGAGGATATTTCACATTCTTAGGAAGAAGATGTTACAATCACTAATGTTGTGGAGCAAACGGATCATGCTTCCATAATGGAGAGGTTGAAGGCCGGCTTCAAGAAAATCAAGGTGAAACCTGAGCTTGGCACCACTAAGCATATTGCCTTCACTCTTACAAGCCCTACTGCTAAGCTCCTATAATCAAGCTAAGGATACCAAAGTTCAAGATCAAATCCTCCAAGACTTCTGTCGAGAAGATGATGAGCCTCATTCCGCTTTTGGAGGCAAGACTTATGAGTCCGAGGCGACCCTTCTAAAGGAAGGGTAATCAAGGACGAGTGGAAGCATAAGACACATCCTAATGGTTTTGATGGTAAAGGAGGAAAGAAAGGGAAGAGCAAGTAGGATATCCTAAAACTCATGGGCTTATTGGTTTTCTTTTTATTGTATTATCTGTACATTTTGGCTTTTTTGCGATAAACGGGTTGTGTTTGAGTAAGAGCCGCCCTTGCTCTATCTTGTATATAAAAGTTGAACTAATGAAAATATCCCATTTGTCATGTAATCTTTGTTCCATTTACTTTTTCGCACTTTTATACATTGTACCTGTTTTTTAACTTCCTTTGTATATAATATAACCACTTGTACTGCAATTTCCCTATATTATATATGCATGTTCCTATGCAATGTGTTTGATTACTACAAATCTGTGCATATAATATAATTATTGCAATTCTGTTGGTTACATCCCATTGTTTTAGCCTTGTTTATAGTCACCATAGTGTTTTGCTTGACGAAATATGACCATTGTTTAACTAACTCTATGGTTATTTCAGTTCATGATGAGTAGAGTTTCTCCCGGCCAACCATTACTCATGACTAATCCAAAATTTCATATTGTTCCCTGTTACCGTAAGGCGGTAATTGCAATATTTATTTCTAGTTCATATATTCCTGCTATGAACTAAATCCTATTTGTGGAGGCTATTTTTCAAATGCTAGGCTCCCAGCATTGGCAGGAGTTAAAAAACACGGGGGCGAATTATCCAGTTGCCCTAGTTTGATTGCTCCTTTTCAAGCCTGATATTGGATCGGAAGGGTCTAATAACATTTGTCCTGTGTTTTTCATGACAATCCTTGCTTATCATTGGCCTAGCGTATCCCGCTAGGCCGCCAGCATGGTTATGGAAACCCAGTTTGTATGCCAGTTCTTATCTGTAGAAGTTGATGGCATAATTGCTCGATTTTGAGCATTCCTTCTCAATGCTACCGTACTTTGGGTAATGAAAATTTTGTAAAGGTTAAGGTTTAATTATCTGGTCAACCCCTAAGTG
Source organism: Allium cepa (assembly GCA_030765085.1). Taxonomy (NCBI): domain Eukaryota; kingdom Viridiplantae; phylum Streptophyta; class Magnoliopsida; order Asparagales; family Amaryllidaceae; genus Allium; species Allium cepa. Next base: position 447,370,849 of record CM060935.1, on the reverse strand, counting down.
ATTGTCTTTCTGACATTGCCGGTCTCTAGGTAACGATAGATTCCTAAAGGTTAGAGTTTCACCTTCCTGACGTCGCCTATCTCCGGGCAATGCCAAATTCCCTAAAGTTAGATTTCCACCTTCCTGATGTTGCATATCTTTAGGAAACGCTATATTTTTAAAGGTAGGGGCCAAATTATCTGATCGACCACTAGTGGGTTGTCAAACCTTGTCAATGCCAATCTCCAAGCAACAGTGAATTCCTAAGGGGGTCGAATTATTCGATCGACCCCTAAGTGAATTACAAAACCTTCACATTGTTTCTAATGTGAAAACAATGGTGTATTCCTTAAGGTTTGGGTTGAACTATCCGAACGACCCCTAAGTGGGTTTTCTAGGGCTATGCTCCCCGGTCGTGATCCAAGGTTTGAGAAGGATGTCCCTTGTTGAGAAATTTTATTGCAAGAGCATGGTTTCATTAGTTCGAGAAGCTAATTCATGTTGAAAAAAATGGCAAGTCTTGCCTTATTACATTTCACCTAGAGTCTTCGAGTGGCTTATTCGCAAAAGAAAACTAAAAGAGGCTAGGTGTAGTAACGCCATAGCAAGTTATTTTTCCATGCACGCAAGGCTAAAATTCCAATAATAGTCGTAAGCTTAAATGTTCCATCTTCAAGCTTCCACTCAATTGCATCAGGGTTTTCCCAGTTCAGACGGAATGCCCCTATACCCAGGAGGACTCATTTTAAAACAACATCCCTTACCTCGAATATACGGCTTTGGAATTTTGCATCAAAATTTCGTCCTACACTCTTCCAGTGAGCAGCTACTCTCAATTCCGCTTTGTCTCTCTTCTCATCAATCAAATCAAGGGATTCAAGAAAGAGTTCATCATTTGCTTTGGATCGTAATTCCTTTCACGATGAGAGGGGATTTCCAATTCAATCAGGATTATTGATTCTTATCCGTATGCTAGAGCAAACGGCGTATGTCTGGTTGCAGACTTACGTTCATCCTATAAGCTCATAGTTCCAGTAAAGATTTTCAACCCAATTGCCTTAGGCTTTCATTAATCGTTTCTTTAAAGTGGACTTGATGATTTTATTCACTGCCTCCACTTTTCTATTCGCTTGTGGATGTGCTATCGCTATAAAACTCTTCTCGATTCGGTAGCGCTTACAGAAATCCATTAACTCATTGGTTTCGAACTATGTCTCGTTATCTTTATAATCTTCTAATTGTTATAATTTTTTGAGGCACATCAAATCCACAGATGATGTTCTTCGTCAAAAATTTGATCACCTTTTTCATTGTAATTGTAGCAAGCAGTTCGTGTAAAAAACGATGGATTTTTTGTCGGTTAGAAAACCGCTGCTAAAAAATCATCGTAAAAACTATAAGCGCACGGCGTATAGTTGTAGCACGTATGCGAGTACGGGTCGATCTGCAGGGAAATGAATTAATTTTAAATTCTATTCAATCAACTTAGACCAAAATTTGAAGATGTGTTAACTAAAATTTCTAAAAACTAACTACAAATAAATTTGAATAAAATATAAGAGTAGAAGGCAATTTAGAAGCAAATCGCTTTTCATGATCACACAAATCAACACAATGAAATTATGATCTATTTTTTAGTCACTTATGAATTTTGTTGATGTGACTATCCAAAGTATGGTCTATTTGTGCTATTAATTAGCCAACATTAACCATCAAACTTTAACATACCATCCAAACCACTTGTCAACTCTCACGAAAATATTAATGAAATTAAAAATAAAATCTATTCTAAGCATGATCTATTTACTATTGATTAGTAACATAGACGATCAAATTTTGATTCTAAATCCACTTCATTATCAAAATCATATATAAATGAAGAGATAATTTGTGTTTATGTTTGTTTAAGCATAGCATATTTGGTGTCAACAACACAGGCTATCAAATTCAATAGTAAACAACAAAATTTTACCACATCAAAAATTCCATTAAGCACAAAAAGAGACCAAATGAAATCACTATGTTAACTTTATCTGATTCATGAGAGCTTCATCACCCCTAAATTGTTGAGGCTTAGCTTCTCATATTTGAATTCAGTATAACATAAAGTGATTTCAACATGAAAGAAGAGAGCTTATTAAAATAAACTAAAATTTTAATCTACTTGCATAAAACAAATCTAAACTACTTGCATTAAAGAAAGAGATCAAAACTACTAACATAAAAAGAAACATAAAATAAAGGAACATAAATTAAAAGTGCATGAATTAGAATTGAATAAAGAAAAGGCTAAGAAGCCTTGAAAGAAACTTTTATTTTATCTTTGATTTTGTGGTTACAACTTACATAAAAGAGAAGAAGATAATTACGTAAGACATAAGTGGTATTTATACAAGCTTAAAACCCTAATTCATATTTTAGGCGACTATTAAAATGCCCTTTAGGAAGTGTAACCTCCAAGTAATCATTAGGAAATTCATTAATCCGCATAACATTCCTTTAAACCTCTATTAACATGTGCATGTCCTTTTAATTGTGGACCATATGGTAGTGGGTTAGTGGGCTCCTTCATGTTGCATGAATTCATTTATTTCCAATCTTTATTTGCCTTCAATATATGTACATGAATTTATCCATGAAAGCTTCTTCGTATTTTCTCTCCATTTCCTACAATTTAAAATAAAAATATGCAATTAATTTTTTTCAAATTAAATCATACATAAATTTACCATTTTACCCTCCAAATGATGATGAATAAATGATGATTTGAAAACAATTTAAATTTTGATTTAAACATATAAAATGCCCTAATATGCTCATTTATTTGAATAAAAGTAGATTAAATATGGAAGTAAAAACATGAACTTTTACGTGCACATCAAATGCCTCCACGCTTGTATTTTTATTCATCCTCAAATAAAATAAAACTAAGATAAATTTGTTTTCATAAGAAACGTGATTGCATTGAGCGTATGCAACAAGCCATTAAACCTCTAGGTGACCCTAGTAGGACGAGTGTTGTCTCATGAGGGTTTTCAGTGGATACTACTCACAAAATCCAAATGTGATATGTAGATTCTACATGATGCAAGTTTTCAAAAATATTTACAATGAAAAAATTACTTTTAAATTGACATAAGTAAGTTAAATATAAGTTCTAGCCATTATCAAGAAATTTAAGTCCTTTTACTCATCAAAACTTCCAACAAAAATTAAGTTATCATCGCAATTAGACTCTGGTTTAGTTAGCTGTTTCGGTTGATAACATAGTGCAACTATGAAATAGATCCTTAGTTAATTGTCCAAGTTTTTCAAAGTGGTATTTTTATTTCTTTTGAATAATAATTCGAATCAAGTAAGTAAAAATAATGCTTAGACTTAAATTGCTTTCTCTCTCTATTTTTTGAAAAGTATTAACATTATTATTTACACACCTAATTCAGATAAACTGAGGCCAGATATATTGATCATGCACTGCCTTTCGGGCTTACGTGAGAAGAGTACAGAGTGTGGCGAGTGCACACACTTGCATATTAATACATGAATCTGGATGGTTATTTTTATTAAATCTATTTACATACACCTAACTCAGGTAAACCGAGGCCGGATATACCATTCATGCACTGCCTTTCAGGCTTATGTGAGAAGGGTATAGAGCATGGCGAGTGCACACACTTACGTATAAACACATGACTCTGGGTGTTTCTTATTTTTATATAAACCATTTTTTTTGTAAAGAGAGAGTTTTGCAAAATCATCTTAGCACTACTTAACTTAGAAGATCAGAAATATTATTGCCTTTACTTTAAATCAAACTCTCTTTTAAATAAAGATTTCAATTAGGATACTCTTCATAATTATCACCCATGAACCTTCATATTTACTAGTTAAACCATAGTTACTTGTAATCAAACTTTATTTTTATTTTTGTTGAGACAAATAAATTTTCAAAAATTTCAATTCAACAACCAAAAATATATACTTATTCTATAATGTTTCTTCAAAAGTAAATCAATATGCTAAAAAGAAAAAAAAATTAGGATTTTTTTCTTTTTTTATGAAGAGTTTTGGAAAGAAAATGAAAAAAAATAAACCATGAAAATTCACAAATTAATATGAGACTCCCCCCACACTTGATTTTTTCTTTGTCCCCATAGTCAATGCATGATATAATAAGTGTAACGGGGAAAAAATATGTGCGTATTTACAAGAGAGGGTTAACATTTCTTACTAGACGCGGTATGGTTCATAAAGAGTCATGAGCTTCTCCTCTCGATCACTCGCCAACTCCAAGTAAGGCTTTAAACGATGACCATTGACTTTAAAATTCGAACCATCCCTAGGGTTTTCTATTTCAATAGCACCATATGGAAAAAAAGTACATACAATGTGTGGTCCGGTCCATCTTGATTTTAATTTCCTATGGAATAAGTGAAGTCTAGAGTCATACAAAATAACTTTTTTATTTGCCGAAATGTTTTCCATAGGAATGACTTGTCATGAAAAACTTTTGTTCTTTCTTTTTAAATTTTCTTGTTTTCATACGCGTCATCCCTAATCTCCTCTAACTCATTGAGTTGCAATTTTCTATTTTTTTCCAGCTTTTTCAAGATCAAAGTTTATGTTCTTAATCGCCCACAATGCTCTATGTTTGAGTTCAATGGGTAAATGGAACACTTTACCGTATACAAGCCTAAGAGACATCCTAAGATTGGTTTTATAAGCAGTTATACAAGCCCAAAGTGCATCTGTCGATTTTTGTGACTAATCTTTTTAATTTTTATTTACAGTTTTCTCTAAATTTTGTTTAATTTGACGATTTGAAACTTTAACCTGACCACACGTTTGAGGATGATATGTGGTAGATAACTTGTGGGTTATTGAGTATTTTTTTTATTTAAGTTTCAAACGAACGATTATAGAAATGGGTTCCATTATCACTTATTATTATGCAAAGTGTTCCAAACCTGGAAAAGATGTTATCTTTTATGAATTTCGCAACAACTTTACGGTCGTTTGTTTTACAACGAGTGGCTTCAACCCGTTTAGAGATGTAATCACCGGTAAGAAGAATGTATAGAGTTTCGAAATAATTAGGAAATGGTCCCATAAAGTCAATACCCCAAATGTTAAAGATTTCGATCGTAATAATAGGGTTCAAAGGCATCATCTTTCTTCCGCAGATTCTTCCTAACATTTGGCAGCGATCATAAGTTTTACAAAACTCAAATGCATCTTTAAAAAGCGTAGGCTAATAAAAACAACATCGTGGCAACTTTTCTACGGTTTTTTCGTACCGAAGTGACCACCACAAGCCTGGTCATGAAAAATCTAAAGGACACTCTTGATTTCACAATCTAGGATGCAATGCCAAATGATTTGGTTATAATAGTATTTAGAAAAGCATGGATCATCCTAATAGTAGTACTTGACTTAAGAAAGAAATTTATATTTATCTTTTTTCGACTAAAATGAAGGATTTTCCTTAGTGACTAAATAGTTCACTATGTCGGCATACCATGGATTGATAGAAATAAAAAGGAGTGATTCATCAGGAAAGTTCTCGTTGATCGGTAAAGAAGATGGTGTCAGTTTAAAAGATGTGACAAATGATTAACAATGACATTGTCAAATCCTTTTTTGTCTTTGATCGTAAGGCCAAATTCTTTAGGTAGAAGGATCGAACGAATCAAACGAGACATAGCATCCTTTTTAGCAAAAAGGCACCTAAGAGCGGAATGGTCAGTGTAAATAGTAATGTGTGAGTCAATCAAATAAGGTTGGAATTTTTCGAGCACAAAGGCTATAGCTAGAAGCTATTTTTCGGTGGTCGTGTAACTGAGTTAAGCATTGTTCAGAGTCATACTAGCATAATAAATGACATGAAGAATTCTATTGATGCGTTGTCCTAAGATAACATCGATTGCGAAGTTAGAAGCGTCACACATTATTTCAAAAGGAAGATCCTAATTAGGTGAGCAAATGATTGGAGCAGAAATGAGTTCATTTTTGAGACATTCGAAAGCAGAAATACAGTTAGAATTAAAGTCGAATGGAACGTCTTTCCAAGAAGAGTTGTAAGCGGCTGAACAATTTTATTAAAGTCTTTCACAAAGCGTCGATAGAAACCAACATATCCAAGAAATGAACAAATGTCCTTGGAAGATTTGGGGATAGGTAGATTCACAATTGTACCAACTTTTGCTTTACCTACCTCAATGCCTTTGTTTGAATGACATGCCCAAAAACAATGCCATGTTTGACCATAAAATGGTATTTTTCCCAATTTAATGTTAAGTTTTTATCCTTGCATCGATTAAGAACCAACTTGAGAAGGTGTAGCACTCGAAAAAAGAGTTTCCAAAGATGGAAAAATCATCCATATATACTTATAGAAAGTGTTTGATCATATCGGAAAGGATGCTGACCATGCACCTTTGAAACCTAGTAGGAGCGTTGCACAGGCCAAAGGGCATACGTCGATATGCAAAGGTGCCAAAAGGACACATGATAGTTGTTTTCTCTTGATCTTCGGGAGCGATAGGAATTTGGTTATAACCAAAATAACCATCAAGAAAGCAATAGAATTCATGGCCGGCTAAACGTTCAAGCATTTGGTCAACAAAAGGAAGAGGGAAGTGATCTTTACGTGTTGTGGCATTTAATTTTTGATAATCAATGTAAACACGCCAACTCGTTTGAGTGCAAGTTGGAATGAGTTCGTTAGAATCTTTCTTGATAATGGTAAGTCCATACTTTTTCAGCATGACATGAATTGGGCTAACCCACGAACTATGAGATTGTGTATATGATTCCATTATCGAGGAGTTTAAGAATTTCGTCTCGAACCGTATCCTTCAATTTGGGTTAATCCTTTGTTGAATGTTACGAAACGCTTGGCATGGTCAACTAAATGGATACGATGTTAAACAAGAGCGGGACTAATTCCCTTTATATCAGTGGTCAACCATCCAATTGATTCTTTGTTTTCCAATAGAATTGAAATTAAGGAAGCTTCTTGATCAAGAGAGAGATGAAGAGATTATGAAGGGAAACGTTTCGTTGTCACCTAAGTATTCATACTTAAAGTGATCGGGAAGTTGTTTGAGGCCAATCTCAAAGGTTGCTCAATTAAAGATTTTAGATGAAGCTTTGGCTCAACGGTGAGGGGATCAAATGGAAATGCAATTTCAATTTCAATAGGCTCGTCTTTAAACAGTTGTTCATATTCGGTCTTGCATTCATGGTTTAGGTCAACTGTTTCGTTACCAAAATTTTCTTGAATGAAGCTAACTTCCAGCATATGGTCATGTGGTTCATTCAATTGATTTTCAGGATTGAAGATGTTAAAACCCAAAGTCATATTTCCAAAAGAAATTTTCATAGAACCATTTCGACAATTGATTAGAGCATTTGAAGTAGCCAAGAAAGGTCGGCCAAAAATCAATGGAATTTGACTCATCGGATTGTTCATGGGTTGTGTCTCTAAAACGATGAAATCGACAGGGAATATGAATCAATCTATTTTGATGAGTACGTCCTTGATTCCTCCCATGGGTTTCTTTATCGAACGATCGACAAATTGAAGAGCTACTTTTGTCGGTTTTAGTCCACCCAGCCAAGTTGTTGGTAAACTGAATAAGGAATCAAATTGACACTCGTACCCAAATCAAGTTGGCACTTGTTAATCATTTTGTCTCCTATCGCGCATGAGATCGTCGGACATCCAGGATCATTGTATTTAGCAGGAATTGATTGGGACAAGACTTTACTAAGTTCACCAGCTAAGAAAAATTTCTTGGGTACATGAGTGTGTCATTTTTGAGTACACAAGTCCTTGAGAAACTTAGCGTAAGTTGGGACTTGTTGAACAATATCAAGGAGCAGAATGTTAATTTTCACTTGTTTAAAAATTTCCAACATCTTTTCCACTTGGTCAAAATGTTACTTGGGTCAAAGGCTATGTGGAAAAGGAACACGATACTCAACAGGTTGGTCTACTTGGGCAGAAGAAGAATTTGGATTGGCATTTGATTCAATGTTTTATTCAAATTCGTTTGTCATTTCTGAAGTGTCAAGAGGAGTTTCCGGTAAATTGTTTGGGTTAACAACTTGATTATCGATTTGTTTACCATAACGCAAAGTTGTGATAGCATTCATTTGGGTTACATTGCTATCTTGAACAATATGGGATTGATTCAAATTTGTGTTTTCATTTTTGGGATTTGGAACTCGCTAACGTGGGAATGTGCCTTATTCACGCTCACTCACAGACGTGGCTAATTGACCCATTTGCATTTCAAGTTTAGAAAATAGATTGACTCATATTCCGCGTGTGCGAGTTTAACAAATTTTACTAATCACTGTTTGATTGGAGGTTTTAAGTGGTTGCCTTAGCCAAAGTTTCAATACTTTTCTCAAGTGAACTCAATCGTTTATCTCTTAGGGAGAAAAAGATTGTTGCAATTGATTTTGAGACGGAGGCGCAAAATTTTGTTGAAAATGATTGGCTAGAAAGGGTGGATGCGATGCATTGTTTGAAAATGCTTAAAAATTGGGATGAACCAAATTCATGTTGGAATTATTTTCTTTCCAAGCAAAGTTTGGATGATTTCTACAACCAAGATTATACGTTGGAGAAAACTAGTCATTTTTAACCTTATCGAAAGCATTGAGTTATTCAATTGAGTTAGGGCACTGGTTGGCACAGTGATTTGGGTTGTTGCATTTATAACACATTGGTTGGGAAGTTTGGTTCATTTGGTTGGATGAGAAAGCATTGTCGAATTTATTAATCATTGCATTTATTTTAGCTTCCAAAGCCAAAGATGATCCTATCGAGTGTGCGCTCGATCGTGAATAAATGGATTTTTCATTAGAACATTTCCATTGGGATGACTTTTCGGCCAAGTTTTCAAGAAATTGCCAAGCTTCGTCGTGATGTTGGGAGAGAAAATTTCCTTGGCACATTGATTCAAACATGGTTCGTGAGCTATTTTCAAATCCATCATATAAGATTTGGCAAAGAATCCATTTTTCGAAATTATGGTGTGGACATTTTATCAAAAGTTTTTTAAAATTTTCAAAATATTTTCCAAATGGTTCACCCCTAAATTGATGAAAGTTGACAATTTCGTTTCGGATTTTAGTTGTTTTTTCCAAGCGATAGAACATTTTTAAGAAGACTTTAACGAATTCTTCACAAGTTTTGATTGAGTTTGATGGTAAGCTATAAAACCATTTTTCATCATAATCAGTATGGGCGAATGGAATTAACCGTAGTTTGATTCCATCATCACAAAGTTGTTGGAGTTTATTGGTTGCGCAAACTTGTTCGAATTTCGTTAAGAAGATATATGGGTCATCGTGTTCAAAGTTGCCAAATTTTGAGAGCGTGGCAATGTGATCGGAATGAATTTCGAAATGGTTACCCATTGGGGCGGGTAGCGTGATATAAGAATGAATAGAAACTCTATCGGGAAAGATTCTATCCATGAGAGTTCATGGGGCATTTTCGTTTATCATTGTTGGAGTATCGTTTGTCCGAGTTAAACGATTAGTTATTATGTCACGAGTCCAAACACTCATGTACAAGAAAAAGTTAAGAAGAGAAAGAAGTAAGAATCAAATTAAGAGAATGAAATAGAGTATAGAAAATGAAGTGAAAAATTGTTTTGTTTTTTTAAAAGGGAAAGTATTTACCAAAGAGAATTTATTTTTCAAAAGGCAGATTTGATTTTTGTTTTTTGAAAAGATTATATATATTTTTGGATTTTTTTGTTTTTCTAAGAAAAAACTAACTCAGGTAAAATGCTTGTTTTTTTTGGATTTTTTAATTTTGTTTAAAAAAAATTCTCTTTTTTTTCAAAGGAAAAGATTTATAAAGATTTTTATTTCTTTTGGATTAAAAAAACTAAGTTAAGTAAAATGTACAAATTTTTTGGATATGGATTTTGTTGTTTTTTTATATATGCATGAAGTAGTGCAACTAAATGAATGCAAGAACTTAATTATAAATAATTTGTTCTTAGTAGCTCCTAACCCAAAATTGTATAATCACACTTTATCTTAAGTGAAAATTTGCCATAATGGCCTCTTTAGCAAGCGCAATTAGTTTCTAGGACACACAACTGAAATAATTATTTTTAAGGACAAAATGCAAAATAATTAGTTTCTAAGGCCTAAAATCCTATGAAACTATGTCCTTGAAAATAATTGGACTGCTGACTTTGCCATAAAAGTAATTATTCTGCTGACTTTGGCCTTGAAATTAATTTTTGTGAATGTATGTCCTAGAAACTAATTGGACTGCAAAGTTTGTCCTTCTGGTAAAATGCCCCTTATCTTAATCTAACAAAATAGTTCTTATCCAAGTAACGGACATGAGTTATCGACGCATCACGAATAAGCATAGCAATGTAGCCGAAAGTTTAAGTACCTTTAGAGAAATAATCGCTATAATATTTATGAATTACCATAATATTTAAATATGATGATTGCTCTGTCGTAGCCTTGACACCAAGAATATAAATTGCCGAAAGAAGGCAACTTGTCAAGATACAATTAAGTCTTCGGTGAGCTTGTGACACCCTTAGGTCCAAAGTCTAACGGTTACCAGTAGTCAAATTCTAGAATGATATGCAATTTGTGGACCAAGTAAGGGATGATGAAATCTCACCTTATGTGGATTTGGGTGTTGCCCTTAGAAAAGAAAACAAGATGAAATGAATGCAAAACAGAAATTAAACGTGATTTTAACAATGCAACTGCGAATGAATTTTTATTTTAAATGCAAGCAACCAACAATGCAAAGAAAATAACAAGAGATAAGGGCACAATATTAGAGAGTGCAGAATTATTAACAATTTTATTTTAAAGCGGTGAATTTTTTTTTATAGTAAGCAAACCAATCTTTTAGCTAGAGAGCACTTATTTTCATTTTCTGCAATTGTCAAACTGAAAATTTGAACAAGATTAATATTTTTTCTTTTTTTAAAGAGATGAAAAACTTAAAACTAAATAAATAAATAAAAAGACAAAAGAAAAAAAAACTCAAAACACAAATCACAACAATCTCAGCCCGACCCAAATTTTTAAGGCATTAGCAACGCAACAAATAGATTAAACTGTAAATTGCAATTCCAATACAATTCCAAATTTCAGTTCTTCTCAAATTCCAATTTCGAAATTACAATTCCAATTTCAATTACAAATTCCACCAGTGATTTAAATCAAGCAATTTAGGGATTACAGTGTTATCAGGGTTTGGTCGCGAGTGATTTTAGTGCTATGATTATGAGCGGTTTGATCATGCTGTGGGTAGAGGCGGAAGGAGGCGTCGATGGAAGTTTTTGGTTAGGGATGTTTGATGTAGTAGCAGATTCGAGGAGGAGGAGGACGAGGTTCGATTTGGGTGCTTAGGAGAAGGAAGTTTTGGGCTTTTGGATGGATGGTCGTGGGTTTGGGTATGGATTGCGGTGGAGTTGGTGGTTAGGAAGTGTGGCAGAGGATAGCAGGAAGTGATGTTGCTTGGTATTGAAGTGTTGTTGTAGGTGGAGTTGTGCAGTGTAGTGGGATGGATAAGTTGAAATGTATGTTGATTGCTGCAATGATGGTTGCTAGAAGTTGAAGTTAAAGCTGAGGTTGTTTGGGCAGAGAATGTGAATTGTAACAGTTGGTTGGAGAAACATGCAGTTTTGAATGGTTGAGATTTGTTGATGAATTGTGATGGTGGAGTAGTTGAAAGAGTTGTGTGCTGCTAGTTGTGGTTGATGTGGATGGTATAGTGGTGTAGTTTTGCAGTGTGAATGGTGAAGGAGGCTTTAGGTGATGGAAGTGGTAGCTGAAATGTGGAGTTTCAGGAGATGGAAGTGGTGTTTGAATGGCAGGAGTGGATGATGTATCTCGGAAGTGTAGGGGTAAGAAATTGCAATGTATGTTGGTGGTTAATGTGAAGAATGAAGTTTGTAGCAGCAGGTTGGGTTAGAGGCAGTGTAGAGGGATATTGGTTGTTGATGGAAGTGGGAGGAGGCAGTGGGTGTTTGTAGTGTGTAGAGGAGTTGATGTGGATGTGTTAGTTGATGGATTGATATGGTGGCTGGCGGGCAGTTTCTGGTGTTGTATGGCTAGAGGCAGGTTGTTGATAGTGAATGTTAATGATGGTGCTAGTTGAGTTAGTTATGTGTGGTGGTATTGATGTGTGAGAAGCTTCTGGTAGAGAAATGAGAATGTGCAGTAGGCGATCTATTTGGTATGGTTTGTATGTTAGAGAAGATGGGGAATTTGATTATGTAGGTGGTGAGATGGTCAGAGAGGTTGCCCTGGACTGAGTGAATGGATGGCAGTGTTGAAGTTGCTAGATAAGAATGATGTGAGTGTGGAATGGAATGTGTGTAGATAGGGATGTGCTGCAGTTTGGATGGGTTAGAGTAGGAGTTTGTAGGTTGTTGAGGTGGTTTATGGAGGAGCAGAGCAAGGGAATGGTGATGACAGGTGTTTGCAGTTTCTGGTTGATGATGGTATCACCGGTGGGCAGGGGAAGGAATAAGTTGATGGATGAAGACGCTTGAAGTGGTGATGGGAATGTCGTGGCCAGGTAGTGAGGAGTATGAGTAGTGTGTAAAACAGGCAGTGGCAGTTTGTAAAAAGAAAATTGTAAAATGAAAATAGAAAATGTAAATGTAATGCAAATGAAATAAAATATTTTTGTTTTGAAATGAAATTGTGTATATTTATTTTTATATATAGAGTGCAATATATATATAGAGTGCAAATGCAAACGAAACTATAAAACAAAAGATGCACACAAACAAATTGAGAACAAAAATGACACACAAGACACACAACAATTTTTTTTTTGTTCTGTTTTTTTTTAATGCAAATTAACACATAAAGTGAATACATAATAAAATAAAACAAAAATAATTTGAAGAGTAGAATTAGAATCAAATTGCATTACTTGACAACGGCCCCAAAAGCTTGTTAAAAACGATGGATTTTCTACCCGTTAATAAAACCTCCGTTAAAAATATTATCATTAAAAACTGTAAACGCACGGTGTACAATTGTAGTACGTATACGAGTACGGGTCGTTTCGTAGAGAAATGAATTAATTTTAAATTCTACTTAATCAAAGTAGACCAAAGTTTGAAGATGTGTTAACTAAAATTTCAAAAAACCAACTATATATAAAAGTGATAAAAATATGAGACTAGAAGACAATTTAGAGGCAAATCCCTTCTCATAATCACACAAATCAACGCAATGAAATCATGCTTTCTTTTTTTAGTCATTTGTGAATTTAGTTGATGTGATTATCCAAAGTATGGTCTATTTGTGCTATTAGTTAGCCCAACATTAACTATCAAACTTTAACACACCATCCAAACCACTTGTCAACTCTGATGAAAATGATAATGAAATTAAAAATAAAATCTATTCTAAACATGATCTATTTACTACTGATTAGTAACATAGACGATCAAATTTTGATTCTAAATCTACTTCATTACCAAAATCATATATAAATGAAGAGGAAATTTGTGTTTATGTTTGTTTAAGCATAACCTATTTGGTATCAATAGCATAGGCTATCAAATTCAATATTAAACAACAAAATTTTACCACATCAAAAATTTCCATTAAGCACGAAAGGAGATAAAATGAAATCACTATGTTAACTTTATGTGATTCGTGAGAGCTTCATCACCCCTAAATTGAAGGAGCTTAGCTTCTTATATTTGAATTCATTATAACATAAAGTGATTTCAACATGAAAAAGGAGAGCTAATTAAAATAAAGTAACAAGCTAATCTTCTTGCATAAAATAAATCTAAACTACTTGCATTAAAGAAAGAGATATAAAGTACTAACATAAAAAGAAACATAAAAGAAAGGAACATGAATTAAAAGTGCATGAATTAAAATTTCATGTAAATAAATTGCATAATAAAAAGGCTAAAAAGCCATGAAAGAAACTTTTATTTTATCTTTTATTTTTTGGCTACAACTTACATAAAAGAAAAGAAGATAATTACATAAGCCATAAGAAGTATTTATACATGCTTAAAACTCTAATTCATATTTCAAGAGACTACCTAAAGTACCATTTAGAAAGTGTAACCCCCAAGTAATCATTAAAAAATTCATTAATTCGCACTAACATGCCTTTAAACCTCAGTTAACATGTACATGTGCTTTTTCATTGTGGACCATATGGTAATGGGTTAGTGAACTCCTCCATGTTGCATGAATTCCTTTTCCAATCTTCGTTTGCCTTCAATATATGTGCATGCATTTATCCATAAAAGCTTCTTAATATTTGCTCTCCATCTCCTACAATTAAAAATAAAAATGTGCAAATAATTTTTTTCAAATTAAATCATACACTAATTTACCATTTTACCCCCAAATGAAGATGAATAATGTATGATTTGAAAACAATTTAAATTTTGGTTTAAACTTGTAAAATACCGTAATATGTTCATTTATTTAAATAAAAGTATATTAAATATGGAAGTAAAAATATGCATTTTTAAACACATCATCTCCACTTCAGCCCATTTCATGAAGTAGTCCACTGCGACTATATTGCATCTTTCGCTGCTTGTTTTGTGATAAGTAGCACTCCAAAGATTAATTCCCCAAACCGCAAATGACCATGGTCTAACCATCTGCGTGAGCTTGGTTGAAGGGGCTCTTGGTATCCTCACAAACCTTTGCCAATGGTAGCACCGTTTAATGTGTTTGTAATATCTCAGTTTACAGTCGGCCAAAAATATCCATAGCAAAATATCTTCTTAGCTAGAATCTATCCCCCGGTGTGGTAACAACAGCCGCCCTTATGGATTTCCATGAGGATCTTCCTAGCCTCCTCCTTGGTTACACATAGAAGAAGAGGGATTAATAATCCTATCCTGTACAGTACTCTGTCTTACATCACGAACCATGGTGCTTTTTGGAGGAGTTTTTCTGTTCATTCATGTCCTTAAGGAGAGTTCCATTGATCAGTTAGCCTTTGATTAGAGTCATCCATCAATCCTCTTCTTTTATTGTCTCTATAATCTAGTTGACGTCCATTTAATTGATACTAAGTGTTATCAGAACCTCTAATAGAACCAATCCCATTAGTTGCGCTTCCTCGGAGCTAGCTAGCTTAGCTAGTGAATCAGCCTTCATGTTTTCCTCTTTAGGGATGTGCGTTATCGTATAATTCTATATGTCCTCAAGCAGTTCCAACACCTTTATCAAGTATGGGGCTAGTCTTGCCCTCTTGGCCAGATATTCTTTCCATATTTAGCTAACCACTAGCAGGGAATCGCCGAATGTGTGCAGCATCTTTATTCCCGATTCCTTCGCTATCTTTGGTCATGTATTAACGCCTCATACTCAGCCTCCTTGTTTGTCATCGGAAATTCCAACTTCAATGCGTAATAGATTGACCATCCTTCTAGTGCTTCAAATACTACTACTGTAACGACCCAACTTCCAAACTCCAGGAAGTTGTATCGCTAATAAGAAAGAAAGGGATAGAGAATAGAAAGAAAGAGAAGAAAAAGGAAACAACACATCAGAATCTAAACAGCGGAACGAATAAATTATATTAATAACATAAAATGTTTACATAGTTTACAACCACTATCAGAGTTACACAGATAATACAACACATACTAGACAGTTATAAACACATGTCTAGTTATTACAATTCAATCAGTACAAGAAACAACTCAGAGAAAACACATAGCGGAAAACTATATATATCTACACGCAGAAGCCTCTTGCTCCATTGCTCCTCCACAATTCGTCAAAGCTAACCTGAATCACTTGCCTACTCGTAAAAATTTGAGTACCCAAGAGTTTATGAAAAACAAAAATAAACTCCGGGTCAGACATGGGTCTGGTGTGAGTAACAGGTTAAAGTTGCTTAACTTTTGAAAAACCTTTCAAGAGAAAGGTATCACGTAAGACTTCCCACACATAAACATGGAAAGTTTTTACCTTACGCTAACCAAAACATTTGATAGGAAATCCAGTAATATTATAATAGTGTCTAGGGTTTTCAAATAAATATGAAATAGCCGAAATTGTTACATTATTAAATTCCAGCTACTAGTCACAAAAGTGGGTAATACAATCAAAACCGTTGGCACTTATTGGATTTTGGATTCCATACAATGGCAGGGCTACTGGGGTACCTCCCGTCACAGTACGTGGCCTGGATCACCGTACCGAGGAGCCACCCTAACTCCCTTGCAACACAAGGCCGGACCCGTTCCTTACTGAACAGTTCCGAACAAGACAACCCCGGCAGTTGTCGCGAATCAACCGCCCACACAGCCGAATATAAAGGGACCTCTAGACAGGGATCAATCTTTCTCTCCAGTGGGAGCTACCCACGAAGCCTTGCTGCACATCCCCTGTTTTAGCCATTCCCGGTTGATGAGGTTTGAGGCTACGATTACCTTTATAGGACATCAAATCTTAGAATGCTCATCGTCCGCCTGACGATGTTCTGTAAGCATTCAATCCATACAAGTTCGTTTCGGGTTCGAACGAAACCGAGGGCACTATCTCGTTGCACTCATTATTGGAATCACCCTCAGAGTCAACGACCATAGCCCTTGCACTCTGATTCACCATCTCGGATCTATAAGCACTATTCCATCAAACTCATTACGGAATCACCCACAGAGTTATACTGACGTATAACCCTTACACCTCGAGTCTTCACCTGCTCCACTTGGATTAACGACCTAACGTTTAATTGGAATCGATGTGGTTTTCGGATTCCAATTATGGAAACCCGATCCCGGTCTCATCGAAATCCAAAGCGTGTCTTTTAGGTCCAAGTTGTTTTAAAAGGTTTTAAAACAATTCAATTTAAACTATCTATATACACATAGATAGATAATTCACAACATCATAATAGATAATCAATATTATCATAAACAGGTAATCATCACAAACTGACAATCTATATTATCATCATCAATAGATACTTATATCATCACCATAATGCAACCAATGCATCCATAACACACAACACTATTTATCTCATGTCTGAGATTCAAACCATTCAGGGTAAACCATATCATCCATTCATAAGCAAAGATCTATAATCACACAATCTATAATTAATTTAAAATGAATTAAATTAATTACTTCTATCTCTAATTAATTTAAAGCGAATTAAATTATTACCTATCTTTAATTAATTTAAAATGAATTAAATTAATTACTTCACTATTTAAAACTTGCTTACTTAACGCTTAATTGATTACTAATCAATTAAATAATTATCCTCAACTTAATCACCTTAATTAATCACCCTTGAATAATTACCCCTTAATTACATTTAAGTAATTATCTTTAATTAATTTTACAAATTAATTATCCCTAACCAAAATCACTAATTAACCTTTAATTACTCTATAAATTAATTAATTATAATTAATTACTTATTTAAATTAATTACATTAAATAATTAACCTTAATTAAACCAAAATTATCAATCATTCTTGATTAATTACATTTAGTAATTAACTACCCTTAATTACTTCTTTAATTACTTCTAAATTAATTTCATTTAATAATTAATTATATTTATTAATCATCCCTGATTAATCTCATTAGTAATTAATTACTCTTAATTAATTATATCACTTAATCATTTCAAATCACTTAATTAACCCATGCTTAAATTAATTACACTAAGTAATTAATTATTAATTACTTCACAAAGTAATTATCCTCATTATTATTTACACAGTGTAATTAATCCTAAAATATACTTCAATTAATTACTTTCAGTAATTTATTTATCTTTATTACTTCTCTAAATAATTATTTCTCAATGATTACTTATCAACTCATTTAATGATTATTCTAAATTAATTAAACTTAATTAATTAATTTAAAATAATCCAATTAATAAATTAATTACAAAGAGTAATTAATATTTTTAATTATTTCCATAAAGTAATCGTTCTTAATTAAGTTTCATAATTGATTATTTAAATTAATTAATCTAATTAATTATCAAAATTAATTACATTAATTAATTAATAAATAATCACAAGTTAATAACCTTTATTAACTCATCATCAATTCTTTAATTACCTTTTCTAAGTAATTAACTTAAATTAATTAATATTAATTACAAATTTAATTAATCTTAATTACTTAACTAACCCTTAATTAATTTATTCCAATTCTTAATTAATTAAATTAATTATTTATCTTATTTAAATTACCTTATAAATTTGATGATTCAAAATTCATTAAATTCTTTGATTTACTTGAAAACAAAACATCTCTTGTTAATGTTTACATTAACATTAGCAAAGTAATTTTAAAACAATTTAACTTAAAATTTGTTTCAAATTACATTTTAAATTTAAAATTTAAAATGAAATTAAACTTAACTTTAACAAAGTTTTAAAACATTCAAAACCTTTAAAATCTTATGCTAAAGATTTTCTTTTTTTATAAAAGAAGTTAAAAGAAATTTAAACCCCAAATTCATTTCAGAAAATAAATCATGTATATATGTTTTAAAGTTGATTAAAACATTTAAAATATTTAAAACTTCTTTTCTTTTCAAAACCTGATTCAAAATTTGATTCTTGTTTCCAGATTTACAACTTGTGTTTAAATCTTCTACCTTAGTTTAAATCTTTATCTTAAATTTCAGATTTATTTAACTCCCCTTTAAAATTGTTAAAACATTTTAATTTTAAAAGTTTGAATTAAATTTTTAAAAACTGAAATTCAGACTCGGATTGGAAAAATCATACCTTTTAAATTTAAGTTTAAATTTTGTTTAAAACTGCTTCAGACTTTAAAACAATTTGAATTGAATTTACAGGTTTTCAAAAACCTGTAACTCAGAAATTAAACCCGAGTTTCCCCTAACATTACTTCGGGTAAAATCATACTCTACTTCGAGTAAAAACTCGACTCACCCGAGTAAATCTCGAGTCTCAAAACACAGCAACCCCAAACATTCCCCTGTCACCATTACCTCACCGTGCACATGCACGGTGGTCTTGGCCACCTCCGGCCATCACTCAGATAACAAGCAGGTTGACGCTTGCTCAAAGATCAACAATGATCATCCAAAACTCCACAAACATCAATAAATCAAATTTTAGTTCAAAAACCTGAACATACAGGAACACTATCCCCATCAAATTTGAAAATCTGTAAAACTTACATCCTCTCTCCTCCGGCCATCGGAGATTCTAGTACTCCGGCCATCTCCTCTTCATTACCCCGGCATCCATCTTTCCAAAACTTGTTGCACCCAATCCACTACAACACCCTGCTGATCAAATCCCTCCTGCCCCCAAAACTGGGTTCACAAATACTGTAGTGCCAAATCCAAACTAAGCACTATGATTTTAATTTTAAAAATCTTTTTTTTTAAGTTTTTAGTTCATGATACTAAAATTTCTAATTATCATGTTTGAAAATTTTACCTATATTTAACATACCCTGATGTTTCAAATCTTACAGAGTCAATCACCAATTTAGTTTTTACTTAACAAGTTTTAAACTAAAACTAAAGTATAATTAACAAGTTGGTTTCAGGACTTAAAGCCTTAACAAAATATTGAACAAGAGCAAGAGGATTTCTTTTACAAGAAACTGAACCTGGTATTAAAATCAGAGGAAGTACAGATTTATGGATGAGCAGGCAAAACTCACTGATGGATTCATTTATAACATACCAATTTTATACATGAACAGGCAACATAAGTATGTTTTTTTTAAAATAATAATCTAAATACTGTAATTGTTACTTACAGACATACCTATTTCAGTCATAAATCATGCAACAAATTTATTTTTAAGTAAACAGAAGTTGCTCACAAAACACACCATTCAATCATGCTATCAAGTATATAAACACAAGGCATACTCATTTCAATCATAAAACAAGCAACATATTATACTTAGGTTTAAATTTTAAAGAAAAGAAGTTACTCACCTGTCATTTAAAAGACAGAGCACAAATATGAGGTGCTGAAATTTGCTTTAACTTGTATGTTTGCTGTTGCCTTGCACTTAGATTTGCATGTAGACTATACTTTGATTTTGCTCAAACTTGCATTGCAGACTTGATTCCATATGTATTTAAATCTTTAATTTGAAAAACTTGAAAATGCAGGCATGAACAATCCAGACTTCTTTTCTTTTTTTTAAATGGAATTGCAGGTTGCAGGCTTTCATTTGTTTTTAAAAGGATTTCAGGTGCAGGCTTTTAGAAATGAATTTTGTTGATGAGAAAAATTTGTACAGAGGATTGCAGGATTAAACATGCAAGTTTTTGATTTTCGAGGTTGAAAAGCAGAGGCTTAAAAATTTCTTTTTGAATGAAATTGCAGGTTGCATTGCATTTGGGAAAAACCAGATTTTTGAACATGATTTAAATTTTGTTTTTAAGAGTTTGAAAACAAATTTGTTTTCAGCTGAGATTTATCTTCTTCTTAACTTTGAAAAAAATGAAGATTTAGAAAAGAATAGAGATGAAGAAAACATGTTTTATATCGGTATAAATGATTTATTTAAAAACTAAAAGAGAAATTTAAAATGAAAAGGACACTTGTCCAAAAACATAACATTTGTCAAATTGAGTAAGTTATTAATTCACATTTGTCTCATTAATTGATTAAAATGTTAACATTTGTTTTATACACATGTTACTATTTTTTTTATTTAATTTAAAGATAAATAAAATCCTCTTTTCTTTATTAAATACATATAAAGTAGTTTCATTAATAAATGTATATATATTTCTTTTTAATGAAATAAAACAATTTATAAAACATGAAAGCTCACTTACAAAATTTAAATATGGTTATTCATATATGTTTATTCATTTGAATTTCAAAATGAATTCAAATTCAAATGCTATTTATACATTTAAAATCCAATTTTAAAACTAATTTATATTAACATATTTAGTTAGACAATAATAAATTTGTCTTTTAAAACATATCTACATTTATACATTTATTATTACTAGAAAATAACATATTTATTAATTTTAAATCATTTATAAAAGAAATTATAAATTGCATATCTTATTTATCTTAATTAAAAGAATTAATGTTTAATATATAAAGAGTATCTTAAATTTTCATATAATTCCAAATTATAATTATTAAGCTATATTTAAAAAAGAAATAAAACAAACTTTTGTTTATCTTATAAAATTTTAAACTATGTTTAAAATACAATTATACAATTTAAAACAATTAATTTAAGTATTTTAAACCAATTAGTTATTTATTAAATAAAATAGTAATCTTCAAATTATCAAATGAATATTAGAATTTTAAAAACCATATTTTATTTGTTCATTTAACTTCAATTCAAAACTTATCTATCTATAATATATATACATATATATATACATACATTATAAATAGGAATACAATTATTAGCTTTTAAAAAATAAAATTCATCAATTACACATTTATTTAATTGGATTATTAAATCAAGTAAATTTTTATTAAAATTTTATCAAATCAATTTAATTTTAAATACAAATTATTAAATTGATATTGTTAAAATTTCTGGGATATCACATTCCTTCCCCCTTAAAAGAATTTCGTCCTCGAAATTTAAAAGCAAAGATAATTTAATAACCCATTTAAAATTTTAAATCACAAACATACATCAATCATATGCTAACAACCATAGCAACCAATCTATCTAATCAAACAAATTAATTATCTAGATAAAATTCTGGATAAAATCTTCTCGAGTTTCCCCAAGTGTGTGTGTGTGTGTGTGTGTGTGTGTATACTGGGATACGCGCCCTATATAACCCAAACAATCTAAACTACAAGGCTACAGAGCTTCTACTCATCTAGATTTATAGAACTAGACAAGATATCAGACTACAAACGAGTCTGACTCAACAACCAAACCTTCCTGAACAGCTGGTTCCATTTCCAGAGATAACTCATACACGTACTCCCTCAGAGACACGTGAAACTCATAAATCCAATTATCCAAACTGGCAATTCAACTCTTGAAAACCAAACACCAATACAACCAAAACACAGAAGAGATCCAAAACAAATCTCCAACTCAGGAATCCAATTTCCTTCGTCTCTTATCTCCAAAACTCTTCTGACGATCCCGGACTGCCTAAATCCAAACTGATCAGCTCAACTCTTGTTGATTCCTCTAAAAACAATCTAGACCAAAAACAATCCAACACAACGATCTTCTCAAGATCAACCAAGACTAAGATCACCAACTCCACTCTTCAAACGTTAGAAGAACAACTCACTTCTTCTATCCAGAAAAGACAAAACAGAAATACTCCCAAACTGCTTCCGCTGCACAACTCTGATCTGGCACAGAAAACACTGCTGATGAAGAATATGAGCACAAACTGGACATCACTTCCCAGAAATATGGCTCAACATATCCAAAGAAAACTCAGAAGTTCTACCAATCCTGAGCTGCCTTACCAAACCTATCTCGAAGAATCATCCTTCTACTAGCTGATCCACCGGTAGCACTCCTGGAATCCAGACGATAAGAAATCTCTATCTTTAGAAGTGGACAAACCTCCGACTTCTCAAAAGACAACCAAAAATTCTTCAATGCCTCAAAAGAACACTCAACCTATCGCAAGTCACTTTTGCGATCAATAGAGACCAATTCCCAAAGAAAACTGTTCTCTCTTTACCAAACAGAACAGCTTACTCTTAATTAGCCAATCCAATAAAGTATTGGGTCCACCTGCTGCTTCTGAACTCCATCTTCAGAAATTACTCAGCCAGAAAACTTCTGCCAACACAGACACTCCGAGCTGAACTGCTGACACCAATGCCAAAGACTTCCTTAGCTGAAGTCCTTCGAGAAACTCGGCCCTCAAAGCCAACCATCACATCCTGCTGAACTCGGCTACAACACCGAAGCAGACACACTTCCTAACTCGTTCCAAAGAAAACATCTTCGGACACAATACACAGTCTCTGCATCTCATCACGCAGCTGCTACTTCCTGAGGTATCAAAATACCATCACACACTTCTGCCAACCATCAGATCCAAACTCTACTCATCCATCTTCAAAGATGAACTCTGAACCTTTACAGGTTACCTTCAGAGATCGATGAAATCTCTACACCACTGCACAACTCACTCGAGACGGTATTAGGTCTACAGTCTCGATAAATACACTTCCAACCTCAAACATTCAAACTCCAACCAATGGTAGTAATCGTGTTACACACACCACTACCTTATCTACCTTTATAACTTATATTTGGAAAAACCTGAACAGGTAACCCAACAGATAGGTAAAAATAATAAATATATATATAGATATATATCAAAACTACAAATACGCTCTCTCAAGATAGACACCACTCCAGAGCCTAGGTATTCACTCAACCTGGCTCTGATACCACTGTAACGACCCAACTTCCAAACTCCAGGAAGTTGTATCGCTAATAAGAAAGAAAGGGATAGAGAATAGAAAGAAAGAGAAGAAGAAGGAAACAACACATCAGAATCTAAACAGCGGAACGAATAAATTATATTAATAACATAAAATGTTTACATAGTTTACAACCACTATCAGAGTTACACAGATAATACAACACATACTAGACAGTTATAAACACCTGTCTAGTTATTACAATTCAATCAGTACAAGAAACAACTCAGAGAAAACACACAGCGGAAAACTATATATATCTACACGCAGAAGCCTCTTGCTCCATTGCTCCTCCATAATTCGTCAAAGCTAACCTGAATCCCTTGTCTACTCGTAAAAATTTGAGTACCCAAGAGTTTATGAAAAACAAAAATAAACTCCGGGTCAGACATGGTTCTGGTGTGAGTAACAGGTTAAAGTTGCTTAACTTTTGAAAAACCTTTGAAGAGAAAGGTATCACGTAAGACTTCCCACACATAAACATGGAAAAGTTTTTACCTTACGCTAACCAAAACATTTGATAGGAAATCAAGTAATATTATAATAGTGTCTAGGGTTTTCAAATAAATATGAAATAGCCGAAATTGTTACATTATTAAATTCCAGCTACCAGCCACAAAAGTGGGTAATACAATCAAAACCGTTGGCACTTATTGGATTTTGGATTCCATACAATGGCAGGGCTACTGGGGTACCGCCCGTCACAGTACGTGGCCTAAATCACCGTACCGTGGAGCCACCCTAACTCCCCTGCAACACAAGGCCGGACCCGTTCTTTACTGAACAGTTCCGAACAAGACAACCCCGACAGTTGTCGCGAATCAACCGCCCACACAGCCGAATATAAAGGGACCTCTAGACAGGGATCAATCTTGCTCTCCAGTGGGAGCTACCCACGAAGCCTTGCTGCACATCCCCTGTTTTAGCCATTCCTGGTTGATGAGGCTTGAGGCTACGATTACCTTTATAGGACATCAAATCTTAGAATGCTCATCGTCCGCCTGACGATGTTCTGTAAGCATTCAATCCATACAAGTTCGTTTCGGGTTCGAACGAAACCAAAGGCACTATCTCGTTGCACTCATTATTGGAATCACCCTCAGAGTCAACGACCATAGCCCTTGCACTCTGATTCACCATCTCGAATCTATAAGCACTATTCCGTCAAACTCATTACGGAATCACCCATAGAGTTATACTGACGTATAGCCCTTACACCTCGAGTCTTCACTTGCCCCACTTGGATTAACGACCTAACGTTTAATTGGAATCGATGTGGTTTTCGGATTCCAAATATGGAAACCCGATCCCGGTCTCATCGAAACCCAAAGCGTGTCTTTTAGGTCCAAGTTGTTTTAAAAGGTTTCAGTTTAAACTATCTATGTACACATAGATAGATAATTCACAACATCATAATAGATAATCAATATTATCATAAACAGGTAATCATCACAAATTGACAATCTATATTATCATCATCAATAGATACTTATATCATCACCACAATGCAACCAATGCATCCATAACACACAACACTATTTATCTCATGTCTGAGATTCAAACCATTCAGGGTAAACCATATCATCCATTCATAAGCAAAGATCTATAATCACACAATCTATAATTAATTTAAAATGAATTAAATTAATTACTTTTATCTCTAATTAATTTAAAGTGAATTAAATTAATTACCTATCTTTAGTTAATTTAAAATGAATTAAATTAATTACTTCACCATTTAAAACTTGCTTACTCAACGCTTAATTGATTACCAATCAATTAAATAATTATCCTCAACTTAATCACCTTAATTAATCACCCTTGAATAATTATCCCTTAATTACATTTAAGTAATTATCTTTAATTAATTTTACAAACTAATTATCCCTAACCAAAATCACTAATTAACCTTTAATTACTCTATAAATTAATTAATTATAATTAATTACTTATTTAAATTAATTACATTAAATAATTAACCTTAATTAAACCAAAATTATTAATCATTCTTGATTAATTACATTTAGTAATTAACTACCCTTAATTACTTCTTTAATTACTTCTAAATTAATTTCATTTAATAATTAATTATATTTATTAATCATCCCTGATTAATCTCATTAGTAATTAATTACTCTTAATTAATTATATCACTTAATCATTTCAAATCACTTAATTAACCCATGCTTAATTAATTACACTAAGTAATTAATTATTAATTACTTCACAAAGTAATTATCCTTATTATTATTTACACAAAGTAATTAATCCCAAAATACCATACTCCAATTAATTACTTTCAGTAATTTATTTATCTTTATTACTTCTCTAAATAATTATTTCTCAATGATTACTTATCAACTCATTTGATGATTATTCTAAATTAATTAAACTTAATTAATTAATTTAAACTAATCCAATTAATAAATTAATTACAAAGAGTAATTAATATTTTAATTATTTCCATAAAGTAATCGTTCTTAATTAAGTTTCATAATTGATTATTTAAATTAATTAATCCAATTAATTATCAAAATTAATTACATTAATTAATTAATAAATAATCACAAGTTAATAACCTTTATTAACTCATCATCAATTCTTTAATTACCTTTTCTAAGTAATTAACTTAAATTAATTAATATTAATTACAAATTTAATTAATCTTAATTACTTGACTAACCCTTAATTAATTTATTCTAATTCTTAATTAATTAAATTAATTATTTATCTTATTTAAATTACCTTATAAATTTGATGATTCAAAATTCATTAAATTCTTTGATTTACTTGAAAACAAAACATCTCTTGTTAATGTTTACATTACCATTAGCAAAGTAATTTTAAAACAATTTAACTTAAAATTTGTTTCAAATTACATTTTAAATTTAAAATTTAAAATGAAATTAAACTTAACTTTAACAAAGTTTTAAAACATTCAAAACCTTTAAAATCTTATGCTAAAGATTTTCTTTTTTTATAAAAGAAGTTAAAAGAAATTTAAACCCCAAATTCATTTCAGAATATAAATCATGTACATATGTTTTAAAGTTGATTAAAACATTTAAAATATTTAAAACTTCTTTTCTTTTCAAAACCTGATTCAAAATTTGATTCTTGTTTCCAGATTTACAACTTGTGTTTAAATCTTCTACCTTAGTTTAAATCTTTATCTTAAATTTCAGATTTATTTAACTCCCCTTTAAAAATTGTTAAAACATTTTAATTTTAAAAGTTTGAATTAAATTTTTAAAAACTGGAATTCAAACTCAGATTGGAAAAATCATACCTTTTAAATTAAGTTTAAATTATGTTTAAAACTGCTTCAGACTTTAAAACAATTTGAATTGAAATTACAGGTTTTCAAAAACCAGTACTCAGAAATTAAACCCGAGTTTCCCCTAACATTACTTCGGGTAAAATCATACTTTACTTCGAGTAAAAACTCGACTTGCCCGAGTAAATCTCGAGTCTCAAAACACAGCAACCCCAAACATTCCCCTGTCACCATTACCTCACCGTGCACATGCACGGTGGTCTTGGCCACCTCCGGTCATCACTCAGATAACAAGCAAGTTAACGCTCGCTCAAAGATCAACAATGATCATCCAAAACTCCACAAACATCAATAAATCAAATTTTAGTTCAAAAACCTGAACATACAGGAACACTATCCCCATCAAATTTGCAAATCTGTAAAACTTACATCCTCTCTCCTCCGGCCATCGGAGACTCTGGTACTCCGGCCATCTCCTCTTCATTACCCCGGCATCCATCTTTCCAAAACTTGTTGCACCCAATCCACTACAACACCCTGCTGATCAAATCCCTCCTGCCCCCAAAACTGGGTTCACAAATACTAAGTCCCAAATCCAAACTAAGCACTATGATTTTAATTTTAAAAATCATTTTTTTTCTTAAGTTTTTAGTTCATGATACTAAAATTTCTAATTATCATGTTTGAATATTTTACCTATATTTAACATACCCCGATGTTTCAAATCTTACAGAGTCAATCACCAATTTAGTTTTTACTTAATAAGTTTTAAACTAAAACTAAAGTATAATTAACAAGTTGGTTTCAGGACTTAAAGCCTTAACAAGAATATTGAACAAGAGCAAGAGGATTTCTTTTACAAGAAACTGAACCTGGTATTAAAATCAGAGGAAGTACAGATTTACGGATGAGCAGGCAAAACCCACTGATGGATTCATTTACAACGTACCAATTTTATACATGAACATGCAACATAAGTATGTTTTTAAAAAAAAAAATCTAAATACTGTAATTGTTACTTACAGACATACCTATTTCAGTCATAAATCATGCAACAAATTTATTGTAAGTAAACAGAAGTTGCTCACAAAACACACCATTCAATCATGCTATCAAGTATATAAACACAAGGCATACTCATTTCAATCATAAAACAAGCAACATATTATACTTAGGTTTAAATTTTAAAGAAAAGAAGTTACTCACCTGTCATTTAAAAGACAGAGCACAAATATGAGTTGCTGAAATTTGCTTTAACTTGTATGTTTGCTGTTGCCTTGCACTTAGATTTGCATGCAGACTATACTTTGATTTTGCTCAAACTTGCATTGCAGACTTGATTCCATATGTATTTAAATCTTTAATTTGAAAAACTTGAAAACGCAGGCTTGAACAATCCATACTTCTTTTCTTTTTTTTTAAATGGAATTGCAGGTTGCAGGCTTTCATTTGTTTTTAAAAGGATTTCAGGTGCAGCCTTTTAGAAATGAATTTTGTTGATGAGAAAAATTTGTACAGAGGATTGCAGGATTAAACATGCAAGTTTTTGATTTTCCAGGTTGAAATGCAGAGGCTTAAAATTTTCATTTTGAATGAAATTGCAGGTTGCATTGCATTTGGGAAAAACCAGATTTTTGAACATGATTTAAATTTTGTTTTTGAAAGTTTGAAAACAAATTTGTTTTCCGCTGAGATTTATCTTCTTCTTAAGTTTGAAAAAAATGAAGATTTAGAAAAGAATAGAGATGAAGAAAACATGTTTTATATAGGTATAAATGATTTATTTAAAAATTAAAAGAGAAATTAAAATGAAAAGGACACTTGTCCAAAAATATATCATTTGTCAAATTGAGTAAGTTATTAATTCACATTTGTCTCATTAATTGATTAAAATGTTAACATTTGTTTCATACACATGTTACTATTTTTTTTATTTAATTTAAAGATAAATAAAATCCTCTTTTCTTTATTAAATACATATAAAGTAGTTTCATTAATAAATGTATATATATTTCTTTTTAATGAAATAAAACAATTTATAAAACATGAAAGCTCACTTACAAAATTTAAATATGGTTATTCATATATGTTTATTCATTTGAATTTCAAAATGAATTCAAATTCAAATGCTATTTATACATTTAAAATCCAATTTTAAAACTAATTTATATTAACATATTTAATTTGACAATAATAAATTTGTCTTTTAAAACATATCTACATTTATACATTTATTATTACTAGAAAATAACATATTTATTAATTTTAAATCATTTATAAAAGAAATTATAAATTACATATCTTATTTATCTTAATTAAAAAAATTAATGTTTAATATATAAAGAGTATCTTAAATTTTCATATAATTCCAATATATAATTATTAAGCTATATTTCAAAAAGAAATAAAATAAACTTTTGTTTATCTTATAAAATTTTAAGCTATGTTTAAAATACAATTATACAATTTAAAACAATTAATTTAAGTATTTTAAACCAATTAGTTATTTATTAAATAAAATAGTAATCTTCAAATTATCAAATGAATATTAGAATTTTAAAAACCATATTTTATTTGCTTATTTAACTTCAATTCAAAACTTATCTATCTATAATATATATACATATATAAACATACATTATAAATAGGAATACAATTATTAGCTTTTAAAAGATAAAATTCATCAGTTACACATTTATTTAATTGGATTATTAAATCAAGTAAACTTTTATTAAAATTTTATCAAATCAATTTAATTTTAAATGCAAATTATTAAATTGATATTGCTAAAATTTCCAGGATATCACAACTACCACACCTGAACTATGTTCGTTCAAATCTCCGTCTATAAACAACTTCCAATATGAGTGTGTTGTTGTATCCTCTTCCACCTCACCATCATGTGCCGTAAATTTAGCGATAAAATTTGCCAATGTCTTTTTGTTTATTGCTCTCTTCGGATTGTAAGTGATATCGTGCTAGCTAAATTCTATGTTCCATTTTAGCAACCTTCCCAAAAATTCAGGTTGGTATAGCATTTGCTTCAACGGTTGGTCTATCAATACTTTGACCGAATGAGCTTGAAAATATGGTCGCAGCTTCCTAGAGGCAATCAAAAAGCAATGTGCATGTTTTTCCAACCTTGTATAGTTGCTTTCCAGCCTAGTAAACCGCTTGCTGATGTACTAAACTGGCCTTTGAGTCCTCGCCTCCTCACATACTAGTGTCGCGCTTAGCGCATGAGCAGACATGGCTAAATAAACAAATAAACCATCTCCATCCATTGGTTTGAATAAGACTGGTGGTGTCTCCATATGCCTCAATAATTCTTCAAAAGCATTCCAACAGTCCTGATTCCATTTAAAGTTCTTTCTCCCTTCTTAAGGGCATCTAAGAAGGATATTCACTTATTTATTACCTCTAAGATGAACCGACTCAAGGTAGCGATCTTCCCATTCAAGCTTTGTAGTTGTTTCTTCGTAGTCAGGGTAGTTACATTGCTCAACGCGCTAGTTTGCTTCTAATTAGCCTCGATGCCCCTCTCATTAACAATAAATCCTAGAAATTTTCCCGATGCCGCCCCGAAAGAACATTTCAACAGATTCAGCTTTATTCCATATTTTCTTAAGACCTTAAACATCTTCGAAAGATCATCCATTGGTTCTGCAATATTCATGACTTCATAAGCATGTCGTCCACATACACATTCATTGTCCATCTGATTTGATTCTCGAACGTAGAATTTAGCAATATTTGGTATACGGCTTCGGCTTTCTTCAAACTAAATGGCATCATTTGATAGTAGTATAATCCCAAATCTGTTATAGAGCTTATATTCTCCTAATTTGGTGTATGCATTGAGATCTGGTTATAGCTTGAATAAGAATCCGTAAATGAGAACAACCCATGCCCCCACAGTCCCATAACAAGTTGGTCAATTATAGGCAAGGGAAAGTCATCCTTCAGGCATGCCATATTCAAATCTGATTAAACGATACTTTTCCTCCATTTTCCTTTTTATTTCTTAAACAACACAGGGTTGGATACACACTTGGGGTATAAAGCATCATGGATAAAGCTATTTGCTATCATCTTATCCACTTTTTCCTTCAACAAAGTGGATCTCTCCAGACCTAGACTGCACCTTCTATATTTGATCGGTGTAAACTTTGGATTGATATTCAGTGCATGACACGCCATCTCCGAGGATATCATGTACATATTCGAATGCATCCAAGCAAACACATCAACATTCCCTCAGAGGAAATTAACCAATTCCTTCCTCAAGTCAATTCCAAGTTGAGATCAACCTTTAATACACAAGTTCGATTGTCCATATCGATCGAGACGTTCACCGTCAGCTAAGCCGGTGCCCCTGGCACTTCCCTTGACTTCTTTCTAGGATCCATAGTCTTGTTAAACCTGCTATGGTTCCCGAGCCAAGGGTCATGCTTTAGTTACTATGCTTGCGAATCATGGATGTGGAGAGTCTTATCCACATCCTTGCCTTTCTCACGTTGTTTGCTTCTCTCAATTTTGCAACATAACATTCCCTTTCACAAGTCTAGTCTCCTCTTACTGATCCAACCCCATTATCCTTGGGGAATTTCATCTCCAAGCAAAAAGGAGCCAGTGCTATTCTAAAATAAGCAAGGGCCAGTCGGCCTAAAAAGACTTTATATGCTGAGTATTCATCCACTATAACGAATTTCTGAATTTGGATTATCTTGCAATCTACTTCGCCTAATTCCATAGGCAGAACAATCGTCCTAATTGGCTATTTTTCTTCACCCATAAACCCTTGAATCTTGATTTTACAGAATGTCGCCTCTTTTATATTGACCTTCATTTGATCTAATGATCTCCTAAACGGTATGTTTATAGAAATTTCAGTATCTACCAAGACCCACTGAACTATCGTCGGTCCTATACCTGCCGTTATTACCATAGTGTCGAAAGTTGGTGCTTCGACTCCATCTTCATCCTTATTCTTGAATATGATATCATCAGTTATCATTCTTTGCTACTTATCCGAAGCTCCGTCTTCTATGGAAAAGCAATCGTCTGACGGCATGTACTTTAGTGAGCTCATGTATCGTTCCATTCCCCTCCAGCTTTTCTATGCCGGATAGGGTCCTATGGTAATGGTGTAACTAACTTCCCATCATTACACCTGGGCCCTTCACCACTTGGCCCAAGCTAGTTTCCTTGGTCAGGCAATCCATAGAGCCTTGTAGCTTTACCACCTTCTTATGGCTCTTTAATGTACGGCCATATATTTTTTCTCCTTATCAATTACTTGATTAGATCCCTCAAATGCCGGCACTCGTTCATGTTGTTTCCAAGAGTTTCATGGAAACGACAGAACTTTCTAGAGCGCCTTTCCTGCTTAATCGCCTCCTTTCGGATTGGCATCTTATATCGCCATATTCCTTGAGTAGTAAGATATATGTTTTCTATTATATCATTTAGGGGTGTATAATCTTCCGGTTTCATATTCCTCAGGTGTTTATTTTTATCATTACGTCTACCACTAGGGCCTTGGTTCATTTTCTTCTGGTTACTAAGATTTCCCACTACCACATTACCGAAGTTTTCTCTAGCTTGTTTGACTGCCACGTTGCTTAGGATAACTTCATTCGATTGTCCGTGATCAGTTTTTTCTAAGGCTGGACTTACCTCTTCCAATCAAAGAAACTGATTAGCCTTTCGATGGAACTCCACCACTATTGTAGGTTGTTTCATTTTTAGCCACCTACCGAAATCCAAGTCCGAGTGTATGCCACGAACCAACGCCATAAATACCACATCATCCTTCGGATTACTTACTTCTATAATGACAATATTAAACCGATTCAAGAATATCTTCGACTACTTCTTAGGCCCTTGAGACAGACTCGACAAGGACATCACATCCTTAAGTCGTGCAGCATGGACTTGGAACTACTCCAAGAACTTTCTAGCTAACTTTTAAAAATTTGATATGGATCTTTATGCGAACCTAGTGAACTACATCGATGCAACACCTTCCAAGAAGATAGGAAAACATCAACATAAAATAAAATCCATCGCCCATGCACCGTCCATGTACCATTCATACTTGAGTAAATGTTTTCTAGGGTTAATTGGCCCGATATACGATGGCATAGTCGACGTTGTAATCTTTCTAGGGGATTCTTCCCTTAGAATATTTTTGGTGAATGGAGTTCTGCTTGGCACAGAGCCCAAATCCTCGTTCTTTATTACTTTACTTTCCTCTACCAACAGCTTAATTATGAATGTTATATATTCCACACTGGCACGGTATTCCAAAGGTCAACTATCAAAAGTTATACCAAGTGTTTAACTCTGAAAACGATCATGGTTTGACCTCTAACGTCTAGGATCTCTAGTCTCTGGAAGAACCACTCCTTTGGTTTTCAATTGACGTGCGGTTGGTCAGTTGCAGCTGTTTGAA
Source organism: Allium cepa (assembly GCA_030765085.1). NCBI lineage: Eukaryota > Viridiplantae > Streptophyta > Magnoliopsida > Asparagales > Amaryllidaceae > Allium > Allium cepa. The sequence goes on along the minus strand of CM060935.1, from coordinate 447,337,671 downwards.
TTCTAGCAACATTCACTTCAACATCCGGCTCATAATCTTCATTGCTAAGATGCTGGTCATCTTCTGAGTCAAGCAAATTCAAAGCTTCATCTTCCTGTCCTTATGTCTTCAAGAATTCCTCTCGGATCGACCCCATTCAGGCTGGCACTGAGTAGTTTTCCTTTCGGGGGAGCACTTCTGCTTCCTCCAGCAAGCTCTTTTGTTGGTCCAAAAACCACTTTTGCTTCCCCTTTTCATTTTCCTATTCTAACTAGAAACAGGCGAGCTCTCTTCTTTAAATCTAAGGGGAGAGACTACTCTTATGTTCCTCTTAATCCTTTGCGGTTGTTGAGTAAGTAGTGCTTCTATCTTGTCCATCAAAGCATTTTTACTAACCAACATCTTCTAGTTCAACTCTTGCATCATCTTATCAAACTCAGCCTGAGTAACCACTTCATGTTGAGCTAATGATCCTAGTACTGCCTAATGGGTACTAACTTCAATTTGATAAGCATTCTTTTCATCACCACTAACTACTTCTCCTAAGTATCTTCAAGATTTCATAGGCTCCATTGATTTCTGTTGGTAAGTTTCTAAATTTTTTAGAGAAAATATTCTGGGTCTAACTATTAGATCTCTCCAAATCCAAAATAGCAGGCTAGATCTAATTCTGAGTTGGATTTCTTAGATAAAGTACAAAATGTTGATGCAAAAGTGGCACAACACCCAAAGATACCTGTGTAGGATCAGATCTAGCAAAAATAGTAGGAAAGAAAAAGGACACATAATAATTTTTATAGTGGTTCGACAACCTTTGGCCTACGTCCACTTTATATTTTATTTTTCAGGGGTTTGAAAGAGTTTTAGTGGATTTGAGAGATCTATGAGTCATAAGTACAAAGGATTGATAGGTACTTAAGCCTAGACTGTAAAGAGTATCTATCTTGATTACTACCATAGTGAGCAGATAGAAGATGAAGAAGGAAAAATGTAAAAAGTCCAAAAAATCCTCTTCTAGTTGCCATAGGGTTGATACTTAAATCAAAAATTTCTCTACAAATTTAGGGACCTATGAAGCTCAAGGTCCAGATGCTAGTCTAAGTTTCCAGGAGTCTGAGTGCAAGTCCAAGCTTCGAGAAAAACCTCTTGGTACTGAGTGGTTTCGGTGGGTGAACACTCTTTATTCTCACTTATTTTTCTATCCTATCTCTTGGTTTATTGTATTCCAAACTCTTCTCCATGAAGACCAAGATTCTCAAATAATTTCCTTTGTATTTCTTATCTTGTTCTGCTTTCTTTTCTTTCTTCTCATAAATCCTTGGAGTTGCTCGTTTATGCTCCATGAAAACACCCTACGACGATTGTCTGAAGTAGTGTTTGGAGTACAAGAGGATTGGGGGGACCAAAGGTTAATAAAAAGTTCTCAATACGAAGAGCTTTCTCTCGCTACCGAGGTCCTTTATGCCCCATTCCTCTCAAAACTTCTTGAGTTCAATCTTCTTCACTTTTTAGCATGTTTCCAAGTTTATGAGTCGTTTCATTTTCATTTTGACCTTCTAATCCTAGTTGAAATATGCTCGTTAATGTTAGCGGCAAAATTGGTCACTAACACCCAAATCCATATGAAAGCACCAACCAATAATCACATATCACTGATAGAGTGTATGTAGAGAGTAATAATGTGAAGAACGATAAAAATTAGAAATAAAGCAACAATAACACAGGATTTATAGTGGTTCGGCTGACCCCGGCCTACGTCCACTCTAGAAATTTCCTTTTTATTGATGTTAGAATCAATTACAGTTACAATCTAGTGTTTTTGAAATGACAATGGCAGAGTAGCCTTAGTTAGGAGTAGAAGGGAAAACAGAATGAAGATCCCTTTTTTGAAGCCCCGCATGCTGTATTTATAGGCAAATCCTGAGTTACTGGGCTTCCTAGTAGTCCAGGCCCATCAGGACCATAGCCGAGCCAGCATCCTTCATTATGACCAATCCACACTGCCATGCCGACCAACCTATGCCGATCCACTCCATACTCTAGTATGCTGATCCACTCCATCGATGACTGAGCCACACCATCCAATCCCAAGCTCCATATGCCGATCCCATGCCTCGCTCGCCGAACGACCCATTATGGTCGAAACACGCATCGCCGATCCATATGCACCAACTTCGACTGACCGAACACACAGTCGAACTCCAATGACCGAATGCTCACAACCGACCCAGAAATGACGACATAGGTCACCACCGAGCCATATCTACCAATCCACTCAGGCCGAGCTGCTCAAATGCTGAGCCACCTCCAATGCCGAACCATCCAAACGCCAAGCCATATCCAATGCCGACGCGCTCAAATGCCGAGCCACCTTCAATGCCGAACCGTCCAAACTCCGAGCCATATCCAATGCCGACCCGCCCAAATGCCGACCCACCTCCAATGCCGAACCATCCAAATGCCAAACATTTTAACTAGCCGATCCACTCCAACATGTCGATCCATGCATGACCTTCTCTCCCTGGCCGAACCGCATATGACCGAGCCACCTCCGAGCTACCTTGGCCGAATGACACACACCGAACACCCATGATCGACCATCTATCCATCCAACCAGCTCAAACCCATCGTATTCCAATCTCGATAAACAGATAGTCGATTTAGTTAAATCCGCCTGCTCATGGCCTTGCCAAAAGGTTGGTTAACAATTAAAAATCCAGTTAACAACATCATTCTACCAACCCTTAGCGCCCTGATTCCTCTTTCTTTGATTACCAAAATTACCAACATTCACTGGTATGTTACCGACGCTCTCAGTGGTTTGTCTAATAGCTATATTGCTCTAAATAACTTCCTTTGACTATCCACCACTAGTCTTCTTGGCAACCTAGCTTGCCTCTTCCAAGCGCAAAAACTGATTAGCCTTTCGGTGGAACTTCTCTATCATAGTCGGCTACTTCATCCTTGACCATATTTTAAAAGATGTATCTCCCAGACCATAGCCATCAACACTATATCTTCATTTAGATTGTTAACTTCAGTAACTACAACATCGAACCAATTCAGGAAACCCTAGACTCTTTAGGTCCTTAAGAAAGTCTTGACAAGGACATTACATCCTTAGGCCAACCAGCATGGAGCCTGAACCGCTCTAAGAACTTCTTAGCTAGCTCATCAAAAGTTAAGATGAACTTTGGCAGGAGCCAAGCGAATCACATCGACACAACTCCATCTAAAAAGATGGGAAAACACTTGCATCGAACCGCATCCGTCGCTCTAGCACCATCCATGTGGCACTCATATTTGAATAATTGTTGCTGGGGTTAATCATCCCATTATATGACGGCATTAATGGCATCATAAACTTCTTGGAATACTCTTCCTTTAAGATGTTCTCCATTAATGGAGTTCTACTAGGTGCAGAAACCCAATCTCGTTCTTTCTCGATTAGTTTTCCAAAAGCCACTGCTTAATCATATCCGCAATATGCTTCTCACTAGCCTAGTAATCCGAAGGACGATTATCAAGCGCTGAGTGTTTGACTCCACAAACGGTCTCGGTTTGCTAGGTTCTCTTGTCTATGGGAGAACAACACCATCGATCCTTCTTTAACATATGGTCGGCTCCATAGTGGTCGTTTAAACACCAGTATCCTAGGCTTCAAAATTTGGTCCATCCTTATTACTAACGTTCTATAAACCATCCTCGAAATCCAACAAGCTAACGGTATCGGTCCCCTGTGTAACCTCCCCCACTTGAAACTCAAAGATGGACGTCGAAGATGCTATAGCCACCATCAGAATTATCTTTCAATGATGAAAATTATTTTAGTATAATATGAATACATAGATAAGTAGGAAGAGCAAACTAAAACTATTTATTACATAGCATATTCTTTTAAATTTTCATTACAATTACTTCGGTTAGAATTTCCTAAGTCGCGTGCTCACGTAGAGTCAAGTATAATAGAAAGTAACATCTACGAGCTGGGTCCATATATGAAGATGCATCCCGCACTCCATCATACATTGGAAACAAAGTCTTTATTAGCAAAGAGCCTCCTACTCCATCTTCAGTCCTTTTACTGCAGCTATTATTCCAATCATGCTCGAGCTCATAAACTCAACCTGCTCAATTGAGTACCCATGAGTTTATGAGGAAAACAATAATAAATATATAGTTCGAACATAAAGTTTGGTGTGAATAAAACTATCCCCAAACATAATCATACAGTGAGACCAACCCGCACTGCACAGATTACGTTTTCCCCTCACTATTCAATCAATCATGTGTGAAACACTTTAAACTTCTATTGCAAATTATTTCTTATTTATGTCTTCAATTAAATGCTTCCTTAAGCAGATTTTCCTTACTACACCGTGCCCTATGCCGACCCCACCCGAGTCTAAATTTGGATTGTTTTGAATCTAAGTATAAAATACAATGCTCCTTACGTTGACCCCACTCGATTCTTGGTTTAGTTTGTTTTAACTCTAAGTATAAAATATTTCTCTTCCTGCACCTACCCACCTGGTTTCCTTTATAAATTCTTTTTTGATCTATAAAGCATTCCTTTAAAGTATTTCGCGTGGCTCTCCATGTAATTCTCATATACCTTAATATAGCATTTGGCACTACGCCTCTATAAAGAACTTACTTAGCCTTCCATTAAGGTTTTCCTCTTAGCTCGTACAGCTTGGAATGGCCCAACGTAGTATTGTTTCAAATTCATTCTTTAGAAGTTTCCTAGTATCGTGTGGAATTGCCCACCGGAGTATCCTTTTAAATTCATTCTTCAGTTCAAACTGCGTTGAGCTAGCCCTCCCTCGTGGTATTTAACTATTTAGTTAGTTAATCTTTGGACCATAAAGAAACAACCACTTGTAGTCCTTTTACATTTATTTGCTTAATTTTCAAACTTCTTGGAAACCCCACCGCAGACCATAAAGAAACTCATCTGCAGTCTTTAAACATTTGTTTAATTTGGAACTACCTGGCATCCCCCACCATAGTTCCTAGAAGTTGAATGCCTCTTTTCACCTTTCCTAGGTGCGCATTCCATTGAGAGTCCCCATTGGCAATAATAGTCCTTCTAACGCTTTTCCTTTATCTAATGCAGGATACCTTCCCCCGTTCTATCATGGCCTCCTCCCAGTCACTTTGACATATCTTTTATAAGTCTTATATGTTTATCTTTTTAGTGAAGAATCCTTCCAACCCATGTAGTATGCACCATACTTATTAAGGTTTCTTTCTAAGTTTCGACACGGATCCATTCTTATTTAGCATAGTACACTTACTTATAAAAAGAGAATTGTTGCCCCAATGCCATACCTTGACAAACTCTGACATTCCTGACAAATCTTTATAGTGTCGATATACTATTAATTATTATTTTACTTTATGTTCTTTGCAGCATCCTTTTAAGTAAATAATTTGGATCTTATCCCTTTATACAAATCCCTATTGGTATATTTTTACATGGAGTTTATTTTACTACATTCCCCCATAGTACACATCTACCTCGGTGCAATTTTTAGCCAGTTTTACCTCTATTTCGTTACAGAAAATTCTGATAAATTCCCTAAAATTGTCGGAACCCCTCTTCTTGCATAGTTTTTGTTTATTTTTCATACAACTTCAAAAATCATATAGAATCATATAAGCTTAAGAAATCTCTTAAATTGTAAACCCAATTACCAAATCTAGCATTAAACACCATATAAAACTTCCATTAAGTTTTGAAATCACTAGAGTAGGAAAAACACATGTAAACATCCTATGTATACACATCTTTCCCTAAAATATTCATTAACCCTTTTATGTTGTTTCTGTAAATCCGTATGAACCCTGTCCTACATAAAAGTCTATAGATCTAAACTGATCCCATACATACATAAGGAATCGAATTAGAATGTTTAAGTATTACTCACCTAGATATTTTAGATGTATAGCTTTAGTCATCTTTAGTCTCTTCTAACTTGCGTTTTTATATCTTTTCCTTATTTTCCTTCTTATGCTTCCACAATTAAATAGTTTATCGAGCTTTATATTTAGTTTAAATAGAATAAATTGAATGAATAAAAATGCATAATGTATATTGTCCCACAATAAGTTGGTACTGGGCCCTCATACCTGCTTCTACTAATTCATTTCCTTTTACCTTCTTGTTTAACCCACTTTTTTCTTTTGATTAGCTTATTTAATTAATTATAAAATTTTATGGTTATTACAGTCTCTCCTCCTTAAAGAAATTTTGGTTCGAAATTTAATTAAGGCAACTAGAGACTAGCCCTTTCTATTATGCCTACGTAAGCATCTCCATGAATTCCCAATCCACGCATACATAAAATGTACTGTTACTTCCTAATAATACAACAAATAACTATAACATCATATATATATATGTATGTATGTATGTATGGTCTACATCAACACAACTCAATACATAGCATATGCACTTATCCATGACAAACAACTCTGGATAGGTCCTCCTAAACTTACCCTCCATTTCCCACATGCAGTCCTCTCTATCTACACTCCATTGAATGCATGATAGCTTCACTACCTTATTTTGAAGCCTCTTCTCACCCCGATCCATTATTTGAACCGGTCTGCGCACAAAAGTCGTATCCAATTTGATAACCAAGTCTTCTACTGCCTACTGATCAACTGCTGCTCCCGGGTCCCTAATGAATTTTTTCAAACATGATATGTGAAATACATTATGAATCCCTACAAAAACACTAGGTAGATCCACCTTATATGCCACCTTTCCAATACTTCCTATGATCGAAAATGGTCCTACATATATGGGTGCTAACTTTCCAACTTTCGTGGAATGTATCACACCTCTCATCGGAGCAACCTTCACTAACATTTGATCACCTACAACGAACTCTAGTTCCTTTCTCCTTGTCTCAGCATAATTCTTTTGCCTAGACTATGTCGCTTTCATCCTTGCTCGAATTAGCTATACCTTCTCAATAGCATCATTCACCACATCTAGTCTTAACACAACCCTATCTCATGATTCCAACCAATTTGCAGTTGACTTACATGGCCTTTCATATAAAGCCTCAAGCAGAGCCATTTTAATACTGCTCTATGATTGTTATTGTATGAGAACCCTTTTAGATGTAGGTAAGATCCACCAAAGTCTAAAATACATACTCTCGGCAAATCCTCTAAGACCTTGTTGACCCTCTCAGTTTGCTCATCTATTTGTGTATGGTACGCATTACTTATGTGCGGTTCTATACCTAATACCTTCTGCAGACTTCTTCAAAATTCACTAGTGAACAACGAATCTCGATCATTAATAATAGTACTTCGCACCCCATGTAGTCTCACTATCATGTTCATGTATATTGCTGCTAAATTCGACACAGTTCTCTTAGTTTTCACTAGAATGAAATGGCACACTTAGTTAGTCTATCAACTATGACCAATATGGCTTCATTCCTTGTTCTTGTCTTTGTCAATCGATCTATAAAGTCCATGGTTATTGAATCCCGTTTCCATACTGGAACATCTAAAGGCTGCAAGAGCCCACTTGGCTTACGATGTTCTGCCTTCACTTGTTGGCTTGTAAGACATTTTCTCACATACTCTCCTACTTCTTTCTTCATTCCTTTCCAGAAGAAACTCCTCTTCATATCTCGGTACATCTTCGTACCTCCAGGATGTATGGTAAACTTTGAACGATTACATTCATCCGATACTTCCTTCCGCAGTTCTCCAGTATGCAGAACATACAACTTACCATTCTTTCGCAATACTCCTTTCTTATCCACATTGAATCCGTTCGGTTACATTGCCTCGACCATTGAGTCCAAACTCCTTACTACATCCAAGCATAGCTTATCATTCTTCTATAGTTTAGCTATCCTTAATACCAATGCAGGTCTAACTTCTAAGCATGTTAATATCCTGTTTGCACTGCATGATCCTACACTAGACCGATACCGCACATAACATGCAAACAACATTTCTAACGCAATCCACTATTCCAACATTGCCAAAACACAATTTTGTTGTCTTTAGCTTAAGGCATCAACCACTTTTTTGCCTTTTCTTGGGATATACTCTATCCCAAAATCATATGATGCTAGGAAATCTAACCATATCTACTTCCTTATGTTCAGCTCCCTCTGAGAGAACTAATATTTCAAGGACTTATGGTCAGTATACAACTCAAACCTCTCCCCTAGTAGATTATGTCTCCAAATCTTCAATGCAAAGGCTACTATAGCCAACTCTAAATCATGCGTTGGATAACTAACTTTGTGGGATCGTAACTATCTAGATGCAAAAGCGATTACTTTGCATAACTACTTTTCCCTTTTGCATCAATGATGCGCCTAACCCTAATCTCGACGCTTCAATATACACCATTGTACCAGCATTCCCTTCAGGTATTACTAATATAGGCGCATTTGTAAATATATGCTTTAGTTCTTAGTATCCTTCTCACACTCCTATGCCCAAACAAACTGCTCTCCCTTCCTAGTCAACCTAGTCATCTATGCAGCTATATGAGGGAAATCCTTAATAAGTCACTTGTAATAACCAGCAAATCCTAGAAAACTTCGCACCTTAGTCGCAGACTTAGGACTCTTTTACCAATTACTACCTCCACCTTTTCTGGATCTATCGCTAATCCTTCTTTTAAAAGTACGTGGCCTAGGAACTTCACTTCCCTTCTCCAGAAATGACACTTAGAAAATTTTTCCTTTAACTTATGTTGTCTCAACATTTCCAGGACAAACCTTAGGTGAATTGCATGCTCCTCCTCTTCCTTAGAGTAAACTAAAATGTCATCTATTAAAACCAACACATATCTATCCATTTTATCTTAAAAGATCTTGTTCATCAAGTCTATAAAGAGTGCAGGCACATTAGTTAGCCCAAATGGCATAACTAACCACTCATAAGAACCATATCTAGTTTTAAATGCTGTCAAAGGAATACTTTCCTTCACCACTCTCGGTTGATGGAACCTCGTAGCCAAGTATACCTATAAATACATCTTATCTCCACTTAAACTAATCAAAAATTTATTTATTTTTGCCAAATGATATCTATTCTACACCGTCCTCTCATTTGGCTTTTGATAGTCTGTGCATAGTCTCAAAGACCCATCAGACTTCTTCACAAACACTATCGTTGCTCCCCATAATGAGATGCTTGGTCTTATAAAGCTTTTCCCTTCTAACTCTACCAATTGCTTCCTCAACTCCTCCATCTCCCTCGAAGGTATTCCACTAGAAGGTCAACTAAACGGCTCAATCCCTAGTAGTAAGTCAATGTGGAACTCTACCGCTTTCGATGTTGGAAACCTCGAAATCAGTTAAAACACCTCCTTAAACTCCTTCACTACTCGTACTACTCCCAACTCTTCTTTCTCCAAAGCTAACGCACATAAAGCACCCATGCACACTGCTCTACATTATTCAAAAACTACGCGCACTCTACCTATTTAGTCATGATAACATAGTTTGATTATCCTCTCGGCATAGTGCACCCTAGCATTATGTCTTTCCAACCAGTGCATCCCTAAAATAACTCCAAAGCCTATGAAGTTGAACATGTAGGGATCACAAGAAAAGTTACACCCACCTAACTCAATATTTAGGTCAGTGCATATCAATTCAAGAGTGGCATACCCTATAATTGGATTTGCTACATGTATGGATGTGACTAAGCAGGTGACTCCTAACCCAAGTCTATCCACCAAACCTTTAAGTATAAAAGAATGTGTAGCTCCAGTATCAAATGGTACTCTAACTAAAATACTAGAAATCAGAGTCATATCGTCTAAGACTTCCCCTTACCTCTCTCCTATGCAAATGGTCCTTCCTTAGTCCCTCCAAAGCATATACATGAAATTATGGGCAGTCCTTCTTCAGATGCCCCTTCTTATCACACTTGAAGCACTTTACCCTCGCAACATTCTTAGGTACGGAGTACTGCGAAGCATAATGTCCCTTTTGTCCATAGTTATAGCAAATTGCTTCTGCAATGACAACTTCAGTATTAGCAGTTGCACCCTTCCACTTTAGCACTCCATTCTTGCCTTTAGCGTATGGGGTAAACTTCTTCTTCTGTTCTACCTTGGGCCTCATCTCCACCCTTCTCTTCTCTTGATACGTGTAATCATATCTTCTGGCCATATCTACTACAAACTCATAAGGGGATGCTAGATGAGCCGTCACCTTATGCTCAAGCCCTTGCTTCAAGCCTCTAATAAACTTCTCATTTTTATTCATAGGATTGTCACTGATCTCCTTGCCATACTCAATCAATGCATATAACTTCTAGATGTACCCCTCTATCATAAGTGACCCTACCTCAAGTAAATGAACTTCCTCCACAATACATTCTGCTGAGACTCTGACATGAACTAAGCCTCAAATCTCTACTTGAACTACTCCCAAATGATTCCCTCACCTAGGGTTTCTATAACAACAGTCTCCCACCAACCCAGTGTATATTCCTGTAACTACCTTAATGCCAGTCTTCTCTTTTGCACACCATTCAGTCCTAATTCATTAAATATACGCTTACAATGCTTGTCAACCAATATAGTACTTCTATTGCAGGCTCTTTCCCTATAAACACCTTTCCTCCCAGATTGGAAAATCTTCCCTCACCGTGCAGCTCTTGGCTGTAATGCTTTCGGTGCAACTTCCCTTAGGATTGGGCCACGAACTGTCTAAATAAGACATTTACATCTATGCCTGCTTCGTTTGTTGGCTTCGTTGCTTCCTCTCCTACTACTCTTGGAATTCTTTTCTCCCTTCCTCCATCATTTTATGTTTCATTAGTCTCTTTTCTTGCACTTGTCACTCCTACTGTAATTCTTCCACTTCTCAAATCCATCTACCTTTTCCGCTAAGCAAGTCTTCATTGGAACGAAAAGATAGGAAGTGAAATCATAACAGAAGAATAAATATATCTCTCTATGTATATATAGCAATATACAAGTATGATATGCATGTATGTATAAGCATGTTAGCGCATCCCCTCCTCCGAGTGTTTATTTTTATTTTTATTACCACCCTTAACTTTTATTAGCTCTATTCTATTTAGATATCCCTAACCTATGCTTTGATATCAAAACTAATACATTCCCTACTTGAAACCCAAAGATGAACGTCGATGATACTGCAGTCATCATCAAAATTATCTCTCAACAATGAAAGTGACTTTAGTATAATATGAATACATAGATAAGTAAATAGAGCAAACTATCATCATTTATTACATAGTAGATTCTTTTAATTTTTCATTACAATTACATCGGTCAAAATTTCCTAGGTCATGTGCTCACACAAGGGTCAAATATAATAGAAGATAACATTATAAAGAGCTGGGTCCACATACGAAGATGCAACCCACACTCCATCCTATAGCGAAAACAAAATCTTTGCTAGCTAAAGAGCCTCTTGCTCCACCTTCGGTCCACGTATCGCGGCTATTATTCCAAATCCACCTAAGGCTATAAACTCAGCTTACTTAAATGAGTATCTTTGAGTTTATGGAGAAAAAAATAATAAAACCATGGGTCAAACATGACATATTATGTGAATAATACTATTTCCAAAAATAAACATATAGTAAGACCAACCTGCACTATACAGGTTAGGTTTCCCCCTTACTATTCAATCAACCATGCGTGAAACACTTTATACTTCTGATGCAAATTATTTCTTATTTAGGTCTTTAGTTGAATGTTTCTTTAAGCAGATTTTCTTTACTGCTGCGCATCCTGCTTTGACCCCACTGATTCATGGTTTAGATTTTTTTTAATCTAAGTATAAAATATTGCACTTCCTGCGCTAACCTCACCCGAGTCTAGGCTTAGATTGTTTATGAATCTAAGTATAAAATACCACGCTACCTACATCGATTCACCCGGTTTCCCTTAAAATTCTTCTTTGTTCTATAAAGAATTCTTGTAAAGTATTTGATGCGGTGCCTCGCACAGTTCTTAAATACCTTAGTTTAGTATATGGAACTGCGCCCCTATGCAAAACTTACTTAGCCTCCCATCAAGGTTTGTTTCTTAGCACGTACTAGTTGGAATCGCCCACCATTGTGTTCTTTTAAATTCATTTTTTTAGAAGTTTCTCTTATCTAATACTGCTTGGAATCGCTTAACGCAATATACTTTTAAATTCATTTTTTAGTCCGAACTGCATAAAGCCAGCCCTCCGTTGCAGTATTTAACTAATTAGTTAGTTAAACCTTGGACCACAAAGAAATAACCACCTTAACCCTTCTATATTTATTTACTTAAATTTTAAACTACTTGGAAACCCCACAACTGCAGACCACAAATAAACCCGCGTACAATCTTTAAACTTTTTTTTAATTTGGTAACTACTTGGCATCCCCACCGTAGTTTCCATAAGTTGAATACCTCTCCTCATTTTTACTAGGTATGCATTCGAGTGAACATCCCCCCAGTAACAATAACCCTTCCAATGCCTTAACTTTATCTAATGCAAGATCCCTTCCCCCGTTCTAGCCTAGCGTCTCCTCGAGTCCCTTTGACTTATCTTTTATAAGTTTTATATGTTTATGTTTTTAGCATAGAATCCTCCCTACCCATGTAGTACGCTTTATACTTTACTTGTTATTGTACACTTCCCTTCATATTCAGCACAGTACACTTATAAAAGGAGAATTGCCACCCCAATGTTGTACCCAGACAACTCTAACATTCTTAACAACGACTTTACATGTGTCGATAAACTATTCCTTCTTATTTTACCTTTTGTTATTTGTAAGTACTTTTCAGCAAATAAGTTTGGGTCTTGTCCCTCTTTTACCAACTTATTGGTATATTTTACATGGAGTTTATTTTATTACATTACCCTATAGTACCCGCATTTTTTAGCTGGTTTTACCTTTATTTCGTTATAGAAAATTTTGACAAATTCCCTAAAATGGGTCAAACCCTTGTTCTTCCGCAGTTTTTGTTTATTTCGAGTCGTACAACTTCAAAAGTTCGTATAGAATTATATAAGTTTTATAAATCTCATAAACTGTGAACCCATTTCCAAAACATGGTCTTAAAGATCATATAAAACTTTTATTAAGTTTTGAAATCACCGAAAGGGAAAACATAAGCAAACATCGCATGTATACTGATCTTTCCCCAAAACATTCATTAACATTTTTATAATTTTGCATGTAAACCCCTATGAAACCCATCATACATGAAAACCTATAGATCTAAACCGATCTCATGCATACATAAGGAATTATATTAGAAGGGTTAAGTATTACTCACCAAGATCTTTTACATGATAGCTTTAGTCATCTTTAGTCTCTACTAGCTTGCATTTTTGTATCTTCTCCTTATTTGCCTTCTTATGCTCCCACTATTAAAGAGTTTCTCTAATTTATTTTATTTTGAATAGAATAAAATGAATGAATAAAAATGAGTAATGTATATTGTCGTACAATAAGTTAGGCCTACGCCCTCATGCCTGCTTCTATTAATTCATTTCCTTTTACCCTTCTTGCTTAATCCGCTTTTTTCCTTTAATTAGCTTATTCAATTAATTATAAAATTTTAGGGTTATTACGCCTTCTAAACATCTCAAATTTAGATCACTATCGACCTGATTCTTGTTGGTACTGATATGAATTACTATAGCAGAGGCTTGAGTACTTCCTCCAGTGTTCCTTCTTGCTTCTTTAGTAGACTGCTCCTTCATCTTTTGCTTTCCACCCCTTCAATTTTGACCAGAAGCTAATGAATTTTCCTCCTTATAACTAGTAGGCGATGCTTCTCTACAATCCCTCTTTTTAGATTATTGGGTCGGCAAGGTTATGCTAGCATCCATTTTATCAAGGAGAGCCTTCTGACTATTAATCATCCTTTGATTCAACTCCACCATCATCTTGTCGAACTGCACATTAGTTACCATCCCTTGAGGGGCAGATGGTCCTGACAACACGACTGCCAGTTGGTTAGTCACCACGTCCTGGTGGGAAGCTCCTTCTTCTCTACCAACAACTGCTCTAGATCTTTCAGACTTCCTTGTTGGTGTCATTACTTCCAATATGAAATACCTTTAAACTTTAAGTAAAACCTTCTAGAACTAACTTCTAGATGTTCTAATCCATATTAGATAGCTAGATCAAAGTTTGTGAAGCTCTCTCTCTGTCATGACTCGTAATTTATGTATCAAAGGATCGTAAAATAATTTCATTTTATTTATATGAGGTAACACGACTCTAAAATTTTGAAAAATGACTCTTAAGGACATATTCCATATATATGTTTTAAATGAATTACTATATGACCATTCTAACCCTAAAAACATTGTATGGATTATAACTTTTGATAGGAACCAATTTAGAGTCTAAAATCACTTCCATTGCTTTAGGTTGATGGTTTCTCATTTTGTAGAGCGGTCATACCATTTGAGACATAGCCACTTTAAGTTTTAAAAGACGACGATTTTAGGGTAATTAGACGGACCCAAACCCAAGCCCATTAGCCCAATTCGATGTTGGAGCCTAAGAGGAGTGTTGGGGGCAGAGTGAATCACTTTTCACTTTCATAAACATCTCAATATCTCCGTTCATCATCTTTCTCTTGTAAAAACACATTCTTGTTTGAAACTAGCTAAATATATTATTAAAGGGGTAACTAGTGGATAATAATGATAGATTCATCATTTTGGTGATTGAAAAACTTTGTACTTGTTGTCCCAATCTGGATTTTCATTAAAGGTGCATAATTTGAGTATTTGGTAAGTGGTTTTGATCCCTCACTACACTATACAAGTTCATTGTTGTTTTAACATAATTTTGGTTATAAACCATTTTATAACTTTAATTAAACTTCATAAATGTTTATGGATGGTAAGCATGTTTGTATGTTATGCTTTGATATGGTTGTTAGTGCTTTTAGGTAGTTAGGAAAGATGTCGATTTAGGCAAAATAAAGGAAAACAACTCCAAATCGGATGAAACTTAGAGGATGGGCTTTGGAGCGTAGGCAGAGCTTACAGTTCAGTCTGCATTAAGTTTGGACTAGGAAAAGTGGTTGGCGGCAAGTGGTCCAGTAGTTGGCGATGAGTGGTTTTCGATTGGGAAAAGTAGTCAGAATTGGATGAAACTTGGAGGATGGGCTCTGGTGCATGGGCAGAGCTCATGATTCAATTCGCATCAAGTATGAACAAGAAAAGGTGGTTGGTGATGAGTGGCCAAGTGGTTGGCGATGTATGGTTTCTGATTAGCAAAAGTAGCCGAAATTGGATGTTGGAAGATGGGTTGTAGAGCATGGGCAGAACTTATTGTTCAATTCGCATCAAGTTTCGATAAGTAAAAGTGGTTGACGACAAGTGATATAGTGGTTGGGAACTAGTGGTTTTCGATTAGAAAAAGTAGTTAGAATTGGATGAAACTCGGATGATGGGATTTGGAGCTTGGGCAGAGCTCATGGTTCAATTAATATCAAGTTTGGACTAGGAAAAGTGGTTAGAGATGAGTGGTTCAATGGTTGACGACGAGTGGTTTTTGGTTAGCAAAAGTAGTCGGAGTTGGATGAAATTTGAAAGATGGGCTCTAGAGCATGGGCAAAGCTCACATTCAATTCACATCAAGTTTGGACAAGGAAAAATGGTCAGCGATGAGTAGTCCAATGGTTGTCAACGAGTGGTTTTTGTTTGGCAAAAGTAGTTAAAATCGAATGAAACATGAACGATGGGCTTTGGAGCATAAGGGAAGCTTATGCTTTAGCTTGCATCAAAATTCGCTCGGTAGAAGCTTTAGCGACGAGTGGACCAATGGTTGATGATGTTGGTTTTAGGTCGGCAAAAGCAGCCGAATTGGATGAAACTTAGAGGATGGGCTTTGGAGCATAAGGGAAGTTCAAGTCGTATAGAAATCTCGTTGGTAGAAGCTCTGACAACGATTGCTTTAGTGGTTGGTAACGAGTGGTTTTTTGTCGGCAAAAGTAGTTGGAATTGGATGAAACTTAGAGGATAGGCTCTGGAGCATGTGAAAAGCTTATGTTTCAAGTCACATTGAAATAAAGTCAATAGAAGCTCCGGCGACGAGTGGTCGATAGAAATCAACCCAAAGGCACTTTGCTTCGGGCTTGGCAAAGGAATTCCGATGACGACAAATCAATTTTGAAAGGAGTTTGGAAATGGTTGCCGACAAATAGCGGGTTCTAGGAAGAGTAACCCATGGATAGAATGTTAACTGATTCTATCATGGATAGAAGGAACGGGGAATGGTTACTTGAGGATAATGGAAACTAAATGGAGCAAGGAAAGATCTCGAATACACATGCTAAGGGATCTTTGGTACTTGGAGTGTTTTATGACGTACTTGATAGCAATGGTATTATGAATGCATTTATGGCTACTTTAAAAGGCTACCCTTGATCATTTGAATGGATCCGTATACCCTTACTAGTGGAAATGGTCTAGTATCGGCTTTGGGCTAAAGATGGGTATATTGAAAATAGAGATTTCCATTAATCTCTTGTAGGTGAAAGATTATACAAGTAATCATATATTCAAGGAACACTGACTAATAGAAACAATTGTTCGATGGATGTTATGTTTGCTTTTATTGGTTTTTCCCATAGTTTATCAATGTAGGGATGTTACTTGAGATAGATATTGGGGATAGGAGTACTTGGATAAACCCAATAGTACTTAGGTTGCAGTACACTCTTATGACGTAGTGGGGTAGTATATTGTACTTGTTATGTGTTAACTCTTTGGTTGATGGGACAGGTCGGGCATGCTTCGTATATACTTATTCCTTACTATATCGACTTGTATGGTATATTGAGATTCATTTATCACTCACACCGGACTATTGACTGACTCAAGATTTTATGCTTTGCTTTTTATTGTCTTGGGTACTCTTAAATGAGTAGAGTGGATAACAGATCTTGATGGGACGTGGTAGCTATGTAGAAGACGAGCTGGATAAAGCTATCTCGTATTATATATAAACATTGTGCTTATTTTGTTTTGCAACAGTATAGAACCTACATAGTGTTCGCTTTATTATTATGGGACGGTTATATGAGTTTATTTTTTATTTGTATAAATTGTATTATTATATTGTATAACTTTGCGGATCTATGCACTAGTTTTGGTTCACTTAGTTACTACCGTCTCTCATGTATATATATGTGATGTATATTATATTTTATTCCATGCATAGTAAGATAAACAATAGCTTCAGTGATTGGTTATCTTCTCTTTCAATCCTTAATAATCGTCCTACATCGATCGGACACAACAACAACGCACTATTTAGTTGTATTCGGTGCCAGTGGTGTAGGACGGTCGTCACATTTAGTACTAGAGCTTAGGTTGTGTCGTAGGCCTAAATTGATACGGTGATCCAATAGAGATAAGTAAGGAGTTATCACCCTAGACTGTATTAAGAGTGTATACGAGGAAGCATACTTGTTATATATTTTGACTTTTAAAGCTATACCGTATTATATATTACATAATATAAGTTGCATTGAATATGCGAGTACCTCTGACGCAATTTTCTTTATGAGAGACCGATCATTATGTTACAGATTAAGAATGAACCGACATACAAGAAACAATGCTGGGAACTCCACCTCTACAGTCGAAGAAGGAGCCAACTTGGGAGCTGCTAACCTTGACTTGTAGGCTATGGTCAATAGGATGATGGGCAACATGCTGCAAAGTGCCCAAGTGGCCACTCCGAATGTTGTTCTTGGTGATGCTCGAGTGCAAGAACCTAGAGCTACTTTTGTGAAGCTGAACAAGGATTTCGCAAGTCTTAGTGGCAAACCATTCCAAGGAATAGAATCAACAATGGAAGTGCAGGAGTGGTTGGACATTTCCAAAGAGTTTTTGATGAGCTAGAGCTTGATGATGTTATAAGGAGAAGGTTGGCTTCTTGTTAGCTTCAAGGGAGAGCCATGAACTGGTGGAATGCAATTAAGGTTGCTCCACTCGAGGACTAATTCACTTGGAACCGGTTCAAAACTAGATTCGAGAAGAATTTTATCCCGACTGTTCAAAATTAGGTGTTGTTTACAAAATTTGCTGATTAGAAACAAGAGGACATATCTGTCTTTGAGTACATAGTTGAGTTTGATGCTTTGTTGAAGTACGGGAATTTCTTTATCGACACTGCATTAAGGAAGAATGGGAAATTTCTTATGGGTTTGGATGACTATTTAGGGAAAAGTTGGAGAGTCACATCGATGAGCCATTTGAAGAACTTGTCGATAAAGCTCTTTGCCAGGAGAGTTTGGACCCCAAGTCCAAATTGGCTATTGTGGTAAAGGAAGAGCCAAAACCACAAAAAGGTGAAGGGGTAAGAAGAATGGAATGGTAAGAGAAATCAGTTTCGGAGAAAAAAAAGCTCAAAAGAAGGCTAAGTGGGATCCTGTCTATTATGGTTGTGAAGACAAGGTCACTTGATTGGAGACTAAAAAGCCGATGGAAAGAAGAAGTAATACAACCGTGGCAAGTTTGGACATGTGTAGAAGAATTTCCTAGAACCAGCATAATAAAAGTAGGCTGTGAAGGCATATGCATTGAACTCTGTTCCTATTTCGTCAAATACTCCCTCGACGAAAGAGAAGGGAAATGGCATTGTTTTTCAAGGTGTGGTTTCCATTTATAATCTTCCTATATGCATTTTGTTCGATAGCATTGCTTCACACTCCTTCATATCTAGTGACCTAGTAAATAAATTGGGATTGAAACTTAAAATAGTTGATCGACCTTTGATTATGACGAACCCTGTTGGAGGCTCCACTAGCCTATGTATGGTTTGTTGTGGCTTGGTCTTATCGAGTCATGGATGCCCTTTTTTTATTGCTATGTTTGGTATGGGATTATCTTGGGGATGGACAAGCTGAGGAAGTATGCAATATGGTGGATTATGAGAAGTTGTTGGTGACAATTGATATTGTGGAGGGGGGATGAGTGATTGGCTGGCTGTTAGAGGATGGAGTTACGGTTAGTTTTCTATATTTTCTTGAGGTTTTATATAATGATTTATCATATGTTCCTATCGCAAGAGAGTATTCGGATGTGTTCGAAGAGGTGATTGGATTACTGCTATACTGAGAGGTTGATTTTCACATAGACTTAGTAAAGGATGTCAGACTGATAGTTATGCCTTTGAGATGTATGGACCCAGAGAGCAGAAGGAGTTGGAGGTGCAAGTGAATGACTTGTTGAAGCGAAGATTCATTCGTAGGAGCATTCTGAGTGGGGGCATACCTGTAGTGTTCGCTACCAAGGCAAATGAATCTCTATGATTGTGTGTAGATTTCCATGAGCTGAATAAGGTGACGAGGAAGATCAAGTATCCACTCGCATGTATTGATGACTTGTTCGATCAGCTCCATGATGTGAAGGTGTTCTCTAAATTAGATATAGCGATAGGGTTTCATCTGCTGAGAGTGGCAAAGGAGAGTGTGTCGAACACTGCATTTCATATGCCATTTGGTTTCTATGATTGATTGGTTATGCCATTCGGGCTAACCAATTCTTCGACATACGTTGTTGATCCCACGACCTGTGTCTTCAGGGATCAGTTGAATAAGTCATGCTTATGTTCATGGTTGATATTTTAGTCTATTCTAGGGCATAAGAAGAACACAAGAGGCACTTGAGGATTGTGCTTGAAGTGTTGAGGAAGCACAAGCTGAAAGTGAAGTTTTCAAATTGTTACTTCTGGAGGGGAAGTGAGATTCTTAGGTTATGTCGTTTAGGAGCAAGGAATTGCTATAAATCCTATGAAGGTAGCAGCGGTTAAGGATTGGATCCAAGAATACTACATATGTAAGGAGTTTCCTTGGGCTAGCGGGATATTATACATGTTGTATTAAGGACTTCTCTAAGGTAGCGGCACCGTTGTCTAATTTGACAAAGAAAAATCAAACTTTTAGCTAAGACATGAGGTGTGAACGAGCATTTGCAAGTTTGAAGGAGAAGTTGATGTGTGCACCTGTGTTGATCATTTCGAATAGGAATAAGGAGATGACGATGTACATGAATGCCTATGATGCTAGACTGGGTGCAATATTGATGCAAGGAGGTAAGGTTGTCAACTATGCTAGTCTAAAACTAAAGCCGTATGAGAGGAAGTACCCAATCCATGATTTGGAGTTGGCAATGTTAGTGTTTTCTTTGAAGATTTTAAGGCACTACCTATTCGAAGAGAGGTTTGAGATATTTAGAAGTCGTTGAAGTACCTCTTCTCCTAGAAGGATTTCAACCTACACGAACAATAGTGGTTGTTTTTTTGGCCTCATACGACTTTGGCATTTCATATACTCACAGTAAAGGAAATAGGGTCGCCGATTCTTTGACCAGAAGACATGCCAATTTGGGGGCGATGTTCTAAAGTGGAAGCAACTTAAGGTTATTTTTCGTTACGATTTCAGACCTCATTGTGAGTTAGAGCCTAAAATGTTGGCGAGTCTGACCATCATACCAACTTTGATCGAGATGCTAGACTAGCGATGATTATAGCAAAGATCGAAGAAAGAGTGGAGTCTGACGATATAAAGCAATATGGGATTGACCGAGAAGGTTGGCTTTGTAAGGATGGGAGGTTGTTTGTTCCCAATGTACATAGATTGAAAGACGAGGTATTATGAGAGTGTCGTCACTCGAGACTGTCTATACATCCCGGTAGTAATATGATGTACCATAATATGAAGCATACATATTATTAGGAAGTGAAAAAGAAGGAAGTCGGGAAATTCATCTCAAAGTGTATGAACTGCTAATTAGTGAAGACAGAGCATAAGAGGCCAAGTGGTTTGTTACAACCGCTTGAAGTTTCTAAATGGAAGTGGGAGCAGATTTTAATGGATTTCATTGATGGATTGTCGAGGACAAGGGAAGAGTACAATAACATTTGGGTCATATTCGATGGATTGATGAAGAGTGCATGGTTCACACTTGTTAACCTAGTAGAACGGCATCTAAGTTGGCTGAGTTGTATGTGAAGTGGGTTTTACAATTCCATGGTATGCCAAAGTGAATTGTGAGTGACCGAGACCCTTTATTCATTAGTGGATTTTGGAAGAGCTTACAAGAGACGTTGGGATAAGAGCTGCGTCTCAGTACAGCTTATCACCCGCAAATAGATAGGTAGACTGAGAGGGTGAATCACACCTTAGAGGATCTCTTGTGAGCTTGCATATTGATTCTAGAAGCTCATGGGACGATCATCTGCACTTGGTAGAATTTGCATACAAGAATAGCTATCAGTCTAGTATTAGTATGGCGCCATACAAAGCATTGTATCCTCGACCGTGTAATGCTCCTTTATGTTGGTGGGAAGCAGGTGAGAAACTAATACTTGGGTCAGAGATGATTAGAGAAACTTCAAAAAAGATTGAGATCGTCCGTAAATGGATAAAAGATGCCAAGACAGATAAAAGAGCTATGCCGATAGGAGACGTAGGAGTTTTCCATCGATAATATGATGTTTGTGAAGATTTCTCCTTTAAGGAACGTCATTTGATATGAAAGCAAGGGGAAGTTGGCACCTATTAGGTCCTTTTTCGGTAATGGAGAGGATTGGGAACCTTGAATATAGGGTTGACTTGCCTCTAAAGATGGCAGGCATGCACAACGTCTTCCATGTCTCTTACTTATAGAAGTTTATGTAACAACCTAGGCATGAAAATTATACTAGATCAACTTGATGATATCAAGATTGAACCGGAAGCTTCGAGGCCTCATAGATCAGTTCGTATTGTCGGACGTGATACGAAACAGTTTAAGAAGAAGGCGATGAAGTTAGTGAAGGTTTAATAGGGTGGAACAAAAGGAGATTGAACGTGGAAAACCGAGGAGAGCATGAGGGCAACATATCAAGAGCTCTTGGCATGGTAAGACTAACTATTTCTCATAATTATTTCGTTTTGATATCATATAGTATAGTTTAATATCTCGCATTGTAGGATAGCTTTACCTATACTGTTAGTTGCATGGCTGCTTGTTAATATGTTTGATGGTTGCATATGATTATTAGGTATGCAGAGTAATTATGGTTAACTATTCTTTGAATTTTTAGGGATTTCGTGGACGAAATTCCTAAAGGGGGAGACTGACCCATAATTTACTTACCGGAGGATTGTGAAATATTTTTATTTTATTCATATGAGGTTGTATGACTCTAAAATTTTGAAAAATGACTCTCAGCGATATATTCCACATCTATCATTTATTGAATTTCTTACATGACTATTTTAACCCTAAAAACCTTGTGTAGACTATAAATTTCGATAGAGAACAAGTTAGGATCTGAAACCACTTTCATTACTTTAGGGTGATGGTTTCTCATTCCGTTGAGTGATCGTGATTGTAAAACAGACTTATTGTTTGAGAGACATGACTGTTTTACATTTTAAAAGCCGTCAGACAGATTTTGGAGTAATTAGACGAGCCTAAACCTAAGCCCATTAGCCCAATTTAGGTCCGAAGCCTAAGAGGGTTATTGGGGGCTGAAGTGATTCACTTTACACATTCAAAAAAATCTTCAAACCTCCATTTATCATCTTTACTTCAAAAAGATCCACTTTTCTTTTTTAAAACAAGCTAAATCCATTATCAAAGGATAATCAGTGGACAGAGGTCATAGATTCATCATTTTGGCGATTGAAAAAGTTTGCGCTTGCTGTCCTAATTTGGATTTGGATCAAAAGTGGATAATTTGGGTATTTTGTGAGTGATTTTGATCCCTCGTTACACTACACATGTTCATATAGTAAAATTTGATGTTTTTGACAAGATTTTGGTTATAAACCATTTTCTAACTTTAATTACACCCTCATGAATGTTTATGGATGATATGCATGTTTGTATCTTATGTTTTGATATGGTTTGCTAGTGCTTTTCGATAGTTAGGAAAAAGGTTGTCGAATTAGGAAAAATGAAGGAAAAATAACTCCAAATCAGATGAAATTTGGAGGATGGGATTTGGAACATGGGCAGAATTCACAATTTAGTTTGCATCAAGTTTGGACCAGGAAAAGTGGTCGACGACAAGTGGTCCAGTGGTTGATGATGAGTGGATTTTGGTCGGCGAAAGTGGTCGAAATTGGATGAAACTTGGAGGATAGGTTTTGGAGCATATGCTGAGCTTATGGTTCAATTTGCATCAAGTTTTGATGAGGATAAGTGCCCGAGGACGAGTGGTTTTTGGTTGGAAAAAATGGCCTGAATTGGATGGAACTTGGAGGATGAGCTCTGAAGCATGGGCATAGCTCAAGATTGAATTTGCATCAAGTTTGGACCGAAATAAGTGTTTGATAATGAGTGATACTATGGTTGGTAACGAGTGGTTTTTAGTTGGCAAAAGTAGTTGGAATTGGATGAAACTAGGAGGTTGGGCTTTAGAGCATGGGCAGAGCTCATGGGTTCAATTCGCATCAAGTTTGGATCAGGAAAACTGGATGGCGACGAGTGGTCCAACAGTTGGCGACGAATGGTTTTTGGTTGGCAAAAGTAGTCAGAATTTGATAAAACTTAGAGGATAGGCTATGGAGCATAGAGGAAGCTTATGTTTCAAGTCGTATCGAAATCTAGTTGGTAGAAGCTTTGGCGATGAGAGGTCTAGTGGTTAGTTATGAGTGGGTTTTGATCAGTAAAAGTAGTCTAAATTGGATGAAACTTGGAGGATGAGCTCTGGCTAGGGGAAGCTTATGTTTCAAGTCGCAATGAAATCCAATCAGTAGAAGCTCTGGCGACGAGTGGTCCAATGGTTGGCAATGAGTGATTTTTAGTCTGTAAAAGTAACCGAAATTGGATGAAACTTGAAGGATGGGCTCTGGAGCATAGGGGAAGGTTATGTTTCAAGTCGCATTGAAATCTGATCGGTAAAAAGCTCTGGCGACGGTGGCTTTGTGGTTAGCAGAAATCAACCTGATGATACTTTGCTTCGGGGCTTAGTAAATGAATAGATTAGGTTCCGATGATGGCGGATCGATGTTGAAAGGAGTTGTAAGAATGGTTGTCGACAAAGGGAGGGTTCTAGGAAGGATGATCCATGGATAGAATGTTGAATGGTTCTATCATAGAAAGAAGGAATAGTGAATGATTCTTTGAGCATAATGGAAACAAGATGGAGCAAGAAAATGGCTTGGATATGCATGCAAAGGGATCGTTGATACTTGGAGTGTTGTAACATCCCCCATTTGGAGGCCTAAAACTAACGGCTACAGATGTTGTAGTCATCCATAGTTATTAATTCTCGAGGACCAAATGCAGTTAGATATATTTATATAACAGAAACACATGGATATTAAAAAAAATTAAAACCATTAAATAAATTTCTTATTCCGTTATAATTATATTTCAAATTCATTACATAATCCCAGATTCGAGAACCATGTTCAGAGAAAACATAACTATTACAAACTATGCCAAGAGCGACATATTAAGATGCCCTTTTAGATGATCAGAGTCTAAACATAGGCAATTAAAAAACTTTTCCTTTACAACAAAACATAGCGAAATCAGATATGAAAGGACTCCAATTAGCTAGCTTGCCTCCTGCACGTCTTTGGAAGCTTATTCCTCTAAAGGAGAAGTTGAAAACCTAAACTCTCAAACCACTCAAAATCAATTGAGCGTTGATAGTTTAAGAACATAAAATTCGAGTTAGACATAAAGCCTGATATAAATAATAACATACCATCTCGAACCATTTAGATATCTAGTGAGACCATGTCGCTTAGTGGAATGGATTTTCTCCTCACTAGTATCTTATCAAAAATTTTATAATAACCAAATATTGTGCTCCTACATCCATCATGGTTAAAAACATTGCAATTTAAAATATCATGATGATATGAAAACAAGAAAAATATCCTTGATTTTCCATCCCCGTTCGTTTGACTATTAGTTTAGTTATAGTTTCTACGGTCACTATTGACCTATTGGTTTTCATGGGTTGACTAATAACCTATTCAAAGCTGATGGACTATCTGTCCGGTTTCATAGTTTTCATGGGATCATTAAGAACCTATTGGCCTATGTTAATGACTTCAATATTTCATGGGTTCTCTCTGAACCTATTGGTATGTCCAACAACTTCTCTTATACCATAGTTTTCATGGGCTGACTATGAACCTATTGACTTCTATCAATAACTTTATCCGGATATAGTTTTCATGGGATCATTATAAACCTAATGGTCCCTGCCAATACTCCCTCCAAACATAGTGTTCATGGGTTTACTATGAACCTATATAAACTGACAACTTTTTGATCAGTCTTTGGGCATCCTAAGTTCTGGTCTACCTGACCTCTTGGACGCAATTCTTCCCATACAAGAGTTAACTCAATTTATATTCACTACTGGGTTAACCTAGCTGGTTATTTTTCCCTTCCTATCAAATACAGTTATGGGTCCATTATATAGTGAATATATTTATAGAAGAAGCATATATGATAACATAACATAACCAACACTTACAATTTAATATCCTTGAAATCCTTTCCACATGAAATTTGGTTGATCCATATAACCCATTATTTTTATCAAGGAAAGCTTCTTCAAAAACTCTAAATTTAAAAAACTATTTCAAAGCTCTTTTATAGTGCCATGAGTTTTCTTTGAAAAATGAGATTGGATTCTTTGTTTTGAAAACTAAGGCTTTCGAAACTTTAGACCTTTATTTTCGAAACCATTAAAACATATCTTTTGAAAGCATTCAAATCTTCTTTTAAAAACACTTAAAATATGCCTTTCGAACACTTTAAAATATCTCTTTCGAAAGCATCAAACCTTCATTTCAAAAGTATTAAAGCATATCTTTCCAACTTATAGAAGCATAGCTTCGAGACCATTTGAAAGTACCTCTTTCAAAACCATTAGGTTTATTCTTAAAAATAACTTTTAGGTCAAAGTGAATATAAACGAAGGTAACCCTTTCGAAACCATTAAACTTTAAGTAATAGAGTTTGGGGAAAACAAATGGCTTCAGGAACATCCTTTCGAAAGCTTTAATCTTTTAAGTAAACAATTGGAATGATAGCTTTGAAACACCTTTCGAAGTTATTACCTTTGAAACCTTTAGTTTAAATGGCTAGTTGAGCCCTTTCGAAAGCATTGGGAAGCGGCTTTTATATTTATAAAACAAAAGCTTGACTTTCGAACTCATTGAAAAATTTCAACCTATTCGAAAGGTATGAAGATCGCAGCAAGGCTTTGACTTGGTTCAAACTACCCTTTCGAAAGATTTTCTTTAAAACATAATATACGACAACTCATTCGAAAGCTACCCTTTAAACAAAATGGCAACAAGCCCTTCGAAAGTTGTATAAAAGTAATTCAGTCTTTTCGAAAGCATCCATTAAAAACTAGACAAGTGGCAACTCATTTGAAAGCAAAACAAACTCCTTCGAAAGCTATTTAAAATGGCCTTGACCCCTTCGAAAGGATGTTTTCGACACTATACCTTTCGCCTTCCACCAATTCACTATGTATCAAAGCATTGAGACCATGTGTATAGGTTTCGATTTGGTTGGGGGCGAAGGTATGAAGTCGAAAGGTTGCTACTGGAAGTGGCGAAACAATAAATTTGTACAAAACTGTTTTGTTGCCTTTTTAAGTAAATGCTTGTCAACTAACTTGCATGTTTGTAAAAATATAATTGGTTGCCATAATTTTTATCAAATCTTTTCTAAAGACTGCCAAATTTATCTAGAATTGATTAAAAATAATTTACAAAGTAGTTCTTCCCTTTAACAAAGAAATTAAGACATTTAACTCCTCTAATTTAAATAATTTAATTTACATAGTAAATTATTTAGGAAAAATCTCCAAAAATCATGAAAATTCACTTTTAACATGTTATTTAACATATATAAATTTCAGATCCAAAATCCTTTATATAATAGTCGAAATAATTTTTTAAACCCAATTAATTATTTCTTCTATCAAAAATTTATAGTAAAATATCCATAACTTGGATAATTGCAAAAATTTAAACCCATCTTCAAAATAATGTTTCCCATAGCATATCAAATCCTTATGGCAATCGAAACCCAATATATACAATTTCAGCCTTAAAATCGAATAAAACATTTATCAAACATACTTGTTTGAATCAAGCATATCATGTAATCCAAGAATATCATCATTAAAATCGTCACAAAGGTTTTGAACTTAAAACTCGAGATCAAATTCTCTTTAAAAAGAAAAATGAGATGGTTTTGATTATTATTGACCTTGCTATGGATAAAGAACTTGAGATTTGAGCTAGCTTAATTCTCCTTGCTTGATTTCTTATCTTTTACTTGATTTTTAATCCTCTTATCCTCTAGGTTATGGCCTGCTTGAGCTCCTTGGTTTATGTTTTAAAATTATGAACTTATGAAATGAAAATGGGAATAAGGGTATAGGGTTTAAGGGTTATAATGGATGGCTATTCCCCATAATATCTTTGCCTTATTCTCCTATTAACTAACTTATAAAACCATTTCCATAAACTCGTTCTTTCAAATTTTTATTTAGTTAAGCACGACCTCAAATAAATTTTGAAATCTCAGTCCCCTTATCACTGTAATCTTTACATTATTCTATTTAATTTATCTAATTAAATCTCCTGAATAATGTTATTTAAAATTAGAGGTGTTATAAGTCTTTTCTTATGTACTCGAAATCATAGGTTTTATGAATACACTCATAGGTACTTTGAAAGGCTAACCCGGATCATTTGAATAGATTTATAGACCCTAGACTGGAGGAAAGGGTTTGGTATTAGCTTCGGGCTAAAGACGGATACACTGAAAACCGAGATTTCCATTAGTCACTAGTAGGAGAAAGGTCGTATGAGTTATTGTATATAGGTACATTGAGTGATAGTGATGATTGTTTGATGGATGATATGTTCTCTTTGATTGTTTCCTCCCATAATCTATCACTTTAGGGATGTCACTTGAGATAGGTATTGGCGATAGAGATATTTGGACACCCGTCATTGTACTTAGGTTGTAGTACACTCTTATGAGGTAGTAGGTAGCATATTATACTTGTTATGTGTTAACACTTTGATTGCAGGGAAAGGCCATGTATGCTTCGTATACGCATGTTCCTTACTATATCGACTTGTATCGTATCTTGAGATCAATTTATCACTCACACAAGACTGTTATCTGACTCGAGGATTTATGTTTTACTTCTTATTATCTCGGGTACTCTTAAATGGGTAGACTAGATAACAAATCTAGGTAGAACGTAGTAGATGTGCAAAAGATGATTTGGATGGAGCTATCTCGTATTATATATGGACATTATGCGTATTCCACTGTGTAACACTGGAGCCTAGACAGTTCACATATTATTTGAGACAGTTATTTGAGTTTATTTTTGAGTTATATAAACTATATTACTATATTGTATAACTCTACGGATATGTGCTTTGACTTTGGTTCACTTAGTTATTACTATCTCTCATGTTATATATCTGTGATATATGCTATATTTTATTCAATGGTTGTGAAATATACAACATGTTAAGTGATTGGTTTTCTTCTCTTTCAACCCTCGGCAGTTGACCTACGTCGGTTGGCACAACAACGATGCACTATTTAGTTATATTCAATGCCGACAGTGTATGACCATCATAACACTCTCAATAAAATCATAAAAAAGGTTGGGCCAAAAGTGGTACAAATCCCCCAAATCTGAATTAAATTAGAGAGATCTAGGTATAAACAGTAAAACAAAGCAAAAAACATGCGAAGTTTTATAGTGGTTCGGCAAATCTAAGTCATACGTCCATTTTAATGTTATTATAGAGAGTTTTTGTCACAAATAACACGGATTTATAGTTTTAAAAATCCTAGAATAGTAAATAGTAGATTCATTTGTAGCTTCCTTTTGTGGACAAGGTCGAGTAGAGGAAGAAGGTGAAGAAGAAGAGCCAAAAGTTATTTCTAAGTTGTCACATGCTTGCTATTGCAGAGAAATTGCTCAACGAAATTGTTAGATCATGAAATATTAGTTCAAATTTCAGATCGAGAAATAGGAAGGAAGATGAAGTCTCTAGAGTCGTAAAATCATATCGGTACCGTTCAGAAATAATCCATACATAACTGATTTGCTAATTGCAAATCGTGCATTCTTCTTCTACTTAGTCTTCTAGCTTCGATCCATCATGCTTCGAGCACTTTTACCTCGAAAATCAAGTCATTGCCGATAGGTTCTGACATCTCTAATACTTGTCTCTTATGCAGAACTTTCTTGGAGTTGTTCACCTACTCCTTCAAAAATGGACCCTAGGACAATCATCTTACTCAATTGTCCTATGGCCATAACTCCAAGCCCATAAGAGTGCATGAATTAATCTCGGCACCGATCTGAAAAATAGCCGGCACTTGGTTCTTTACCAGTGCCTTTGCGTACTTCAACTTCATGAAGCCTCTTCCATCATCCTTTCAAGCATGCCTTCAAGTTCTTAAATCACTTCGTCTTTATCCTGACATCCAAATTCGCTTGAACGCCGTTTGGTCTAAAAGGTAGGAACAAATAGTCTCACATTTTTATGCACCTTTTTATTTATACCAATACATACGCACATAATAAAAATATGATATACATGAAATTAATTGACATAAAAGTTACTATTGTTAGTGCGTTTATGTTATAATGTTTTATTTTAGCAACAAATAAATCATAACTTTAAATAAATCAATTTAAAAATTGGGGAGTACAAGTTTCAAATCTAAATCTCCGCTATAACACACTTCAAAAGTTTACCCCCTTGGTAACGTCTTTCTCGAATTTACAGGTTAGCATATGCAAGATATATTATTTAAATAAAAAACAGCCGTCGAATTCGAATTCCTCCACAAACAAGAAAACAAAACCTGACTCAGTTGGATTCAGTCTCTCGTTTAAAATCCGAACCCGACATTTGGAAATCAAACAAAAAAGAATTTTCTCCTCTCTACCTTTCTCCCTCTATCATCGAATGAACCCATCACTAATCGTCCACTTCCAATTCCGCCATTAATGTACAAACCAAAGCTCACTCGTACACCTTCTTCTCTCCTTCGCTCTCCCTCTCTCCACTCCCCAATTCATAAACCTCAGCATCATCAACTCGAAGATGAAGACACCAAAAAAACCCATAAAAAGCCGCACCCAACTTCTCCTTTTCCCATATTCTTCTCTCTTCTCTTAACGCTCACCCTTCTTCTGCTCTACTTCACTCCTTCCTTCACGCACTTGTTTATCCTCTCCTTCTCCATCACAATCTTCTCCATTCTATTACACAAACTCAAACCCCTATTTTTCAGGCGGAAGTTGAAACAGTCTCCATCTGTAGAGTGGTTTATTGGGAATGATAAACAGAGGATTTCATCAAATGGGTCATCTACGAAATCCAATCTTGTTAAGGAAGGAGTCGAGTATTACAGTAATGGCGATTTTTACGAAGGCGAGTTTAATAAAGGGAGCTGTAATGGAAGCGGCGTTTATAACTTTTTCGGGAAAGGGAGATACGAGGGAGATTGGGTTAATGGTAAATATGATGGGTATGGGATTGAAAGTTGGGCAAAAGGAAGTAGATATAGAGGGCAATATCGTAATGGAGTTCGACATGGAATTGGAGTTTATAAGTTCTTCAATGGCGATAGTTATGCTGGTGAATGGGTTAATGGACAAAGCCATGGTAGAGGAGTTCAAAGTTGTGCTGATGGAAGTTACTATGTTGGTGAATTTAAAGCTGGTGTAAAGCATGGACTTGGGTTTTACCATTTTAGGTCATTTTTCTATCACTATTATCTCTCTGCTTTCTAAGTTTTGGACGATATTATGTGAATTTTTGTTAGTTTCATGTTTAGTTTGGTATCAATCTTGGATGCTTGTGTTTTACATATCAATTATTAGGTTCATGATTATTGTGCTGGTAGAAACAACAATGATGCCAAAAGTTTATGTGCTTCAGTGCTTGTGCACATAACTGACATGAATTTGGTTTATTGAGGACCTATGTAATGGTGACTCTGTAAGCATTTTTCTTGTGTATGTTGATACTCAATCAGTCAATTTTGTGGTTACATATTTTCTTTGGGATGATGTCTTCAAAGTTCAACTACTTTCTTAGTGCAGTAGTATTATTGTTGCTAATGGTTATCGAAGTATGTAGCTTATTAGAAGTAATGTTCACAAAGTGGTTGAACTTTATTGTTTGTCTGTTACAGCGAGCTAATCAAGTTTGTGGTTGAACAGCATAGTAGATAATATACATCATTTATTTTGTAATTTCAACTATGATGAGATTTCCAATAGTTTTATCTCTGCAGCTATTTTAGCATTATTTTGTTTCAGGATTTGAAGAATAGTAATGTTTGATGGCTGCCTATAGATAATACTGGTATATTGTTTTAGATTCTCTATCAACATGGTCGGGTTTTAAATGATTACTGGATAAGGCATACACTTCAAATACAGTTTTGCTTGTTTGTGCTCAGTTGCGTAGGAGTTTTTCTCATTTAATTATTGCCCATATTTTCTTGTTATTTATATCGTTTATCATCCATTAAAAAAATTACAAGTCAAAAGCTAACCAATACGTTCCTATCTTTGGAATCTAGTTAAATATTTGCTAAATTTTAAATGAGATACAATGAGACAATACTCCTTATTTAATCACCAAACATTATTTGTATGACAGATTGATTGCTCCTTTTACTTTAATAGCTTAATTTGTTTGACTCAAGTTTATTTTACCATATAAAACTTCACCTACCAATATGTGTAGATACTAATACTAGCAAACTTCTATTTTATACATCTAAATAATAACCTTTTTTTATATGATGATGATGATTTAGGAATGGAGATAGATATGCTGGCGAATATTTTGGGGATAAAATCCAGGGATTTGGAGTTTACAAATTTGGCAATGGCCACCGTTATGAAGGCTCATGGCATGAAGGCAGGAGGCAAGGTTTTGGAACTTATACATTTCGTAATGGAGAAAAGAAATCCGGAGAGTGGGATTGTGGTGTGCTAAAATTCCCACTTCCACATTCAGATATTTCCATACAACATTCTGTTCAGGTATATATTTTATATGTTTCTTTATTGCCTATTTAAAGTAGAATACTTGCACGCACGGTGTGCACATATATGTACAATAATTATCGTATATCAGTTGAGTTTATTCGTTCTGTACCAAAATAAAAAATATATTTTTAAAAGATACTAACACATACATATAGCGATTCGTGTAATTTAATTACTGTTTAAAATATTACTTTGATTCACATATGATTTTTATTTATAATTATAGACTAATAAAGGGTAATCAGTTTTGTGAGTAGAAAATAGGTATCAGTGTATGTAAAAATAACCAAGTAAATGGAGCATCTTAATAAAAATTAAAAAATAACGAGAGAAATGTAAATAGTTTGTTGGAAAGTTGAAATTCTAGGTATTAGTTGTAATCAAAAATAGTGATGGAATAACAGCTCTAAGGTAACTTTGTCATATGAGTTGAGTTTCCTTTATTAATATTTGAGATTCTTGTGCACCCCGAGACTGAGAAAAATGGATGTATGTGTTATTAGCACTGTTGTAAAAATTCTTATAGGCCTCCTTCTAGTCACGGTCTGGGCTTTAGGCGAGCTTACCTCCTAACGATTTGCCTAGGCCCGTCTAGACAAGGTTTACTCCTCTTGTTAGAAGCTAAACATGTATCTAGGCACTGATTATGTATTATTTAAGACTCAGTGCCACATATAAGCACTAATGTGCTAGTTTTAGACGGTTTTGTCTTCTTGACTACTCCTAAGCACGTACAAAATTCTAATTTTCAATTTATATCAATTGATACTAAACAAAATACTAAAATTTTATCCAAAATACAGGAGTTTTCAAAATTGCCTAACTCCGATTAATCCACGATTGATCCCCACCCAAACGATTAATCCATAATCCATACTTATAGCCTAGCATCCGTCTATCGGTTTTTACAACCTTGGGCAATCCCGCTTTACTTGAGGCAAAACTATCCGTTTATATTTTTGACTGTAGTTTGCAGATTTTGTTATAGAACTAGGCTATAATTATAGTTTGAGGAATCAAAATCAAGGTCTTTGATTACACAATCAAATATCTTACCACTGTTACCATTACCAGTTGTCAATCGGCGTATAGTTTGAATAACAAATAAACAAATGCTTCAAAAGGTAAAATAAGTGGATTACCAATATTTTATCAACTTCTCATGTTGACATGAACACAATTTTGTTTATGGTATATATTGAATTTAATCAATGACCGCTGTTAATATCGCAGGATAGTTAGTTACTATTGCAGGACGTATAAAACAGCCAAGATTTCTTTTCTTCCCTTTCCTTTTTTTGTTTTGTTTTGTTTTGTTTTTTGTTTTTTTGTTTTTCTTTTCTTTTTCTTTTAATGCATTGAGTATGTGTGTTGATCTTGACATGGCACTATATGATGTTTATAAGTCAATGATCATAGATAATAGTGGTAAGACATATGGTTGTGTAACTAAAGTCTAATGGTCTTTGATTCATTTTTTCTAGGCATTTATGTGTATATGTTTATGTCTATTGATATGTAATTTCTACTCCCACTCTTTGTTTCTAGGCTGCAAAAAAAGCTGCAGATAATGCATTGAATGCTCCTAGAGTAGAAGAAGAAGTAAACAAGGCAGTCACTGCTGCTAACAGGGCAGCCACTGCTGCTCGAGTTGCTGCAATTAAAGCAGCTCAGAACCGTATGGATGGAAAACATCTTCATACTGAAGTTTAATCCAAGATATTTCTATATACAACTGTACATTTTCGCTTCTTAGTATGATCAACCAATCATAGGAGAGTCTTACTGACTTGGAAGGCAAAATAACTTCTTTCTCATGGCCAGGGCCAAAAAAGCACTTGAAGAAAGCCTCGCAATTTAACCAGCGTCTAATTTTGTAAACACCTTTATGAAGATTTGTATTGCTATGGTGTAGATTTGCGATCATCTTTGATAATTTGCATTGTCCAAAGCTTGAAGCAATGCGAAATGTAGGCTATGTCTTTGGTCATGGGAGCAAAAAAGTGAAAGTTTTATGTAACACAAATCTCCCTTGTATTGTATATTTATATTTATATGGTATAATTTTTGCCAGCTCTAATTTTTGGCATAATTGCAAAAGGCTTCCTCCATATTTTGATTGAACTTGAAATTTGTGTTTCGCTCTTCTTTGATGCTTCTGCTTGAGCTTTCTTGAGCATCATATCTTTTTGGCATTGAGCGTATGAGTTCAAGCAACTGGTCATGTTTCAAAAGCAACTTTTCAGTACATGATAGCTTTTTGTGAGTGGACTGTAAATTAGTCCACTTCTTATAACTTTATCCTCTATAGGCTCTATTATTGTTACTGACTCTACACAAATGTGAAAAGTTGAAGATACGAAGATTATGGAAGCACAGTACGACTGAGATGGAGATCAAGTGACAAACTGAATAAAAAGAAAAAAAAATATGTCCTTGCTTAAGCTAATTATGGACAAATCATTATAAATTTTATCACAAAGTTTAACAACTGCCTACAATTTGGGTCCGCGTAGTTGCAAAAGAATTTACATGCATATATGTTTCCCAAGTGCCATTTAAGGGTGATGGTCATGCGTAAGTTTATATTCTCGTGCTTTGACTAGTTGAATAGGGTTTGTTTGACTGCGAACGGCCGTTAAATGAATCCACATTTCGTATTTAGTTTAGTTTTGCAGTGCTCTAACAAATCAACTCAAATTTCCTAAAAAATGTTGTATTTCATTGTAGCAAAGATGGTTCTTTCTATTTTACTTTTTAGAAACTAGTCATTTCAATTTGCATAAAAAGCTAGCCTTTTCTGACGATATCAACCCTTTTGAGATTGCGTCTATTTTTCTGAATGTTAAAATATACATTCAAATCTAGCATTCTAGAGAGTGTGAAATGTATCATTCAAGACTCTCCAAGTATTTGACAAATCTTATGCCAATAAGTGTCATATTTACGTACCTATAAACTTTACTGGCCTTTACCTATAGCGTGATAAATCAATAATGTTTCTTATTGAAAAAACAACAGAATATGGGAAAAAGTCGTAAGTGTTGTAATTTTTGTTTCTATTTGTGATTCCTTATTGACAAAAAATAAAAACAAACGCGTACAATAGGTCAAGTGAGCAAAACATACAGTTTGAAACTACAACTTAAAATAAGTAATTAAAATTGTCTATTTTTACATTCAAAAATGTAAGTATTACCCTTCAAGTCTCCATTCAACTCCATGGAGTATTTTTGACGTCCATACATTCATAACAAGTTGCTGGTTCTTTTACCATAAAATTGAATATCATGCATAATGAGCATAGATGGATTGAATGAATTATAACTGGTGTTCTGTAGAGTTATCTTCAGTTTCTCTGTCCTTGCTGTCTCTTCTATCTTATGTTATACCAAAAATGGAAGATGTCTTCTTATTTTTGTATGCCTTCATATTATCTTGTTGGTTTAAATATTTTGTTTCGCAGATATCCAAAAGTTATACCTACGATCAGAACACAAAAAGTTCTGGTTGCTAACTAAGGATGAATCCACTCTAATCTCTTCAAAGGAAAAAATCAGTACGTCTTTCATATAAAAAACTATGCTGCAATATTAATACTTTTTGCCAAAGTAGATGATCTGCAATTGGTAAATAAGTGAGAAACCATTGCATTTCAAAGCCTAGAAATATATATAATAGAAATAGAATAGATTGTGTAGATGATACTTTCTTTTCCCTTTTTACTGTACAGTTAGACTATCACAAGTTGCTCTCTTGATTCAAGTACTGCCACTTGCATCTTTATGTAACTTTAACATGTAAAGTGGATAATTTGGGCATAAGATGGCAGGTAAACTTTTTGAGTTGTAGGGTTACCTTTGTTTTATTTCGAGCACTGTGAGTTTGATTCCCAATGCAAGTACAATAACACTACCAACCTCGATTCTCCTGATTGATAATTCAGTGCTACCTTGTTGGTTGATCTCAACAACGATTTAAGAGTGTCAAATCATAACACATGGTGTGAAGTGACGAGTTTTAATCGACAGTCTTGATTGGATTTCAAGTTATGCGCATTAACCAAATCACAGACGGGATTTAGCTTTTTTTGGGTCAGTAGGATATACATACACAAATATATACACACACATATATATTCGATGATTTGGTTTTTGGTTTAACGAGGAATGAGTCAAAATTCAAATTGTCTCCTGTACAGGAGGAGAGTCATCTGTTTGTAGATCAGCTTCATTGGATGTTTTAGCTGATACATGTGATATGAAAAGAGGATTTTGTCATAACCACGGATGATGGACGTGGTCTTGAATGTTATGATTGAAACACTACAGAAGAAACCCATTAGTTGGGATTTGGACTTTGAGTCTGTAGTTGATCAATCGACCATTCAAAACTAACTGATCTACCATTCAAATCTCATTAGTCGATTGGTTGTGGTGGAAAAATCAGTTTTGAATTGAAATTTGGGATATCAAATGATTTTAAAGTATAATATTATATAATCATATATTTTCTCTTTATTAGAGTCTAATCCTCGTTGGAATAAAAATTAGTGGAAATTATTCACTATTATTGTATAAAAATTAGTTTACCTTGTATTGGATTTTTCTTCTACCTCTATTAAATTTATGACAATCAATCTCTCGTGAAATCTCTTTCATCTAAAGTAAGTGAATGCGCACAATCACACCGATAATAAACCATGACTAACCTTAAGTAGCGGACGAAAATGTGAATCCGCAAGGCTCGTACTACATTCGTCAAACCCTAAATTTTATTGTCATAAATTTATTTCGAATATAATGAGAGTGTGTACGTAGGAAATTCTTGCCTAGATTCATTTATACAAACCAATTTTAGCATTGTTTGTCATGTTATTTATATTATGCTAATGTAGACTAAAAATCCCTTTACTTACCTATGATAAAAGTCCCTCAATTTGTATTTTACCTAAGCACTAAATTTTAAACGTCGACTCTAAACAGGACCGCCGTAAATCTTCCATGTAATATTTTCTTTTAGTTATTTATTTTCCTTGCTTTCTTTAATTGTAGTGTGTTATGATTAGTAATGAAGTGGGGTTGTTGAAAGTTATCGATATGCTAGTATTTGATATTTATTTATTGTCTAAGAATATCTAAGATGATGAGAAAGAAGAGATGGAAGTATGTGTCTTCATTGCATTTCAACTTGTTCTGAGGGAGCATGTAATTTTTGATATTAGTGGTAAGACGACTGCCAAAAACTTTGGGATAAGTTCGAAGTACTCTACATGAAAAATTCACAATCAATCGTTTGATTCACTACAAAAGAAGCTTCATTTAGCGATGGTAAAAAGGCGTCGACATCCGTTGCTAGTCGTCGCTATTTACTCTGTCAACAACAGTGAAAGCGACGACTTCATCGTCAAATTAGCAACGGTTAGTGACAGCTAAATGGACACGTGATAACATCCTAAAAGTTGAAGGGCTGTCGCAAACCAGCACCAGCCGTCACTGATTTGAAACCAATTAGCCGTCATTAGCCGTCGCTAGCCTAGGACCATAAGGCCGACGCTAACCTTGGACTATTATTCTACACCAATCTCCTCCTTAAGACATCCAAACGTACAAATCTTTATCCACCTCATTTACAACACATATATACTCAATCGCACAATTACTACCAATGCAAGAATCGTATAATCTCATACATATCACACACAATCAAATATATAACGTAAATATCAATATTTACACAACCATTTCATCAACCAACACCAATATCTCATCAAACTACGAAACCATACTTACAAACAGGTACATCAAACAAAACATTCCAATCAAGTCATGTACATCTAACAAAACATCCATTAATCCATCAAACAACCCAACCAACAAACAAGTATCAAATCCATAAATGTAACACATGTCACATATGTACGAAACAAAATGATCAAAATCCATCAGAAACGCATCCATACCTACCCATCACCCCCATCGTCGTCATCTTCCCCCGGTAGTGTCCCAAGCTCAACTAAGTATGCTGCAATATGTGCATCTAGCTGCTACGTCAATGCTCCATTCTTTCGTTAATCATTGATTTCCGCTAGTTGTTGTTTCAATTGAGCTATCTCCTCTTCAACCTGGGATCTCCTGTAGAATGACTGGATCATCATGGCCTGTAAATTATTGATAGCGGGTTATAATTTATGCTCAATATTAAATACAAGAAATTATTGTGAAGGACCAAATTTTTCAGCATTTTAGCCTCAAGGACAAGCCTTCAGTATTTTAGTCTGAATGACAACTTTCTTTAGATATCATTTTTTAGTCATTGATGACATTTTTTACGTATCAGTTCGTAGTTGTCGGTAGCAGTTTTTAGGTATCAGTTTTTAGTTCGGTAGCAGTTTTGAAAGAATGTTTGTCCTTATAAATAATTTTGGGAGAATGTTTGTCCTTTTGAATAATTTTTAGAAGAATGTTTGTCCTTATGGCTAAAATATCGAGGTCGTGTTCTTGAGGCTAAAAATATATGAACTTTTGTCCTTTAAATTAAATTTCCCTATTAAATATTGCTTATATATTAGTTAATAAAGCATTTTACCTCCCTATTTCCGAAACCATAATGCATATTTTACGAAGGAGGGCCAATCAAAGCATCACATAAACTATTTGACTCCTTTAAGGTCAACTGATGTCCAGTGGATTGCGCCACTCGAGCATGCTCTATGTCATATCTTTCGTGCAATCATAAACAAAATTTTGCCATAATAATTATTTAATTTATAAGTTTGAAGTAAAAAATATTAAGCATATGTACCATTATTGATTGAAATTATCATCTGTCCAAATATATGAAACATTGTGTGACGATCCGAAATTGGCACCCTCTAAATCTGACAATAAACCACACATGTCTGACCCAAAGCGCACTGATTGCAGGTAATCATGAGAAAGAAAAAAGAGGGCGAGAAGAAAGAGAGAAGAAATAAGAAGAGAAAAGAAGAAGAAAAGAAGAAGAAAAGAGAAGAAAAATCAAAACAATACAGAATCTCACATCGCAACGGAATAACTTATAATATAGATCAATAATCTTTACAAAGGAAAACTGTAATATACATAAATCAATATCAGAGTACACAATAAATAATCATCAGCTTGGATAGTTATAATAACATGCCCTCACTAATGCTGATAATTTACAACAACAATGCAAAGCAATGCGGCGGAATAATAAATAGATATGTGTATACGACATGAAGATCTCCAGCTTGTCTGCTGAAGCTCTAAAAGCACCAAATCTAAACTTGTAAATATACTCGGTTTTACACGAGCATTGAAAAGAAAGAACGTCCGGATCAGTCTGGTAAACCAGCGTGAGTAAAAACACCTCAATTGAATTTCTAAAGTTATCATAACTTTTCCATTATCAAAACAAAAGGTATCACGTAAGACACACCCACATATAAATACGGATGGGTTTTTCCCTTACGATTACCAAAACCTTTTCATATCAAATCAAGTTATATTATTGTAGTGTCTATTATACAAATAATAGATTAAACAGCTGAAATTGTTACCATTATTAAATTCCAGCAATACTAGGCTCTATAAACAAAACCGCAAGTTCGTAGTGGATTTTGGATTCCATACAAATGACTAGGTAAATGGACTACCTTTTCTAACCAACATAGTACACCTCTAGAGGGATGTACCTAGGGAGTAGATACTGCTCGCCTGAACCAACTCAAGACCGACCTACCCATATCTGGATAGTACCGAATATGTCATCATTCTGGTCGTTACCGACCTTTAATTCGTGGCAACGAGCATGCACAACAAAAATTAGATACACGACGTCATAGCGTGTAAAGATATATCTATAAGAGTGATGACATCTCCTAATTGAAAGCAACCCACTTAGCCTTGCTGCTTCTATCCCTTTTTCGGTCATTTTCTAGGGAG
The DNA here is from genome assembly GCA_030765085.1 of Allium cepa. Lineage (NCBI taxonomy): Eukaryota > Viridiplantae > Streptophyta > Magnoliopsida > Asparagales > Amaryllidaceae > Allium > Allium cepa. The sequence continues at coordinate 447,297,640 of CM060935.1, read as the reverse complement.
TGAGGCCAAAGATGTATCGTTTACCTTTCACATAACACATATCATATATCACATATCACATAACTTTGAACGCATATTGCCATTACTGTTGACTACTAATCGCCTTCCATAATGATACAACCCTTGAGCTCGTACATCCCAAGGAGAGTGTTAAGCTAAGAAAAGTTCCATCTTCGCTACCACTAATGTACTTTTGTAAATACCAATGTACGTAATCATAGAAATGCAATGTCAGACACTCGTCCATATAAGTTATCCAGGAACATGACAAATCGAAGGCACTTTCCTACAACATCCTGTTGGGAAATCCCTATGATTAATAGCGAATAGTCCTTGCATTGGATGTTTCATAACGAAGAAACTACCGCTACTCTATGTATATAGAAATTTTAAACCTAAATGATCAGCAAGCAGTCCTTCACTATGAAAATCCTAAATATCAATATCAACGACCAACCTTCACAATCATCGTATATATGTTGGTCCGAAGTGGTTTTCAGATAAATCTGATCCCGGTCTCTTTGCACCAATAACGTAAAAGCGTTTCTCAACTTTACACAGAAACTAAGTCTCATAGATTTATCACATCTCCAACTTTCAACTTGTTTATCCTTCGACCAAGAAGGAAGCTCGATAGATTGGAGTAATCGCTCTGCACTACACGAATCAACATTCTCAACACAAACGGTAATCAAACCTACACATCCAGTTATGTACTAAGTGTACGACTAATTAGTTTCATCATAAGGTTGAGAAACTAAAATAGCCAAATTTGATAATTGGTTATTTAACTATCAAAGTAAGAAACAAAATCTAGCACTTAAGTAGTCACTAGGCCTAATTTTTATTAATCTTTTATAATTCAAAACACATCCTAATTATTCACTTCAAAATATCTTCAAAAAGATAATATTCACAACCATTTCACTTATTGGATATTTGGAAAACATTTTCATATACTTATTTTAATAATAAGTAAGTTCACAACTTATTTTATTTTCAAAGCATTTAAATTCCCTTTCTATAATATCACTTTCCAAAATATCCTTTTAATTCAAAAGATTATTAACTATCCAAAATCGTAAATATAATTCTCTAGTCAAATTCATACTTCTACATACTTAATTTAAAGGATTATTCACTGTCCAAAATCATGAATATAATTCTCTTACCAAATTCATTACTTCCACACATTTAATTTAAAAGATTATTCACTGTTCAAAATCGTGAATATAATTCCTTTAATAAACTTTTATATTTAACTTATCAAATTAAATTGATTTCAGATTTATAAAACAATGTTCATAAATTCCATTTATATTTAATAAACTTACATATACAAAATTCATTTAATAGCTCCTTGGAGTGAAATTGATGGCACTTCTTTCTCTTTTTCTTGCTCCAGAGCTTCCCGAACTTGCTTTCCCCTTCCAAATGGTTCGACCTCCATGGATTCCAACCTCTCCTCCATCATTTCTTCCATTCGTAGATGCTAAACCATGTTTTAATGGTATTCTAAGGTCTTTGGCAAAGTTTGGTTGCGTTTGGAGTTTATTTGATATGATTTGAAAAAGTTAGTAAGGAAAAGAGAGAAGAAGAAGCCATTAAGGAGAGATTCAAGGAGGAAGAAGAAGGTAGAAATAGTTTGAAAAAAGTGAGAAAGTGGTTGGTATTTATAGAAAAAAATGAAGTGGTAAGTTACAAAAATACCTCTTTACCAAATTACCAAAATAACCTTACTTACTTTTTAAGCAACCTTATTTTTTTAACACTTAACATCATATTTTAAATCATTACTTTATGTTATTTTTACTTAAATATTAAGTGAAGAAAGTAATAATTATGTTTGTTTGATTTTATGTTTTACTATTTGACTTTTTTTATTTTTTGTCTTTTTATGCTTACTTTTTATTAATTATATTCTAGAATTTTCTAAGTATGTTTAGTAAAAGTAAACTTGATTAGTGAATTAATTAATACTTATATTATTTGAATATATGTTTCCATATAAGAAAATAAAGGAGCGATAACGTTGCGACAACTTTTAATCAAAAAAACGTTGATTTTCAACTAAATGTTTTACGTTCACATTTTGACGTTTTAGTTAAATTATTTATTTATGTAAACAAAATTTAAAAATAAATTTATATATTTCTATTTAAAAATATAAACATCAATAAATTAATTAAAATAATTTATCTAAGCATTGAAACTTACTTTTCTGAAATCAACATTTTGTCACCTTTGTCGATATATGCAAATGTTATTATTTTTATGTGTACTTCTTTTTCCAAATCCTATCTAATATTTTTTGAATCATATAACATTACATATTTTATATTTAAAATCACTTTAAATAGTATATTTTAAAGTGGTCAAATTTTGGGTCGTTACACATTGCCTTCCTCATCTTCCGGCTCGACAACGTGCGTCACTGTGAAGACCTCAGCCATTATAGCCTCCCGATTGTACTTCATACGCCGTTACAAATAATGTTAAAAATATAATTAATGAACAATGTTAACTAACAATGTTACAAATATGATTAAATAATGTTACATCTGTTTATAAACGCAATCGCTAAACTTATCAACTCTGTCGTGATGTTACTGAAAGGATTTAGATCCACCACGGTGCGAAGTAGAATTTTTATTCCTTTTTGCACGGTTTCGTGCTGATAATTCCTATAAATTTAAAGACATGTTTAATTAATTTAATGCAGCTAATATACGAAATTTAAACAAATTATAATAACAATATGAAATTAGATAACTTGCTTTTATTTTAGGGGTTTCCCACAGCTGGTGAAATTCGGCCCAAACATCGGCGCTCATCAACGATGGTTTCTTTCTCGCATTCTTTACTTTGGAGAGGGTGTCTCTATAATTTTTCTGCATCCTCTAGTTTCAGTGATTTACAAACACGTCCATATCCTGCGGATTGATACAGATGGCAGCCTGTATACTGAAATTAATTAGAATTATGTACATTATATTATTTTAAACAAATTATAAATTTAAATTTACCATCAGGTCGACCTATATAGCGTTCTTAACATGATTTGGGATGTCATCCCAATAAGGTCAGCATCCGGACATCCGACACATATAGGCCTTCCTGGATACCTATAGGATGTAGTCGGAAGGCTCAACCTCAAAACCCATGTATAAATTTTAATGTAGGAATTTAATTAGTATAATTTCAAATATTAAAACAAGCAAAAATTTTGGTACTAACCCCGCACACTTAGGGACAACCTCCGCCACTGGACGTGCACACCCATGCCCAGAGAAGGAGAAGGCTATGAAGGCTGAGATCTGTTGGAATGTCTCCAGAAAGGCATATCTGCTATAAACAAATCATTTCACGTAGTGATAAAATATATCTATGACAATCCGGAATTTTTGGATATGTGAAATTGAAATATTTTATTAATTTTAAATATTTAAAAGTTAGTTTAACCTGAATTTCAAATATCACTATTTATTTGGCAATTAAAATTATTGGATGTAATTATTGAAGCTGGGTAAATTATTTGAATCTTCAGTTTATGATTGTTAAAATATTTTAAAGGCTTAGAAAATTCATATTGATCATACTGAAGGTAATAGAACCTTTAAAATTGAATTGGAAAGTGATTTGTTCAGTTTTGAATTTATATTATTTAAATTGAATTTAAAAATAGCCTTCCGAGGCACGGTCTTAGAATTCGATGAAACCAGTTCCATTGGATCCGTAATAATGTAATATTATCGGATTCCAAATTCCGTAGTGTTTGGAGTTGTTGTGTGAGCATACGATAGGTAAATGCGCTGAAATTATATCGAAATTTAATAAAAATAACTGGTCCAAAAAGCTATCTTCTCCATACGATCGAGATAGGGCTTGAAACCTTTTCCAGTGCTTCGAAATAGGGGTATAAACTTATAAACGTCAAACAACACACCTCGATTGGAGATCGAGATTGTGAGTTGTGGAAATCGGGATGATTTGAATTTGAATTTAAATATAAATAATATTAATACATCCATGCACTGTGTCAAAATAGACGTAAGGAAATTTCAAACACGTGTTCTTCTTCATAGAACACGCGTCTCTTTTGAAAATAAAATAAAAGAAGGTAAATAATCGATCAGAGAGGTTTCTTTTCAAACAGAAGAAAAATCAAACCAAATAGACAATGTCCTCTCCGGTTCTATTCTTTTCAAATCCATCAATTTCTCAAAAAAGGGAGGGGGTAGATCCCGATCCAAATTCAAAACATGAGGGGAGAGGTCGCGATTTTTAGTCGTGCGGCGAAGTGAGGTTCGGGTTCGCATTGATGTTCGATTGCGTGTCGATCTAGAGCTCTGTTGTTCTGTGCTCGGGGGAAAGGAAGGGACGACTTCGATTCACATCGAAACCAGATCTCAATCTAGTTTGAGGGGGAGAGGCTCGAAGCTAAGGTTTCGCATCGAGCTTTGCTTTGGGTTTCGCGGAGGAGGAGGTCGAGGTGTCACAGGGAAGGGTAGGGAATCGTGGTTGCTGCGTACATGGTGCTGTTGTAGTGCGACCTGGCAGCATCGTTGAGGGCTAGGTGGCAATTTCGGGAGGGTGCGGTGAGGTATTTTTCTTTATTTATTAAATTTGCGTATATATACACACGTAGAAGGAAGGATTTTTACAGAAAGATGGTTTTTATTTTTTTAAAAGGAAGGGGGGACTGTTAGAAATCATTTTTTTTACAGTAAAGGCATAAAATAGTCCTATTTCTAATTTAATATATATATATGTGTGTGTGTGTGTGTGTGTGTGTATGTATGTATGTATGTATGTCCACATGCATGTTTAAAGTTTATAAAAGTTGGATTTTTTTTAAAAACCCATATGGATTATTTTCATATGTAGTTGGAAATGAATAAAAGTAAGATGTAATTTACTAAGCTATGTTAAAATAATTTATCAAGGTGTTTAATTTATTTAAATAACTCATTTAATTATTTTATAAATTGTTAAAGGAAGATTAGTTAAGACTAAAATCTTAGTTAATTAAATTTATTAAATGAAATTATTTGCTCGATTAATTCAAATGCTAACAAACTGTACAATGTTATACAAGGTCTGAAATCATGAAGAAAGTAGTCGAGATGGAAATGGATTTGCAAACATCAAAAATCAAGGTGAGCTAATCTCACTAGTCTGGATTGTTATTTAAATTTAAATATTTGGTTGAATGATTGAATTGATTGGATGTATTATGTTATATAGTAGTGTATATATATATATATATTAAAGTGATTGATTTCTCGCATTATATAGCGAATGAGACCCTATGCGTCCCGCATAATAGCGGATGACCACGTATACCGCGATATCCCACCTCAAAGTGGGATTGGTATTTTTATATTTTGCTAACATCTATGGATGCAGGGAAACAGGCTAGAGGGATCCAACTGGATTCCTCAAAATTATTTAGATTGTTTAATATTCTATGATATGGTTTATTTGATAATCTGTGATAAATTAGATTGGTAATTGAAATATTGGATGACATGGTTTGATTGAATATATTTGGCTATACTAAGTTATTAAAAATATATGTATATATTGGATTTTTGAAGGGAAATAAAAAGGAGAATTTTTAAAAGTAAATAATTATAGAGGTTTGGAAAAATGAATTGGAAAAGGATAAAAGTTGATTTTTAAAATCTAATAAGTAAATACAAGTTTGGGAAAGGAGATTTTTTAATAAATGAGAATAAGTGGATTTTTAAACTTAAGTGATATTTAAGGATTAAATTCAGAATTTAAATGGTTCAAGTAGAAATGAAACAAGAATTTGAAATAAACAAGAAATTGTTATTTTCAATTTAAATAAGATTTTAATTCATTATTAAGAAGTTAAATATGAAATTAATGGGTTTTAAAAATAAATTTTAGTAAGTAAAGGAAGTTATTTTTAAATGGGTTAAATTTTGGAAATTGATTTGGAAATTGATTTAGTGTTTGAAACTGTGTTTAAAAGAAGGATGAGACAATGAGATTTATAATCTGGATTTATAAATTGAAATAAGATGTCAGTGGATGTTTGGAAGTATAAATTCACGATGAAATTTATAAAGGAATGGGCAATTTGTTTTAAAAATAAATAGTGGTTTATTTTTAAAAAGGTGTGAAAGAAAAGCGTATTTCCCTGAAAGCCAAGTATGTTTTCAAAGCAGATTTTTAAGTATAAGTTGAAAGTTTTAAAGTCGTTTAAAGAAATGTTTTTAAGAAATTATTACTTAAGTTGTTAAAATTTTATAGGTAAATATTTATTAAATTAGTTATAGTAGTAATTATTTTAAAAGGTTAATTGGCATTATGTTTTAATAAGGTAATTATTAATATTTAAATTTTATAAAGTAATCTTATTTTAAAGATAGCTTGGTTAAAGTTATATTTAAAAACTTGTATAGAATTTCGTTACTCTTATTTTAAAATTTAGTTTGGCTTAACTTTTATTTTAAAAATTAGTTTATATTTTATAAAGTAGTTTTATTTTTAAATAAAGGGTTTAAGTAGTTTTAATTTAAATGTTTTAAAATATAATTTAAAATAAAGTGATTTAAATTATTTAAAAATCTAAAGTGTTAGTACTTTGTGATTTTCAGTGGAAATAGAAAATATTTGGGAAATTTATTCCGTAAGAGAAAGGTGGTTTGAAACTATGTTCAGAGGGTTGAAGTATGGAAAATAGCTCGCGAAGTTATTTTGAAATAAATAATTTGGAAACTATTTAAATTTGATGGTTGTTTGTGAATGTTATTTGATATTTAAATAACCGACTGTCAATATTGGCCAATGCGTCGATCGTTTAGAAAAGACCGGGATCAGGATTAATTTTCCAAAAACCACTTCGATCCGGTTTGAACGTTTTCATGCGGAAGACAGGAACTTGGAGTCGAAGATGGAGCAGTGAAGTGCAAGGGTAATCACTACTAATCCTGAGTGTGATGCCAAAATGGATTTAGTAGGAGTAGTGACTTCGGTTCTGTTCGAACCTGGAACGGACTTGTATGGAGGAATGCTTTCAGAACATAGTCAGGAGGACGATGAGCATTCTAAGTGAATGTGTGCTAAAAAGGTAACGCATAGCCTAAAGCCTCATTAATCGGGAATGGCTAAAACAAGGAAAGTGCACACAAGGCCTAGTGGCTAGCAACCAATTAGGGTAAGGCCACCCCTGTCTAGATGTCTCTTTATATTCGGTTGTGTGGGCGGTTGCTGATCTCAACCGCGGGATGAACTTATTCGGACTATCCAGTAAGGGGTAGCTCCGGTCTTGTGATACAGGGGTTCAGGGTGGATCCTCGGTACAGTGATCTAGACCACGTACTATGATGGGTGGTACCCCATTAGCCCTGCCATTGGTGGAAATCCATTCTCCCTACGAGCCTTTACGATTTTGTTTGTATACCTATTAGCTGGAATTTAATAATGTAACAATTTCGGCTATTTGAATAAGTATTTGTTTATAGCCACTACTATAATATCAGAGGATTTTATAAGAAATGTTTTGATTATCGTGAGGTAAAAACCCGGCATGTTTATTTGTGGCACGGTCTTACGGGATACCTTTGATTTCAAAGGATTTTGAAAACTTTAATAATCCAATTGAGTGTATTTTCTCACGCTGGTTTTCCAGACCGACTCGGGTGTTATTTAACTATAATTCTCGGGTCAGACCGAGTATTATAGAGTACAAAATCTGGATGGACTACTGTGGAGCTCAGGAGACGAGCTGGATGGCGAGACGTACTTCCGTACTTGATTATTATTCCGCTGTGTAAGGACATGTTATTAAACTATATGGATTTGATGAAATGATTATTGTACTCTGAGAAATGTATGTATATATGATGATATGGATTCTTTGTATTTAAAGTCGATGTTATATATCATATTTTATTCTGCTGCGTCTGTGAGATTCTGATATTGTTTTGTATTTCTTCTTCTACCTCCTTCTTCTTTAGCCGTAATGGTTCGATTTTCCAGCATTCGATTGTTCGGCATTTGATACAATGGCCGTATAAATGTCGATTTTCGGACGTCGAAAATTCGGGTCATTACAATATCATTTCATATAATTCAAAAAACAGAACAATATATAGCTCACAACATAGTCATCATTATAGGATCGATTTCACCCTGGGGGGTGAATAAGGTGATACTAACAATAATAAAAATTAATGCGGAAATATATATAATAATTGCAGCACATATAATAGCAAAATAATAAAACAAGAAATAAAATAACACGTATTTACCCAGCTTCGGCAAAACCATACGTGCTGCCCCCAAGGTTTCTACTAGCAATTAAGTAGTCAAACACTTACACACTTAAACTTGCGACACCCGCTATCGACTAGCCTAACTCGATGCTCAAAACCCTGCCACAACTCAGCCACTGAGTCGCGAATTCTCGAACTACATCGCTGTAGTTCGTAACCTAGTTACAAAACTAGAAATTCACCAAATTTTAAGTAAATTACAAATGAACTAAAAAGACTTAACAAAACCATATACATATACATACACACACACATACATATATATTTAGGCCCAAATATCAAATAATAACAGCCGGCCCATAAACATATAAAGATGCCTCCCTTTGTTCCCTTTTACTTTACTTCGGTCGACTAGCTTCGTTGCTTTGTAATGTCTGCTTCGTTCCTCTTTTAGAACATTAGGGCTTTGTGAATTGAAGTTGTCGATTGAAATTTATGCTTTGATTGAAGTATGCATTTGCTTTGGATTTCCTTGTTAACCAAATGCTGCTTCGTTTGCTAATGACTACTGCAATTTTGTCGAGATTGAACAATGCTTTATACTGGTATGTGAATTGCCTTTTTTGAATTTTTATTATTCTCGACTTGATTTGAGTTTTATGATTTATTGCTTTCGGTATTGCTTGAACTCGAATTCGATTCGAGTTATAAATTTTTTTCCAATTTAAGAGTATACTCTGGACTTTTGTCTTGAACTCAAATAAGGTAATTGCCGATGATGAACTGGGTTTATATAGGGAACAAATCCCTTAGTTTATGTTCGTATAATTTCGGTTTGAATAATTCGTGATTTTGTTTTCCGCGTTGATTTTTGATCATGCGATTGTGGTGATTCTGACTTATTCATTAGATATAAGTTACTCCTTATATTTATGATGAATTCGAATCTGCCCCGTTCTTCACTGCTATGACTTTGGCATCGTTCGATTTTTACTTGAACAGTTTGAGTTGGTTCCATTCATTACTGCCAACGAATTGTTTAATATTTCATTCGTTGTTCCATATGACCTCTGATTGAATTTTATCTCAGCCTTGACATTCTTAATCCACTGTACACATGACTATGTCTGAAGCTCCATTGTATATATTCATGTTTAAAGCATTGTGACTTTGTTCTGGTTGGAGTCTTCATGTGTCAACACTATGTTATTGCAGTTTTGTTCCATGTTTTCTGGTTCCATATTGAAGTCTTTATGGATTTGCATTTCTGAAATGTTTTGACTTGAATTTTGGTTGTCGGTCCTCAATTCTGGTTGCTTGTTGAGTTGTTTTATTAAAGTGGGTCTTCATATGTAGCTGTTTTGGTTGAGGCTTCATGTATGGTGGTTTATATGTGGTCATTGAAGTTCGGCTCCATTTTGAATGCAGGTTGCTCTTGAATTCTGAATGCATGCGGTATGTTGGTGTCATGTTGCAGTTGGTTTGGGTTGGATTCTGTTATCAGTTGTGCCCGAAACTACATGTTGTATGAATGTGACTTTGCTGTTGCATATTTCCAATCGGTTGCTTTATACATGGTTGCATTGTCCATGGTATTGAACTTGTGTATCACCATATATGTACATACATACATATGTATATGTGTATATATGTGTTGTCGATTGTGCTGCATACATTGTATTGTGTGACTATATCTATTTTGGTCTGGCTTCTTTGATGACCTTATTATATGTTGAAGGCTGAGTTTGTTTGATTCCATTGCTTCAAGTTTGTGCAATTTATTTTCAACTTTGTTGCATATATGTAACTAAGTTTGTATGTTCCTTCTGGTGTTCACTACATACATTTGAATCTGATTTATTTTGGAGTGGTCTGATCAGGATGAACTTGTTCGATGGACTGGATTCACTTGTGTTGAGTCTTCATTTCATATGCATTCATCTCTAGCTCAATTGTGTTCGAGCTTGTTCCAGTCACTGAAACTTGTACTTGACCATTCTATTTTTATTTTTCGTATTGCACCTGAGTTGAACCCAGCTTTGGCTTGGGTTTGACCTTGTGCTTACATGTCCCTGCAATTTTAACAAGTGTATATCTATGTGCATGGCCTCGTATCATGTACAGTGATACACTGATCATATCACAAGTTGTTCATGTATGATGAATTCAAAAGAAATGATGATGAACAACCCAAATAATTGAGGCAAATAATATTTTCAAAAACACACATTTTATTTTACACTGCAAAAATATTTCTTTTTCAATTTTACTCCGTCAGTGTTTATTTTTCAGATAATTCAGATGCTCGATACAAACTGGAATATAGTTGAAGATAAATACGAGTGAATGAGTGATATGTAGTGACGTGAACATTGTAAATTGAAATTTGTGATGTAATCGAAATTTAATGTAATTGAAATTGTGTATATATAGTGAAAGCTCAAATTTATACTATTCACAATTGTAATAATATTTTTTTTTGAATAAAATATTTGTTTGAATGTTAAATTATGTGTTATTTATTTTATTCAACAAATATTTATTATTATGTGAAAAATAAAATAGTACAATAGCAAATACGTTTATATATATATATATATATATATATATATATATATATGTAAATTATCATCAAACAAAAACAATATACTAGCATATTCAACAATCTCCCCCGTTTTATGATAACAAACATATATTTAAGATTTTGAAATTATTAAATGTATTAGGTCATTGATGAACTCTATTTGCTCCCCCTATTTGAATGCTCTCTCTCTACAACAAAAGCTCCCCCTTCATTTATGCATGAAAATAACTAAAAATAAGCAAATGAACCTAGATGAGAATATGCAAATAAAAAATGAAATATTTGACCTTTATTTACCAAAATCTTAACTTTTATCTCCCCCTTATGTTATCAGCAAAAGAGTAATAGAATTAGAAAAATAGAGATAAAGCGATAGATATTAATACAACATCAATACCTAATCGAGTATAAATATTAAATTTCAAAATCAAACACAAATCATAAATACTCTATTAGGTGCATATTCTACTTTAGAGTGATAGGGGTGATGTCGGTAAAAAACCATATAATAGTGTCTATTTGTGGTATACTTATATCTAGAATTTGAATATCTACTAACCATTCCTAACCGTTAGACCTTTTAAATGAGATTAGTAGTATTCCCAATTTATATAAAAAATGAATTTCAAGTATCTTCTAACCACGCATAACCGTGAGGACTTTTAAATCAGATTAGAATCAACTTGTCTGTTTAATAATCGATTTTGATATGTGTTCCATACGTGCATAACCGTGAGGACTTTTAAATGAGCATGAAAGCACATATATGAATATTCCAAGTAATTCACTCACGCATAACTATGATGACTTTTAAATGAGAGCGAATACTTTGAATGTTTTTATTGCTAACAAATAAAATAAAATAAAAATGAATAATTTCCCATTTAAAATATTATATTTTGACATACTATATTGGATTTTGATGAGTGATGGTCTGTCATGACCCGATTTTTCGACGCTCGAAAATCGACATCAATACTTCCACTGAATTTAAATGTCGAACAATCGAATGCTGGAAAACTAGACCGTAAGAGAAAGAAGAAGGAGGTAGAAGAAGTGAAACAAAACAACATTAGAATCTCACAATCGAAGCGGAACAATATATAATAGATAAATGACTGATCTTTATACATAAAGAACTATATCTATTTTATACATTACATCATCAGAGTACAACACAATAAATAGAAAAATACTGGACAGTTATATCAACTTGTCCTCATAAAAGCTGACTATACAGCTTATACTGCACAGCGGAATATACGTCAAGTACGTGTGATACGTCTTGCCATCCAGCTCGTCTCCTAAGCTCCACAACATCCTATCCTGTATCCTATAATACTCGGTCAGACCCGAGCATTAAAGTGAAATAACACCCGAGTCAATCTGCAAAACCAGCGTGAGAAAACAAACTCAATTGGATAATTGAAGTTTTCAAAATCCTTTGAAATCAAAGGTATCTCGTAAGACCACGCCAAAATCAAACATGCCGGGTTTTTTACCTTACGATAACCAAAACATTTTCTATCAAATTCATCATATTATAATAATGTCTATTGAAAATAAAGTAGAATATAGCTGAAATGCTTGCATCTCACATTCCAGCATAGTTGGGCACAATCAAAATCGTACAGGCACTTATTGGAGATTGGATTCCATACAATGGCAGGGCTACTGGGGTACCACCCGTTACAGTACCTGGCCTAGATCAGAGTACCGAGGACCTCTCCCGATCTCCTGCAACACAAGACCGGAGCTACCTCTTACTGGATAGTCCGAATAAGATCACCCTGCGGTTGGGATCAGCAATTTCCCACACAGCCGAAATCCGAAAGGGACAACTAGACAGGGTTGACCTTACCCTAATTGGGTGCTACCCACTTAGCCTTGTTGCACCTCCCATGTTTTAGTCATTCCCAGTTAATGAGGCTTGAGGCTATGCGTTGCCTTTTTAGCACACATTCACTTAGAATGCTCATCATCCTCCTAATGATGTTCTATAGCATTCGTCCATTCAAGTTGCCCTGGGTCTGGACAAACCGAATCACCGTCTTCATCATCTTCACAGTATTCATTCACAAACGTTCAAACCGGATCGAAGTAGTTTTCGGGTAATTAAACCCGATCCCGGTCTCTTCAAAACGATCAGCGCATTAGCCAATATTGATAGTCAGTTATTTAACTATCAAATAACATCCACAAACAATCCATCAGGCTTTAATAATTTCCCAAATTATTTATTCAAAATATCTTTATAAGATTATTTTTCTACACATCAACCCTTCTGAAAATAGTTTTCAAATCACCTTTCCCTCTCGCAGAATAATTTCCATCCAATTGTTTATTTCCACTGAAAATGCAAAATTTTATTGAATTTATATTTTAAAACAAATTAAATCACTTTACCCAAAAATATACACTTAATACGTTTGAAATAGAACTACTTAAATCACTTTATTCAAAATATTAGTTATAACGTTCTATAATAATTTTCCAAGAAAAACTTTAGCCAAAACTGTTTTTAAATAAATCTATTGTACAAAGTATAAAACTAATAATTATCTTTTAAATCGTAATACTAATTTAACCTTTAGAAATAATTACAAATATAATAAATTTAATAAATATCTACTTTAAAAATTTTAAAACAATTTTAGATAATAAATTTCTCTAAGGACATTCTTCTTTTAAAACATCTTTTAAAACCTCTAATTTACACTTAAACCTTCTTTTGGAAATATACTTAGCTTTTAAGGAAAAATACAATCTCCCTTCCAATACAACCGTCTTATCATTATAAATCATTCTCGATTTATTTCCAGTTTAATTTACGTCCCAATCCCGTAAATTTATTTTCCACACTTTTTAAAAATAAACCACTATTTATTTTAAAAAAAATCAACCTTTCCTTTTAAATCCCACCGTGAATTTATAGTTCCAAATTATCCACTGGTAAATATTCACTTTATTTATAAACCCTGTTTATAAATTCCATAACCTCATTCTCTTTGGAAATACTATTTCAAATACTTAATCGATTTTAAAATAAATTCTCTTAATTAAATTCCCCATAGAATTTATTTCTCGATTTATTCAAAGTTTATTTCAAAACCCATTAGTTCCAGATTCACTTCTTAATTATGATTTAAAATCTTATCTAAAACTGAAAATATCAATTTCATGCTTTTTTTCAAAATTCTCCATTTATTTCTTCCCAATAATTTAAATCTTGAATTTAAAATAATTTCTTTAATTCTTAACACTATAGCTTAAGTCCTCAAATTCATTTATTCCCATTTATTCAAAAATCTCTTTTTCCATACTCAGAATTTATTCAATAAGATTTTAAAATCAAACTTTTATTTCTTTTCCAAATTCATTCTTTTGATTTATTTTACTTAAAATTTCTCTCTTCATATCTCTTTTCAAAATCAAATCATTTATATTTTTGATATCTTCAAATACCTTAAATATGTTTAGCAAAACCCATAACATTCATTACTTTCAATTTCCAATATAATCTATCACAGATAATCAAGCAATCATAACGCAGATTATGAAAAAAAATTCAACATTTTAAGGAATCCAGTTCGATCCCTCCAACCTGTTTTTCCCTACATCCACAGATGTTAGTCAACAAATAAAATACCAAATCCCACTTCAAGGGGGACATCGCGGTATAAAGGGTCATCCGCTATTATGCCCGCATAGAGTCTCATCCGCTATATAATGCGAGAATATCAATCATTCCAATATAAATATACTACTATATATAATATCACATCCAGACAGATAATAGAACATCAATTCAAGCAATCAATCCACTAATTTAAATTTAAACTATTTAAATTAACGGTAATCCAAATGAGTGAGATTAACTCACTTTTAATTTTTAATTTGCAATCTGATCCACGCCGGCTTGATTCTCCACGATTTTAGACCTTGTATAAACATTATATGGTTTATTAATATTGGATCTAATCGTACTGTCTATTAGCATTTAATAATTCAATTGGCTAATAATTTAAATGATAGTTTAACAAATCCTAGTTTACATTTTCCCTTTTCTCAATTTATATATTTTATGACAGGTAATAAATATGCCCTAATTCTCAAATAAATATATTAATTACCCCAATAGTTAACTGGTTCATACATATCATTATCATTATATATATTTTTTGATATATAGAAACTTTGTCTTACCGTCCATTAATTTCCTAATATATATATATATATATATATATATATATATATAACAGAATTATTTATATCTGTTGTAAATTTTTCTTTTCTATCCATTATTTTTTTATAACACCCGAAGTTCAAAAATTAAGTTAGAGCTAAATAGACAAATACCTTTACTGACTCGAAAACCTCCACAACTAGCCACCGCAACCTCCCAGTCAAGACAACCTCGATCCACCCTCACTTCGATCCATGAACCACGTTGCCGACTCCTTCCAACCGTCGAACACTGCAACAATGATTCACTTCGTACCCATCGATTCTCCAAAATGCCTATGCACTTGCGCTCACTTTCGCTAGCTCCCATCGAACGAGAGACAAATGCCACCCAGCGACCACCTCGTGTGCCTTACTCAAAAATCGTGACACTGTCCCCCGATTTCAATCGATTTCCACGACATGCGTGGACCGATTCGTCCTTCACTCACCACATCAATCGAACCATAGTCAAAACCGCCTCGACTCAAACTGGGGAACCTGCCATCTGCCACCGAGCCTACCTACAATCGCATAGGGTTGAAGATGAAACTCGTAGGAGCTGAACAACACAACCCTTTTCGATTTTTCGTGAGCCATAGGATTTCTATTTTTCTTTTTCTTTGATTTATCTGGAAATCTATTCCAAAAGGGTTGCTATTTCAATTTGAACGGGAGAGGAGATTTATGCCATTGATTTTGAATGGGACCAAGTATATTTTTGATCTGGCTTCCATTTCTTTTTCAAGCTTTTATTTCTTTTCCTCCGCTAAATAAAAAGAAGGAGAAGGGGACATCTGGTACGTGATTTGAAAAGGCAGGAGACACGTGTTTCTAAAGTGAAAAAAGAAAAAAGCATCGATGTGAAAATATTTAAATTTAAATTTTCTAAAAAATGTAGCTTAAAATCTCAACCACCTATCGAGGCATGCTGCTAGGCTTCATAATGTTATACCCCCTATTTTGAACGCAGTGGAAAAGGTTTCAATTCCTAATTCGATCGTATGGAGAAGATAGCTTTTTGGATCCAGTTATTATATTGAATTATCGATAGAGATTTTCAACACGTTTACATCTTGTACAGCTAAACGATAACTCCAAACTCTACAAATTTGACATCTGATAATAATACATATCACGGATCCTAATGGAACTAGTTTTGTCGAAATCCGAGACCATGCCTCGGAAGGCTATTTTTAAATATCAATTAAACGATATAATTTCAAAACTTAACAAAACACTTCCAAATTCAATTCTAAAGCTTTCGTTATCTTCAGTGCTATTAATATAAATTTTATAAGCCTTTGAAATATTTTTAACCAGCCCAAATTCCCAATTCAGCCAATTACCCAATTTCCAATTATTAAATTCAATAATTAAATCACCCAACACATAGTTATATTTGAAATTCAAGTTAAAGATTGACATTTAAATATTTAAAATCAATTAAATATATCAATTTCAAATATTTAAAAATCCGGGTCATCACATTCCTCCCTCCTTAAAAGAATTTCGTCCCAGAAATTACAAGTTAAGAAGAATGATCTATAACCCGTTTAACTATTTTTCTCAAACCCAAATAGTTTTTAAGAACTTCCCAAAACCAAATAGTTTTTAACAACACCCAAAACAATCTTTTTATTAAAAGCACTATCACTCTTACTAACTTCCTAAACTCATCCATAGGTTCCAAACAATATCACTTACTCAACCATTTCAGATTTTAATTTAAAACCAAATTTTAAGCTATCAAAATTTTCACCAAAATTTTTCTAACTCGTTAAATTATGAAAATTTTCGCTAGCGTCTCCTTTGCGCGGCTATATTGGTACGACTACAAAATGCCTCTACGGGCCCCCAGATTTCAAAAGAAAACAAAAGGCCAACTAGCTAGACCAGAAAATCATCAAATTTCATATCATAATTAAATACGTACCTTTTTTCGGGAAATTCAAATTTGTCTTCTGAAACCAAAACACCAATTTACCCTTTGCTTTTAATTACATGTATCCTATTTAGCAATAATATCCAGTCACAAAATTCAAAATTATTTTATTCATTTCCTTTCAAAATTTTCAATATCTATTTCATTCAAGCCCATATGATGTACACATATCATCCATATGCAATATCAAATCTGATCGCTCACTTGATCACACAATTTCACTTCCAAACTAGTATCGTCCACCCGACTTCCTAGTGCGGACTCAGATCTGGTTTCTTGATCAGAAACCGTCATTCTCCTTGCATAGCCATTCACTATGATTGAGAATTTTCAGAATCAATCAAAAATCCATATCCAGGGTTCACCATCGAAAATTGAGTGAAAAATCCCAACTCGGATCGGTATAACTACCTCGAAATTATGTGCTCGAATCTGGGTCAAATCGCTCTGCGAATAAAATAATATACGTACATCCTACGTATTTATCTCAATTTATTATTAGCTAAATCAATTTTATTTTTATTCATATTTATTTCGATTTTTATTCACCTATTCTCAATTATCCCATTTCACACTTTTCTTTTTACCCACTTTTATTAAATCTTCCTTCAAACATTGACTTAGTATATTCCTTAATTCCAAATTTACTTAAGAATTTCACCATCCATTTCTTAGGCTCAATATAAATAGTTTATGCATTTCTTATACTTATTTTCACTTCACCGGTTTGGTTTATATCTACTTCTATTCAAATTAGATCCTAAATTTCCATATGAATTCAATTTACCTTCCATTTTTAAATATTGAATTCTATCCATCTTATCTCAAACCATATTTAATTAACCATTTTTTTTAATTAGTTCCACTTACTAATTTATTTTAAATCTCAATGGATTCTATTTTCCAACTTTAATTATTTTTAGTCCACTTCGACTTAATTCCACAACTTCACTTTACTTACACAATTTAAATTAAATATCATCCCAATATTCATTTTCAATTCACTTGCTTACCCATTTAAATCAATAAGTTCCATCCACTAATTCATTTCTAATCAAATTCTATTTCAAATCTGTTCAACTTACTAATTTAATTAATCACTTCATTTCCAAATTTAATTATAAATCTCAATAAAATTTTATCTCCAACTTTTACTTCTTTTAGTTCCTACGAACAAATTCTACAATTTCACTTTATTTAACAGAATTCAAATTTGATTTCAATATTTAGTTTCAATTTCATTTAATTACAACCAATTAAATTTTCTCATTCACAAATTTATCTCCAATTTAATAAATTTTATTTCAATGACCATTTCAATTAGCTTACTTAGATTCATTTCCTCAAAATTCACTTTTATTTAACTTAATTTGGTTAAATCCCAATTCAATTCAAAGTTTAAACTTCCATAAGTTTTCCACTTATTTAAATTCCATTTGCTAACTTCTTTTAATTTACTTCATAAACTGGCTTACTTTCTAACTTATCTCGTTTTCACACTTATTTTAATTTAACTCTTCCTTAAGTTAGATTTTTATCCTTCAGATTTCAAATTTTATAAGTTATCAAACCCATTTGAATTTCCATAAACATTTTTAATTAATCTCCCAGATTTTAAAAAATTTCCGTAGACATAAAAAATCATTTTTGAAGTCATATACACCCAAAGTCATATTATTCTTTGCATTTCAAAATCAATCCAATTTTCAAACAAACGCCAATTCAAACATTCAGGCAGCAATTCCTCCCTTGGAAACTCGAAAATGAACATCGATGATGCTGCAGTCATCAACGAATTTATTTTCCAGTGACCAAAGTGAGTTTAGTGCTTTTATTCTTTCCAAAAACATTTCAAATATTTTAAATTCTAAATATCACCAGATTTCACATCCAATTATAAATATTTTCAAATAATATCCCCATTATTCCTCCAAAATCTTTTAAAATCATTTTCAAACCAAAATTAAATTAAATTTTTCCTAAATTCCAAAATTTCAAATCCTTTCAATCTATATTCAATTATTACCCAGGAATTTTTATCTCGTTTCAATTATAAATCACATTTATAATTCACATTTATGAATTCCATTCTGTTATATGAATTTATTTCCTTATCCTTTTATTATAATTTCGATTCCTAGTTCAGTTTCCACACAACAATTATAATAATTTAATATTATCACTTCCTAACAACCAAGCAACCATATATACTTATAACAATTTTTGAATTTTTTCCTTTTATATATATAAAAATAATTTGGGCAAAATTATTTCATTTACCCTATTTAAACAATATTATGTCAAATTGTTCGATTCAAGCGTTTAGAGATCCCTATCAATAACGTTAATTACTCGTATTAACTAGAATCCATAAGCCACTCAACAAACCGATCGACACAATTTAAAACCATTTTATATTCACTAACAAATACACGCTCATATCTATTAATACACTCAAACTCATTCTAGAGTAATATTGACTCTATCTTTAATGAGTAATCCCCACCAGAGCCAAGGTTCTCGCTTAACCTTCAGCTTTGACACCACAATGTCACGACCTGATTTTTCGATGCCCGAAAATCGACATCAAAATACGTCCATCGAATTTAAATGCCAACAATCAAATGACGAAAAACTAGACCGTAAGGGAAAGAAGAAGGAGGTAGAAGAGGAGAAACAAAACAACATCAGAATCTCACAATCGCAACGGAATAATATATAATAGATAAATGACTGATCTTTATATATAAAGAACTATATACGTTTTATACATTGTATCATCGAAGTACAATAGAATCAATAGCAAAATACTGGGCAGTTATATCAACTTATCCTCACAAAAGCTGACTATACAGCTTGTACTGCACGGCGTAATATACATCAAGTACGTGTGACACGTCTCGCCATCCAGCTTGTCTCCTGAGCTCCACAGCATCCTATCCTGTATCCTATAATACTCGGTTTGACCCGAGCATTATAGTGAAATAACACCCAAGTCAGTCTGGAAAACCAACGTGAGAAAACACACTCAGTTGGACAATTAAAGTTTTCAAAGTCCTTTAAAATCAAAGGTATCTCGTAAGACCATGCCACAAATAAACATGCCGGGTTTTTTACCTTAGGACAACCAAAACATTTTCTATCAAATTCGTCTGATATTATAAAGTGTCTATTGAAAGTAAAGTAGAATACAGCTGAAATGCTTGCATCTCACGTTCCAGCATAGTTGGGCACAATGAAAACCACACAGGCGCTTATTGGAGATTGGATTCTGTATAATGGCAGGGATACTGGGGCATCGTCCGTCATTGTACATGGCCTAGATCAGAGTACCAAGGACCCTTCTCGTTCCCCTGCAACACAAGACCGGAGCTACCCCTTACTGGATAGTCCGAATAAGATCACCCTGTGGTTGGGATCAGCAACCGCCCACAGAGCCGAAATCAGAAAGGGACATCTAGACAGGGATGACCTTACCCTAATTGGGTGCTACCCACTTAGCCTATTGCACCTCCCCTGTTTTAGCCATTCTCGGTTGATGCGGCTTGAGGCTATGTGTTGCCTTTTTAGCACACGTTCACTTAGAATGCTCATCGTCCTCCTGACGATGTTCTGATAGCATTCGTCCATACAAGTTGCCATGGGTGTGGACAAACCGTATCACGGTCTTCATCGTCTTCACGGTATTCATTTGCAAACGTTCATACCGGATCGAAGTGGTTTTTGGGTAATTAAACCAGATCCCGGTCTCTTCAAAATGATCAATGCATTGGCCAATATTGATAGTCGATTATTTAACTATCAAATAACATCCACAAACAATCCATCAGGCCTTAATAATTTTTCAAATTATTTATTCAAAATATCTTCATAAGATTATTTTTCTACACTTCAACCCTTTTAAAAATAGTTTTCAAATAACCTTTTCCTCATGCGGAATAATTTCCAACCAATAGTTTATTTCCACTGAAAATGCCAAATCTTATTGAATTTAGATTTTAAAACAAATTAAATCACTTGACCCAAAAATATACACTCAACATGTTTGAAATAAAACTACTTAAATCACTTTATTCAAAATATTAGTTATAAAGTTCTATAATAATTTTTCAAGAAAAACTTTAGCCAAAACTGTTTTTAAATAAATTTACTGTATAAAGTATAAATACTTATAATTATCTTTTAAATCATATTACTAATTTAACCTTTAAAAATAATTACTAAAATAATCAATTTAATAAATATTTACTTTAAAACATTTAAAACAATTTTAGATAATAAATTTCTCTGAAGACGTTCTTTTTTAAAACATCTTTTAAAACTTCTAATCTATACTTAAACCTTCTTTTGGAAATATATTTAGCTTTTCAGGAAAAATACGCTTTCCCTTCCAATACAACCGTCTTATCATTATAAATCCTTCTTGATTTATTTCCACTTTAATTTACGTCCCAATCCCGTAAATTTCTTTTCCACGCTTTTTAAAAATAAACCAATATTTAATTTTAAAACAAATCACCCTTTCCTTTTAAATCCCATCCTGAATTTGTATTTCCAAATTATACAGATAAATATTCATATTTTATTTATAAACCCTGTTTATGAATTCCATATTCTCATTCTCTTTGGAAATAGTGTTTCAAATCACTTAATCGATTTTAAAATCGATTCTCTAAATTAAATTCCCTACAGGATTTATTTCTCAATTTATTCAAAGTTTATTTCAAAATCCATTAATTCCTGATTCACTTCTTAATTATGATTTAAAATTTTATTTAAAACTGAAAATATTAGTTTCATACCTTATTTCAAAATTCTCCTTTTATTCTTCCCAATAATTTAAATCTTGAATTTAAAATAATTTCTTTAATTCTTAACACGATAACTTAGGTCCTCAAATTCATTTATTCACATTTATTCAGAAATCTATTCCCCATACTCGGAATTTATTCGATAGGATTTTAAAATCAAACTTTTATTTCTTTTTCAAATTCATTCTTTTAATTTATTTACTTAAAATTTCCCCCTTTATATCTCTTTTCAAAATCAAATCTTTTATACATTGATATCTTCAAATACCCAAAATATGTTCAGCGAAACCCATAACATTCATTACTTTCAATTTCCAATATAATATATCGCTGATAATCAACCAACCATAACACAAATTATGAAAAAAAATCAATATTTTGATGAATCCAGTTGGATCTCTCCAACCTGTTTTCCCCTGCATCCACAGATGTTAGTCAAAAAATAAAATACCAAGTCCCACTTCGAGGGGGAAATCGTGATATAAAGGGTCATCCGCTATTATGCGGGACGCATAGGGTCTCATCCGCTATATAATGCGGGAATATCAATCACTTCAATATATATATACTACTATATATAATATCACTTCCAGACAGATAATAAATCATCAATTCAAGCAATCAATCCAAAAATTTAAATTATTTAAATTAATGGTAATCTAAATGAGGGAGATGAACTCACCTTTGGTTTTTAATTTGCAATCCGATCCACACCGGCTTGATTCTCCATGATTTTAGACCTTGTATATACATTATATGGTTTACTAATATTGGATCTAATCGAACAATCTATTAGCATTTAATAATTTAATTAGCTAATAATTTAAATGATAATTTAACTAATCCTAGTTTACATTTTCTCTTTTCCTAATTTATAAATTTTATGACAGGTTATAAATATGTCCTAATTCTCAAATAAATATATTATTTACCCTAAAAGTTAACTAGTTCATACATATCATTATCATTATATTTTATATATATATATAGAAGTTTATCTTACTGTCAGTTAATTTCCTAACCTACATACATACATATATATATATATATATATATATATATATATAAAAGAATTACTTATATCTGCTATAAATTTTTCTTTTCTATCTATCGTTTTTTTGTTAACACCCAAAGTTCAAAAATTAAGTTAGACCTAAATAGAAAAATACCTTTACTGACTCGAACAACTCCACAACCAGCCACCGCAACCTCCCAGTCAAGACAGCCTCTCATCCACCCTCACTTCGATCCATGAACCATGTTGCCGACTCCCTCTAGCTATCGAACACTACCACAATGATTCACTTCGTACCCATCGATTCGCCAAAATGATTATGCACTTGTTCTCGCATTCGCGAGCCTCCCATCGAACGAGAGACGAATGCCACCCAACGACCACCGCGCACGCCTTACTTCAAAATAGCGACACTGTCCTTCGATTTCGATCGATTTCCACGGCATCCGTGGACCGATTCGCCCTTCACTCACGATTGCACATCAATCGAACCATAGTCGAAACCACCTCGACTCAAACTGTCGAACCTCCCATCTGCCACCGAGCCTAACTACAATCGCATAGGGTTGAAGACGAAACTCGTAGGAGTTGAACAGAACAACCCTTTTCGATTTTTCATGAGCCATAGGATTTTTTTTTCTTTTTCTTTGATTTGTTTGGAAATCGATTCCAAATGGTCGCTATTTCAATTTGAACGGGAGAAGATATTCATGCCATTGATTTTGAACGGGACCAAGTATATTTTTGATCTGGCTTCTATTTCTTTTTCAAGCTTTTATTTCTTTTTAACTATTGAATAAAAAGAAGGAGAAGGGGGACATCTAGTACGCGATTTGAAAAGGCAGGAGACATGTGTTTCTGAAGTGAAAAAAGAAAAAGTATCGATGTGAAAATATTTAAATTTAAATTGTCTCAAAAATTTACCTTAAAATCTCGACCTCCTATCGAGATGTGCTGCTAGGCATTCATAATGTTATACCCCTATTTCGAACGCAATGGAAAAGGTTTCGAGTCGTAATCCGATCGTATGGGGAAAACAGCTTTTTAGACCTAGTTATTATATTGAATTATCCATAGAGATTTTCAGCGCGCTTACATCTCGTATGGCTAAACAATAACTCCAAACTTTATGAATTTAATATCCGATAATAATACAATATTACGGATCCTAATAGAACTAGTTTCGTCGAAATCCGAGACCATGCCTTGGAAGGCTATTTTTAAATATCAATTTAAAAGATATAATTTCAAAACTTAACAAAACACTTCCAAATTCAATTCTAAAGCTTTCATTATCTTTAGTACTATTAATATAAATTTTATAAGCCTCTGAAATATTTTTAACCATCCCTGAATTCCCGATTAAGCCATTTACCCAATTTCCAATTATTAAATTCTATAATTAAATCATCCAATGCATAGTTATATTTGAAATTCAAGTTAGAGATTAACTTTAAATATTTAAAATCAATTAAATATATCAATTTCAAATATTTAAAATTCCGAGACGTCACATGGTTGTTAGAGATATGATAGAAATAGAGATGGTCATAGAATTTTTGCCAACAAAAGTTATTATAGACCTTGTTTAAATTTTTAAAGAAATTTACCAAATATAATGTCTTAAGTCATAAGATATGATTAATAACGAAACTCATCACTTTTTCAATCACTAGTTATCTTTTGATAATCAGTAGGGAGTCTGATTAGTTAATGTAGTCATTTAAGATCAAATCTAAATATAATTACAAAATCAAATTTTCTAAAATGACTAATCTGAAATGAAGTCAACAAAAACTATTTTCTGGAAAGGGTCTTATATAAAAAAATGTCTGCTAATTGAAAATCAGCTGAAATGAAAAATATGCAGACATTTTCTTTGAAAATGTAATGCAACTTATGAATGTCTCAATATAAAACTAGTTGCACTAATACTTTTTCTATCAACTAGACAACAGCATAATCTGCATCTAAAAAAAAACTTTTGAATCAAGGTTATCATAAGTTAGTTATCATAGACCAGACCATGAAGTTGCAACAAGTACCTTAAAATCCTTTTTATAGCTTTTAAATGAAATTCTTTTGTATTTTGAATTAAAACCATGCATATAAACAACTAGTGAACATAGTGTCAAATCTAGAACAAATATATCCACGTGTACCTAGAGTAGTCATCAACCAACACAAGACACTATCTCTTACCACCTAAAATTTCAATATCGTTAGTCCAAACGAATCTATATGAACTAGTTCAGAGACTCTAGAGGTACTTATAGTGTTCTCGGCATAAAAAGATAATTGGCCAATAAGTCAGAATCATAATCAACATTCATTTCCTTATAACATAACTGGCTGATTTAAATCATATTATGGTGTAGATTTTCAACATTTAATATATCGTTGAAGATAAATATATTGTTACCTATTTTACCTTTACTGATAATTTTTCAATGTTACTCATTGTGACTCTGCCACCTTTGTACTTAGCTAAGAAACTTTGATTTGTTGCCCGTCGTGTGCCTGGAATAGCCAGAATCTAGATAATACTGTTGTTGCTCCTTAGCTTATCACCACGCCTATACGAGAAAATATTTTTATGATCTATCTATTTTTGTAGGTCCATGATTGTTAGTAACAAATGATTTTGAAAAATATGTTTGAGTAGACCCAAGACAATTTATATTTGTTCCTTTTGGCACCTAGATTTGTTTGACTTTAAGGGAATTTATATTTGTGCCTTTAGGAACCCAAATTGGTATGGGTTTCACATGTTTGGGCCTATACCAACAATTTTTTTTGTTGTGTCCAATTTTTATACAAATTTTGCACTCGGATTTGACCTGATTAATTTTGCATATAACACGTTCAGATTGATTACATCCAAGTCCTTGTTTAACAGTATTAACATTTTGTTTCCCTAATAACATATTTAGCGATCTTTCTCCTTTTGATAATTTTCCTAAAGTCATAGACAATTGTTGGACATGAATTTTGAGGGATTCATTTTCATTCAATAACAAAGTGCACTTTTTAATAGAATTTTCTCTCCTCGTGTTTTCACTTTATTTTAAAATCAGAATTTCATTTTCAAGTGATTTATTTTTAATTTCTGATTTTTAATTTCTTCTTCGACTGATGGACACTTATCACACTTAGGGCTTTTATTTCCATAGTTTTTAACTAATTGGTCAAGATGCTTATTTAGTTGTATAAAACTATCTCTTTATGATTCAATTTTAGCGTACTTCTCCATAAGTCATTCAAAACTGCCATTTACTTCGGGAAAATATATAAGTAATTCCGAGTAAGTAAGTTTTGATACCCCGCTTAGCTCGTCATCATCACTATCACTTATTTCTCCTCGAAGGGTTTTTCTTTTTCTTTTTCACTGCCAGTGCTTTCATCACTTTCATCAGTTTCATCCCAAGTAGTTGTAAAACGTCTCCTTTCAGTTTCTTTCCTTGGCTGAGTCAATTATGAGGACAAATGGGCTTGATATGACCGAGTTTATACATTACCACATCAGAGTACAACAAAATTCATAACACACAACTGGACAGTTATCATAACCTATCCTCACAAAACTGACTATGTAGTAAATCAGACACAACGGAGTATTCATCAAATACGTGTGATACGTCTCGCCATCCAGCTCGTCTCCTGAGCTCCACAACATCCTTTCCTGTATCTATAATACTCGGTCTGACTCGAGCATTATTGTTAAATAACACCTGAGTCAGTCTGGAAACCAGCGTGAGAAAACACACTCAATTTGATTATTAAAGTTTCAAAATCTATTTTTGAAATCAAAGGCATCTATTAAGACTACGCCACAAATAAACATGTCGGGTTTTTACCTTACAATAACCAAAACATTTCATATCTAATCCTTATATTATAGTAGTGTCTATGTACAACAAAAAGCTTATATTGTTACATTCAATAAGTACCAACAATACTAGGTTCTACAAACAAAACCTTAAAGGCACGTAGGGAGAATGGATTTCCATCAATGGCAAGGCTACTGGGTACCGCCCGTCATAGTACGTGGTCTAGATCACCGTACCGAGGATCCACCTTTGATCCCCTGCTACACAAGACCGGACTACCCCTTACTAGGTAGCCCGAATAAGATCACCCCGTGGTTGGGATCATCAACTGCCCACACAGCCAAAAAAAGGGACCTCTAGACTGGGATGACCTTACCCTAATTGATTGTTAGCTACTTAGCCTTGCTGCATCTCCCCTCTTTTAGCCATTTCTGGTTGATGAGGCTCGAGGCAATGCGTTACCTTTTTAGCACACATTCACTTAGAATGCTCACCATCCTCCTGACAATGTTCTGAAAGCATTCATCCATACAAGCCCGTTCCGGGGCCGAACGAAACAGTAGGCACTACTCCTACTATATCCATTTTGGAATCACCCTCTGGATTAGTAGCGATTAGCCCTTGCACTTCACTGCTCCATCTTCGACTCTCAGCTCTTGTCTTCCACAGGAAAACGTTCAAACCGGATCGAAGTGGTTTTTGGAAAATTAATCCCAATCCTGGTCTCTTCGAAACGATCAGCGCATTGGCAAATATTGATAGTCGGTTATTTAACTATCAAACAATATTCACAAAAAACCATTATACATTAATAATTTCCTAAATTATTTATTTTCAAAAATATCTTCGCAAGATTTTTTTTCTACACTTCAACCCTTTGAAAATAGTTTCAAATCACCTTTCTCTCGCGGAATAAGTTTTCCAAATATTGTTTATTTCCACTAAAAATCACCAATTCTAAATACTTTATATTTTAAAATAATTTAAATCACTTTATCCAAAAATATATATTTCAAAATACTTAAAATAAAAACTATTTAAAACACTTAATATAAAACTATTTAAAGCACTTATTTAACATACTAGTTATGAAATTTATAATAATTTCTCATTTAAAATTTAAGCCATAACAAATCTTAAAATAAAAGTTATGAATTCTAAACAAGTTTTTCAAATAAAAACTTTAGCCAAACTATCTTTAAAATAAAACTACTTTATAAAATATAAATGTTAATAATTATCTTTTTAGATCATAGTACCAGTTAACCTTTTAAAATAATTACTACTATAACTACTTTAATAAATATTTACCTTTAAAATTTTAAACAACTTAAATAATAATCTCTCAAAAACATTCTTTTAAAACAACATCAAAACTTTTAACTTATACTTAAAAATCCACTTTTGGAAACGTACTTGGCTTCTCAAGGAAATACTCTTTTCTTAAAAATAAACTACTATTTATTTTTAAAACAAATTACCCATTCCTTTATAAATTCCCATCCTGAATTTATACTTCCAAATTATCCTCTAATAAATATTTCACTTTATTTATAAACCCCGTTTATAAATTCCATAATCTCATCCTCCTTAAATCACACTTACAAACATTTAGTCAGTTTTCAAATCGATTTTCAAAACTAACTCCATTTTTAAAATAAATTCCTTTACTTACCCAAATTTATTTTTAAAACCCATTAATTCCATATTTAATTCTATATTTATGATTTGAAAATCTTATTTTAAACTGAAATACCCACTTTATACCTCATTCAAAATTCTACCCTTTAATTTCTTCCTAAGCATTTAAATCTTAATTTTTGAAAATGAAATCCTTTAAATTTTTAGAAAGTATCACTTAAGTCTCCAAAACTCTTTTATTTTTATTTTTATTTTTATTTAAAATCTCTTTCTTCATTTCCATTCTCAGAATTTTATTTAATAGAATTTAAAAATCAAACTTTTTTTTTGTCCAAATTCGATCTTTAATTTACCAAAATTCACTATATTTTTTTACTTAAAATTTCCCCTTTTTATTTCCTTTAAAAATCCAAACCTCTATATTTCTCAAATACCAAAATATACTCAACCAAGCCATAGCATTCAATAATCACAATTCCCGATATAATCAATATAATCATCACAGATAATCACATAAATCACATCACTAAATATAAAATAAATTCAACATTTTAAGGAATCTAGTTGGATCCCTCCAACCTGTTTCCCTGCATCCACAAATTTTAGCACAACAATTAAAATACGAATCCCACTTCGAGGTGGGATATCGCAGTATATGAGGTCATCCGCTATTATGTGGGGCACATAGGGTCTCATCTACTGTATAATGCGGGAAATCAATCACTCCAATATATACACACACTATATAACATATCACATCCAAGCTGATAATAAGTTATCGTTTGAGGCAAACAATCAATAATTTAAATTTTTAAGTATTTAAATTTAATGGTATTCCGAAAGAGTGAGATTAACTCACCTTTGACTATGCATGCAACCCATTTCCAATCCGGCTTGATCCTCCATGTTTTTAAACCTTGTACAAACGTTGTACGATTTATTAATATTTGAAGTGATTTAAAAATTTACTTTTTTTTATAATTTAATTTAACCAAAAATTTAATTTAAACTAATTCCTCTTTAACAAATATCTTCTTTCTTTTTCTTTGAAACCCTCACTTATAAAAATTAATTTATATAGATTCAAAAATCAAATTTTATGAAAATCTTTCAAATATTTCAAACTCCCATTTTTTTCTGTTTTAAACTAGAATATGCATGTGGATATATACATTTACTAAATAAAAACAGGATTATTTTATACCTTACTAAAATAAATTTCTGTCTACATAAAGATTATCACAACAAACATTTATATAAATTCCTATACATTTTTTTCTATTTTCCTATATATATTTATACATGTATTTATAAATTAAATCAAACAAATAAAAATTGAACCTCACTGTTGAAACTAAACTGCCACAAACCACCACGATCCCGACCATGAAATCGCCCTCCCTCAATCCCTAGCTTCGACTTTGGCAACTCCCACATTGCCACGTCGCGAGATTCCCCTAACATTGCTGCTACCAAAACCTAGTTGCTCCAAACACCATATCACGACAACGCAACCAACGACCCCCTCGTTGCACTCGCTATCCCAACGAACCTCCAAGCCAACTACCGCCGTTCACCGACACGCCTAGCCTTAGATCTCACCTCTGTCACCTGACATCGCGTGAGAGCGCCGCCCCCTGACTTCGATCGCGATACTCATTCGACGGCGAAGCCCTCGATCGTGGAAAATCAAGTCGTGATCGATTTCTTTCAAGAACGAGTCAACTTCCATACGAAATCGAAGTCGATTTTGCTTTCAGATTTACCGAAGAGGGAATTTATTCATCTGGTTTCATATGAAATGTTTTTCCCTTTTGATTTCGAATAGAAATAAGATTTCAAACGTGATCGACCTTCTTTTTTTAAAAAAAATAAAATAAAATGCGTGTCCTCATGGAAGATGCATGCTTTAATTCCCTTTAGGTGGCAGCGAAGGCTTGTCACGGTATTCAATGCAAAAATATTGTTATTTAAATTTAAATTCAAATTTAGATCGTCTTGAATTTGCAACTCAAAATCTCAACCTCCTATTGAGGCATGCCGCTGGGCATTTAAATGTTATACCCCTATTTCGAACGCAATGGAAAAGATTTCGAGTCCTAAGTCGATCGTATGGAGAAGATAGTTTTTTGGACCCAGTATTTATATTGAATTTTTGATATAGATTTCTACACATTTACCTATCGTACGATCACATGACAACTCTAAACACTATGAAATTTGAAATCCAATAATAATACACTATTACGGATCCAATGGAACTAGTTTCGTCGAAATCCGAGACTATGCCTTGGAAACCTATTTTAAATATAAATTTAAATGATATATTTTCAAAACTGAACAAAACACTTTTAAATTCAATTATAAAGCTTTCATTATCCCTAGTACTAATAATATAAATTTTATAAGCTATTGAAATATTTTTAACAAGCTTTTGGATTCTAGATCTAATACTTTACCCAACTTCTAATTATTTAATTAAACAATTTATATCACTCAATAAATAGTGGCATTTGAAATTCAAGTTAGAATTTAACTTCTAAATATTTAAAATCAATTAAATATTCCAATTTAAAATGTCCAAAATCCCGGGTCGTCACATATGATCTCCTGCTCTTTTGGATTTTCTAGAATTTTGACTATTCTGCTTTTCAATTGTTGATTTAGAGCCGGATTTCCGCGTTTGTGGTTCTACCTTCTGAATATTTTTATTAACAGTGCCAGTTCAGCTACTCCATCATCATCATCATCACTTTTTGTTGTTCCTTTGAGAGCTATAGATTTCTTTTAAGTATCACCTCCTTCATGTACTTCCTTGAATTTCATTTCAAGCTCATAAGTGGTGAGATTTCCAATGAATTCTTCAACTTTAACTTGTATCAAATCCTTTGATTCTTAAATGGCAGTAACTTTCGCTTCAAAATTTCATGGAAGGACTCTGAAGATTTTTTGGACTATTTGTAATTCTATGTATGGTTTTCCGAGCGCTTTTATTTGCATACAAGATTAGAAAGTCGTTCATACATCTTTTTAACATTTTCATCCCTGGCTATTGTGAAGTTCTCATATTCACTACTAAGCATGGCAAGACGGGATTCTTTGACTTGGGAGGTTCCTTCGTGAGTCACTTCAAGTGTGCGCCAAATTTCCTACGAAGTTAAACAATGTGAGACACGATTAAATCAATTCTAATGAAAAAATAATAGAATTCATAGTTTTAGCATTAGCATTCTTTAGTTTATTTCAAGATCTGTCCGTTGATCCATCAGTTTTTCAGTTTCTTGATATCTACCACTATAGTTGGTGTCCTATATCCTATCTCAACAATATTCCAAGCATTAGTGGTTTTCAGAAAAAATTTCATTCTATTTTTCCAGTAGCATATTCACCATTGAACATGGGTGGTCTAACTATGGATTGTCCCTCAGCAAAACCATTATTAAAATAAGCCATTTAGAAAAATCAAAATTTTAAACTAATTGATTTCTGAAAAAAATCAAATTTTTAAACAAAAATTGATTTTTGCTCCTAGCTCTGATACCACTTGTAGAATCGATTTCACCCAAGAGGGGGGTGAATAGGGTGATACTAATAATAATAAAATTAATGCGGAATAATAATTAAAGTACGGGTAATAGCAGGATAATGAAGGAGTAATAGAACAATACAGATTTACCCAGCTTCGGCAGAACCCGTCCTACGTACTGCCCCCAAGGTTTCTACTAGAAATTAAATAGTCAAACGATTACACATGTAAACTTATGACATCTGCTGTCAGTTAGCCTAACTCTATGCTCAAAACCTTGCCACAACTCAGTTACTGAGTTGCGAATTCTCGAACTACACCACCGTAGTTCGTAACCTAGTTATAAAACTAGAAATTCACCAAATTTTAAAAGTAAATTACAAATGAAATAAAAAGACTTAACAAAACCCTATCTATATTTTAAGCCCAAATATCAAATAAAAATAGCCGGCCCATAAAAATATAAAGATGTCTCCCTTTATTCCCTTTTACTTTACTTCGGCCGACTATCTTCGTTGCTTTGTAATGTCTGCTTCGTTCCTCTTTAAAAAAATTAAGGATTTTTGAATGGAAGTATGCGTTTGCTTTGGATTGCCTTAACAATCAAATACTGCTTCGTTCGCTTATGGCTACTCTAATTTCGTCGAGATCGAACAATGCTTTATACTGGTATATGAATTGCCTTTTTTGAATTTTGATTATTCTCGACTTGAATCGAGTTTTATGATTTATTGCTTTTGGTAATTGCTTGAACTCAAATTCAATTCGAGTTATTTTTTTTTCAATTTAAGAGTATACTCTGGATTTTTTTATTGAACTCAAATGAGATAATTGCCAATCATTAACTGGGTTTATATAGGGAACGAATCCCTGAGTTTACGTTCGTATAATTTCGGTTTTAATAATTCATGATTTTGTTTTTTGCGTTCATTTTTGATCAAATGACCGTGGTGATTCTGATTTATTCATTAGATACGAGTTACTCCATATATTTATGATGAATTTAATGTCTCCATTCTTCACTGCCATGACTTTGGCATCGTTCGATTTTTACTTGAATAGTTTGAATTGGTTCCATTCATTACTACTAATGACTTGTTTAATATTTAATTCGCTGTTCCATATGATCTCTGATTGAATTTTATCTCAGCCTTGACTTTCTTAATCCAATGTACACATTACCATGTCTGAAGATCTGTTGTATGTATTCATGTCTGAAGCATTGTGACTTTGTTCTGGCTGGAGCCTTCATGTGTCTACACATTGTTATTGCAGTCTTATTCCATGTTTGTCTGGTTCATATTGATGTCTTCATGGATCTGCATTTTTGAAAAGTTTTGACTTGAATTTTGGTTTTCTGTCCTCAATTCTGGTTGCTTGTTGAGTTGTTATTCAAGTGGGTCTTCATGTGTAGATGTTGGTTGAGGCTTTATGTATGGTGGTTTGTATATGGTCATTGAAGTCTTGTTCCATTTTGAATGAAGGTTGCACTTGAAGTCTTAATACACACGTTGCAGTTGGTTTGGGTTGGAGTCCTTTTTCATTTGTGCCTAAAACTACATGTTTTATGAATCTGACTTTGTTGTTGCATGTTTCTAGTCTGGTTGCTTTATACATCGTTGCATTGTCATGGTATTGAACTTGTGTTTCACCATATAGGTACACACATACCATATATGTACATACATGCATATGTATGTGCGTACATATGTGTTGTTGATCATGCTGTAGACATTGTGTTGTGTGACCATATCTATTTTGGTCTGGCTTCTTTGATGACCTTGTTGTATGTTGAAGTCTGATTGTGTTTGATTCCATTGCTTCGAGTCTGTGCATGCCGTCTGGAGAAGTTCTTCAAGTGTACTGAACTTCACGTGTACTGAACTTCATGTGTATATCCATTTGCTATGTCTGCTCGAGTCTCTGTTTTATGTGGTCTTCACTTGATATTTTGAACATATGGTGGTCTTGGTTCATTGACTCTAGTTGCATGAACATATTGCAGTCTTCATTCATGCTTAAACTAATTTTGATGCAAATAGATTTTCACCTTGGTTGCATATATGTAACCGAGTTTGTATGCTCCTTCTGGTGTTCGCTACATACATTTGAATATGATTTATTTTAGAGTGGTCTGATCTGGATGAACTTATTTGTTGGACTGGGTTCGCTTATATGGAGTCTTCATTTCATGTGCATACATCTCTGGTTCAAGTGTGTTCGTGCTTGTTCCAGTCATTGAAACTTGTACTTGACCATTCTATATTTTTTTTCGTGTTGCACCCAAGTTGAACCCAGCTTTGGCTCGGGTTTGACCTTGTGCTCACCTATTCCTACAATTTTATCAAGTGTATATCAATATGCACAGCCTTGTGGCTTGTATAGTGATATACTTTGCATGTCATAAGTTGTTTGTGTATAATGAATTCTAAAGAAATGATGACCAGCAACCCAAATAACTAAGGAAGATAATATTTTCAAAAACATACATTTTATTTTATGCTGCAAAAATATTTATTTTTCAATTTTACTACGTCAGTGTTTATTTTGCAGATAATTCGAATGCTGGATGCAAATTGGAATATAGTTGAAGATAAATACGAGTGAATGAGTGATATGAAGTGAGGTGAACATTGTAAATTGAAATTTATGATATAATCGAAATTGTAATGTAATTGACATTGTGTATATATAGTGAGAGCTCAAATTTGTACTATTCAAAATTGTAATAAAATATTTGTTTGAATAAATATTTGTTTGATTTTTAAATTACGTGTTATTTATTTTATTCAACTAATATTTATTTAATTTGGTGAAAAATAAAATAAAATAGTACGTTAGTAAATACATTTAAATGAATATATATGTTTATTATCATCCAAAAAAATCATATACTAGCATATTCAACAATCATTAATATATATACACATATATATATATATATATATATATATATATATATATATAACATCGACAATTCAGAATATACAATATACAACAACCGATACATAGCTCGAAACATAGTCATCATTGTTAACATATAACATCGAAAACTCAGAATACGCAATATACAACAACAGATACATAGCTCTCAATATAGTCATCATTTAGAATTATCAGTCTTCGTCGTTTTCTGATTCAAACTCGGTCTCGTACTCTACGTCCTTTTCTTCTGTTCTCTCAAAGGTTTCTATTAATTCATTCAATTAGTCACTCAACAACCCTACATCAATATCATCAGTTATTACTATTTCATCATTTGGCTCAAGATCTGCTTGATATGCTGCTTCATCTTATTAATTCCATCAAATGTAAATCGTGCCTTTGTTTTAAAAAAACAGCTGAACAATCCGCTTTATCTCTTTTTAAGGATAAATACGGAGCAAAATAAACTTGTAATGCTTGCTTGGCTAATAGAAAAGGATTATGCTTATAATAATGCGAGGTATGATTTATTTCAATAAGCTTATAATCATTGTGCATGTTGATTCCAAAACCAGGAACATTGCTGAACCAATTGCATTTGAACAAAAAAAAATTCTCTATGGGTTGCATATAATATGTCAATTCTAAAACCTGTGTTAAGATGCCATAAAGATCTTTTATATGCTCATTTGCATCGTTACTACCTTTGACAAAAACACCACTATTATATGTTAATTTATCAGCACCATAATCCATGGTGTTGAATCTAAATCCATTAATGAAGAATGTTGGATAAGTCTTGACATTTCATTTTGGTCTGAGTACAAGATGTTATAATCCTTCATCAATGACACTATTTCTTGGATCATAAGCGTAGTTCAAAAACCATTTAGCAAAGTCTTTACTGAGATCTCCAGATGGATGTCGTGATTCGTGTATACTACGAACATATATGTAATAAGTTTCATTATAAGTAACATGTAAGTATAATTGAAATAAGTATGAATTTATTATTACCATACAAATGGTGCAACTTTAGCACAATTAAGAAGAACATATATGTTCGCTGTATGGCAATCTCTATCGTTTAACCATATTTCCATACATTTTCCAACAAATCTGCCATGTTGTCTAAAAAAGATAACATTGTTTGAGGGGAATCTTATTCAATGGTTTCATCATTTCGAGGAATACTTACAAATAATAAATTCACATGGCCATTGAAGTAATGGAAGAAAAAGAATGAAGCTTCTTCTTTAAGATATGATTTGCAAATCGAACCTTTAACTCGTGCTTTTTATCGAACTTTTTTCTTCCGACGATTCAAGTGCCTATTAGAAAGTTTATTCAATTCAATCTTTCTTATGTAAATCTGAATTACCTCTCAAATGAAGACCTATTAGAAAATTAATTCAATTTAATTTAGAATAACATAAATATTACGGATAGTCAGTATTACATCTCAAATGGATACATCCATCCATATTGCATAGGACCTCGAAGAAGTGCTTTGGATGGAAGATTAAAGGTAAATGCTCCATTACATTAAAGAAACTAGGTGGAAATATTTTCTCCAGTTTGTAGAGCAGTATAGGGATTTCTACTTCAAGTTTTCATATATGGTCGACTTTTAATGTCGTCGAACAAAGCTGTTTATAAAACATACTTAATTCTGTTATAGTACTCCATATTTTTACGGACAACAGTTCTTTAAAAACCACCAGTAATAAATATTTCATCATGACATGGAAATTGTGACTTTTCACCCCACTATTTTTTTAAAGTTAACACATATACAACGATTAGAAGAAATCCTATCAAGGCAACTTAGTCCTTCCACCCACTTTAGCACGAGTTTTACTTACTTTCTGTCTAGTTTATAGCATGATTTGGTTTTTATATCGTCATCTGGCTTCATATGAAGTTCAGAACGTTTACAAAAGTGTGCTATATCAAGTCTTGAATTCAAATCGTCCTTGGTTTTTCCCTTTATAACCATAACAGTATTAAACATGTTATCAAACACGTTTTTTTCATTGTGCATCACGTCAATATTATATCGGAGTAAAAGATCTTTCTAATATGGTAACTCCCAGAATATACTTTGTTTGCACCAATTATGAATGTCCGATTTACCTAGAATTTCAGTTTGTACTCCAGTTTCATGTATTTTCGGATAGTCCTTCACGATCTCATATATTTCTTCGCTTGACCAAACTTTGGTGGTTGCATATTCTCTTCTCTGTTAGCTTTAAAAAAAAATCATATCTTCTAAAAGTATGATCGGGATGGAGAAAACACCATGACAATCAAATCATGAAATTTTCTCTCTATACTGTAAAGAAAATGCTCGTGTTTCTTCCATGCAATAAGGACAAGCTAGACGACCGGGTGTACTCCAACATGAAAGTATCCCAACAAAGAAGCAAACATACGAAAATTCTTTTTCCTCAAAATGTCGTATGTTTCATGTAACAACCTGCATATTTAGCGATTTTATATTTAAATGTTTAATTTAAATATAGCGTCGTTAGTCGGATTTTGGTCCGAAATGTTACTTTCTGCAAATGGTCGAATTGGAACTCGAAACTACCTCCATTGGTTCCAAAATGGCGTTTGCGATCTTTTTGAGTATAATCTTTGATATGTTTGGAGTTTGTGAAATTTTGACCTTTTTCTATTGGGTTTTGGGTTTGGGTTCAGCCCACTAGCTTAACTAATCCTCTAGCTTAGCCACTTCTCTCATTCACTTATTCATTTCTTAAAACTTAAGCTTAGAACTGAAAATGGGGGAAAGGAAGAGGAATTAGAAATTAGCAAGCCCTAGTTCTCCTTTGTACCTTGATTTCTTGCTCCAAATTCATAGAGAATCCATTGGTAAGTTTATCTCCATCTTCTCTATCTCTTCTCCTCTTCAATTTCAGTAATTTTCCTAACCCTAACTTAGGAAATGCTTGCTTTGATTCTAGATTGAAACTTGTAGTGTTGAAGTGGAGTGTGGTTGGTTGATTCCTCGCTTTTGTGCTTCTTCATCATCTTTGTTTGTGAGGTTAAAAGGTGAGTTTTGAACTCACATCTACTTCTCTTGATTTCATTGATGTTGGGTATGAATACCTAGCACTTGTTCATATGCACTTGCTTTTAGTTTGGATTGAATTGGTGAATATCCAAATTTTTAGTGTTTGGGTTCAATTCTTGAAATCCTAACTTTGATGTTTTGATCATGTTTTTGGTGATGAATCGAAGTGTTTATAGAGCCGGGTAGCCGTTAGGCGTAAACCCCTAGCGTCCGTGCTCGTCCGGTTGAAAGTTGGGAGAGTTTGCACTTCATTTGTTATAAGTAGGAAATGCAGGAAATTGGGTTCAGTCGACTGGATTCTCTGTTCAGTCGACTGAGCTGAAGCCCGAAATTTCTCTGGACAATTTTCAGTCGACTGAACATGGATTTTCAGTCGACTGACCTGCTCCTGTTTTCCTGTTTTGCCTATTTATGCTTATTTTGATTGGTTTTTCGGATTTTATCGATTCATGTTGGTTCTTAGTGGTTGTTATTGCCTCTTTGACTTTGATAACTTATTTTTGACTTCATCCACGGGTTTTTATAAAATAATCTTTCTAATCATATTAACTCCAATTTATAAATTCTATTTAAACACACGCACATTTCGCACTTCGAGCGAAGTGGAAGGATGATTAAATGGTTGGGCAAAACACGGACCATGAATCTGTGCGTTTATCTTTCCGATTAATCTCCGACCTATTCGATTGATCGTTTTGACCTTCGGGTTTGGTTTATCGATGATATGAGGTAAATTTGTACTGCTTGAGTGTGAAATAAACTAATGGATAGTAAACCGTTTAGTGCGAACGGGTGGTTATGAGACTCACGTTACCACTTTTCGGATTCCTCTCTGGGAGTTTGTGACACATGCTGCTTTTGGGATAGTGTCTTCGGACTGTCTCCTCTGGCTTGTTTCCTTTAAAATATCGCTTTTGGAGTTGGCCCTTTGCCCCGACTCGAAAAATATATGGGGTTGGTGGTTGTCTTTAGTATTGCTTTCGGAGTGGTTTCTTCACCACCGCTCAAGAGATAACGGAGTGGTTTACTCACCACCGCTCATGATGTTTCATTTATATGTATATTCCCTAGGTATTGCTTTTCTGTATTGGTTTTTTTGGAGCCACACGAATATAGTGTCTACCTTGTGGAACTCGTATTATTGGTATTTGTTGTTTGCCTTATGGCTTGCTTTGGGATATTCTTATCCTTTGTTTCTATATGTTGCCGATGATATGAGACTTGATCTATATGATTCATCTTTTGTTAGATGATTGTGTATCTCTTTTAGAGATATCTATTATGCTTTGTAACCTTGCAGGTTTATTGTTGTTCAGTTTATTTAACTGATTTGTTTAGCTAGACTGATCCGTGTAATTTATACTCGGGTCGGACCGAGTTGTTTCAGGTTAGGTGCTTTTGGACTTAGCCTATTTTGCTTTTGCATGGACTATTCTATAGCTTCATTTTGTTGTAGCGTCTTTTGTGGTCCTTATCTGTTGTAACTCTGATATTTATATTTTTGTCTCGTCTGTATATTGTGGTCTCCTGTACCACTTGACATGTATTATTTTGTATACTCTGTTGTGTATCCGTTTATGTGTATATTATGATCGACTGTTCTGTGATGTAATTTACATTTGAGTTGTTATATTTTCTTCTGATAGATCATATAGCCATTGTAGTTTTGCCTTAAATATTTATTGAATAGGTCGAATTTTAATGTGACTACTTTTCGACGTATTTAGTGAATAGTTAAGGTAAGATTACACATGGTCGCTTCCATTATACTCTATTGTCCGCGCTAGCCGACAGTATTATCTATGTAATACTCTTTGTTAACGAGGCTCTCGGCGTGGGGCGTCACAACGTGGTATCAGAGCTGAGTTCAGAACAAAATATGATAAACACAGAATAGATGCACATATTATGGTACATCAAAGTGTACAAGTGATACAAATCTTTGAATCATCGTGTCTCTCTATTCCATCAAGGCTAGATAGTATTTGGGAATACGTCTAGGATTATTCCGTAGTATCCCATATTGAAATATCTACCTTATGAATAATCTTTTCCTTATCTTGATTTTCAGCTTATATCTGGAAGAGGCAGAGGTCGACGTTCGGATGCTGGGCAATCTAGTGGCTCACATCCGGATGGCGTTTATATGTCTGCCGATCAGTTTATGGAGTTGTTTAGGAGCACTCAGCCTCCCGTTCCTCCTCGAGTGTCTCCACCTCGCAAGTCTGCTTTTGCATGTCAGTGCAGTGATTTTGCTCATCTTGGAGGAAAACCGTTTAAGGGTTCCGAATCCGTTCTTGAAGTCCAAGCTTGGCTTCGCACGTGCGAGCGTATCTTTTCCCGCATGGATCTTTCTGACCATGATCGAGTTCTTGTGACTTCTAGCTTATTACAAGAGCGTGCTCTTGATTGGTATGAGCTTCTTGTAGCCGAGATTGATGAGTCTACTCTTTCTTGGACTCAGTTTCGGGGACGATTTGAACTCAAGTTCGTTCCTGAATCTGAAATTTATTGACCCGTCGCTTCCTTGAGTTGAAGCAAGGGAAATCTTCTGTTTCTGAGTATGTCGCATCGTTCGAAGCTTTATCTCAGTATGGTCTCGAATTTATCAGCACTTCTTACAAGAAGAATTTGAAGTTTGTTTCTGGTCTTAAGAAATATCTTAGGAAGTCTTTGTTGCTCCAGCTTAAGCTTTCTTTCAAGGAATTGGTTGATTCGGCACTTCACCTCGAGACCATCGAGAAGGAGGGTGATAGTGATGTAGATGTTGAGGTTTCTAAGAACCCCAACAAGAGGCCGTTTCCAATTCAGAAGAAGCCTTTTCCTTCTAAGAAGAAGAAGACTGGTGGTCCTACTTTTCAGCCTCAGTCTTCCGGAACACCTTTCGTTCGAAAGTGTTTCAAGATCATATTATTCGAGCTTGTCCAAAGCCTCTCTTCTGCCGTTACTGCAAGAGGGAAGGTCATCGTAGTTCCACTTGTCCCATTGCTCCGAATAATGCTTCATCTGGCAAGTTAAATGTAGCGAATGCTTCTGGAGGTCCTTCTCAATCCAAAGGTATATCTCCATCTATTTTGGAAGGTTTTATTCTATTTCATGATCATAGTATTCGAGTTCTTTTCGATACGGGTGCTTCACATTCTTTCGTATCGAAGAAGCTCGTTGATGATTTATCTTTGGATGTTTCTTGTATGGTTACTTCTTTAAGGATTGCGAATCCTATTGGGGGATCCGCGACCCTTAGCTTGTTTTGTGATGATATTGAGATTGTTTTATGTGGCTTTTCTTTCCGTGCGAATCTGCACGTTGTTTCTCATTTGGGTTTTGATATGATTTTTGGTATGGACTGGCTAGTGAGGTACGATGCCAGGATTATTTGTTCCGAGAGAATTTTATATCTTTGTCATCCTGATTCGCCTTCTCAGTTATCTCTTGTTCTTCGGGATGTGGATAATTCCGAGATGGCTTTGTATTCTCTTGATTCGCGAGATGGTGATGATGTATCTCGTATTCCTATTGCTTGTGACTTTTCTGATGTTTTTGAGCCTGTATCGGGTTTGCCACCCAAATGGGCAATTGAGTTCCGCATTGATCTCATTCCAGGCGTGCAGCCAGTTAGTCGTCCTCCCACGAGGATGTCTACAAAGGAAAATGAGGAACTCAAGAAGCAGCTTTTAGAGCTCGAGTCCAAGCAGTTGATTCAGTCTAGTTTTTCTCCGTGGGGATCCGCGGTCGTCTTTGTGAAGAAGTCTGATGGAACTCTTAGGCTTTGCATTGACTATCGCAAGCTTAACGAGTTGACCATTAGAAATAGGTATCCTTTGCCTAGGATCGACGATATGTTCGATCTATTGAGTGGTGCTAAGGTCTTTTCTCAGCTTGACCTTGCTACAGGTTTCCATCAGTTACGAGTTGCGGAGGATAGCATACCTCTTACAGCTTTCCGCACTCGATATGGTTCTTTCGAGTGGCTCGTTATGCCGTTCGGTTTGACGAACGCTCCTGCTTTCTTTGTTGATCTTATGAATCGGGTATTCCGGGAATATCTCGATAAGTTCGTCCTTGTGTTCATTGATGATATCCTTATTTATTCTAAGTCTGAAGCTGAGCATGCTAATCACTTGAGAATTGTCTTGAGTACTCTTCGTCATCATCAGCTTGGAGCCAAATTCCCCAAGTGTAACTTTTGGGAGAATAAGGTTAAGTTCTTAGGCCATGTTGTATCTTCCGATGGCATTTCTGTCGATCCCTCAAAGATCGACGCCATCCAGAATTGGAAGAGGCCTGAAAATGTTCATGAGATTCGTAGTTTCCTTGGATTGGCGGGTTATTACCGTCGGTTCATTAAGGATTTTTCCCGTGTTGTGCTTCCTCTCACTTGCCTTACTCGGAAAGGCATTCGTTTTATTTGGTCCGACAAGTGTGAAGCTTCCTTTCTGTCATTAAAGGAACTTCTCACTAATGCTCCTATTCTTATGGTTCCCGAAGGGAATCATGATCTTGTTGTTTACACCGATGCTTGTGGTAGTGGTCTCGGTGCTGTTCTTATGCAGAAGGATCGGGTAGTTGCTTATGCTTCTAGGCAACTGCGTCCGAATGAAGGTCGCTATGCCACTCATGATCTTGAGTTAGCCGCCATTGTCTTTGCCTTGAAGATTTGGCGACATTATTTATTGGGCGAGCGCTTCATTCTCTATACGATCATAAATCTTTGAAGTACTTGTTCACTCAGAAGGAACTCAATATGAGGCAACAACGTTGGCTCGAGTTTCTTGCTTCTTATGACTTTGATATCCAGTATACCCCTGGTAAGGGTAATCGTGTTGCAGATGCGCGTAGTCGTAAACATTCGGCTGTTATTTCTATGATGCTTGCCGAATGGAATATTCTTGAGACTCTATCTTTTTGTGAAATTCGTGATCGAGGTTCATCTTCTGATTCTCCTATTCTATTATTTAGTTTGGGAGCTCGACCTATTTTATTGGATCGTATTGCCGATGCCCAACGGCGTGATCCTGATTTGTTGTATTTTATTCAGCTTTGTGAGTCTGGATCTTGTGATGAGGCGTTGCAAGATTTTAGCATTGATTCTCATGGGTGTCTTCGTAAGAAGAACCGTCTCTTTGTGCCTTCTGACTTTGCACTTAGGCATGACATTCTTGATGATTGCCATCGTTTTAAGTATACTATTCATCCCAGTAGTAGCAAGATGTATGCCGATATGCGTCGTCTTTATTATTGGGAAGGCATGAAGCACGATGTGGCGAGTTATGTGAGCAATTGCATAACTTGTCAGCGTTTTAAGGCCGAGCATCAGTGTCCTTCGGGTCTTCTTCAACCTCTTGAGATTCCATTGTGGAAATGGGATCAGATTTCTATGGATTTCATTGATGGCCTACCTCGTTCGAGATCAGGTCATTCTAGTATTTGGGTTATTGTTGATCGCCTCACCAAGTCTGCTCATTTTGTCCCTATTAAGTCTAATAGAACTGCTTCGCATTTGGCTAAGTTGTATGTCAAGGAAATCGTGAGACTTCACGGTGTTCCTAGTTCTATTGTGAGTGATCGTGATCCTTTATTCACGAGTCATTTTTGGAAGAGTCTTCAGCAAGCTTTGGGAACAAAGCTTAATTTTTCTACAGCTTATCATCCGCAGTCTGACGGACAGACTGAACGGGTGAATCTTATTTTGGAAGATCTTCTCCGTATTTGTATCTTTGATTTCGGTGGTAGTTGGGAGGATCATCTACCTCTTGTAGAGTTCTCCTACAACAATAGTTTTCAATCTAGTATCGGTATGGCTCCTTTCGAAGCCTTATACGGAAGGCCATGTCGATCACCTTCTTGTTGGTTAGAATCTGGTGAGAAGCTTATTCTTGGTCCAGATTTTGTTCGTGATTCTTCTGAGAAGATTGATCTTATTCGGTTGAGAATGAAAGAGGCACAGAGTCGCCAGAAATCCTACGCGGACAACCATAGGAAGCCTCTCGAGTTCTCAATTGGTGATTTTGTTTTTATTCGTGTTTCTCCTTTGAAGGGGGTTATGCGTTTCAGTACGACTGGAAAATTGGCTCCTCGTTATATAGGACCGTTTTCTATTACTGAACGTATTGGCCCTGTGGCTTATAGAGTTTCACTTCCAGCTCATTTATCTGGCATTCATGACGTGTTTCACGTCTCGCAACTTCGGAAATGTCTTCGGGGGTCGGATTCTGTTATTACTTCTCCTGATTTGTTAGAGCTTGAGATCTCACCGGACTTATCTATTGTACAACAACCTATTCGCGTGCTTGACACGGAGGTGCGACACCTTCGGAACAAGGACGTGCCGCTCGTTAAAGTTCAATGGTCCGCTAATCCCAATGACTGTACTTGGGAAACCAGAGAGTTTATTGAGCGATCTTATCCGGGTTTTCTTTCCTTGCTTTGAAACGGTGAGTATGTCTTTTCATCTCAAGCTTATTTTCTTTTCTTTTGATTGATTGTATTTATGTAGTTGTTACAAATATCATCTCTAGAAATTGCGGGGACGCAATTTTGTAAGGAGGGGAGATATGTAACAACCCGCATATTTAGCGATTTTATATTTAAATGTTTAATTTAAATATAGCATCGTTAGTCGGATTTTGGTCCGAAATGTTACTTTCTGCAAATGGTCGA
Source organism: Allium cepa (assembly GCA_030765085.1). Lineage (NCBI taxonomy): Eukaryota > Viridiplantae > Streptophyta > Magnoliopsida > Asparagales > Amaryllidaceae > Allium > Allium cepa. The sequence continues at coordinate 447,253,148 of CM060935.1, read as the reverse complement.
ATTGGAACTCGAAACTACCTCCATTGGTTCCAAAATGGCGTTTGCGATCTTTTTGAGTATAATCTTTGATATGTTTGGAGTTTGTGAAATTTTGACCTTTTTCTATTGGGTTTTGGGTTTGGGTTCAGCCCACTAGCTTAACTAATCCTCTAGCTTAGCCACTTCTCTCATTCACTTATTCATTTCTTAAAACTTAAGCTTAGAACTGAAAATGGGGGAAAGGAAGAGGAATTAGAAATTAGCAAGCCCTAGTTCTCCTTTGTATCTTGATTTCTTGCTCCAAATTCATAGAGAATCCATTGGTAAGTTTATCTCCATCTTCTCTATCTCTTCTCCTCTTCAATTTCAGTAATTTTCCTAACCCTAACTTAGGAAATGCTTGCTTTGATTCTAGATTGAAACTTGTAGTGTTGAAGTGGAGTGTGGTTGGTTGATTCCTTGCTTTTGTGCTTCTTCATCATCTTTGTTTGTGAGGTTAAAAGGTGAGTTTTGAACTCACATCTACTTCTCTTGATTTCATTGATGTTGGGTATGAACACCTAGCACTTGTTCATATGCACTTGCTTTTAGTTTGGATTGAATTGGTGAATATCCAAATTTTTAGTGTTTGGGTTCAATTCTTGAAATCCTAACTTTGATGTTTTGATCATGTTTTTGGTGATGAATCGAAGTGTTTATAGGGCCGGGTAGCCGTTAGGCGTAAACCCCTAGCGTCCGTGCTCGTTCGGTTGAAAGTTGGGAGAGTTGCACTTCATTTGTTATAAGTAGGAAATGCAGGAAATTGGGTTCAGTCGACTGGATTCTCTGTTCAGTCGACTGAGCTGAAGCCCGAAATTTCTCTGGACAATTTTCAGTTGACTGAACAGGGATTTTCAGTCGACTGACCTGCTCCTGTTTTCCTGTTTTGCCTATTTATGCTTATTTTGATTGGTTTTCCGGATTTTATCGATTCATGTTGGTTCTTAGTGGTTGTTATTGCCTCTTTGACTTTGATAACTTATTTTTGACTTCATCTATGGGTTTTTATAAAATAATCTTTCTAATCATATTAACTCCAATTTATAAATTCTATTTAAACACACGCACAATTTCGCACTTCGAGCGAAGTGGAAGGATGATTAAATGGTTGGGCAAAACACGGACCATGAATCTGTGCGTTTATCTTTCCGATTAATCTCCGACCTATTCGATTGATCGTTTTGACCTTCGGGTTTGGTTTATCGATGATATGAGGTAAATTTGTACTGCTTGAGTGTGAAATAAACTAATGGATAGTAAACCGTTTAGTGCGAACGGGTGGTTATGGGACTCACGTTACCACTTTTCGGATTCCTCTCTGGGAGTTTGTGACACATGTTGCCTTTGGGATAGTGTCTTCGGACTGTCTCCTCTGGCTTGTTTCCTTTAAAATATCGCTTTTGGAGTTGGCCCTTTGCCCCGACTCGAAAGATATATGGGGTTGGTGGCTGTCTTTAGTATTGCTTTCGGAGTGGTTTCTTCACCACCGCTCAAGAGATATTGGAGTGGTTTCTTCACCACCGCTCAAGAGATATTGGAGTGGTTTCTTCACCACCGCTCAAGAGATAACGGAGTGGTTTACTCACCACCGCTCATGATGTTTCATTTATATGTATATTCCCTAGGTATTGCTTTTCTGTATTGGTTTTTTTGGAGCCACACGAAATATAGTGTCTACCTTGTGGAACTCGCATTATCGGTATTTGTTGTTTGCCTTATGGCTTGCTTTGGGATATTCTTATCCTTTGTTTCTATATGTTGCCGATGATATGAGGCTTGATCTATATGATTCATCTTTTGTTAGATGATTGTGTATCTCTTTTAGAGATATCTATTATGCTTTGTAACTTTGCAGGTTTATTGTTGTTCAGTTTATTTAACTTATTTGTTTAGCTAGACTGATCCGTGTAATTTATACTCGGGTCAGACCGAGTTGTTTCAGGTTAGGTGCTTTTGGACTCAGCCTATTTTGCTTCCGCATGGACTATTCTCTAGCTTCATTTTGTTGTAGCGTCTTTTGTGGTCCTTATCTGTTGTAACTATGATATTTATATTTTTGTCTCGTCTGTATATTGTGGTCTCCTGTACCACTTGACATGTATTATTTTGTATACTCTGTTGTGTAGCTGTTTATGTGTATATTATGATCGACTGTTCTGTGATGTAATTTACATTTGAGTTGTTATATTTTCTTCTGATAGATCCTATAGACATTGTAGTTTTGCCTTAAATATTTATTGAATAGGTCGAATTTTAATGTGACTACTTTTCGACGTATTTAGTGAATAGTTAATGTAAGATTACACATGGTCGCTTCCATTATACTCTATTGTCCGCGTTAGCCGACAGTATTATCTATGTAATACTCTTTGTTAACGAGGCTCTCGGAGTGGGGCGTCACATTTCAACTCCTTCTTGTCATAGTGTTTTTAATTCCTCTATCAGTGGTTGTAAATAAACATCGATTCCTTGTGTTGGATCATCCGGGCCAGGGACGACAACAGTCAAAAACATATATGGAGTTTTCATACACAAACATGGATGCAAATTATATGGAGTAACGATAATAGGCAAGATGAATATTTACTACCAAACCGAGAGAATGGTGAAAATCCATCCATACATAAACCAAGTCACATGTTACGACTCTCTACAGCAAACGCAGGGTATGTTTTATCGAAATGCTTCCATGCTTCTCCATCAGATGGATTTGTCAAGTTTCCTCTTCCTATATTCTCACATTGTGCCACCGCATACGACATACCGAAGCTGAAGATGCATATAACCTTTGAAGTCTAGGAGTGATGGGTAATATTGCATTCTCTTGTATGGAACTTCCTTACCTTTCTTTTTTCTTGGTTGTATCTTTCCTCATTAAATATTTTATAATTTCTAAGGTTAATGTTATCTTTCCAATACAACATACAACATTTTATACACGTATCTATCTTTTAGTACGACAAAACGAAAGCCGACATAAGTGTTTTCACTTTATAATGACTATCGCAGATCAGATTATTATGTGGCATATGTCGTTTTTGCAGCTTATACAACTGCTGTAAATCCAGCTTCTGTAAAGATGAATTTTGATTTCACAGTGATGTATTCGACGGTTACTAATAATTTGGTTCCACTTTTACAACCATCCCACAACAGCCTATTAGCAGCATCCAGTACATCATAAAAAAATTTCGCTCCCACATTCGGTTCTTCTTCGATGTTTATGTTTTGATCGTCAACTTGGACGGTATGGAACATTGATGGTGCTGCATCTTCTACCATATCTTCCATTGGATTCATCATAACATGATCGTCCTCTGACGCTACAGAATTAGGTGTAGGTGCAATATATTCTCCATGACGATCCCACAAATGATAATTTAGCACAAAACCGGATTTATACAAATGTACTTTAGTTGTTTCTGGTTTCCAATGCTTCAAATGTTAACATTTACTATAAGGGCAACGAAGTTCTTTGTTATTTCCATTATTAGATATTTCAAATCTAATAAATTCGTGTACACCATTGTAGAAATGTTCTTTCACTGAACCTTTCGTTCTAGTTCTAACTTTATACATCCATGTACAGTTCACAAAATAATCGAACATTGTGCTTAATTTGAAAAAATACGTTAGTAATTTCGACAGCACTTCACTTCACTTCTATTCTATGCATAACTTCTCACCCAAGTGATATATTATTGTTGTTTTATTTTCTAAAACAAAGTAAAATCTTTTAGGACTAAAGGCATCACACACCACATTTCTGTCTAATTTCGACAGCACTTCACTTCACTTCTCTTCTACGCATAACTTTGCATCTATGGGGTGTATTTTTATTGTTGTAATTTCTAAACTAAATTAAAACCTTTTGGGACTAAAGGCTTTAATTTTTTAGTGTAAATTATTTGTTGAAATAATATTTAGTGCTTATTTTCAAATCAACATCATATTCATTTTAATTTGTTTTAGAAAAATGATTTAGTATAATATTTATTCTTTTTATATTTATTTCTCAATTTTTTGGAAAATTAGGTTTAGTACAATGTTTGTTCTTATATTCATTTCTTGATTTTTTTTAACAAAATCGATTTTAGCAAAATATTTGTTATTGTTATATTCATTTCTAAATTTCTTTACAAAATCGATTTTAGAACAATATTTGTTGTTGTTATATTCATTTTCCAATTTTTTTCCAAAGAAGCAATTTTAGTAGAATATTTAACGTTCTTATATTCATTTCTTAATTTTTTTTATAAAATCGATTTTAGTAGAATATTTATTGTTGTAATATGCATTTCCTATTTTTTTTTCGAAAAATCGATTTTAGCAGAATATTCAATGTTCATATATTCATTTTTTATTTTTATTTTAAAAATCGATTTTAGTAGAATATTTGTTTTTGTTCTATTTTTTCTTAATTTTTTTACAAAATTGATATTATTACAATATTGGTTGTTGTTACATTTATTTCTAAATTTTCATTAGAAAATCGATTTTAGCAAAATATTTAATGTTTGATATTCATCTCTTCATTTTTTTAAAAATTGATTTTAGTACAATATTTATTGTTGTTATATTTATTTCTCAATTTTTTACAAAAATTGATTTCAGTATAATTTTGTTTATTGTTATGCTCATTTCAAAATTATATAATTCATTCAACCATCTAAATATTTTATTTAATACATTTGAAATTTTAAAACATATTTTAAAATTAGTTAACAATTTAATTTTTTTTATTGATTTTGTAGATGAAAATTAGATGTTAGCACTTGTAATAAATTAAATTAATTTTATTTTATACTAACTACTAATACTTATAATGTACACACGTTAAGGAAAAAAAATATTAGTTATGTTTAACCATACCAATCTAGCAGCATATTAATCAATAATTATACACTAATTTTTGTGCAAGCTATAACAAACATTGTTCTGATTAACTATAACAAATATTCGCGTAAACTTATATATCCATTAGCATATCAATCTGTAATTATGCACTAAATTCTAAATTATAAATAAACCTTAATTTTTAATTATAAATTAAACAATCAAACCACTAATTAATATCACCAACTCGACAAATACAATATTATCATTAACTAATACACAATAACAAACCCATAATTAACTAATTTTCCAAATTAGGGTTCTCAACATATCCCCAAATCAATCATACGCTACTATCAACAAATAGTAGAACATAATCATTAATTTCTATCACATAATCAACCAATTTTCAAAACTAGGGTTTTGATTAAACCTAGATTAAGTAGAAATTGGAGAGCAATAACATACCTTCGAGCTTTAGAGAGTTGTAGCTTTCGCGATGGAGAGATTGGCGGCTCGCGTCGGGGGGCGGTTGCTGGGGCGTTAGTGGAGGAGAAGAGAAAGGGCTGAATTTTTTTTGGTGGGAAGAGGAAGATATGTTTTCTATTTTTGGGTTGTTGCCTATATATATGCGTTAAATGGCGGCTAGCGTCGACCGCTTTTTTTGGCCGTCGCTAGCCATCACTAGACATTGTCGCTAAACGAAGTCTATTTTATAGTGATTTTGTTGAGGATTTACATCACATACAATATGAAAGTGAGAATTTTTGAAGATGCACTTGAATACCTTTGATGGGTTATTAAAAAAGATGAAGACAATATATTTGAAGGTTGAGGAGGAGTAGAAAGCTAAATTATATTGCATTAGTTTCTAAAGCGATGCATTGGGTTCACCAATACATTCTTTACAACATGATTATTACATATTTTAGCGTTGTCAAGGTAAATATTTTTAGAATGGAATTGCACTATTATATGAAGAATTCGAGTGATGGTGGTGGAGTGAGCATTAGTTGATGCCTTTTTGTTGAGAGATGTAGAAGTGAAAAGGAAGAGTAATATATCACGTTCCAAATCTATGAACCACGATGACAAGTGACCTAATAAGTCGAGAGAAGGCATATGCTGGTATTGATTGGAACTAAGCCACTGGAAGAGTGAGTGACCAAAATTAAAGAAGAAGGGAGTAGTTATGTCTTCATTCGTTGAAGTGGAAAATATTATCGGCAGCGATGCATTGACCACATTGATGTTAGATGTTGCAGACCAAACCGAGTACTTGATTCAATTGTATCCTTCCACATGACGGCTAATTACATTGGTTCTCTACCTATGTTGACAAGGAGGAAACTGAAATGCACATAGAGAGTGATGTTACCTTGCAATCATTAGGAATTGATTCATTATTGATTCATATTCTGATGGAATTATTCGCACTCTTACTAATGTTTGTTATTCTAAGACTTTGTAAATATCATATCTCATTTGGTCAATTATTATCATACGAATAACTTAGTAGTAGATAAGGATAAGTTACTTAAATTTGAGTTGGATTTAAATTAGTGGTTCACTAAGTCTTTAGGAGGACTAAAGGGTACATAGTTAAGGAATTAATGAGCACTGAATGAGTATTTAATAAAAATTTGAAGAGGGTTTAGCGTGACTTATTGAGAATTTGTAGAGCGATTACTACAAAATTAGTGAGCAGATTGTTTTGCCATTTAGTGTGGAGAAAAATGATACTAATAAATCGAATGCAATGTATGGTCTCTTAACAACATAATAATCTTTGATTTTATCACGGACTTTGGTTTATGTATCATTGTCTAGGCCTTCTTGTCTTTTCTTATTATTGTTATAATATTTTTCTATGCACAAAAAAGGAAACAATACTTGGAAATTTGATGTGATAAACTCTTATATACACACCTTAAAGATAATATGGTTTATGTGTAACTAGTAAGAGTTACTACTAGACTCAACATCTCACATCGCTCATCGTGCATTGGATACATGGTAACTCGTATGACCATATAATGCAATCATAAACTATTCAACGTCTCATTTTCCCTTGTGATCAAATCCATGCCACTTCATAAGGCCAGGAAACTAGATTCACGTCATGGAATCTAAGGAAGTTCACTATCATAAGATCTAGAGTCACATCATACGACTGAAATGAGTGTCCTCACAAACCTCATCTTTACGAGCACACATTAAAACTTTTATCAATGATCCCTTAACATACGTTTAGTAGAACATGCCATATGTCTTACTTCACAAGCACACATTGTAGAACTTGTCTCCTTGGACCATCATCACAACTCCCATCATTGAGTTGTCATCGTTCAGAACTTCTTTGGACTATCATCGAAAGTCAAAGAATCCTATCATTCTATCCAAAAGTAATCTCTCTAAGAAATGCCACTTTGATGCTACTGCAAAGCAGTTATTAGATTAGCATTGGTATGGCACCATCACGCAATACATGGCCAACCATGCAATGCCACTTGATGCTACTGCAAAGCAGACGAGAAACTAATACCAGGGCCAGAAATGAATGGGGAGACGATGGAGAAACTTGAGATCACTTGGTAATGGATGAAAGCTGCCAAAGAAAGATAAAAGTGCTATATTATTAAGAGAAGATGAGATTTGAGTTCTCTATCGGTAATTATGTGTTCATTAAGATTTCTATGTTAAGGAATGTAGTTCGGATCAGTAAGAAGGGTAAGTTAGCACCAAGATTCAGTAGGAAGATGGCAGTTGTGTACAATGTATTCACGTCTCTCATATTCAAAAGTCTGTGCACAACTTAAGTTGTGACATCAAATTAATCGGTGATATTAGAATGAAACCAAAAGGCTCGAGACCTTGTAGGTATATTCGTAAAAGTGGACCTGATATAAAGAAGCTTAAGTGGAAGATGGTGAAAATGGTGAAGGTTCAATAGGGTGAAAGCAAGAGCGATAACACTTGGGAGGTCGAGGAGAGCATGAGGACGTTCTACCTGGAGCTCTTTACTTGGTAGGTCGTTCTGTTTATTACGTTTACTTTCACTTTTGATATCATATAAGGTAGTGTAGTACCTTGCATGTTAAGTAGGCATAGGTTTTATTTACTTGCATGTGTGTGCATGTTTGAGTATATAATTCTTGCTTACGTTTTTAGTTATGTGGGGTAACTATATTGTTTGACCTTAACTTGTTTGATGGGATTCCGGGTTGAAACTCCTGAAAGGGGGAGTGTAACAACTAGTATTTTATGTATCAAAGGATCATAAAATATTATTTAGAAATTAAAACTGAGTTTTACGAGGCTATAACTTTGGTAATGTTGGTTAGCGCATCCTACACCCTTGGAATTCTTATTGAACGGTTTTGACCCTGAAAATCTTGTAAGACATATAACTTTTGGTACGAGCCAAATAAGGGTCCGAAACCATTTCAAATGCAAGATATGATGATTTCGCTTTCCATAGAGTGGTTGAAAAAGATTTTTAAACTTAAAATTTAGGAGATATGGCTGTTTGAAGTTTGGATAGCCTTTAGGCAAATTAGTGGGTAACTAACCCAAACTCATCATTAGGTCTGCTAATGATTTTTGGATTAAGGTTAATAAAAACTCTACAGCAGCCAATAATCTCATTTTCATCCTTTCTAAACATCTCTTAACCGCTATTGATCTTGATCAGCCAAAACTCCATCATTTCATTCACTTTAGTCAGCATAATTAATTGTTTAAGATGAGATAAGTGAAGGAATCTATTGAAACTCGGGATTGCTGAATTAGAACGCGTAAAATTGCTATTTGGATCAAATCTTACGTGTTTTTAGGTTGATTCTTCATTTAGATGAGTGACTTATATCCCTCACTTTACTATAATTGTTGGTCAAGTAATAAATAATGATTTTTCATGGTTTTTAAATTTTAAAACATGTTTTAAGATAAATATGAACCTAACTATGTTTTTAAAATAATCTCTAATTCCCCCCACCGTTCCTGAAGTAGACCAAGACTTTCTTTATTTGAAACTCGCTTCACTTTCTTCATCATCAAATCAATCGTCTTTGGTCATATGCATTGAAATACATATTTATAACATCAAGCAATCAACCACCGCACGCTCTTCAAAAAGCATGCCTCGAAAATACATCATCAATTATGATCGGTACCGATTACTCCAAGAGTGATTAGTTTTAATTACTTTGGCTAACACTTAGCCAAATTTAGCTAAGTGTTATGGTTGCCCAAAACCATTCGTCCCCCTTTGAAGCTTGAAGCACTCAAACCACCCAGGTTTGAAGCCAAAGTATCAAATCCCTAAAGCCAAAGTCACATGTCTCAAATGCCATTCAATGGTAGCTTCTTCGCATTTTTTCTAAGTCTAACCTGAAGCCCTAGCTAAGTAAGCCCGAAGTTCACCCCATCCAGGCCCGAAATAGTCACCTCCAACCTCAACTATGAACATTTGTGAATTTCATTATCCAAACTGTTCATCACCGAACGGTCTTGAACATTTGGTCACATGTCTTAAATACCATTTAATGGTACCCCCTTTCCATCTTCCCTTAGCTCTGTTTTGCATGCAAACGGCCAGATCTACTACAGTTCATTGTTCTTTGATCTTTGTCGCATCGATTCTAGATCTGACTATACCATTATGAATCTCCATAGTTTCGTGCATTTAATATCAATGATCTAACATCTTGATCACACAATGTACTATATCCATAATAAAATGATCCTTAGACTGCAATTCGCCATCGATCTGCGTTTTCACCTAATACAAAAATAAAACAAATTTATACAAGCAAGCATTCCACATTTTCATCCATACAACCATCAGACAAGCATTTTAACATGCATATGGTTTAGAATAAAAGAAAACAAACATAAAAAATCACCTAATCTAGAAACCGAAGAATGGTACAAGAAGACCAACGATCGGTATGGGAAAATGGTCACAACCGAATCAAAATTCATATTAATGATTTACTTATGTTTAAAAGCATAGTTAGGTTCATATTTATCTTAAAATATGTTTTAAAATTTTAAAAACATGAAAAATCATTATTTATTACTTGATCAACAATTATAGTAAAGTGAGGGATATAAATCACTCATCTAAATGAAGAATCAACCTAAAAACACGTAAGATTTGATCCAAATAGCAATTTTACGCGTTCTAATTCAGCAATCCCGAGTTTCAATAGATTCCTTCACTTATCTCATCTTAAACAATTAATTATGCTGACTAAAGTGAATGAAATGATGGAGTTTTGGCTGATCTAGATCAATAGCGGTTAAGAGGTGTTTAGAAAGGATGAAAATGAGATTAGTGGCTGCTGTAGAGTTTTTATTAACCTTAATCCAAAAATCATTAGTAGACCTAATGATGAGTTTGGGTTAGTTACCCACTAATTGCCTAAAGGCTATCCAAACTTCAAACAGCCATATCTCCTAAATTTTAAGTTTAAAAATCTTTTTCAACCACTCTATGGAAAGCGAAATCATCATATCTTGCATTTGAAATGGTTTCGGACCCTTATTTGGCTCGTACCAAAAGTTATATGTCTTACAAGATTTTCAGGGTCAAACCGTTCAATAAGAATTCCAAGGGTGTAGGATGCCGCTAACCAACATTACCAAAGTTATAGCCTCGTAAAACTCAGTTTTAATTTCTAAATAATATTTTATGATCCTTTGATACATAAAATACTAGTTGTTACACTCCCCCTTTCAGGAGTTTCAACCCGGAATCCCATCAAACAAGTTAAGGTCAAAAAATATAGTTACCCCGCATAACTAAAAACGTAAGCAAGAATTGTATACTCAAACATGCACACACATGCAAGTAAATAAAACCTATGCCTACTTAACATGCAAGGTACTACACTACCTTATATGATATCAAAAGTGAAAGTAAATGTAATAAACAGAATGACTTACCAAGTAAAGAGCTCCAGGTAGAACGTCCTCATGCTCTCCTCGACCTCCCAAGTGTTATCGCTCTTGCTTCCACCCTATTGAACCTTCACCATTTTCACCATCTTCCACTTAAGCTTCTTTATATCAGGTCCACTTATACGAATATACCTACGAGGTCTCGAGCCATTTGGTTTCATTCTAATATCACCAATTGATTTGATGTTACAACTTAAGTTGTGCACATACTTTTGAATATGAGAAACGTGAATACATTGTACACAACTGCCATCTTCCTACTAAATCTTGGTGCTAACTTACCCTTCTTACTGATCCGAACTACATTCCTTAACATAGAAATCTTAATGAGCACATAATTACAGATAGAGAACTAAAATCTCATCTTCTCTTAACAATATAGCACTTTTGTCTTTCTTTGGCAGCTTTCATCCATTACCAAGTGATCTCAAGTTTCTACATCGTCTCCCCATTCATTTCCCCATTCATTTCTGGCCATGGTATTAGTTTCTCGTCTGCTTTGCAGTAGCATCAAGTGGCATTGCATAGTTGGCCATGTATTGCGTGATGGTGCCATACCAATGCTAATCTAATAACTGCTGTTGTATGAAAACTCCACCAAATTCAAATGATCGTCCTATGAATCGCCAAAATCAAGAATGCAAGCCTATAAGAGATCCTCTAAAATACGATTCACCCTCTCGGTTTTCCCATCAGTTTGAGCATGGTAAGGTGTACTCAAATGCAGCTCCATCCCCAACATTTCATGTAAGCTCTTCTAGAATCCACTTGTGAATAATGGATCTTTATTGCTTACAATGCTCTTCGGCACACAATGGAATCACACAACCCATTTCACATACAAGTCGTCCAGTTCCGTTACTATACTATTAGGCTTCAAGGGCATAAATCTAGCATTCTTTGTCAATCTATCGGGGATGACCCAATTTCTATCAGACCCTCCTTTAGTCCTTTGTAGTCCATCAAAAAAAAAACCCATCGACACCTATTCCCACTTCCATTAGGGAATTTCTAATGGTTGCAGTAAACCACTAGGCTTCTTCTGCTCAACTTTCACCAGATGGAAATTTGTACACTTCGATATGAATGTACCGACATCGTTCTTCTATTCTTCATCTCTTCCCAATATAATGTTTTCTTTATATCCCTATAAATTTTATTGCCTCTTGGAAGTAGAGCCAACCTCAAATGATGGCACTCTCATAGTACCTCATCTCTGATTCCATCAACATCAGGAACAAACAGATTGTCATCTTCGTGGAGTTAACCATCTCAGCCAAGTCTATACTGCCTCATCTACTTAGACTCTACTCCCTCTTTAATATTAGAAATGATCTCTGCTACCCTAGCATCTCGTCTATGACTAGCTAATCATGGTAGGTCTAATCATCAAGCTTGCAAACATATCCGACTCTAGCTTGCATTTCAAATGACATCAGAACCAGCAACATACTTAAGCTACTTCCAATCTAAGAACATCACTCCTAAGTTGGCATGTTTTTTACTCATACCATTATCCTTTACTAAGCATACAATAATATCAAAGTTGTAAGAGGTTATGAACTCTAACCATCGCTACCGAGGAACGTAAAGGTCCTTTCATGAGAAGATGTACTTTAATGATTTGTTGTTAGCGAATAACTCAAACCTCTCTCCCAGAAAATAATCCCTTCAAATCTTTAGTGCAAACTTGATCACTTCCAACTCCAGATTATAGGTCGGGTATTTCCTCTCATGCAACTTTGGCCATCTAATTGCATAACCAACAACCTTACCTTCTACATCAATATCACATCCAATCCGGTATCACAAGCATATGTGTATACCATTGCGACGACCCACTATTTTTAACATCTAAAAATAATTATAAACGACAACAAAATTACTTACAACTAGTTTCAAACATTAAATGTAGTGAATGGGTATATAAAATTAAAAGAGTTTATAATAGTAAGCATGAAATATATAATTTTGGATAAACAACATGTGGATGCGGCATACAACCAAAGCTCTTTCTTTTCCTTTTTTCTTTCTTCCACCTACCAACCTCACAAATATGTAAAGAAAAAGGTTTCAACTATGTTTGAACTGAGCCAACTAAAATAAACCCCAGCCAAACTTAGGGATCCAGTGGCTATTGCATAGAAAAAGACTGCCTACGTACCCCCTTTGGAGGATCAAACATGCGCAGTTCTTTTTTTGCTCTTCCCTTGCATCCAAATACTTGTTACTAACAACTATAACATTCATGCAACAATTGCAACCATCGAAACCAATGTAATCAATGCAAATAGTAGAAGCAAAAAATAGTATCCCTAATCATCGTTACAACAAATCACCATATAGGGCAACAGAAACAATAGTACACTTAGCTGTTAAACACAAGTACTCAATCATTAAATAAGAAAAAAAATAACAAAAATAAACTTGCATTCAAACTAATTATCCATTATAGTAATTCTTCACTAATGTATGTATACTAATCACCCCATAATAATGACAAAATCAATCATCAATTGTGAACTAATCCATAAATTGTTAGTAACACAAACTCAGTCACCATATAACTATAGTTAACCACCCTTCGCCTCGTACTAATAATGGTAAAACATTGCATACTCATCTTAATGTGATTTCATCATCATAAAACACGCATATCACATTTTACTTCCACCCAAACATTGCATTTACAGACAAGCACCATTGTCCCAGTGGTTAAGTGATTTGGCTTCGGTGCGAGAGGTCACAAGTTCGAAACTAGCTTAGCGTGATTCGAACGTTTATTGACATGTGATATGTTGTCACAATAATTTGTTGTATATGAAGTATCATTTCAAAAAAAAAACATTGCATTTACAACAATTATTTCCCTTAAGTATAAAATTGATTTACGTAATTTAATCAAAAGGAGTAGTTTACACCATTACTTAACTTTCAAATTAACGTTATAACATTCAAATTAATGTTATTAATTAACACCAAAATAAATGGCATTGATCAACATCATAATTAACGCCATCGGCTAACATTCAAATTAGCGTTGTTAATTAACATTCAAACTGAGGTTATTCATTAACTTTAATATTAGTATTATCATTTATACCATTATTTAAATTAAAATATTAATGCACTAAACATATCATTAAATCATTGATGTAGTAATTGAGTAATTAGTTGAAGCATTAATTTTCAAGGTAATTAAGATGACAACTATTAATGGATGATTATATATAGCGCGCGCACACATAAACATTGAAAATTAATTTATTAACTTTAAGAATATAATTCGTTAAAAGGTGTTGGAAATACTTACTAAAAAAGGAATTTACTAATCCGTTCATATTAATTCCTACATGGCTAATGTTTAAAAAAGTAGTTTCAATGCAAATTTTTCCATATAAGAATCAAATTTGTTTCGCCTAAATTATATGGTAAGAATCTTCACATGCAAGTTTAAATTTCAGTTAAAATGTCCAAAATCATGTTCAACTCATGAACATGACAAACAAAACAATTATGAACATGATGTTTCAAATTTTTAGAAATAAACACATTCAATATAAATAAACATATATTGAAATCTATAGAAGTAAGAGATTAGCTTCCTCAAATACAATCAAAATCTCTCCTAAATCTCGAATAGATTAGCTTTGAATTTGTAGTGAAAATCTTTGGGCGTTCCTTACTCATGGTTTTTTGAAATTTACTTTCCTCTATTTCTCAATCATTGAGTTTTTTCCTTTTCTTTCTTTCTCTAAAATTTCATTTTTTCCCTTATTTTTCTTTTCTCTTTTTCTTTAAAACTTCAATTTTTCCTCTAAAAAATTAATTATATGTATTCATCCTTAATATAAAATCTCCTACATTCAATTCTTCCTTGCCTAGTTTATTTCCCTTAATAAAAATATCCTTCATTCAAGCATTTATGTCTCTCCTATATATATATGACCGATTTTTATTATCTATAATACAGAATTAACTCCCATGAATGCTAATTAATGAATTAACTCCCATGAATGCCAATTAATGTAAATTGATTGATATCACAAGCAATTAATTTCCAACCATGCTCATATAGCGAATTAATATGCATTCAAATTTTGAATTTTGAATAAAATTCATAATTAAGACGTAGAGAATATATACGTATAATATCTGTCAATTAATTGCTAGTCTACGCAATTAATCTCTCATAATCTATGAAATTAATATATTACTAACTATATACATTTTGAAGAATTAAGATTTATGAAATAAATTCATCGCATTAAATATACGTATATTTATATATCCATAATTTCATACAATTTAAATTGGCGCATAATTACCAAATACATTTTCCCTTACATCGTATTTACTACATATAAAAAAATAATATAAACGAGCACATACATACATATTTTTCCTTATATAAATATATGTACATGCATGTGTATATTTTGATCGTACATTTTTACTATATATTTTATTTTGTATCTCTCTTATATATGTGTGTGTGTGCGCGTGCGCATTTCCCTCCCTAAATATGTATTCTTCTGTCGGTTTCCATAAAATTTTAAAGATGTGTCATTAGCCAAGATCGAACTAATGAACCCTCTAACTGAAGCCTGCTCTCTTAATGAACTACACTAAATATAAGTTTTGTTTTTAAAATTAGAACAATGAAAATTATTGGTCATATGCGCAAATCTTTACTCATAAAAGCAATAGCTCCTAAACTGTAACTCCAAATCCATCAAAATTTTATATCAAATTGATCAGCTTGGAGAAATCTTGATAACTATTATGAATACAACACTCAATTCTTCTTTTTATTAGAAGTTCTTTTTTAATTATTTGAATATCAAAAGCATCAAATTTATGGGTCATTACATTCTTCCCATTAAAAGGATTACGTCCTCGCAATTACCCAAATACAACCATTAGCAAAATTAATAAATCATTATTACCGGTCAAATCACAAAATATGAAAAAATACATTAGTCACGGGTTAATTACACAAGTAAATTGCTTATAAAATAGTATATAACGACTATACAATTTGACTATGACACGACCAAATTCATCCATAAACTATCTATCCACACATACTACAATAACACATTTACTTTCTCAACCATATAATCCAAACAATAGTACATAAAATAACATTTCATTAATAATGGTGAAATAATATCATAGATTAGTTCATCTCATTCATTTCAATAATTCAACCATAATTGAGTATAATTAAAGTACACAACAAAACATAGGTTGATCCAAACATGCAAGTAACACAAGTGAATATAAATCAACAGTCATTGTTACCCAAATCAAAGAACACATTCAAAAAAGCGTAGTACTATCACCACATTAACTTATCACCCAATAACACGTTTGTATTAATTCCTTTGCTGACTGCACATCCTTCATAGTATGCATATCCTTAAAACCATCAACGAACTTCCTTATAAACTCATCCTTAAGATAACTAGCGTACAATCTCATATCTATACAATCCAAATATCATGTGCCCTTACTCATGCTCACTTCCTTAAAATAGTATGGCTCTAGTCAAGGCTACACCCTTCAAATGATTTGGTCATCCACTTGTGCTTCAACTACATCGATTCTTGCATCATTTCCGTGCATTGGATATATGATAACTCATATGACCATTCCTCTGCTAGGAACTAATGGAAAAATCTGCATTCTTTATCCCTGAGCATAAGCCTATAACTGACACTGGATCCATTATTCCAATCTAGGATATGCCGATCCATTCCTCCCATCTAGAGTAACCATTCCAAGTACCCAATAGTTTCCTTACAATAGCCGTGTTACGAGTACACTAGGAAGCACTCCGAGTATCAATGATCCCTTCGCACATATATTAGAGCCCTTCCTCGCTCTATTTATTTCCATTTTCCATAATAGAACCCTTCCTCATTCTATTTTCCATGGTAGAACCCTTCCTCGTTCCACTTTCCATGGTATAACCCTTCCACGTTCTACCCATGAGCTCCCTTCCTAGAAATCGTCCTCGTTTAATTTTCCATAGTAGAACCCTTTCTTGTTCCGCTCACGAGCTTCCTTCCTCGAACTCATCCTCGTTCCATCTTCCATAATGATTTATCTGTCTAATGATTAGGATAACCTACCCATAGTACTAAAGAAGCACCAATTAGGAAGGGGAGTTCCAATACATCTTAAAAACAAAACATTCACCAAAACATTTTTATTTTCCAATCAAAGCTTCCATCTCCCTTTAAAATAAAAGATCTCATTTTTTCTAAAAAATATATATTAATCCATTGAACAATTTCTCAAACTAGTTTCATGATTTAAACAAATTAAAAATAATTTTGAGAAAACATCGTCTTATATAAGAAATCATAACGTTCTTTGAAGTAAAAACTCTTCCTTTTTATATATTTATGGAAGCCAAAAATAGGTTTTTGAAATGCATATTTTTTTAAAAATTCTACATAACGAACCCCCTCCTACCCTTGATTCCTTATAGTATCCATCAAGCCTTTAGTCACAAAAATCTTCTAACCACTGTTACTCATACGTGGAACCTTTTCACATTTCTTAATCAAACAAGGTGTATACAGTTACAATATGTCAAACAATAAGCAACCAAGCAAACAAGCAAACAACCAAACATACAATAACCAATCAAAATAAAAGACAATTTAATAAACAAATAATTTTAACAAATAGACAAAACAACAACTAATATAAACAAAAGAGATTAATCTAAACAAGCATAACATGAATTAATAGGCGAACATCAAACAAACAAGTAAGCAAATAATTAAAAATTATCATAATATTGTTGTGAGAAATTCTAACTCGAGACCACTCAAATCAAAACTCCAAAGCACAACGGAAAACGAGATCATGGTAAGAAGTGTAAAAATAACCAATCAACACTCAATCCAATCCAAAACTAATCACAATCTCCAAGCAAGCAATATAATATAAAAACAATAACGAAGAAATAAATCACACATTGATTTATAGTGGTTCCACTAGTGTCTTGTTAGTATACATCCACTTTGAGAGAGAGCCTTTATCAATATGAATGAGAAGAGTGCAAGAGATTAATTACAATGATCAAAATTCTAATAGAACTGATTTGTGGAGAAGTGAATTGAAGAAAATTAGGTTTAGATAAACCCTAATTAATGGCGGCTAGAACCCTTAATCTCCTTGTAGTTGCCTCCGCCTATGAATCCTGAAAATAGCTTATGTAGGAGAGTAGAAAACCTAGGCAAAATACTATAATCTCCCCTTCGAATAGCACAAATCTTCATACCGAAATTGGGTTGAAAAACGTCATAGACGTCTGTCACTGTACGACAGATGTCTGTCATATACCTCGGGGAAACATTCCTTGACACCATAGACGTCAGTCGCAAAGTGACATACGTCCGTCCACATTCTCGGGTTCCAAACCCTGTTGTCACGGTGACTATCACTTTACGACAGACGTCTATCACCTGATGTTGGCTACAATGCCCCACCTTTATTGCTATATCTTCCTCCCTAAGCTCCAACTTGCGAACTGTTTTCACAATCATAAGCTACTACTGACCTCTTCAATTCTTCATATATTGTTGCCAAAATTCAACACTCCATCTTGACACTATATCCATCTCCAACTCCAATGGTATCATACCATCATCAACAACCAATAGCACCAACTATCACCACTTCTACCTTCAACTAAACGTGAATGCTTTCCTAATGAGCTCTGGCAAAGCCATTGCCCATTGCACTCCATCAACATGCTTAGGCAAAGCCCTCACCCGCTAACGAAGTGTTGAAAACATAAAAATCCTAAGCCGTCTCACTAAAGACTAAAGTTCTATGGAGTGTAAACTAGCACTCACCAAGAAGATAGAATCACAATCTCTCACCGATACTCTTCCTCATCCATAATCAAGCTCCTCCCTCAACCGTGCCACCCTATGACACCTAGCACTTCAACAAGGGAATCAAGTTCGAGCAATGCTCTAACTTCCCAACCGACAATGTCTTAGTGTACATATCCGCTCCATTATCCTTTATATGCACTTTCTGAAGATATACTTGCTTATTTTCATCCATGACTACTATAAATGACTCTCTCGCTTCGATATGCTTAGTCTGTGAGCTAAAGCCAAATTCTCTGCCAATTGAATAACACTCTGGCTATCACATTGAACATCGATGCTATCATGCTCTATCCCAAGTCACACAACAATTGCCTCAAATAAAGTGCCTCCTCTCCCGCTTCCACTGCAGCTATCAACTCTGCCTCCATAGTGGATAAGGCAACTATAGTCTGCAATCTCGATCTCCAACTTATGGCCGTAACACCAAGTATAAAGACATATCCAGAAATTGATTTTCTTCAATCTCTATCACCAACATAGTCCGAATCACAATAACCAACCAACTTGCAATTCTTCCAATCTCCACCGCCAAAAATAAGACCATGAGATGATGTACCCATAAGGAATCTCAATATAAGCTTCACTGCTTTCCAATGCGATTTCCCAGGATTAGCCATATACCGACTAACACACCCGACGACATTTGCAATATCAGGCCTTATACACACCATAGCATACATCAAAATTCCACTGCACCAGGATATAACACCTTTGCCATATAAGGCTTGTCTTTCTCCAAGATAGGTGATCCCTTACTCGAAAGCTTCATATGCAAAGGTAAAGGTGTATTTGACGCCTTTGCATTCTCCATGCTAAACCGATAAAGCACTTTCTCTATGTACTCCTTTTGAGTTAATTTCGACTCAAAATGCATTCGATCCCTTTCAATTTCCATGCCTAATACCCTTCTAGCTTCTTCAAGATCCTTCATTTCGAACTCCGATTTCAAACTCAATTTTAACTTGTTGATTTCATTCTTATCCTTAGAAACAATGAGCATGTCATCCACATAACACCCAACAATCATTTTCCAACCTCTTGAAATATACACAAGAATCCTTGATACTTCTACCAAAACCATTTTCAAGCATAAAATGATCAAATCTCTTATACAATTGTCTAGTTGATTGCTTTAAACCATGTAGTGATTTCTTTAACTTGTAAACCGAATTTAACTTACCGTCAACCACGGAACCTTCCGGTTGATCCATGTAGACGTCTTCATTAAGTCACTATGCAAGAAGGTGGTTTTCACATCAAGTTGCTCCAACTCCAAGTCGTGAATAACAATTATGGCAAGTAATATCTGGAAAGAAGTATGGCACATAATTGGTGTGAATATCTCATCATACTCATTTCTCTTCCTTTGTGAAAACCCCTTTACAACTAGCCTAGCTTTGTATCTCCCATCGTCCTTCACCTTGTATATCCATTTGCACCCAATAGCACGGTTCCCTTTAGGAAGTGAAACCGAATCCCAAGTTTGATTCTTCATCAACGATTGCATCTCTTCCTCCATGGAACAAATCCACTTCGAGCTGTCACTCGACTTCATGACGTCATCAAAGTCCATCGGCTCATGTTGGGCTACATGAAGAGCATAGTCCAAATTGTCACAAAAGCTAAGATAGTTCCAATCATATCTATCGGGTGACCTTATAGCACGACGACCCATTGACTATCAATACCATCACCCAAACACCTTTTGGCTCCACCTTGAATCGAATCCTCTCTAAAATCATGTATATCACCAATACTACTAGAGGTACCCTGTGGACTATGTGATGTAACATCAACCACTTCCACTTCACAAGAATCTCCAACTACTCTACTCTCTCTACCCCTTGGAAAAAATGTGGAAATAACTTACTTTTCCTTTGATTCACCATGAACCAAATTCGAAACATTCGACGACCTCTCATTCTCCTTGAACAAAGCCGATTTATCAAAAGTAACATGACAAGAATTCACAATCTTTTTATTTTTAGGATTCTAAGTCCGTTAGCCTCTTACTCCATCCGTATAACCAAGAAAAATCCCTTTGAAATCTCTAGGCTCAAGCTTATCATTTCCTGGATCATGCACATAAACTGGACTGCCAAACACACGAAGATAACTCAAGTCAATGCTCTTTACCTTCCACACTTCCTTTGGAATTTTGTTACCAACAGTCGAGCATAGAATTCGATTCACAATATGCACTACGGTTGACAAAGCTTCGTCCTAAAATCTCTTAGACAAACCCGATGTTAATCTCAAGCATTGAGTTTTCTCTAATAGAGTACTGTTCATCCTCTCTGCAACACTATTCGACTATGGTCTGTCGGTGTAGTAAAAAGGCTCTGAATACCATGATGCTTGCAATACTCCAAGAACTCTCCGGAAACATACTCTCCACCATTGTCGGATCATAGAACCTTCAAAGACTTGCCACTCTCATTCATAAAAGGGTTTTCCTTGCTTTGAACTTCGCAAATGCCTCCGACTTGGCCTTCATTACATACACCCATACATTTCGAGAAAAGTCATCAATAAAAGAAATATAATAGCAAGCTCCCCTAAAGAATCTACTGGTGTCTATCCCCAAACATCCATATGAAAATACTTAAGAACCCTTCTCGAATTATGTTTTCCCTCATCGAATGGTACTTTAGTTGCTGTCTCATAACACATTCCTCGCAAAACTCTAGTTTGTTGAAACTCTCTCCATCGATCATCCCCCTCTTCCAAAGAATATCCAAAATCCTCTTCGAGACATGACCTAACCTCAAATGCCACAACTTAGTCGCATCCAAACCACAAGAACTATCTATTCCAACATAATTTTCACCTTCTATAGTCACTCCTTGAAGCAAAAAAACACCATGAATCCTAGCACCCTTCATCACCATAAGTGCACCATTCGAAACCTGCATGCTATTACTCTCAATAGTGATCTTACGACTTAAAGAATCCAGCTGCCCCAAAGAGATAAGAGATTTTTGAAGTCCTAGAACATAGCGTACATTAGTGAGAGTACGAACCACTCCGTCAAACATACAAATTTGCACGGAAACAGTGCCTTTCAACTTACAAATATTACCATTAGCCATAACAATTGAATTTCCTTCTTTTTCAACATAAGAAGAAGAAAAAAGTTCTATTCAGCATCATATGATAAAACGCTCTCGAATCGAGCAACTATTCGCTATCCAAAACATCCGATGCTACTTCCGTTAATACATCTGTGTCTCCCTCATCAACTCCACTCTCCACCACTACGGATGAAGATGTCACTTCCTTCTTTGCCTTCTCTTTGTTCGAACACTCATTCTTCCAACGATCGGGCTTCTTACAAATATAGCATATGCCCTTTCTTTTCTGCGCCTTAAGCGAAGTACCTTCCTTTATCTTATAGGTGAAGAATGTTCTTAAAAAGATCAGACGATTAGTTAGTGACTTCTTTATATACAACTCCTCCAACTTGTCCCAAATACCCTTAGCGGTAGTCTCACCACTAATTTCAGAGATAACATTCTCCTCCATAGCAAGTTGAAGTGCAGTGAATGCCCACTCTTCCATTTCCTCTCTCTCAAGATCCGAGATGTTTGTCGGTATCAAATGTGTGTCAAACACTACCCAATGCACCCGATTCCTCCTTAGAACCGATTTCATCTTCCATTGCCATTTTTCAAAATCATTATCGCTATTCCACTTTTCTATAACCAATTATGATCCTGAAGCCGCGTACGATCTACGTACATAAGGCATTACTGCACTTGAATTAACCATTGAGAAACTACATGAGATATTATCTGATTTCGGCATTTCTACAACCACCTACCTACTCCTAAGTTCTAATACTAAATGTTATGGGAAATTCTAGCTCGAGACCACTCAAATCAAAAACCCAAAGCACAGCAGAAAACAAAATCATGGTAAGAAGTGTAAAACAACCAATCAATATCTCAATCCAATCTAAAACTAATCACAATATCCAAACAAGTAATATAATATAAAAGCAATAACAAAGAAATAAATCACACGCCGATTTATAGTGGTTTCACTAACGTCTTGTTAGTATACATCCACTTTGAGAGAGAGCTTTTATTAGTACCAATGGGAAGAATACAAGAGATTGATCACAATGATCAAAATTCTAATAGAATTGATTGTGGAGAAGAGAATTGAACAAAATTAGGTTTTGAATAAACCCTAATTAATGGAGGCTAAAACCCTTGGTTAAACCCTTAATCACCTTACAGTTACCTTCATCTTCGGATCTTGAAAATAGATTATATGGGAGAGTAGAAAACCTAGGTAAAATTGTAGAATTGCCTCTTCGGATGTCATATATCTTCGCACCATAACAGGGCTGGAAAATAGACTGAAAAACGTCATAGACGTTTGTCACTATGGACAGACGTCTGTCATATACCTTAGGAAAACATTCCCTGACACCATAGATGTCTATCACAAGTGACATATGTCTGTCCACTTTCTCGAACTCCAAATCATGTAGTCACAGACGTCTGTTACTTTATGACAAACATCGGTCGCCTGATGCTGGCTACATCACTCCACCTTTATCGCCATATCTTCCTCCTCCGAGCTCCGATTTACGAACCGTTTTCACCATTATAAAGCTACTTCCAACCTCTTCAATTCTCGTACAGTGTCGTCAAAATTCAACAAGTATAATAAAAAATTAAATAAAGCAATTAAGTAAAATATTTCATGTAAGCATGATAAAGATTAGTTAAATAAATATTCAACAAGTAACAATTAAAACTAATCATAGTAAGACAGACCATCAAAAACATATATAATCATAAGAAAATAATTTAAATGAGCTCAAGATAAATTAATAAGCATAATTTTTTTCTTAACTATAAATAGTTTAACAAATGACAATGCGATACACCAATTCATACAAAGTGATCAAATACAACCAACAAGGTGGCTATCCTAAACATCAAAATGAGCAGTCCCTTCTTCATATCCCAACTTTCTCCATATAAAGGAATAACTAGAAGTCCCTATAACTTACTATGAAAAATCACACACAATAGTCATAAAAGTAACATCGTCATAATAGGCATAGGGCAAATTCAAAACTCATTATACACCATATCTTACAAAGTCCAGTTTTATAATTCTCAATTAAAATTCCCATATAAAACATCTTTTAATAAAATACCATTTTAATAAACACCGCAAAAGTTTTTTATTTCATTAAATATTTGACCTTTTCAATAATTTATTTTACGAATCCGATCATCCACATCTTAGTAAAAAAATATTTCTCAAGGTATTAATATTTTATAGTACATCATTTCTTAATAATATGCATTCTCAATAAAATATTTTTCAAATTAGGTCTTTTTTCAACCAAAATCTCTTTACCCAAAAATGTTTTCTCTTTAAAACATCATTATCAAAGAGTAACTTTATAAGTAAAAATCCTTTCAACAAAAATCAATTTTTAGATCAAAGTTTTCTAAAATCAAACGCACTCCTTTGACGAAACTCTTCTTCTTAAATGAACATTCTATTACATTCTTTACCCAAAAATTTACTTCCATCAATTATTTCAACCAATAAAATGACTTCCCAATTAAACATATTTCCTCTATATTATTTACGAATACTTCTTTTCAGGAAACAATTCTTTCTAAATAAAATGCTTTTTTATCAAGAGACATTCCTAAATTATTGAAATTTTAGCAAATATGCTCTTATTAAAATATTTCTTCCAAAATAATATTTTCTACAAAAACATCGTTTTATAAAAATATTTTCGAATATAACACTTTTCATCAAAAAAATTCTACCCTTGGATAAAATTTTCCTTTATTACTAAAGCTTTTCAAAAGGCATAATACATTATAAAGATACTTTCCAAAAGATGTTTTAAATATAGATAAACAAATTTTCCTACACTATATTGTTCCTTCAAAGTTGAATTTAACTTCCAATATCTAATTAAAGTACGCTTTTATGTAAAAAAAATATTTTTACAATACTTACCTTTTCTTACAAAAATATCTCCGTAAAACATTTTGTTTCACAAAATTAAATCCTTTATTCTTTAATTTTTTATTGAATCACTTTATGTCAAAAAGGGTATTTTTCCTTTTTCTAATAAAATATATTTGAAGATTAGGAATCTATACTTCATAAATTTTCCAAATAAATATTATTCACTTAAAAAATGAAAGTAGTTCCACCTTATTTAAAGGGTTTCAACTAATTTAACATCGGTTACGTATCACTTAGATTATAACCAACACTTAACCCCTCCTAGAAGTGTTCATCATACCCCGCTCTTACTTTATTTATCATCTACTATCATGAATAAATGTCATTTTACGGTGAGTTAACATTGACTTGTAAACAAACCCCTACACACAAAACACTTAATTTCAATCATATGCTCTTTCATTAAAAAATTTAACCCAACCTAAGGTAGAAATAAACTACTCTAATTGGTTTAAACTCAACCAAGGATTAGGGAATCGCTAAACCTATGCTTTGATACCAAGTGTGATGATGACCCACTAATTCTAATATTTAAAAATAATTATAAATGCCAATAAAATATGACTACAACTAGTTTCAGACATTAAAGACTAAACCACGGGTGTAAAAAATTTAAAAGAGTTTACAATAGTGAATAAAAAAAATAATCTTAGGTAAACAATATGTGGATGCAACATTTAACCTAAGCTCCTTCCTTTTTCGTTATGTTTTCTTTCACTTGCTGATTTCACAAATATGTACAAAAAGAAAAAGGTTTCCATTATCTTTAGAGCACGTCAATTTCTATAAATCCCAACCCAAAACAAGGCATCTGACAGTTATTGCATAGAAAATGTCTGCCTACATAACCCTTTTTGGAAATCAAACCTAATAGTTCTGTTTTTTGCTCTTCTTCTGCATCCAAATACTTGTTAGCACATAAAAACCATATCATCCATGTAACCATCGCAACTAATGCAACCAATGCAAATAGTAGAAGCAGAAAACGGTATCCCTACCAATCCATTACAACAAATCATCATATGATGCAATAACAACAATACACCTAGCTGTTAAACATCACATGCATTTTGATAGTACTCAATCATTAAATAAGAAAATAATAACAACATAAATATACTTATATTCATACTAATCATCCACTATGGTAATGCTTCCCCAATTTAAGTATAAATCATCAAATATATACTAATCACCCCATAATAGCGACAAAACATCAATCATTAAATGTATTCTAACATAAACAATGTTAGCAACACAACCTCAATCACCACATAACCATAGTTAACTACTCTTCACCTCATACCAATAATAGTAAAAACATTACATACTCATCTTATTGTAATTTCATCATCATAAACCAAATATATCACATTTTACATCCATCTATACAATATATTTGCAACAATTATTTTCCCTCAAATTTAAAATTGATTTAATATTTTTGTTACAAAACACCTTTGTTTAACTCCAAATAATAATCCTCTAAAATGATAAAATACTTCAGAAATATTTTACCGTTATCTCGTTACTTCAAATCCTTTAAAATATCGTAATTTAATCAAAAAGTTACACTATTAAATAATATTTAAATTAACGTTATTAATTAACATTAAAATTAATGATATTATTTAACACTGGAATAAATGGTATTAATTAACATCATAATTAACTCCATTGATTAATATTCAAACTAGCATTATTAATTACATTCAACTTGTTATAAACAAATAAGAATATGTTTTAAAGAAATAAGAGAAGAAGCCATTAGAGTAAAAGAATGGAGATATTTTATTCATTCAGAGATTGGTTATATCAGATTGATTCATATAATTACATTACACAGGCTCCTTTATATATAGGCATTGGAGCATGAGATGGAACATATCCCATGATGTGGGACTAATAGAAAAACACAAAAGCATATTCACTTATATATTTACATATATTATAACACTCCCCCTTGAATATGCGTCTTCAAAATCTTGAATGCTCGGATAATTTGAAAATTTCCATTTTGAAACGTGTATGATGATTGCTCCCCTTCATTATTATCTTGCTTGCATTTATCGATTCAATCGATATAGATTTGCCTCATTAAAAACCTCTATTAGAAAAACCCAGTGGGAAAAAACCTTGAACGAGGAAAAGAGTGCAACTTGTGAAATCATAAATATCATACTAAAAATGATATTTCTTATAAGAGTTTGATACTTTAGGATCAAAATAATGCCTCATTAAAACCTTACTAAGAAAAACCCAATGGGAAAAATCTTAGTGAAGGAAAAAGAGTACAATGACATATTTTATTTTCTTATTTCTTTAAATAAAGCTTGATACTTCTGGATCAAACTAATGCCTCATTAAAACCTTACTAAGTAAAACCCTATGGGAAAAATCTTAGTGAAGGAAAAAGAGTATAATATAGTATGTCATATTTCAATAATTTACTGCATCAGATAGAGTTTGATACTTCTGGATCAATTTAACATGTCAGTAAAAACCTCACAAAGGAAAACCCGATGGGAAAAACCTTAGTCAAGGATAAAAATATAATTTAACTTAAATAACATATTTGAGATGTTATTTCTTGAAAAGACATTTGATTCTTCTGGATCAAGATAATGCCTTATTAAAACCTTAATAAGAAAAACCCAGTGGGAAAAATCATAAATAAGGAAAAAGGGTACATTATAGCTTATTTCAAATGTTACAGGGAGTTGATACTTCTGGATCAAGATAATGCCTCGTTAAAACCTTACTAATAAAAACCCAGTGGGAAAAATCTTAGTTAAGGAAAAAGAGTGCATTATAAAATACTTATGGATGCTCCCCCTGATTTAAAATTTTCCTCTGAATTCATATTCATCTTTCGATAACTCAAATTGGTTATAGATACTTCTGGATCTATAAATATGAATCTCATTAATAATACAATTTATTAATAGTTTCCTTCGATACAATCAAATTTTCTAAGATTGTTTCTTCCAAATATGGTTTGCATTTTATGCATTTGTATGCTACTTTTATGAAACACACTTCATGTGCTTTCATTATTTATTTATTTATTTTTTTGCTTCAAATTAGTTTTGCGCATTGCAACTATACATCTTTCATGAATATTAAAAACTTCATTACAACATTACTAGAAAGCAGGAAGTAATCTACTCATCTTGATGTATCAAGATTTTCATTACAACAATACTTAGAAGAAATTTGTAATCTACACTTCATGTCTTTTTCATTCTTTATAACTACAAAAGTTACATATATTCTTCAGAAATTTGTATACTTTAATAAGTATTTTCATATCGCAACTATCACTTCAATGGATATTAAGAGTTTCATTACAACGATACTTAAAAATAGGAAGTAATCTACTCATCATGAATTATATCAAGATTTTCATTACAACGATACTTAAAAGTAGGTTGAAATTTACTCTCCTTGTTCTTTGCATTCTTTATAACAATGAAAGTTATTTATATTCTTCAGGAACTTGTATACTTTCATTATTTAATATGATTTTAAACCACATTTATACCTTCAGGGTATATTAAGCATTTCAAGTACTTTCGATACTTTGCGGACCACATGTCCATATTTCTCTACTATTAAAGGATTCATGATGGCCAGTCATGTTTTCCCCTAATTTAAGATTCTTAATCTATTTATAAATATAAGCGCTTTATTATTTATAAATTTATCATCGATGATTATTTCTTGTCAGTTCTAGACATGATTTATTGAGATCTCTTTAATTATCATGTTTTAGGTACCTAACCCACTTCTAGGGTTATTTAAGAATCATGTCATGGATCTCTTTCAGAGCATCCTTAAGTGTTTCTTCAAAAACACTCACCTTCTTTATTTGGCATCTTTATTACTTACTCCAAAAATATTTTGAACTGACTTTTGAACCATATTTCAAATGTGGTTTACAAATTTTGATCCTTCAGGGATTCAAATCTATATTGGAGAAAGTTTACTAGGGATATTACTGATAATTTATTCAAGTTACTTAATATTTTGCATCATTGTATATTTTAACAAATATTTAACATTGATGATCAAAATGAGCTTGTATCCCTTTATCCTCCCCCTCAATGTTGACAAACATTGTCACATTAAATAATAATCATCTTTGGATTCTCATTTTGATCCACTATGATATTGCTACTAGCAAATACACCATACATATTAATAATAGAAGGATAATTCTTTTATTCATTGATAAGATGCATTCAATTGATATTGATTATTAGAGTTTGTTCTCATTCATTGATCTAAGCTATTGGAGGAATTTACTTATTGTGTAGATCGTTTGAATACATACATGACTTCAGGTCATTTAACATTTATGTTGATTGAATTTTAAATCACTAAATAATATCTATGCATAATCACTAAATAATAGCTTATCACAAACTTCAGGTTGTTAGCTAAATATTTACATATATGGATGTATACGTGCGTCCACGTATCACATGTATATTGTAAAATTTTCATATTCTTTCTCATTTGAACTAGTGATTTTTGGAACAAACTATTACAAGGATCAAAACAATTAATTTCTATTTATAAATCAATGTCAATGCAAACCTGTCAAAACCGCATGATAATGTTCAAAACGTTTGGTTTGAAACCATATCGAACTTCTAGTTCGAACAAAATATAACACAACTTCAAGTTGTTAAGTTTTATTCCTCAATTATATCTCAAATATCAGTTTTGAACACTAAGTATGATTACTTATCAAGGAGTAATTTTTAATTGCATATAGACATTTCTACACATCTTTATTGAGAGTTCTGTAAAAAAAAAAAATTACAGCAAAAATAATAATAGTATCTTCTAGATGCTTGGAATGTTACAGATACAGATTTCCTCTTAGCTCTCAAACTTTTAGGATCTAATCTAAGCTAAATTAGGATCCTTTATAATCAAATTTATGTACACTTATTTGGTTTAATAAAATTCCAAATATATAAATAAATCTCTTCTAGAGATATGTTATCATTTTCAAATTTATAAATCTCTTCTAGAGATATATTAGTATCACCACTTCTGGAGTGAACTTTCTCTTCTATATATATATATATATAATTATATATAAACATCTCCTCTAGAGAGTTCAGTAAAATAGATACATTTACAACATAAATAAGAGTATCTTCTGGACCCTTGAAATGTTATAAAATAAGAAATTATAATGGTTGCACATACCGATTTGTTCAAGACCGTATTTATATAGCTTTAGTGAAAATTATGATATGACATATAGATTATCTCTTCAGGAGCATATCTAAAGATATTTCTTCAAGAATAGTTATGCATATAATATTTGATTCATCGTAAGTTCTGAAAAGTAAAAGGTTACATATCACTATTTGTCTAATGGAGCTACGGGTCCATGACAATAGACGATTGAATTTTGGATAATTTATTATCACATTTGACAATATTTTATAGGTAATTCTTTTATAGTGCTATACGATGATATAATATCACTTCTGGGGATATTTCATAAACACCGCTTCTAGAGTGGTACATATCACTTCTAAAGATACTTTATATGCATTTTTTTTTGGATGTCATCAATAATCAATATCTTTTTCTACATAATTGACATAATTCTACAACATCTCTTCTAGGATGTTTGGATTTTGAAATATAAAAATCATAATACATCTCTTCAAGAGTATGTCATATGGATTATCTCTTCTGGAGAATATTAAAATGTACTTCTTCAAATATATAGTTTGGTAAACACACCCAAAGATTATCAAAACTTGGGTTTTACCAACTTTAAACTGATTTACTGAACTGAAATAAAATAAAATCCACATAGCAGACTTCAGGCTGCTAATATTGATCAATTCGACCATATCGTTTATTACCGTACTTAGATTTTCATCATTAACGAAGTTTCCTTCATCGTCGAAGAAATGATCTAACTTCAGGTTAGCATCACTAGACAATCCTTTCACATAATTTTAGTTTAGAAGTAATTTAAGCTAAATTAGAAGCCATTGGAGAGAGAGACAAAAGATATACTATTCACTTATAGAGAATAGGTATCTATTTACATTACATGGCCTACTTTATATAAGGGCTTCACAGGTAAGGACTGAACTTATCCCACGATGTGGGACTAAACAAAACAATGTACAAGCATATTCACTTCATAATATACATATATTATAACACTCCCCATTGAATATGCGTCTTCAAAATCTTGAATGCTCGGATAATTTGGAAATTTCCGTTTCAAAACGTGTATGATGATTGCTCCCCCTCATTATTATCTTGCTTGCATTTATCGATTCAATCGATATAGATTTGCCTCATTAAAAACCTCTATTAGAAAAACCCAGTGGGAAAAAACCTTGAACGAGGAAAAGAGTGCAACTTGTGAAATCATAAATATCATAATAAAAATGATATTTCTTATAAGAGTTTGATACTTCAGGATCAAAATAATGCCTCATTAAAACCTTACTAAGAAAAACCCAATGGGAAAAATCTTAGTGAAGGAAAAAGAGTACAATGACATATTTTATTTTCTTATTTCCTTAAATAAAGCTTGATACTTCTGGATCAAACCAATGCCTCATTAAAACCTTACTAAGTAAAACCCTATGGGAAAAATCTTAGTGAAGGAAAAGGAGTACAATATAGTATGTCATATTTCAATAATCTACTGCATCAGATAGAGTTTGATACTTCTGGATCAATTTAATACTTCAGTAAAAACCTTACAAAGGAAAACCCGATGGGAAAAACCTTAGTCAAGGATAAAAATATAATTTAACTTAAATAACATATTTGAGATGTTATTTCTTGAAAAGACGTTTGATTCTTCTAGATCAAGATAACGCCTCGTTAAAACCTTAATAAGAAAAACCCAGTAGGAAAAGTCTTAAATAAGGAAAAAAAGTACACTATAGCTTATTTCAAATGTTACAGGGAGTTGATACTTCTGGATCAAGATAATGCCTCGTTAAAACCTTACTAATAAAAACCCAGCGGGAAAAATCTTAGTTAAGTAAAAAGTGTGCATTATAAAATACTTATGGATGCTCCCCCTGATTTAAAATTTCCCTCTGAATTCATATTCATCTTTCGATAACTCAAATTGGTTATAGATACTTTTGGATCTATAAATATGAATCTCATTAATAATACAATTTATTAATAGTTTCCTTCGATACAATCAAATTTTCTAAGATTGTTTCTTCCAAATATGGTTTGCATTTTATGCATTTGTATGCTACTTTTATGAAACACACTTCATATGCTTTCATTATTTATTTATTTTTTCAAATTAGTTTTGCGCATTGCAACTATACATCTTTCATGAATATTAAAAATTTCATTACAACATTACTAGAAAGAAGGAAGTAATCTACTCATCTTGATGTATCAAGATTTTCATTACAACAATACTTAGAAGAAATTTGTAATCTACACTTCATGTCTTTTTCATTCTTTATAACTACAAAAGTTATATATATTCTTTAGAAATCTGTATACTTTAATAAGTATTTTCATATCGCAACTATCACTTCAATGGATATTAAGAGTTTCATTGCAATGATACTTAAAAATAGGAAGTAATCTACTCATCATGAATTATATCAAGATTTTCATTACAACAATACTTAGAAGAATTATAATTATATATAAACATCTCCTCTAGAGAGTTCAATAAAATAGATATATTTACAACATAAATAAGAGCATCTTCTGGACCCTTGAAATGTTATAAAAATAAGAAATTATAATGGTTTCACATACCGATTTGTTCAAGACCATATTTATATAGCTTTAGTGAAAATTATGATATGACATATAGATTATCTCTTCAGGAGCATATCTAAAGATATTTCTTCAAGAATAGTTGTGCATATAATATTTGATTCATCGTAAGTTCTGAAAAGTAAAAGGTTACATATCATTATTTGTCTAATGGAGCTACAAGTCCATGACAATAGACGATTGAATTTTGGATAATTTATTATCACATTTGACAATATTTTATAGGCAATTCTTTTATAGTGCTATACGATGATATAATATCACTTCTGGGGATATTTCATAAACACCGCTTCTAGAGTGGTACATATCACTTCTAAAGATACTTTATATGCATTGTTTTTGGCATGTCATCAATAATCAATATCTTTTTCTACATAATTGACATAATTCTACAACATCTCTTCTAGGATGTTTGGATTTTGAAATATAAAAATCATAAAACATCTCTTCAAGAGTATGTCATATGGATTATCTCTTCTGGAGAATATTAAAATGTACTTCTTCAAATATATAGTTTGGCAAACACACCCAAAGATTATCAAAACTTGGGTTTTACCAACTTCAAACTGATTTATTGAACTGAAATAAAATAAAATCCACATAGCAGACTTCAGACTGCTATTATTGGTCAATTCGACCATATCATTTATTACTGCACTTAGATTTTCATCATTAATGAAGTTTCCTTCATCTTCGAAGAAATGATCTAACTTCAGGTTAGTATTACTAGACAATCCTTTCACATAATTTTAAAATAAAATTCCTATAACATCTCTTCTGGGATGTTAGATTTTGCAATATAAATATAAATAAATCTCTAAAACATTGTCAGAAAATCTTTTCATAATTCAAGACTTCAGGTCTTGGACTTTGAGTTATACAACTTCTGGTTGGAAAAAAAATCTTTGCACAACTTCAGGTTGTTCAAACTTATTATTATTATTTTTTTAATTAAAATTTCTGATCCTCTTTTTTTTTTTTTTTTTAGTTAGAACTTATGGTTCTTTATTTTGAGGAAACTTGTAATTTACTAATTTATGAAAACTGCAGGTTCTCAATTATTATTTCCTTTTTCCTTTTTTTTTTAACAAGGAAACATTGGAAGATATTAAGCTTATCATGTAAGCTTTTACTAATGTTTCCATTCACTTAATACGATCTTCTAGATACGTATTATATTTATATTTGTTTCTCTTAGAAACAATAAAATATTTCTTCTGGAAATATAAATCGTATATCAAAATAATTTCCAAAGTCTTCATTTAAATCTAAATCAAATCAAAATGTTTTCAAAATGAAAACTTCATTTACCAACCGTGATTGATTTCTCAAATCCATATCCAAACTAAATGCAATCAAATTCAATAAATTTGTTGAATCAACAATATCAAATTTTGTCAAGTTCAAACTTGCATTCCAAAATAAATGAACTATAAAACATAAAAATAAGCATGATATTGAGATCTACAATATAATATGATCAGAAAAATAGCAACAACAAACAAATTAGATCTGAAATATAATAACCAACAAAATAAGAATTAGATCTCAAAGTTTAGATCTATATAAGATATAAAATTATAAGACTAGTATAATAAAATCTAAAAAATAATACAATAGATATAGATCTGAAGAAGTAGATCTAGAATGGAATGAGATATATAAAAAATAATTTTTGGAAGATTAGATCAATCATAATAGAAAAATAACTTACCGTTTTGAGATCTATAATTAGATCTGGAGAAGAATAGATCTGATTTCATAATTGTAGATCGTGCTGATAACGTGTTATAAACAAATAAGAATATGTTTTAAAGAAATAAGAGAAGAAGCCATTAAAGTAAAAGAATGGAGATATTTTATTCATTCAGAGATTGGTTATATCAGATTGATTCATATAATTACATTACATAGGCTCCTTTATATATAGGCATTGGAGCATGAGATGGAACATATCCCATGATGTGGGACTAATAGAAAAACACAAAAGCATATTCACTTATATATTTACATATATTATAACACTCCCCCTTGAATATGCGTCTTCAAAATCTTGGATGCTCATATGGTTGCTAGAAATTGTTTCTTTTAACGTCCATAACAATTGCTCCCCATCATTATTATCTTGCTTTCATACATCCATTCAGTTGGTATAGATGTTGTCTGTTGCCTCATTAAAAACCTCTATTAGAAAAACCCAGTGGGAAAAAACCTTGAACGAGGAAAAGAGTGCAACTTGTGAAATCATAAATATCATACTAAAAATGATATTCCTTATAAGAGTTTGATACTTCAGGATCAAAATAATGCCTCATTAAAACCTTACTAAGAAAAACCCAATGGGAAAAATCTTAGTGAAGGAAAAAGAGTACAATGACATATTTTATTTTCTTATTTCTTAAATAAAGCTTGATACTTCTGGATCAAACTAATGCCTCATTAAAACCTTACTAAGCAAAACCCTATGGGAAAAATCTTAGTGAAGGAAAAAGAGTACAATATAGTATGTCATATTTCAATAATTTACTGCATCAGATAGAGTTTGATACTTCTGGATCAATTTAATACTTCAGTAAAAACCTTACAAAGGAAAACCCGATGGGAAAAACCTTAGTAAAGGATAAAAATATAATTTAACTTAAATAACATATTTGAGATGTTATTTCTTGAAAAAACGTTTGATTCTTCTTGATCAAGGTAATGCCTCATTAAAACCTTACTAAGAAAAACCCAATGGGAAAAATCATAAATAAGGAAAAAGAGTACATTATAGCTTATTTCTAAATGAAAATATGAACATCACGGAACTTTGTTTTACTCAATGCGTGAATGAAACCGGAAATCTCATAGCAAGAGCAAAAGTGCGTGTTTCCATTAAAGGGAAACGTGTTTTATACATCGACGAATGAAAAATGGAACAAGTCAAAAATATAAGTACCATCGATTCGATATCCATTACTGGAGTCATTGGAAATTAATCTGCTTGCTTCTTCTGCAACTCAAACCTCTTTGTATTATTAAATCAGCAATAATACATATAATTATACACGCTACAAATATCAAAACCATTTCATGTAGATATTTGATAATCAGCATTAATTTGGTAGATTTTTTTTTTAATATAAAATCCTTCATTACAAAGAATATCAATTAAAAATAATGAAAGATCAATGAGATCTAAAATCAATCATTATACCATATTAGGGCTGTGGATCGAAAAGAAAAGCAACAGTATATAAAATATAAAATGTTATAGATCTATAAAATTAGATCTATAATAGAATTAGATCAGAAAAATTAGATCATATAGAGATCAACATAATAACATCTAAAAATAAAATCAATTTAATAATTCTACAAATGAGATCTGAAAAATGAAGTCTACAAAGTTAGATCTATACAAATAAATAATATTAGATTCACATAATTAGATCAACATTATAAGATATACAAAATGAGATCCAGGAAAAAGAAATGAGATCAAAACAAATGTTTACAAAACGAAATTTGATCTATGAAATAAAATTAGATCCCAAGAGAAAAGAAATAGATCTCAAATGCATAAAGAAAATCTTAAGAATAAAACATCGTGCTGATAACGTGTTATAAACAAATAAGAATATGTTTTAAAGAAATAAGAGAAGAAGCCATTAGAGTAAAAGAATGGAGATATTTTATTCATTCAGAGATTGGTTATATCAGATTGATTCATATAATTACATTACACAGGCTCCTTTATATATAGGCATTGGAGCATGAGATGGAACATATCCCATGATGTGGGACTAGTAGAAAAACACAAAAGCATATTCACTTATATATTTACATATATTATAACACAACTAATATTTTTTGTTAACTTTCATATTTATATTAACATTTATACCATTATTTAAATTAAATATTAAAATATAAAGGCACTAAACAAATCATTAAATCATTGATGCAGTAATTGAAGAATTAGTTGAATAATTAATTTTCAATGTATTTAAGATGACAACTATTAATGGATACATACATACACAAGCAAACATCGAAAAACAATTTATTAACTTTATATAATTCATTAAAAAGGTATAGGAAATACTTATTAAATAAGGAATTTACTAATCCATTCATATTAGTTCATTGCATGGTTAATGTTAAAAAAAGTAGTTCCAACACAATTTTGTCACATTAAAATCAAATTTTGTTTCACCTAAAATGTATGAAAAGAATCTTCTCATGCATGTTATAATTCCAGATAATATGCCCAAAATCAAGTTCAACACATGAATATGAAAAATAAAACAATTATGAACATAATATTTCGAATTTTGAAAAAAAACACATTCAATATAAATAAACATGTATTGAAATCTATTATAATAAATAAGAGATTTGTATCGTTTACCGTACCTAATAAACAATCTTGAAAATCAAATGATGTAAATCCAAATAAAATTTCATTTTTAAAGTATTGAACTAATCACTACAAAAATAGATTTACCTCAACCCATCTCAAAATAATAAAAAGCAGCACCTTCCTCAAACATACTTAAAATCTTAACTCTCGAATAGATTAGCTCTGAATTTGTTGTAGAAATCTTTAGGCCCTTCTAAAGTTATTTTCCTCTATTTCTCAATCTTTGAGTTTTTTCTTTTCTCTCTTTGTCTAAATCTTCTTTTTCCCCTTTTTATTGCTCTTGTAGAGGATGAAATGAAAAATATAAGGAAGAAAATATATGAAATTGATTGATATCCTAAGCATTTAATTCCCAACAATGCTCATATAGTAAATTAATATGCATTCAAATTTCAAATTTTGAATAAAATTCCATAATTAAGATATAGAGAATACAAACACACACACGCTCACACATTGAATACACACATACGCAAACACACATATAAGCCCCATAAGTGGAAACATTAGATATAGAATATGAAGCCTACAATTATTTGCTAGTTTCCCTCAATACACGAAGTCAATGCACAAACAATTATATACATATGCATATATATATATATATATATATATATATATATATTCAACAGTTAAGATATGTGGAATAAATTCATTACATTTAGTATAAGTATATATATCCATAATTTGATACAATTTAAATTGGTACATAATGTGATGACCACTCCATACCTCTGGCACCAAGAGTAAACAAGTAGTGCATTGCTGCCATGCCTGCTCGATATAGGATGATCATCAGGGTTGAAAATAAAAAAGTACATTATATAATCTGTCATATAATTCATAGCATATGGACGGTATATAATATTAAAGATAGTACAAAAGAGACAATAATTACAATGTGAACTAATCATTAGAGTATAGGATCCATAGAGTTATACATAATAGTCATAAAGTATATAAACTAAATCAACTCAAATAACTGTCTCAACAAAAAGGAAATAAACGAGCACTACCAAGGCTCCATAGTGCTGCCGAGCAGAAGTCATAGAGATCCATTTATGTGTAGAATGCGAGATAGCCCCATCCTATTATCTAGTTTACTCATTTAAGGTATCCAAGATGATAAGAAGTAAAGCATAAAACCTTAGGTCGAAAAACTGTCCAGTGCGAGTGGTAAATGAATCTAAAAATACTGTATGGGTAAATCTAGTAAGGAACAGAGGTACACGAATCATACCCGACCTATCCCTACAACCAAAGAGTTAGCACATAACAACATGATATGCTACTCTACAATATCATAAAGGTACCATAATGAATAAAATGGTGGATGTCCAGATATCCCTATCCCCAGTACCTACTCCTAATGATATCCATGAGTGATAGCCTACTAAAGAAAGCAACCATAGCATCCATCAAGTAACAGTCACTATCATTCATCCCTATGCACTGAATATATGATAACTCGCATGGCCTCCATGTCAGGGGCAAATGGAAATCCCGGTTTTCATTGTGCTCTCATATCACGTAGCCTAAAACTCAATACGTGTCCCATAGCCAAAGCTAGGCTTTAGACTCAAAGCCACTGGTCTAGGGTATACAGGTCCCTCAATTAACCCATGGGTTGTCCCCATTTACAATACCCACGCTTCAAGTGCAGTAGAAAATACTTTGAGTCAATATTCCTTAGCACACATACATCTGAGCTCTACTTTTCTCTATTCAAATCCAAGCCCTTCTCTTGCTCGATCTAGTTTCCATTATCAAGAACCCCCCACATTCCCAATTCTATAGCTCTCTTCGTTATCTAGCTACTATCAACGGTATTAATTCCCTCCATGAGTCATAAATTCGAAGATACATCATGTTATTACATTTCCATCAAACCTGATGTGAACGAGCCAATACCTCCAGCATAATCTACAGAACCTCTACTCCATTCCTCAGAAGAGGAATCCACTATCACTAGACCCACCGAAACAACTCGGTACCGACTTAAAGCAGTCAGCACCGACTTGTTTGCTTAGCCAGCTATTGGCCAACTCTTCTTCCTTGCTTCTAGTACTCCATTCACAAGTGCTCTAGACCCTGACCTATCCATCAAAACAACTCAGTCCTGTAACGACCCATAAATTTTAATAGTTTTAATAATATAATTAACTGAATTTTGTGAAATTTTATATAATTGAATTTTGAAATAAAAATTTGATATTTGAAATACTTCTATATAAACATAGAAAACGGTAAATTTTCATCATAAAATATGGAAGTTTATTTTATTATGTAATTTTACTTAAATTTAAATCAGTTAATATTAGGTGATGATAAATTATTTTTCAAACCTGAATATTTTTATATAATAAATTTGTAAATCATCTTTTGAGTGAGACCTCATATTTCGTTTCACCAAATTTAGATTGTTATTGCTCTATTTATCATATTTTCGGCGTTTTAGCAGCATACCGAATATCGACTTTTGATAGGATGGTCGTATCGTTGATATCTGTGTACCATTTTGATTGTCTCGTCATGCTAATCTCCATAGTATATTCGTTTGTGCTATCCGGCGTCCGGCGTGCGGCGATATCAGTAAAACGATTTCTGTATCAGTGCCACATTTGGACTTTTGGGTTCCTGTGTCTATTCTATTCTCCGCGTAATCTAGCAGCCATATCTGTGAAACAATATTTGACTTTACCAATCATATGCATTCAGTATATATTTAATGTTCTTACCATTCTTTCCTTTCTTGTTCGTTTTAATCTTTTCTTTCCACCTTTTCATTTTCTTTGGTTTTCATTTCATCTATATATATGTATATAACACGTTGGTTTTATTTATTTTCTGCCCTATTCTTCACCTTCCCTTGTCTGCTTTCTCTCCCTCCTCCCGCATGCTCATCCTCCATGTTTCCTTCTCACCACAGGATCTCCCTCTATAATTTTTGCTAGCCTCGTTCAAGCCCAACAACTCACGAAATCCCCACCCCCTGACCTTCCCAGACCCGCCAACCGAAGCCTCTTCACCTCCCCACTCCTTCCACATGTTCCTACCTCCTTGTGCCGCTGCCTTAACTGCCGAAGCTCACAACTGAAGCATCACTAGCCCACCACTACTCATCACCTACCCACCCAGCTCATACACCATGCTCGGCCTCTCCACCTTCTCCCGCCATGTGAAGCCTCCCCTCTCCATCACTCAATCGACCTCACCCTCTGCCTTATGCCGCTTGGCTCCTCCCCTCTTCCCACTAGCCAAGACCAAGTTTCCTCCATCCCATCACCTCTGGTCGACCGCCTGTCCTTTCCACCTGTAGCCGACCAAACACTTCATCCTTTCTTTTATGTAAGTATTACCTTTTGTTATTTATATATGTCAGTAATATATATTTATATAATATGTTAGTTGTATAGATAATTTACATCGGTATATATATATATATTTATATCCAATATGTGTGTGTGTGTGTGTGTATTTGTAGTTATGTATGGGTTTTGTTTTAAATCTTTAATATGTGTCAGTTCATATATGTTGAAGTATTGTGCATCTTAAATAAACATATGGATATAGGTCTGTAGTGTTTTGGTTTTTCGCATATATGTATATATATTTACCTATTGAATTTTTATTTGATAAGTATATGTGTGCAAAGTTGCATTTGTATAAATATAATATATAATTTTAAGAAATGATCCATGTACTGTAATATATGCTAGCAATATATTATATGTTAGTTATGTATATCAGTTTAAATGTGTATAAGTTTTACTTGTCTGTTTGAGTTCATATATGTATTATATATATTTATTGTTAGTTACTCTATTGTATAGGTTATATGTTTGACAGTTTATGTAAAAGTAGGTACTGTGAGTCAGTACGTTTAAGAATTTAAAGTGTATTTATAATATATTCGAAGTGTCATAATATGTAATGGTGCATATGTATATTTGTTTATATATATATATATATGTTAGTTTATAGTAATGTGATATGTTAGTATTGATATTTTTATAACATATATTTCTAAAGTACATAATATAAGTTGTAGATGTTTATATATTAATTTATATAAATGAGTATACATTACTTTGGTTTCCAAATATATATATATATATATGTAGAGAGAGAGATTTTATCTCATAAGTGTCAAGTGAAATAGTGATTTGAATATATATATATAGATTTTACTTTTGTATATGTTTTTAAATTGTTTTTTTTTCAATATATATATATATATAGTTCAATTCATATCAAGCTGATTCTAATTGTTTCATCGATTTTTTATTATCAGCTTTGCTAGTCAAATTCGTGCCAATCTTGCTTTGCTTTGGAATTCGTGCCTGGATTCGTAACTCATTGCATTGTTGAATCTCTCTAACCTCGATAGGTAAGCAATCACTCACCATTAACATTCTTATATTTATTAGATTTGATTTCATTAGAAACGAAAATTGAAATATGCTGCTAAATTGAACTGTTAATTATTTGCGATATATGATATGTCATTATCTGTAACTATTCACATGTGACATCTGACACCATGATCTGCTATTTATATTTTGTCTATTATGGATGATTTATGTCCGTTGTTGATATGTTATATTATTATCATATTTATCTCACTCTGCAAGTTCCCTATGGGTTGAAATGATACATACCCGAACGATCTTGTAGAATATGAGGAAATTGTTAAGGGTTGAAATGATAAACCCAAACGATTTTCATTTCATTGAATTTTGGAATTGCCGGTTGAAATGATATATACCTATAGATATTTAAATTTTGGATTGAAATGATAAATATCTGTATCACTTGACCATATGATAGAAAATTTTATACATACACCATTGGTCTATAATTATATTTTGAAAATGATTCCCAAGGATTTAAAAGGAAATATATGATTTTAATAAATATTGATTTTAATATATTATATATAAATGTTATTTTTTTACAAAGGTTTAAATTTTAGATTTTTTTTAAAGTTATATGTATGAAAATTTTAATTTTAGAAGTTAGTTTTGAAAATATAATTTTAAGATTCTCTTATAATTTTACTATTTTAATATATATAAAATAAGTTTTAATATAAAATAAATTTAAAAATAAGATTTAATTTAATAAAAGTTAATTTAATTAGTATATAATATGTTTTAGTATTTATTTAAGAAATTTATTTTAAAAATAGATCTGATAATAATTTTAATAAATTAAGGTTGGGAATATAATCTGAAATTGATTTGAAATTGTATTTGTTTAAGAATTATACTTAAATAAAATCAATTTGAAACTTATTGGATTTGAGATTTTGAAGATATGATTTATAACTTGATTTTTGTTTTAGATGATTAAATAAATATTTTTAAATTTAAATAATTCTAGATGGGATATTTAGTTCTATTTAAATTAGATTTTATTGAATTGATTAAGTGAATATTTAAAAACTAAATAATAATAAAGTTGGATTTGAGATAAATGAAATTATCAAATTTAGTTTTATAAGTGTATGAATATTTAAAACTTTGTTACATATATTGAAATTGAAATGGTTTGAAATTGTAGTTCAAATCCGTATTTGAAATGGATATAGAATGGTTTATTAGGAAGTTGAATTGAATTGAAATTGATGAATTGTGATTGAATTAGATTGAATTTTTGGAATTCAAGTTGATTTGAATTGATATATGCGAATTGATATGTGAAATTTGAGGAAACCATTTTTATTTTATAAAGTATTTTAATATATAAAATAGTTTTTTATTATATATTATTTGATACATAAACTATTTTAATTCAAAACTATTTTTAATATACTAATTATTTTAATACATGTACTATTTTAACTTATAACTATTTTAATATACCAATTATTTTAATATATAAACTATTTTAATTTATAACATTTGTTTATATATACTACTTTAATATCTAAACTAATTAAATGGAAGGTATTGTGATTTTACAGTGTTATGATTTCAAAATGTTATGACTTCCAAAGTGTAATAATTTCAAGTGTTATGATTTCGAAAGTTGTATAAATTTGAAAGTGCTAAGATTTTTGAAATGGATATATTTTAGGTGGATAATAATATCGGATTCGATATGGTTTTGAAATGGATATGATATTCTGGATATGAATTATGAACTATTTGAAATGAAATGACCATGGTGTTATAATAATGTTTGGTTGTTAAAGAGACCGGGATCGGTTATTTTCATACTCTCTACCAATACTGAAAACCACTTTAACAACCGTGTACGCAGTGGAGATTCCAGAATGAAGTAGGATGGTTGGCGACGATTCTATATGAGGTTTTTACGTGGACCTGACTCCTGTGAGTTAGCTTAAGGTGGCTAAAATAGGAGCAATTGATGGGCCAAGTGAGGTAGCTCCTCCAATTGAACACACTTCTTCGATACCATTCTATTACTTTGTGATTGATTGGGTACACCCTTGGATTTTTATGGGAGTATTGGACGAGGTGGGAGGTAGTTACGACTATGCGTTACCACCAGCCCGAAAGTGTAATTGGTATATCTATCCTGGCATTGCCTAGTTGTACCATGTCAACTACCTTATCGAGACCACTATGAGTTTGTTTTGTATCGTACCTATGGAGTTCTTCCTGATACACCACTGGTATAGTGGAGTTTATAGTGCTGTATAGACTACGACATTATATAAAAATCACTACAACAAAACATGTTATTAATAACGCCATTCAATAGCGCCTTATTCAAAAGCGTTATTGATTACATCTAATTATTTATTTTTCTTACTAGGTTAACACATACTCAGTTCACGGAACGCCCCAAAACAAAATTACCCCTCCTAAAATGTTCATTTCCCTCTCAAAGCACTTTATCGTTCTCGTCTTCCTCCCAAAACCCTAAATTTTTGTCTCTCTCCTCATCGCTCGCCATCGCTTTTAAGTTGTTCCGATCTTCACTCATCACTCATCGCTCGCCATCGCCGCCTCCGATCTCCGCTCATCGCTCTTCAGTTGTTCCCAAGTCTAAGTGTCCATAACCCCCAAATTATCTGCTTGGATTTCTAGGTTATGTTTATTAACTGTTTTAATTCGACTTTATCATTTGGTTATGATTATATTTGCGTTCAAATTCGTTAGGAACTGTTTTATTTCTAGGTAAGTTCAAATTTGTCATAAAACAAACAGGGGATTCTGATTTGGATTTCACTCGGTTGAAATATTAATCGTGGTCCAATGCTAAACAACACTGGGTTAATACCCACAAATAGATAAATTTCTTTACATCCACAAATTTTTCTTCTGCTGTTTTAGTGTATTTCATCTTTAAAGGTATACCGAAATTATAAAAGTTGGGTAGTCTTTTCAGTTTCATCTTAAAGCATAAGAAGATTGTTAAATGTGCACCAATTTTTTTTATGCACTAACGTTATAATGGAAGGAAAAAGAAAGGTGAAAAGATAAGAATTTTTTAGCGTGCATTAAAAATAACTGATATAAATATCACAACCTCCACATAAAAAGGAAATAATTTCAATTTAATTGAACCTCGCTTTATATAGTTAGTGTTTTACCAACTGATGTCAATTCAAACTGCACATTGTTTAATCAGCCAAACCTACTCAATTATAGGCCTTTTAACATAAAGAGCAATGAAAAAGAATGCTTTTATTAATTCAACCACCAGTACTAGTGTTATCGCTGTGTTTGATCAAGTCTCACTCTTTTTGTTTTGAACATTATTTGTTTGTCTGAATTTTGCGTCTATATTGATCGTATTTTATTAAGAGTAGCATTTACAATATCCAAAAATCTGCAAGATTCAAGCATTCTTTTTTTACTTCACAGGTTATGGTGGTGGGCGGTGAGATTGCCGAGGATGATGA
Organism: Allium cepa; assembly: GCA_030765085.1. NCBI lineage: Eukaryota > Viridiplantae > Streptophyta > Magnoliopsida > Asparagales > Amaryllidaceae > Allium > Allium cepa. The sequence continues at coordinate 447,208,276 of CM060935.1, read as the reverse complement.
AATGGTTTGGGATTTTAATGTGTTGGAAAATGAGAAGAAGGTTTCTGTTGAAAAGTTTCGGAGCTGGGTCTTGAGTTGTGCGCCTGGTATTTTGAATTGTTTGTCAAAGTTTTTATTGAGAGGATAAAAGCTTTTGGTGTTGGACCTTCTCCAGAGGTAATGCATTTTATTTTATTTTCTTACAAACTCTGTAGGCAATGCAAAGAAGGACACTTCTTCTTCAGGCTTTGCATCCGCTATATCATTAGTCATTATTATACCACTTGGTGGATGCCATAGCTGAGGAGCTATACTTGTAGTTACAGTAGCCTACGATATATAAATGAACCAAAAAATATTTAGCAACTTTAATTAAGTGATATGATACAAATCTATGACCTTAGCATGCACTATTGTAATTAAGGATAATCTTTACTTACCTTTCCACTTGAGTTGCGATCATTACGAGTCCACTTCCATAGTAAATGGCTACCACGTTTTGTTTTCTACTGAAGCACGACTAATGATATTGAATGCAATTGTTTTGCAATGAGTTTTCTCCATTTTTTAAAAAAGGGGAAGTGAACATGGTTACCACGTTTTCTATTGGAGGTATCTTAATCTTTTTTTCTATTTGAATTTTCTGTAGTGATAATTAGTTTAATGCTATAGATGATGTTTTAAGTTTGAACAGGTGTAGAAAACATAGAATCACTTAACAGGTGCATTTAAGCTACTGATGGCCATGGCAGCTGTCGATTACTTCCTAAATCAGCAGGTATCTTATTTTCTTTATATTTTTGGCATAATTTTATCTAGTGATATAGTCAACCACTATTAATAGGGACCTTACTACCTAAAAGCTAATAATCAAGCTGTCAAACGTATCAAACTTAGACATTAGCATCTAATCATGCTTCTCTGACTGGTTATCAACAGTTATATAATTTTAGTATAATGAAAAGTGTACTTTGACCATCAATATTCTACTTATATTCACAATGTACACATTTAATATTTTGGCATATGAGTATTTTCAAGATATGCTTAGAATTTTTTTTAAAATACATAAAATCATTCCTGCTAAACTACAATTGTGTAAAATAACATCAAGTTCTAGATATTGATATTTAATATTATCTTGAAATTTCTATGCTTTATGCACAGTCAACTGGCATATTTATTCGTTGGTAAGTTTAAAACTAAAAGAGCTAGAAGATATGTAAAACTTCGGCTCCAGCGACATCTTTGGACATATAGATTGTATAATACCAAGCACGTAGCAGCCTTGATTATTTATATGATGATTTTGTCTTCTCTGTAGTGGGCAGCTATCTTTTAGATTGCCTGAAAACGATTAGACAAAAAAAGAAGAGAATTTGGTAAACTACATAATTCCAAACTGAAACCTGCATTGTGAAAATATTCGCATGTGATCGAATTTGGTTGGAGTAATGACTCTGGCATAGAAATTGGGATTCGCGTGTCATAGACTGTGGAGACTGAATCTATGATATGTTTTGTGAATGAATATAGATGTTAACACAGGTGCGTTTACAACAAATAATCTCAATTTGGTAAAATCTGAATTATAAGTTTTAACACAGGTGCGTTTACATCAATCATAGATGTTGTCACTATGGTATAAGGTCTAAATGATATTGATGAGGCATAGTTGAATAGCATAAAAATTGGGAAGATTCCTAAATTTTATGCTATTTAGCTCTTGCCTTATCAATATCATAGGTAACCTAAAGATTGTGGACTTTGGTTAAGTACCTTTACTGGGCTGGATGTGTTGCTTCACCCTACGTGTGGGACTTTGGCTCATGCTGTGATGGCGCAAAGGTAACCTAAATTCTCATCACGCAAAGGTAACTAATAATATTATTTATTTGAGACTTTGAACTGAAAAGTTAACAATCCAGATTAGTTAGTGCTTTCGATAATCTGTCTTTGGATGACTATACCTTCATTATCTGGTATTTGATTATTGCACTTCATTCAATTGTGTTTTATGTTTCTACTCTAGTATTTGATTATTGCACTTCATTATCCAGTAGTTGTGAGTGTCAGTGATTCTTTCTTTATGAAGTTTGTAATGGGGTAAACTACGGAATCTGCCTGTTGCTGATGAATAGCTCGATAGAATGCCTCTTTTGGTCGATGCAATCATTCCCCTAACTGTAAGTCTCATATTTTACAGTTCTAGTATTATCTATGTATAATTTCATTACTTGTATTACTCGCTTACGTACTAATTTAATCTGTTAGCATGTAGTGACTTTACATTGCATTGAAGTGGTGCACACAACATACAAAATCTGCAAATAATGTCATGCCTGAGTGATTGTCAATGCAAATTGTCATGACGAATAATAAAGTAAGTATAACAAGTGTACTTAATTTGTACATTTATGTTTAGTGCTAGTTACTTCCGGAGGAAGGGGTAAACGAGTAGAATCAGTCCTGTTTTTGATATATTTTTGGCTGTCCCAGAGGATTTAAGCACAGTATTTTATTTATTTTTCAGTAGCATAGTCCTAAATCTAGCAAGTAATTTGAGTCTTGACAATAGCGACACAAATATGCCTATATATTCACTTGTGCCTCTCCAGAGCACATAGCCCAGTACTGCAAATGTTTTCAAGTATTTGAGAAGTAGGGGTGTAATATGAGACCAAACATTGGACTATCCCTGATTTCCTTTGAGGAAATATATCAATACATTCATTCATAAATTCTGGCAACCTCACTTTGAGGAAAACTCACACACTAGAACTTTACGATTTATTTCCAGCTTTCTGTAGTAATTAGAACAGATATCAAAATTGTAAATTTTAAGTTAGCTATTTATTTGAGGTTGTTTGCCATCATAGATTAACTCTTCACTTATGGCACATACATCAAAGTATGAAAGTAAGATGCATTTTATTTTAACTAAAATATATGGCCAGTGGCAACAGTGAATAAAGAAATGTACTGGGCACTGTTGAAGTGGTTTGGAGAAGTGGTGAAGAAGTTGTCATAGGATGGAGTATTGGGGGCGTGTACTGTAAAGGAGGAAGTGGAATTGTATGGTAGTATGTATGGTGATATGCAAGTGAAATGGTGCAGAGAATAGAGGCAGCAGGGGGTTGACGAATGCAGTGAAAGTTGGAGGAAGTTTGAGAAGTACTTGTTAGCAGAGGATAAGTGGCTCATTAGTTGATGGATGCAGTGAAAAGGAGGGTGACAATCGGGTAGAAGGAAGCAGGGGAATGTTAGCAGAGGAAGAATAAAATTTTTTTGGTGCAGATTGGAGATGAAGAGTCAGTGGAAAATTGAAGAAAGAAGATGCCTTGACAGTTTGATGAAGAGGATGGTATTGAGGTGGTAATATCACTGTGCAGTGAAGTTAGGTGATGGTAGACATGTTGATAGTTTGCACGACAACATATAGATGTGAATTGAAATGGAAGTAGATGCAGATGAAGGCAGTATGACAGTGGTAGATGACTGTTGGTGAGGGGAGTGATGCAAATGTATTGACAGAGGAGAATATGACAGAGAAGTAGTAATGCAACAATGTATTGTTTTTTTATTGTAAATGTAAATGCAGTGCAAGTTATAAACTTGTAAGAAAAATGAAATGTAAGTTGAAAAAGGGAATAAAATATTGTCATTTTTGTTTGATTTAGTTGAAAAAGAGTATATTGTTTACTATTATTTAGTTTGATTGCTATTATTAAAATGTAATATATAGGCATAGCTCTTGAAAAGTGTATCTACGATTTTTATAGCGGCATATATGAGCTATTATAGCGGCTATAATGAGCTATTGAATTAACGTACCATAGCGGCGAATTTGCGTTATAAAACTAAGCTCAACCATAGCGGCATATTTTGTGTTATAAATATTCAACAGTTTTTTATAACATGTCGATATACAGCGCTTATCAAACCACTATGGTTGTGATTAATAGCGGCTATATGCCGCTATAAAAGACACTTTTTGTTGTAGTGAATCTGTTAAAGGGGATATGGGTAATGCCTTAATGCTATTTTAATAGTTTATCTTACTATAGACATTAATATAATAGCGTATATTATTACATAGTGGATAGTTCCACAGATCCTTAGAGGATGGTTATCCCAAACATCCTTTGAGTTATTTGTATTTCAACTGATATTTCACTTGAGTTGGATTTATTGATATAAGAATTTTAATCCCGACTCGAGTGTTTTGTGATTTGTTTTATGCTCGAGTCAGACTGAGTGTCACAGCATTTGAGACTCACATTTGGAGTTGGAGCTTCGCTAGGAGATCCATCTATATCTATTCAGCTTTCAGTTGTTCAGTTGACTCCGGTGATATATTCAGATTTTGTTATTTGACTATGTATCTGAGACTTCTACGCATCTTGATTTCTGTTGTATTTTGTTTCATGCTCAGTTGTAGATATAGTAGATTCATGAACTGCTATTCATCTATTTCCGCTTCTTATTGTTATATTACTCTATGTCTGTGATTCTGTGATTAATTTATTTACTGTATATGTTGGGTTTTGCCAAATATAAAATTAACAATCTGATATTTTGAGAAATTCAAATCCGGCATGTGTGGATGTGAATGACACGAAAAAATAGGATGTTACAAGTCCTCTCTGCAAAGCATTCAACTTCACATTCTAGAAACAAGTCGGCATATCCCTAAGCAATTAACTAATTTCTTGCATTTTGCTATGGGCAAACTCTTTTAGCTATGCTTTATAACTCTATACCAACCGCCGACCTAATTGACCCATAAAAGTAACTCGGTACCGACATAAAAAAGCCAGCACCGACTTGTTTACTTAGTGAATTTGAACTTCAGAATTGAGCCACTAACTTCCTCCATACTCCAGAGCCTCCCTTCTATGTTTAATCCGATTCCGACCCTCTCTACTTAATTCTCCAATCTATCTTCCTAACATCCAAAACACTAGCAAACAATATCAATGCACAATAAACAACCATAATAAAATGCATATACATCCAATCACATAAGCAATATACAGAATTATAGCAATCAAACAATTTATAATCCAAATCTAAGAACCAATAAACATATATACATGAATAAGGTGAATTACAAAGCAAATTCATCAATTTAGGTCATAAATATATATTAATTTTTTTGACAGAAATTTGTGGTCCATTAAAGTAGAGGAGAGCACACAAGTACATATATATATATATATATATATATATATATATATATATATAATACCGATGACAAAGGAGCTTCCAACATTCTCGGCAGGTGACTAGTTATAATACAGAAAAAATAAAGAAATCAAACTCATGTAACTTCTTGAATGAGCTCCGGTAAGGCCATCACCCATTACACCTCAATATCGAAGACCGGCAAGGCCACACCCGACAATGAAATGTTAGAAGTATCCAAAAAAATCCATTATGCAACCAAGTGCACTAATGAGATCAACAGCAGCTCCACCAGAGAATGAACACCTCGCTACAAATGCGGATGAAGCAGAATGAAAGCCACACTGCAAATATGGATGATCCAGAAAGAACGCCTCACAGCAAGCGTGGATGGTCCAGGGTGTGACCAAGTGCACAAATGAGATCAACAAGAAGCACCACCAAAGAATGAACGTCACGTTGCAAACGTCGATGATCTAGATGAACGCCTCACTACCATCGCGGATGATCCACAATGAACACCTTTCTGCTAACGTGGATGATCCATAATGAATGCCTCACTACAAATTCAGATGATCCAGAAATCTATCCAAAAAATGAGCCTACAACCAACAATCTTGCAATCTTGGCGACAACAACCCTGAAATCCTGCAAATAGCATTCTAGCACTATTTTTGGCCAAAACCTGTGATGGAACTATGTAAAAATATAAGCATAATACACCTATATGTATATAAATACAATTTATATACATATACATGTATTAATGAAGCAAAAATATAAGATATTAAAGAAACTAAAAAAGGAATAGACTAATAAAAGGATCCAAATTCATTATGCAACATTTTAACTTGCTCTAATATTATGAAATAGTGACCACGAAATCAAAAAGGCATAAAATTTAATAGAATATGCAGTTAAAAACCTGTAAACTCTATTTGCATTAAGATAATCTTTGAAATTTTGCTCCTTTAATCAAAAGAACATTATGATAATCAGTAATATCATCAATTGAATTTGAAAAAAAGGCTAATGATGTAATTATTAATGTTAAAAACATTTTTTTAACCTATAATTAAAGTTAGAAAAGGATTTTTAGAGTGAAGATCATGTTAACACCTATAATTCTACCATATAAACATGCATAGGATAATGAGAAGGCATAAACCACTCACCAATCGTTAAGTTCAGCCAATTTGAGTCTCAATCCAAAGTGGATAGCAATGAAAAGCAATTCGAACTAATCAAAATGTAGATCTCTATCTTCTAATCAATGATTTATTCACTAGTCTTCAATTTAGTTTGATTCAGAGTGTAATTCGGGTGGCTTTTGATGAATCTAGGGTTAATGGGGGTTTAGATCTGATTTGAAAAGAGGGAAAAAATTTTAATTTTACTCGTACATCCTTTATTTATAGTAATCTCGAACAGATAATGGACCTAATCATGGGCTTAATTAATTACACACCGATTCTGGCCAACAACTTTCTAAACTTAAAACAGGTATAACTTCCTAACCATAAATCTATTAATCTATTTGACCACTCCGCGGAATGAGAAACCATCATCCTGACCAATGAAACTGGTTTGAGACCCTAATTCTACTTCTATTAAAAGTTATAGCCCAAACAAGATTTCCAAGGTCAAATGGTCACATAGAAATTCGAGAAAAATCATAGATGTGCAAAATATCCCTAAGAGTCATATCCCAAAATTATAGAGTCATATGACTTTATATGAATAAAATAAAAATATTTTACGATCATACGATACATAAAATACGGGTCATTACACATAATTACCAAATTCATTTTCCCTTACATCAGATTTATTGTGTGTGTATATATGAGCATAGACATACATATTTTTCCTCATATAAATATATGTACATGTATGTGTATGGTTTGACTGTACATTTTTGCTATACATTTTGTTTCCTATTTCTCTCTCAAGTGTGTGTGTGTGTGTGTCTATATATATATATATATATATATACACACACACACACACACACACACACACACACACATTTCCTTTCCTTATTATGTATCCTTCTGTTAATTTTTTTCCAAAAAAAAAACCAAAAATGTACCATTAGGCAAGATCGAACCCATGTCCTCTCCAAGTGAAGTCTAATTTATTTACCAACTACACTAAACATACATTTTGTTTTCAAATTAGAACATTGAAAATTATTAGTCATATGTGCAAATTTTTTAGACTCATAAAGTCAGTATCTTCTAAACCTTAACTCCACATTCATTGATAATATATACCAAAACGATCAGCTTGAAGAGACCTTCACAACGGTTATAAATATAACACTCAATTATCCTTTTATTAAAAATTTATTATAATTATTTCAATATCAGAAGTGTCATATTTGTGGGTCGTTACAATCGTCATCACCTCATTTCTACTAGGAATGGTTCAGCTAGTGCATTCATCGACCTCTTCTTCGAACTCATGAATGCATACTCACACATTGCATTCCAAGTAAAAGCCCGATTCTTCTTCATCAATTTGGCTAATGGTATTGCTACCTTAGAAAAGTCCTTGATAAACCGTCTATGGTATCCTGCTAGTCTAAGGATACTCCTCACGTCCGTAGCATTTTTAGGTTGCTACCAATCTTGCCTGCTTCAATCTTTGTAGAATCTACAGTAATCCCTTGCATGGAAACACCAAGGCATGAGAACCTCACTTCCCTCCTCTAAAAGTGACACATCAAAAACTTAACATTCGGTTAGTGTTTTCTCAACATCTCCAGCACAACTCTAAAGTCCCCTTGTGCTCTTCCATCCTCAGATAGATAAACATATCAACTACAAAACAAGCATAAACTTATTTAGTTGATCCTTAAAAACATAGTTCATGAGATCCACAAAGTATGTGTAAAGGTTACGATTCTTCGACTTCCGAAAATCGACATCAATACGTCCACTGTATCAACTACCGAACAATCGGACGCCGGAAAACCGAACCGTTAGGGTTAAAGAAGAGGTAGAAGATAGAAGAAGAAAGAAAGAAGAAGCAACAAAACTATATCAAAATCTCACAATTGCAGCGGAACAACATATAATAGACAAATGAATAATCTGTAAATCAAAAGAACTGTATCATTTATTACATTACATCACACTACATTACATTATCAGAGTTTACAGCAACAAACAGCGGAAAAGAAATACTATATACTAGTTAATACGCCATTCCATCCAGCTTGATTCTGATCTCCACAGCATCTCCTGAATTCCAGAATGACCTAATAACCTGACTCTAGGCTGCCCGTGTGGAAAATGATGGGCACCCAGAGTTTAGAAAGGGAACAATAAACTCCAAGTTAGTCATGGGACTGGTGTGAGAACTTAAAATAGTTTATCTTTAAAAACAAACAAAGAAATATTTTAAAATAGATCCGCAATGCTTTTAGAAAATGTAACTACCATAAGGCCTCCCGCATACACACACAATGAAAACGCAGAATCGGAGGAGATTTCTCCTTATGATAGTCAAACATGCTTGATACGCAAATTTCTTTGATATTATTAGTATAAGTGCAAAGTGTAGGAAAACTTTTCGAAAGTATGATATAAATCTTAGCCAACATAGGAATTTCACACTATGCCTACTATAGCTACCATCTAAACAGTGGTGACCACCATAAGTAAATGGCAGGTTCTACAACTAAAACCGTACAAGGTTCGTATTGTTTCTTTGGATTTCCAACAAATGGTCAGGCCAAGGAACTTCCCATTGCCACATGGGTACGCCTCTGGAGAGATGCCCCGAGAACCTAACCGGATCTCTGCCAACACAAGGCCGGGTTACCTCTGCAAAAGTAGGTAACTACTGACACGAGTATGCCATCCCCCGGTTGTAAACAACCTTTATCCGAGGATCCTCAACCAACAACAATCACAAAGTCATATATATTTGCGACATTCACATAAGTTAAGTGTCTGGGCTCCATACCATGATACCACTTCTATCCAGAAGAAAATGCACATACCCTAAGGGGCGCTACTCCCTATAACCTTGCTGCATCTTTCCTATTTTGACCATTACCGGTGTGTGAGGTCCGACGAAGTCTCGTCCACAAAGCTACGCTTTCCATAAAAGCTATGCCTTGATCAACAAATGATCGGCAGCACTTCGTATGCCACATTACCAAATTGGGAATATATCACTAGTAACCATCAACTACATAACCACTGAGCTCGTATGTCTCAGAGAAGGGTGTTAAGCTAAAAGAATAAATTCTCCACCACCAACAGAAATATATTTGATAGAACCAGCTTTACATCTCAAATTTGTAACGTCAGACACACATCCATACAAGTACGTTCCGGGATCGAACGGAACCGAAGGCACTTCCAAAAGAAGCCCTTGCAATCCGGATATTCACTAATCACGTCCGGAATTCCCATCACAAAGGGTGATAAAATCTCTATATCGGAGATCAGCCAATGCAGAGACATTCGACGGTAATCCTTCCGTTTTCAAAAATATCCGGTCTTCAACACCGGTCTTTAAATGCTATCCATTACGACGTATCACTATTCGGAATGGGATTCATGACCCAAAGGTCCTCTCCCGGCTAAACCAAATAACGAGCGCTTATTTTTAAAATAAGTGTAGCATTCAAATTCAAGCTAATCACAACAAATATGTATTTAAAGATAAATATTGATAGTCGGTTATTTAACTATCAATAGATATGCACAACATCACCAGATTCTAAATAATTTCCCAAATTATTTATTTTCCAAAAGTATCCTTACAGGATATATTCTCCCACACTTCAACCATTTGAAAACAAATTTCAAATCACTTTTCACCTTTACAACATTTGAAAACAAATTTCAAATCATTTTTCCTTACGCGGAAATACTTCCAAATATTTATTCATTTTCACTGGAAATCTGCCGAATTCAAATATTTTAAAATAATTTATAAAACTTATCCAAAATACATCGGGAAAATACTTTGAAATAAAACTAATTTTCTTTAAAACACTTTACATAAAGGATTTAAAACAATTATTGATTAGATCTTAGAAATAATCATTTCTATAGCAACTTAATAAATCTTTACTTAAAGGATTTAAAACAATTTAAGAAGTTAATTTCTCCAAAGTATCCTTTTCAAAACCAATTCTAGAATTATATATATATATATATATATATATATATATTAAAGTTATTCAGAAATTTTATTCGGCTTTCCAGGGAGAATACACTTTCATTTTAAAATGGTTCATTTAAACCAATTAAATAAATCCTTACCGATTTACTTTAAATTTACGTTCCAAATCCGTAAATTTATTTCCACACTTCAAAAATAAATCAATGTTTATTCTTAAACAAATTCCCCTTTCCTTTATAATTTCCATGGTGAATTTAAATTTCCAAAAATCCACTGATATATGATTTTCAAATCGATTTCAATTATTCACATTCAATTTATCTTTAAAATATAAAATCTCAAAACATTTCACTTCATATTGGAAAACATTTCCATACTTATTTAATAATAAGTAATTCATAAATCTATTTATTTTCAACATTTGGAAACTATTCAATATACTTAAATCACAATTAAGTATATAATTTATTCTTTAAGGAAAACATTCTCTTAAACACATTTATTTGAGTCAAAACGAATGTTGCGTAAAACATCGTTACGATAACCCAAAATCACTAGTATAGGGATTCGAAATTAAGATAGGTATATAAATCCCAATACTATATAAAACATTTTCTTTTGAAAATCATTTACTATAACAACAGTGTTATAGTCCACCATTCCCTTTTATTTCTGGAAAACGTCTATTTCAACAATGAATGTTGAAATATATGGTTTCGATACTTAATACATTTTTAAAACACCTATAAATCGTTTTAATTCTATTTAAAATATCACTTCCCCAAAACATTTCTTTAATATATTATTCACTGTCCAAAATCATGAATATACTTCGTTAACCAAATTCAATATTTCTACATATTTTATTTAAAGGATTATCCACTGTCCAAAATTGTGGATATATCTCCTTTAATAAGCTAAAATAATTAACTTATCAAAATAAGTCGATTTCGGATTTATAAAACAATGTTTATAAATTCCATTTATATTTTATAACGATTTCAACTTATAAAAATCACTTTATTAACAAATCCTATCCATATCCCATTTACACGCCAAAATCCAAATTTTAAGCAAATTACTTATAATTCTCTATTTACAAATTCATTTATTTTATAACTTCACAAATCGTAGATTCTATTGTTTTAAAAAAAATCCATTTATAACATCATTTTAAAACGTCTTTAAAACTCTTTTATAATTCCATCACTTTGATTTATAAAAATCTAATTTTGTTTTAAATCTTATATATAAAGCTTTTATAATAAATTCAAAAATCACCATTTAAATTATTTTATAAAATAATCAACTTCATATTTCCAAAAATCAAAATTTTATTTATTTCCGGTATCTAACGATACCAAAATTATATTCGGCTAAATTTTAGCCTTCAACAATTTCAATCACAAAGATAATCACACAGAGATTATAAATAAATCAACACGCAACATTGAGACCAATTCAATTATTTGAGGAATACAGTTGGATCCCTCCAACCTGTTTCCTTGCATCCACAGATGTTAGCACAATACCAATCTCGTTTCAAGATGGAATATCGCGGTACATGAGTTTATATAAAATATTATCTGCTATTATGCGGCGCAATAAGGTCTCATCCGCTATATAATGCGGGAAAATCAACTCCAAGTACATATATAATACCAATTCCACTTCAAGGTGGAATATCGCGGTATATGTGTTTAATATAATAATCTCCGCTTAATATGCGGCGTATAGGGTCTATTTCAATATAACCTATAGCAATTTATCATTCAATCACACAATCAACACAATCAAGAAATTTTAAATCTAACTATTTAAAATTTTAAATCGAAACAAATTCGATTGAGCGAGAAGTTCTCACCTTGCTTCCAATAACGGTTTCAGTGTTTTGTTCCGAATCAAATTAAACGAGCGTTTCATTTTACCCAAAATCATCACTAGCTCCAATCGACTCCAATCCAGCTCCATCACGTGGTATTCGCGAATACTAACCCAACGCAAGTCCTTCCGTCAATTTTCGACCTCGCATCAAAAGGTTATCGCGTTCCAAAGTTTATACGAGTTTATATAATATAATAATTAACAATTTCTTTTTTTTATTTCAAACCCTTAAATCACGGCCGCATGTTTCAAGCGCTTGCAATCCTAGCCGCGTTTTGCATTCTTCCTCTCTAATTTCCTTGCTCGACCGAGAACCCATAGGCCGCCATTAGGGTTGCGAACCGCACCCACCTCGTCGACTTCAACGACGATCAGATTACCCCATTCGAATGCTCATCTCATGCTCTACTCTCGGCATGCACGAAGTGAAGCTCGACCTCCCTGGTGCTTCGAGAAACATGCGCAACCCATCGGCCTTTGAGCTGAAATTCCCAATGATCCATCGACCTGATCGCGATCATAACCGTTCATATCGAAGCTCTCATCGAGCTCAAAAATATTGTAGTTGACAATTTTTCGAATAGATTTATGGATTTGAAGAAAATTGAGGGAGAAGAAGATGAATTTTTGGCCATAGAAATGGGAGGTGGCGGCTGAAGCTTCTAGGGTTAGGGTTTGTGTAAAATGTGAATTATGGTGGTCTTTCATAGAAAATTGCAAAACACTATTCACCCAAAAAAATTCCGAACTCCAAACGAAGCGTGCCGCTTGGCATTTATAATGTTTTACCCCTATTCCATACGCAATGGAATATATATCGGGAGCCAATTCGAAAGTATTTGGAAGATAGGTTTTCAAATCGACTATTTTAAATTTAAAATTCACTCAAAATAATTTCTATGCGTTTTAGCTTCCCCGGATAAACCGTAAATCCAATTGACACGAAATTTGAAATCTTACAATAATTTAACATTACAGATCTAATGAAACTAGTTTTGTCGAAATCCGAGACTGTTTGAAAAATGACTATTTTTACACGTCCATTAAGTATTAAAATATTCAATTTCCACAAATTAACTTTTAATTTGATTTTAAAAGTTTTATAACATTATTCTAACTCCAATATGATTTAATACAACTTTACAAATCAATTTTAATCACGTTAAACCCAATTTCCAATTATTTCTGTAATTTTCAAATATTAAATTATCGATTTAATTATCCAATTAAATCTAGATATTCGAAATAAAATTTATTCGACTTACAAATTTTACTTGTTAATATTAAAAATCAATTAAATATACGAATTTCAAATGACAGAAATTCTGGGTCGTTACAAACTTCCCCCCTTAAAAGAATTTCATCCTCGAAATTGCCAAGTCAGAAAAAGTCTTGAAATCCATTAACTTTTCAAAATCCATAGTTAAACTTTTTACAATTACTTTACTATATCTTCAAATCATACTTAGTTATCTTTTCAAAATCAACTATATCGTTTAACTTTTCACTCCAAAATCAAAGTTATAGTTTTCAAAAATTTCCTATTTTCTCAAAAATATTCTAACGCCTTAAATTTTCGAAAAATTTCGCCAACGTCTCCTTTGCGCGGCTAGCGCGGTACGACTACAAAAATGGCACCACGGCCCCAGATTTCAAAAAGAAAAGAAAAAGCCAAGTGGCTGGACAAGAAAATCATCAAATTTCATACTGAAATTCAAATACATACCTTTTGTCGAGCAATTTAATTTTTTTATCTTCGAAATCAAAATCCCAATTTCTTTTAATCCACCTGTATATCCTACTAACCATAATATCCATTTTCATTCAATCTCACATTATCAATTTCATTTGAATTCAATTTTCAATTTCAATTCTATTTGGATTCAATTTACCTTCTGAATATTGAATTTTATCAATTATTTTTCATTCACAACCGATTCATCTTGCTATTTCAAATTAGTTTCTTTTACTAATTCATTACAAGTTCTAACTCATTTCATCTCGCACAATTCAAATTGGTTTTCGATATTCAGTTTTCACTTTCAGTTTTTTTATTCTTTTGTTCATTCCCAAACACAATTCAATTCACTATTTCGGTTTATAACCATTTATATTTAAACTGGATTTCAAATTCCATATGAATTTAATTTACCCTTTATTTATAAATGTTGAATTCAATTCATTTCAACCCATATTAAATTTGTCATTTCTTCAATTAATTTTACTTACTAATTTTATTTTAATACTTAGCTTCATTTGATGCAACTTGACAAATTTTCAATTTACTTGCAATTTCAAGATGAATTTCAACATTTAGTTTCCAATTTCATTTACTCGCAATTTTAAATTCATTCATTCATAAATTTATTCCCATAATTCAAACTCAATTTCAATTCATTTGTTTCTACCCCCAAATTTATTTTGAACTTAATAAATTTTAATCCATAACTATTTTTATCAGATTCCAGAGTCTTTCCAACATTTCAAAACCATTTTTGAAACCAATTCAAATTATCCTTTGAATTTCAAAACCCAAACCCAAATTTTTCCAAACAACCTCAAATTTTAAATAATTTGACAGCAATTCCTCTTTTGGAAACCCGAAAATGAACACCGATGATGCTACGTCATCACCGAAGTTATTTTCCAACGACCGAAAGGAGTTTAGATCTTTTATCCCTCCCAAAAACATTTCCAAATATTCCTATGGAATTTTACTTCAAATTACAAATCATATTTACAATTTATATTCTCCAATTCTATTTGTATGTGAATTTATTTCTTAACTTCGGAGTTACGATTTCAATTTCTTTTTCAACTTTAATGATAATAATTTAATATCATCACTTTCTAGCAACCAAGCAATCATATATTATAATAGTTCACAGAAAAAAATTTCTCTTTTATATACGAAAATAATTTAGGTAAAATTATTTCATTTACCCAATTTTAAAACAATATCGTATCGAATTTGTTCTGTACAAGTGTTTAGAGATTCCTATCAATAATGTTAATTACTCGTATTGACCAGAATCTATATACCACTCAACAAATCAATCAAGATAATATAAAACAATTTTTATATTCACTAACAAATACGCGCTCATATTTATTATTACACTCACACTCATTCCAGAGTACTAGTGACTCTATCTCTAATGAGTAACATCCAACAGAGCCAAGGTTGTCGCTTAACCAAATGCTCTGATACCAACTGTAAAGGTTACGATTCTTTGACTTCCGAAAATCGATATCAATACGTCCACTGTATCAACTGCCGAACAATCGAATGCCGGAAAACCGAACCGTTAGGGTTAAAGAAGAGGTAGAAGATAGAATAAGAAAGAAAGAAGAAGTAACAGAACTATATCAGAATCTCACAATCGCAGCAGAACAACATATAATAGACAAATGAATAATCTGTAAATCAAAAGAACTGTAACAATTATTACATTACATCACATTAGATTACATTATCAGAGTTTACAACAACAAACAGCGGAAAAGAAATACTATATACTAGTTGATACGCCATGCCATCCAGCTTGATCCTGATCTCCACAGCATCTCCTGAATTCCAGAGTGGCCTTATAAACTGAATCCAGGCTGCCCGTGTGGAAAATGATGGGCACCAAGAGTTTAGGAAGGGAACAATAAACTCCACATCAGTCATGGGATTGGTGTGAGAACTTAAAATAGTTTATCTTTAAGAACAAACAAAGAAATATTTTAAAATAGATCTGCAATGCTTTTAGAAAATGTAACTACCATAAGGCCTACCGCACACACACACAATGCAAACGCAGAATCGGAGGAGATTTCTCCTTATGATAGTCAAACATGCTTGATATGCAAATTTCTTTGATATTTATAAGTGCAAAGTGTAGGAAAACATTTCGAAAGTATGATATAAATCTTAGCCAACATAGGCATTTCACACTATGTCTGCTATAGCTACCATCTAAACAGTGGTGACCACCATAAGTAAACCGTAGATTCTACAACTAAAACCGTACAAGTTTCGTATTGTTTCTTTGGATTTCCAACAAATGGTCAGGCCAAGGAACATCCCATTGCCACATGGGTATGCCTCTGGAGAGACGCCCCGAGAACCTAACCGGATCTCTGCGAACACAAGGCTGAGATACCTCTGCAAAAAGTAGGTAACTGCTGATACAGGTATGCCATCCCCTGGTTGTAAACAACCTTTATCCGAGGATCCTCAACCAACAACAATCACAAAGTCATATATATTTGCGACATTCACATAAGTTAAGTATATGGGCTCCATACCATGATACCACTTCTATCCAGAAGGAAAGCACATATCCTAAGGGGCGCAACTCCCTATAACCTTTCTGCATCTTTCCTGTTTTGACCATTACCGGGGTGTGAGGTCCGACGAAGTCTCGTTCACAAAGCTACGCTTTTCATAAAAGCTATGCTTTGATCAACAAATGATCAGCAGCACTTCGTACGCCACATTACCAAATAGGGAATGTATCACTAGTAACCATCAACTACATAACCTCTAAGCTCGTATGTCTCAGAGAAGGGTGTTAAGCTAAAAGAATAAATTCTCCACTGCCAACAGAAATATATTTGATAGGAACCGGCTTTACATCTCAAATTTGTAACGTCAGACACACATCCATGCAAGTTCGTTCCGGAATCGAACGGAACCAAAGGCACTTCCAAAAGAAGCCCTTGCAATCCGGATATTCACTAATCACGTCCGGAATTTCCATCACAAAGGGTGATAAAATCTCTATATCGGAGATTAGCCGATGCAGAGACATTCGACGATAATCCTTCCATTTCCGAAAATATCCGGTCTTCAACACCGGTCTTTAAATGCTATCCGTTACGACGTATCACTATTCGGAATGGGATTCATGACCCAAAAGTCCTCTACCGGCTAAACCAAATAACGAGCGCTTATTTTTAAAATAAGTATAGCATTCAAATTCAAGAAAATCACAATAAATACCTATTTAAAGGTAAATATTGATAATCGGTTATTTAACTATCAATAGATATGCATAACATCACCAGATTCCAAATAATTTCCCAAATTATTTATTTTCCAAAAATATCTTTATAAGATATATTTTCCCACACTTCAACCATTTGAAAACAAATTTCAAATCACTTTTCACCTTTACAACTTTTGAAAACAAATTCCAAATCATTTTTCCTTACGTGGAAATACTTTCAAATATTTATTCATTTTCACTGGAAATCTGCCGAGTTCAAATACTTTAAAATAATTTATAACACTTATCCAAAATATATCGGGAAAATACTTTGAAATAAAACTATTTTTGTTTAAAACACTTTACTTAAAGGATTTTAAACAATTATTGATTAATTCTTAGAAATAATCATTTCTATATCAACTTACTAAATCTTTACTTAAAGGATTTAAAACAATTTAAGAAGTTAATTTCTCCAAAGTATCCTTTTTCAAAACCAATTCTAGAATTACATATATATATATATATATATATATATATATATATATATATATATATTTCAAAGTTATTCAGAAATTTTATTCGGCTTTCTAGGGAGAATACGCTTTCATTTTAAAATGGTTAATTTAAACCAATTAAATAAATCCTTACCGATTTACTTTAAATTTACGTTCCAAATCCATAAATTTATTTCCACACTTCAAAAATAAATCAATGTTTATTTTTAAACAAATTCCCCTTTCCTTTATAATTTCCTTGGTGAATTTAAATTGAAGATTCTATTCTTTTAACTTCACAAATTCATTCATTTTGTAACTTCACAAATTGTAGATTCTATTCTTTTAAAAAAATCCATTTATAACATCATTTTAAAATGTCTTTAAAACTCTTTTATAATTCCATCACTTTGATTTATAAAAATCTAATTTTGTTTTAAATCTTATATATAAAGCTTTTATAATAAATTCAAAAATCACAATTTAAATTATTTTATAAAATAATCAACTTCATATTTCCAAAAATCAAATTTTTATTTATTTCCGGTATCTAACGATGCCAAAATTATATTCGGCTAAATTTTAGCCTTCAACGATTTCAATCACAAAGATAATCACACACAGATTATAAATAAATCAACACGCAACATTGAAACCAATTCAATTATTTGAGGAATCCCGTTGGATCCCTCCAACCTGTTTCTCTGCTTCCACAGATGTTAGCACAATACCAATCCCGTTTCGAGATGGAATATCGCGATACCTGGGTTTATATAAAATATTATCCGCTCTTATGCGGCGCAATAGGGTCTCATCCGCTATATAATGCGGGAAAATCAACTCCAAGTAGATATATAATACCAATTCCACTTCAATGTGGAATATCGCGGTATATGTGTTTAATATAGTAACCTCCGCTTAATATGCGGCGTATAAGGTCTATTTCAATATAACCGATAGCAATTTGTCATTCAATCACACAATCAAGAAATTTTAAATCTAACTATTTAAAATTTTAAATCGAAACAAATTCGATTGAGTGAGAAGTTCTCACCTTGCTTCCAATTGCGGTTTTAGTGTTTTGTTCCGAATAAAATTAAACGAGCGTTTAATTTTACCTAAAATCATCACTAGCTCCAATCGAATCCAATCCAGCTCCATCGCGTAGTATTCGCGAATATGAACCCAACGCAAGTCGTTTCGTCAATTTTCGATCTCGTATCAAAAAGTTATCGTGTTACAAAGTTTATACGAGTTTATATAATATAATAATCAACAATTTCTTTTTTTTATTTCCACCCCTTAAATCACGGCCGCACGTTTCAAGCCCTTGCAATCCTAGCCACGTTTTGCTTTCTTCCTCTCCCAGTTCCTTGCTCGATCGAGAACCCATAGGCCGCCATTAGGGTTGCGAACCGCACCAACCTCTTCGACTGCAACGACGATCAGTACCCCTTTCGAACACTCATCTCGTGCTCTACTCTCGGCATGCACGAAGCGAAGCTCGGCCTCCCTGGTGCTTCGAGAAACGTGCGTAACCTATCGGCCTTTGAGCTGAAATTCCCAACAATCCATCGACCTGATCGCGATCATAACCGTTCATATCGAAGCTCTCATCGAGCTCAACAATATTGTAGTTGACAATTTTTCGAATAGATTTATGGATTTGAAGAAAATTGAGAGAGATGAAGATGAATTTTTGGCCATAGAAATGGGAGGTGGCGGCTGAAGCTTCTAGAGTTAGGGTTTGTGTAAAATGTGAATTATGGTGGCCTTTTATAGAAAATTGCAAAACACTATTCACCCAAAAAATTTCCGAACTCCAAACGAAGCGTGCCGCTTTGCGTTTATAATGTTTTACCCCTATTCCGAACGCAATGAAATATATATCGGGAGCCAATTCGAAAGTATTTGGAAGATAGGTTTTCAAATCGACTATTTTAAATTTAAAATTCACTCAAAACGATTTCTATGCGTTTTAGCTTGCCCCGGACAAATCGTAAATCCGATTGACACAAAATTTGAAATCTTACTATAATTTAACATTACCGATCCGATGAAACTGGTTTCGTCGAAATCCGAGACTGTTTGAAAAATGGCTATATTTACTCATCAATTAAATATTAAAATATTCAATTTCCACTAATTAACTTTTAATTTGATTTTAAAAGTTCTATAACATTATTCTAACTCCAATATGATTTAATACAACTTTACAAATCAATTTTAATCACATTAAACCCAATTTTCAATTATTTCTGTAATTTTTCAAATATTAAATTATCGATTTAATTATCCAATTAAATCTAGATATTCGAAATAAAATTTGTTCGACTTACAAATTTTACTTGTTAATATTAAAAATCAATTAAATATACGAATTTCAAATGACAGAAATTCTGGGTCGTTACAGTATGTTGATGCATTGCTTAGCCTAAACAACATAACCAACCACTCATAAAATCCTAACGGAGTATAGAATATAGTAATTGTAACACTATCCTTTGCCACTCTCAATTAATGAAACTTATTGCAAGGTCCACAAAGAGAACTCTTTCGCACCATAAAACTGATCAAACAAGTTTTCTATCCACGAAAATTGATATTTGTTCTTCTTTTTCACCTTATTCAGCTCATAGCATTCAACACATAACCTTAATAAACCTTCCGTCATTGTTTGAACACTAAAATTGCACCGCTCTTAGAAATACTTCTTTGAACAACCGCTCATCATAGTAGGTCATTCACTTGCACCTTTAGTTCTCTCTAATCTTTGGGTGCCATACGTCGTAAAGGCATAATGACTTGTCTGACATCCTATACCAAATCGTTGTGTACCTCGATCCCTCTATGTGGCGGTAATTCGATCACCTCCTCGAAAATTTCGAGATACTCCTTTACTATCAGTACTAATGATAACTCATCATGCGGGATCTCAGGCAAATAAAAAAAGTTAACCATCACCTTATGGTCTAACAGGCAGCCCAAATCTGTCTTTCACTCTCCATCCATCCCAATCATCACCAAAACCTCTCACAATCCACCATGTCTTCGTATCTCTGAATCCAGTCCAACACCAATATAACACCAAATCTCACAATACCCAATATAAAGTTTAAACGTATGGACTAGCTTACCCACTTCTCCTACTTCAATACTCTACTGCCTATATGGCTGCTGCTGCATGCAGCACTGCATTAAAAAAAAGAGATTATGTTAGTGAGTATGTTGAATTACATCAAATAATACAAAACACTTACTTCACTTAAAAAGGTCCAACTCCAGTCTTGAAACCAAGTAGGTTCAAGCTAAATTAATATTACATTAAGAATGCAATGAAAGAACTATGACTTCGAATGTCATCCTATATCATTAGTGAATTTTTTTTTCGGCAGTAATAAAAATAATAACACCACAAACTTATCTCTTCGATGGTGCGGAAACAAATTTGACTATGCAGTATTCATGTTAGACGTAGCTTAAATTGGTGCATGTTGTTTGGTCCTATTATATTTGTAGATGCTTTTTTTAATTACTTTTTTTTGTTGTTGTCCAGTGCTTGCTGTACCGTGTAATGCACTCACTGCCACATGGATCGAAACCGGGTATTCAACAAACTGGAACTGATGATTAATGTTTGCTACATTACTAAGCATACTTTACATTTCCTTGGACCTTCCGAAGATCTATCATTTTTTTTAATATGTATAACTAACTTGTTGGTTATACTTTGTTTATTGCACATACCCTTATGTTCATGTAAGGTGGCTTCGTTATGGCCCACTATAAATACTCAGTGCATAATGGTTCTAATATTTTACTACTTCACATTAGTCGTTTTGTAACATCTTTTACCAAAAATTATACGAATTTGAACTTTGAATGAACAAATATAACAATAAGATAGTTACAGTCCGTGGTTTAACTCATTTTTAGTTCTGGTCACATTTACTGACATATACGTGCATCAGACGCGCCTTCGTAACCCTAAGTCAAAGAGTCAAACTGTCTTTTTTAAAATACCCAAAATACCCATAATATAAATTCAAAATAAAAAATGCGTTTAAGGGTACTTCTGTATTTGTTTGACCTGCTCACATCATGTCATCCCACGTTTCAACAACTTCATTCCACGTTCATGGCTCATTTTCCTCTCCTTTCTTCTCCGCTGTAAACAATTTAATTCCCCTTCCCCTTTCAAACCAACAACTATTCCTTACTGTTCCAACATTCTAATTTCGACATTTTCATTACGGTACCCATTAAGAAGACCTACGCAGTGACGGTGACAACACACCAAAGCGATCCTTCCTCCTACTGTCTACTATGTTTTTGCAACTACCACAATGGCCATGATGGCTGTACACAAGGACCGGATGAAAATCGGTCTACGTAGTGAGATAAAATCAAAAATAAACTACTATTTTTACTACCATTTTTTTACCTTCACTTCTTTTACATTGACAAATTCTTTTACATCTGATGCACAAAAAGTACGAAGAAACTGAACAAAACTAAAGTCGAAGTTGTCAATACATCAATGCCTACATCAAATTAATTATTCATTTTCTCCTTTCTTATTTGATTTTTTATAACAACTTTTTTCCCTATTCAATCGCAGTTGAAGATTTCTGTTACCACAACCCTGATATTATTCTCCATCTCGATGCACTTTTTATGGCTTTTCCCACTTCACCATTTGTCCGTACATTTATTATCATTGTTTCTGCACTATTCTTGCCTATTTCTCATTCCTATCTTCATTGCATAAAAAAAGGATGGGAAAAACACCAACTATTACCTTCACATCTTTATTTCATTTCAAATAAATATTGTTTACTTAAATGAATCTGTACATACAGGCATGGAACAGTGGGAGTTGCAACTTCAATGCGTATCAAAACGACCAAATTCAAGCTTGGTGGTAAGATTGGAGTCGAATGCATGGTGTAATCCTACCTATTATGCAATAGTTGACCTTCTTTTACACTTTGGAATTGCATCCTTCTTCCCTCCATTTTTCTTCCCATCAACTGTGCTACCTATCACCTCAAGCCGCTCCTTCAATGGTAGATCGGACCCTTCTCCGCTATTTACTTCAAAGCAAGATGTCTAATGGCTTCGGAACTAATTCAGGTTGTTTCAGGAATAACTTACTAACAGTTGGGTTTTTTGCACTAAACACTTTCATATGTTCAGGTGGCACAGAAGAATGAAATGAACCCACTACTTGCTACTGTTTCATGAAGATTGCCAAAACAATGATGTTAAACGTGTAATTCATGTAACAGGCCCTTAGCAGAACTGAGCAAGCCTAGGGATGCCACGATGCTGCAAATCACCGTTGAGCTAAAATGTAGTGATACAATGTTATTGTTGCTTGCTCCAAAGGAAAGAGATGCTTCCAGGTAAAAGCTGATGATTGCGACATAAAGGAAGGCATTGATGTTGCAATGTTGAGGGTGAGATCTGTATTGAGGGAGTACTAAAGTTAGAAGAAAATTGAAAGTGAGCTAATACGGAAGTGTTGAGTTGAGGACAGTAGTAAACTGATGAGATGATGCAAGCAGTCAGAAATGCATTGCTGGCCAACCGTGGATTGTTTCTGGCCATCTGAAATGAGGTGGAGTGCTATCACAGTGTGGAACAGAAGCGATGTCATAGGAAAACTGAGAAACTTTGCTATAAATAGAATTGCCGCCTAGTGCTGATGTATTGAAAGCCATCTGAAGTACAAGGTAACCGCTGCCACGATCTGACGAAGCGATGCCTCTAAAAAATAAAAACTAAAAGTCTATTCTATTTGTGTTGATATGTATATACACATATACATATGTATACTTATAAAGGGTGATGTGGCAAAATTAAAATGAATGTGGTTGAGGATATATTAACTTTATGGTAGCTTAAAGGCACGCCACTCTTAGTTGACTACTTTATGCATAAGCATATGTTAATTTTATATGTGCCTGATTAGAGAAAGTCATTAGATTATAGTTATGACTAAGGAAACAAGTATCATTAACAATCCTACCCAGCTGTGTATCTTATTAGTTTATATAAGTCCTGGAATACTAATTTATAAAAGTCCATCCAAATTATCGGTTTTTTGCAATCATTGCGAAACCAAATTGAGTTATATAACTAAGAAACATAATACGAATTTTTTAGTTATTCATTTCTATATTTACTTTTCACTAAATACTTCATGTATGTTTCTTTGGTGAGGTGCTCTGCTCTTTACCATGACTTATGGTGGCTACTCCAATTTCATTATGCTCTTTACCATGACTTTCTGTATGAACTCATTATGTCTGCTGTATAATAAGTGAACAACATTGGTTTTCCTATACATTACTTCAACCAGGCATTGCTTCATAGGAGTTTTTTTTAATCATTTCATATATTCAAATGTTGTATGTATTTTGTTCCTTTGTTACGCAATGGTGGTCGTAGATTGTCATGGTCAACTGGATAGAAGATAAGTATTGAGGACACAGGAATTGATAAGTATGCTCGATTTTCGTTATGTATTTTTCCTTTTTACATGTTTTCCTCTTTCCACTCCTACCTTGATCACTTGATTGCTAAATATTCCATTACATTCTATGCCTTACCTATACACATTATGTAATACACGCATTTCTTTTTTTGAGCTATTTGATCGTAATGCATTTGTAGATGCCTTTTTTGAACTGCTTATTTTGTTATGTACTGAACTAGACTTGATTACTAAGCTTGATTCCACTACCTTTTTTTATGTCATCCTTTGTTTTTATTGATTGATGGCCTGTGCTGTTGTCGTAACAACCTTTCTGTATCTAAACCAGATTCAGATAACAAAATTTTAATTTTATGAAAACCAGGTATATATTTTTTACATTTTGTTTAACACGCTTGCCCTTAAACTCAAGGAACGGTGGTTCCAAGTGGATCCACTATGGTCTACTGCAAACACTTATGGATAGTAATTGTACTATTACACTACTTTACATTAGCTGTTATACCCATTTTTTAATCCGAAATTACAGGAATTTGACTATTTGACCATGCAACAAATGAACATTTTTGGTACTCTCATGAATATGTATTTCATTATTTCAATTGTGATCCTCAGGTTTCAATTTCAGACCGCATTAATAGAGCCGTAGCAGGCTAACACTAGCTTTGCAAGATTACAACGAAGGATTCACAAAAGCTTACATAAAACAAAATTATAGTATATTTTCTTTTTAGATTATAGACATCGAATGCTAGCTGTAAATTATTTGTAGGAATATTTTTTCTCATACTGTAACAACTTGAGGGCATGCTCCTAATTACTTTATATTATGACTTCTGTCATTGCATACCTTTCATTACTTAGCCAAAGTTTCTGACTTTCCTACCATCATACAAGTTTCTACTACTGCAATAAGACGAAACAAATGACATTTTTATGCTTATTAAATTCTCATATTCATTTTCATGCAAACAAAAAATGATGCATTCATAGTTTTCTTTAATCAGTTGTCATAACATGCACCATGCATGGTAATATAAATAATTCTCTCTTTATTTTCAGCTGTTTTTCAGTAGCCTTAAGAAACATGTTTCAGTTTTACACTATTGGCTTTACACACACTGAAATTAAAAACCTCGAACAAATAATTAACTCGGTTTGTTAGTAATAGTTCATCTTCATACCAATTCCACCTTTAGACATCTTTGTTTATGGACACATCCATTGGATGTGCCTTTGTACTGGTGTATATATATAATAGGAATACCTCTACTTGAAGCTTTTGAAATAACTAAAATGTTCATTTACCTTTTACAATTACGGTGTTTATCACGTTCTTATCTACTTACTATGATACATTTCCTGCTTCACACTCCAAACCATCATTTCCTTTAAGTGACAAATATCAATCCTCTTTCTTCAAACAAAACCTAGATGATGCAACTAATCCTGCTCCATTTCTCTCTTAATAGAACTCTTTTATCTGTAGCAACTAAGACAAAAAAGATAAAAACCTCCAAGCCCTCTGTTAACCCGCCTTTTGGCAAGGCCGTAGGCAGACGGATTTAACTAAATCAAATGCTCGTTTATCGATACTAGAACACGATGGGTTTGAGCCAGCTGTCAGTCATGGAAGGTTCGGTGTATATGGCTCGACCTTGATGGATCGGCAGATGCCTTTCGATCAAGGATGGGAATTCATGTATGGATCGACCAAGATAGGTCGGTCTGGCCTGATTCGGCATTGGAGTGGGTCGGTGATTGAAGGTGGCTCGACACATGATGGATCGTTCTGGATGGTGTGGTTCGACATGCTGGAGAGATATTAGTGTTGGGAGTGGCTCGGTGTTGGAGTATGGATATGGCTCGGTCAAGGTGGGTCGGCATAGGTCGGTCGGCAAGTGTGGATCAGTTAAACTCGGTCAGTTAAGGTGGGTCGGTTATGCATTGTTCAGTGTATGTTGCTCGGTCAAATAAGGTTGGTCAAAGAGGATGAACCAAAGTGGTTCGGTATGAATGGTTCTGGCCTCAAAGAGAATTGGAGTATATGGATCTGTCATACATGGTTTGGTCGTAGTGGGTCGGTATATGAGGATCGGTACATATGGGTCGACCGGTATGTATGGATCGGCCATGAGTGGATCGGCTAAAAGGGGTCGATGCTTTGAAGAAGGAGGATCGGCACTACGCCAGCTTCGGGTCAGCATGTTGCAGTCTTTGGGTCGGCATCTCGTTCTGGGTTCGGAAAGCATTTGGAGATGGGATCAACATGGAAGGGAATGGATCAGTTTGGCATCGAGGAGTGCTTGGGATCGGCATACCCATCGGCTATGGTGATTCCAGCATAGGTTCGATATTGGAGGAAACAAGGTTTGAATCGGCTAAAAGGGATTGGTTCGATGGTAACGCCTCAGGTCGGCATGTCAACAATGCAGAATCGGTCATGATAAAGGCTTTGGATCGGCTATGGCCTTGATGGGCCTGGACTATTAAGAAAGCCTAGTAACTCGGGTTTTGTCCATAAATACAGCAAGCATGGCTTCAAAAAAGGGGATCTTCATTTGGTTTCCCTTCTTCTTCCTCATTAAGGCTACTTTGCCGTTATCATTCCAAAAACTCTGCATTGTAACTGTAATTGATTCTCATATCAATAAAAAGAAAATTTCTAGAGTGGACGTAGGCCAGAGTCAGCCGAACCACTATAAATCCTCTATTACTATTGTTTTCTGTTTAATTTTGACTATTCTTCATATTTATTCTCTCTACATACATTCTATCTGTGAACTGTGACTGTGATTTGGTGCTTTCATCTGTATTTGGGTGTTAGTGACCAATTTTAGCGCTAACATTTTGGTGCTTTCACTGAGAATGGTAGCACTCAGGGATTCTGGAGCTTGGATTTTGGATTTAAAGGCTTAGGAACTTGGATTCTAGAGACTATGGTAAATCAATCAACTAGGAGATAGAGGATGGAAAGAAGTCAGCAAGAGGGAAGTCAGGAGGCTTCCTTTGGAGCTAATCAAGCCTCCGTCTACGTCACTAGGGACGAGATGCAGGTCATGATAAATTCCATGCAGGAATAGTTGAAAAGGCAAGAGGAAATGATGCAAGCACTTTTCAGACAATTTGGACAAGCAGAAACTGCAGGAGCTTAGATCCATGGAGCTGGATCAGAAGGACGCAACCAGTAAGTAGATGGTATGGTTCAATAGGGTGCAACCCTCAATCAGCAAACAACCTTCAATTCGAGTGGACCTAGAATCGGGGGCATGCCGCCAGGTAATGCTAGACCAACCCATGAAGGGATGCCAGATGACGATGCACAACCCGACGCCAACAGGAATGCAGGAGTGCGTGAACGAGGAGTATGTACTGGAATTCCCTCAAGGACTTAGAGGGCGCTAAGGAAATGTAGATGGAGGTCAACCCTTGGCAGGTAACGCTAGATTGGCTGACATCATCAGGCAAACTATTCACAGAGGTCTGACAAACAGGGATTTGGAAGGAGTAAATAGAAGTCTATCTACCCATAACATTAGGATGGCTAGGAATCCATTTGATTTCAGGCTACCCACTCTGGAAGTATACAACGGTAATACAGATCCCATTGACCACTTGATGAGGTAAACAAGGCATATGGAAGTGCTGGAGGCATCAAAGGAGGTTATGGCTCGGTGTTTCCCCCTGTACTTGACCGATATAGCTGCTATGTGGTTCAGACAGCTAGAGGATGGATCTATTTGAACATGGACAAAACTGGTGGATAAGTTCTTGAGATAATTTTGAGTTCACATAAAAAGGCCGAAGAATGTGATGACACTGACATCAGTTAAACAGAGGGCAGACGAATCGCTCAGGACTTTCTTAACTCGGTTTAATGTAGTAGTTGCCTTGGTGGATCGGCCGAATCCATCAATGGTTCTGATTGCAGTGGTGTAAGGAGTCAGGGATAATTCGGATTTAAAGTATCATTGATATGGGACCCACTAATGGACCTTAGGGAATTCTTTCACGAAGCTGAGAGATTTCTTTGATAAGAGGATGTATGTTTGGATATAAAGTTAAAGGATGTAAACATGGTTAAGGATGGCGGAACGCCCGGTGAATGCTTGGGTA
Organism: Allium cepa; assembly: GCA_030765085.1. NCBI lineage: Eukaryota > Viridiplantae > Streptophyta > Magnoliopsida > Asparagales > Amaryllidaceae > Allium > Allium cepa. The sequence continues at coordinate 447,179,987 of CM060935.1, read as the reverse complement.
AGTACAAGGATAAAGGGAAGAGGAAGCACCGGGGAGAACCAAAATTATCCATTTATACACGATTGAATGCAACATTGAAGCAGATATTCTTGGATACTCGAGATCACCACCCTTATCGAAGGCGGCAAGGAGGGAACCCTCAGAATGCGAAAGGGCATTAGAAAGGCACTATCTCTTTCATGACCTGGACGGGCATGATACTAATAGCTGCCGACATCTGAAGGCTATAATCGAGGAGCATATAAGGAATGGTCAGTTGCGGCAACATGTCGTAACTTGGAGTGCGGCGGTAGAATAGGAGCAGCCACCACCTCCCTTGAACGACGATGGCATGAGGCCCAAGAATGGTGGCCAGTTGGTCATCAACTAGTCTTGATAGTTTGGAATAAATAACAAACTCTTGGCAGGCGGCTAAGTAACTTACTTATGTACGGGGATGGAGACAACCCTTAGTCATGCTCTGAGATGATGATAAACCATGACAGTTTGGTTTGCAAAATCATTTTTTTGTTTTTGGCTTGGACATTTGCTTTTTCTGCTTTGGTTTTGGAGTTCGGTTTGAACTCCCGGTTTTATTTGGTTTTCTGGGTCTGATTTTTGTTTGGATGCCTGATTTTTGATTTGGACTTTTGATATGGATTTTCGGTTTTCTGGTTTGAATCTGGATTTCAGATTGAATTTTGGTTAACTTTTTGTTTGGTTTTTGGGTTAAAATGTCATCGAGTATGCACTATGCTTGGCAAGGGTCTGGAGAGACCAGGATTCGGCCTAGGACTTAGGCCCCATATCACCTATCGGTTACTATCACAGGTCGTCGAGTATGGACTATACTCGGCAAGGGACCGGAGTGACCAGGATTCGGCTTAGGACTAAATCCATGACATTACTCAATGTTCAGGGACACTGAACCAGGAACACCGTGAAATTGCTTGACATAGGTCGTCAGGTGCAGGATGTGCTTAGCAAGAACTCAGAGAGGTTACAGATTCAGATGTTGGCTATGAACAACTAAGGATTTAGGCATGGACTCGATGTAGTCCCGGTTTTCGGTATCGACCCGGAGAGGTCATGGATGTGGTTATTGGTTATGGATGGATTAGGACTCGGTAGTCGGGTTCGGATGGATGTAGAATTGGATAAGGATTTTGTTACTAGATAGGAATTGGATATCGACTTGGAGCAGTCGTAGATTTGGATAAGAATACAACAATGATACTTGGATAAAATGGATTAGATTATGAACCGGAAGATATGGCTATGTATAACATATGGACTTCAGATACCGGATTTGAGACTATTAAAAACACACCTTCCAATAGCAAGGCATGTTTTGGGGGCAAATGTTAACCCGTCTTTTGGCAAGGCCGTAAACAGACGAATTTAACTAAATTGACTGCTCGTTTATCGAGATTGGAATACGATGGGTTTGAGCCAGCTGGATGGATAGACGGTCAGTCATGGATGGTTCAATGTATATGGCTTGGCCTCGATGGACCGGTAGGTGCCGCTCGGTCAAGGATGGGAATTCGTGCATGGATCGGCCAAGATTGGTCAGCCGGGCCTGGATCGGAATTGGAATGGGTTGGTGATTAAAGGTGGCTTGGCATGCTACGGATTGGTCTAAATGGTGTGGTTTGTCATGCTTTTTGAGATATTTGAGTTGGGAGTGGCTCGGTGCTGGAGTACGTATATGGTTCGATCAAGGTGGGTCGGCATAGGTCGGTCGGCACATATGGATCGGCTAAACTCGGTCAGCTAAGGTGGGTCGGTTATGCATGGTTCGGTATGTGTCGCTTGGTCACATGAGGTCGGTCAAAGAGGATGAAACAAAGTGGTTCGGTATGAATGGTTCTGGCCTCAAAGGGAATTGTAGTATATGGATCGGCCATACGTGGTTCGGTCGTAATGAGTCGGTATATGTGGATCGATACATATTGGTCGATCGGTATGTATGGATCGACCATGAGTGGATCAACTAAAGGGGGTCGGTGCTTTGAAGAAGGAGGATCGGCACTATGCTAGCTTTGGGTCGGCATGTCACAATCTTCGGGTCGACATCTCGTTCTGGGTTCAGCAAGCATTTGGAGATGGGGTCGGCATGGAAGGGAATGGATCAGGTCGGCATCGAGTAGTGCTTGGGATCGGCATACCCGTCGCCTATGGTGATTCCAGCATAGATTCGACGTTGGGGGAAACAAGTGTTTGGATCGGCTAAAAGGGATCGGTTCAGTGCTAACACCTCAGGTCGGCATGTCAGATATGCAGGATCGGTCATGATAAAGGGTTCGGATCGGCTATGACCTTGATGGGCCCAGACTGCTCAGGAAACCCGGTAACTCGGGTTTTGTCTATAAATACAGTAGACAGGGCTTCAGAAAAGGGGATCTTCATTCGGTTTCCCTTCTTCTTCCTCATTAAGGCTACTCTGCCATTATCGTTTCAAAAACTCTGGATTGTAACTGTAGTTGATTCTCATATCAATAAAAAGGAAATTTTTGGAGTGGACGTGGGTCGGAGTCAACCGAACCACCATAAATCCTCTGTTACTATTGCTTTCTGTTTAATTTTGATTGTTCTTCATATTTTTTCTCTCTACGTATATTCTATCTGTGAACTATGACTATGATTTGGTGCTTTCGTCTGGATTTGGGTGTTAATGACCAATTTTGGCGCTAACACCCTCAATTATTTAAAATCAAATAGAAGAGAGTACTGCTTTGTTTTGCGCTTTATTTTTTGGAGAAACATAATTCAAGAGGTGGGGGTTTACTATTTTTTATTACATAATTTTAATTTGAGCGATTATTTAGCATCTACTTTTGTTTTGGGGCAAATTCTATTTCAACACAGATAATTACTTAGTAGCCCCCTCTAAAATAAATAAAATTTTAAAGACTAAAATACCCTTAGAAACCTGCGTACTTTCTTTCTTCTCAATTCCATTATCTTCTTACATCAGTTTCTTACTGTCTAAACCACCACTTTTTCAAAACCCTAGTTTCTAATCAGTGAAAAAAAATTCAATATTTCACTACTAGTCGATGGATTTTGAAAAGGAGAATGAATTGTTAACGCAATAACAACAAGTAATTTTGAAAAAATATTTGAAAAGTTTTTAATTTTTTGCAAATACAATCATAGGCCGTGGATTGCGGGAATTGATGATAATTCATGCAGGAGGCACGAGCGCGTTTCGTGTGATGGGAATAGTAGTTCTGGAAATAATAGAGGGCTAGTAAGTTTTTTGATGTACATACTTTTTTAATTTTTTGGGGGCTACTAAGTGAATACTCGGGTTGAAATAGAATTTGCGTTGTTTTAGTTTATTTCGCTTCAAATTCGCAATTAGATTCATACTAATTTGCACGTTGAAGTATATTTGTCTTCTAGAAATTCAATCCAACTCTTAATTTGACACTAGATCTAAAATTTGTAGTTGAATCCAAAAGAAGAAAAAGGGACTCTGAATGGATTTTATATAATTTTAGATTTGGTAGGTTTCGAATTGATAGCGGTAACATGTAGAAAAGTTTTTTTTTTGAAAAAAGGTACTTTATTATCAAAAAGAACAAATACTTCTATGATATGCCTCGTTAAAACATGTAGAAAAGTTTTACAAAGTCTTTTTCTATTTGATGCACATTTGGAGTTCAACGTTCATTTGTTTTTCTACTGTTCTTATACCATGCATATATCGAATTGGTGTAGCTTGATCCAAGATTAAACATGCATCAACTTTAGTCTTCCTTTGCCATGGGTGGTTCTAAAGTGAGTGGTTTGGAGAAAACACACTAACAACAAAAAAATCCAAGGTATGTCATATTTATGAGAAGTTTGCTTTGACTCGCCCATTTCTTTATCTATAACAAAAATTACGGATTCCCTTTTTCAATGGTTAATAATGTGAATATAGCCTTTATGTTTGTGCATATAAATGGCTGCTTTTACATTTTCATGTTGCGGGATGAATTTGCATTGTGTTTGCTATACAAATCTGCATGTTTTATGTTAAAATTTTGTTTTGAAATTGATTTCACTAATGTAGATTCATGTGCCCCATTAATTTTTTTTTCTTATTATATATGAATGTGTGTTTTCATGGAAGTTATTTAGCACAAGAAATAGAGTATCAAACCTTTTATCTCATCTTTGTATACAGTCACTACTCTTTAGTTCATTATTTGCTTTCAAATTGATTTCATCAATGCATAGGAAATGGTTTACTTTTTCTTTTGAGACAATTCATGTGAATAATGGATTTCAAATCTACTCAGATAGACAATGTTCAATCCTAGAAGTTAAGGTATTTTATACCTTGGTTGTAGGTAACAAACTTATTTTATTCTTAACCACGTAGGAAGTTGATGCTATAAAGTAACATATGCCACATCACTATTTTTTCTACAAACACGCATGCATGTCTCCATGTTTCACACTTTTCTAACAAAATTTGTGAAGGTTAAAACCAATATTTATGATTATAATTTATTGAATTTTAGAGAAGAATAGAGAATACGATGAATAATTAATTTTATTGATTTTTTTTTCTGATTCTACAAGCTCTTTGTACATGATTATATATAGCTTAATTCTACTAACCATTGCTTATTTTTTTAATTATAATTCTACTAGCGCTTGTTTATTTCCAAAATTATAATTCTACTAGACGTTTCTTATTTTCTAAATTATAATTGCCTAATTACACCATAATTACAACAAAGTACCAAGTATAGCTAACAGCTGTACAATGGACGCTAGCTGTAGAAAGTACCATATTTACCTTGGTTATAGGTAACAAGGTTTCATGGATGTTCTAAATGCAAAAAGAACGAAAGCATCCTAGAAGTGTGTACAAATTGGTAAATGGAAACACAGAAGGGCATGAAAAAAGGCAATGGTAAAAATGATTTTCTTATTGTACTCCCTTTATTTATGCATTAATCAGAATGAAACTGGAGGACGTGTGTTATTTTGTGAGTTTCTGTTCTATTTTTAAGATAGTTCTAGCAAAGATGTAATTCAATGTTTAAATAATTCAATATGTTTGTATTAATTGTTTACTCTTAGTTGTGCCATTTTTGGTTTCACTTATTATAGGGTTTGTTGGTTTCTTAAATAATATTAAGAATTTTGTTGTTGATTGGTTAGTTTTTTCTCTTTATTATATAGTCAAATAGATAAGATCAAATGATAATATTGCTTATTATATCAATAACTAATTATTACTTATTTGTTGCCTTCTTTGCAGTAAACTGAAAGTTGCTCACTATTCTCGAAACAATGGGGACTATACAGAAAATAGACTTAAATTCGTACTTAATTGCTTTTAATTTTTGAATCCGATTTAACAATTGAATAATGTTATGGAAATAAATTCGTGCAAACTTCTGATGCATCACATGCATTGATATGTCTTTTTGTTAATTTTAGGTCGAATTTGTTGAAAATTTATGTGTTTGGACCATTTTTTTTACACTACGCTCAATTCTTTTAGGCAGTTAAGACTTATTTTCTCTTACGTAATATTTGTTACCACATCAATCTCCTTTTTTTGTAATTAAACTGATATTTTAGTTCGAGCTTTTTTATTTAATTTTTGTTATAATGGAAAATTGAGTTTGATATTCATTTAATCAAATTTTAATATCTTACAATTTTCCTTTAAAATCATAGCAGTTTATGACTATATTTCTTTATATGGATTAAGTTAGTTTCTTTTATAATTTGCATACTAAGTTGGTCAATCTTGGTGCTTTACTAATTTCTGGGTAATTAGTTAGACTTTTTAATTGATCGATGCTACGTTTGTATTCAAGATAAAATCAAATTGTACATTTGTTATTGGATTTATCAAGGTTGATATGTCTTTATTGATTTGTTTCACTTTTATTTATTTATTTGCATAATAAGTTGGTAAATTTTGGTATTTTTAATTTAATAGTATTAAGTAGTTAATCAATTTGGTAGTTTTAATTTTATTGGTATTATCTTTGGGTTCATGCAAGAATTAAGTAGTTTATTTGTTGTAACTTTGTTAGGTTTGATAATTTTTGCTATGTCAATTTGATTTGACACTAGCTTATAGTAAAATATCATATGTTTAATATATTTTTCTCAGTATAAACTTGATTTACCATGGAAAAATAAAAATATAGATCATTACTTCGAACATAAAATAATACACACATACATATGTTTATGTTTGGACTACAAAAGTATGTATGATTTAAGCGCTGTATGAGTTTATTTTAATGTTGAAGTGTCTGGGCTCTGATTAGAAGACTAAGTAATAGTTGTGAGCATCAATTCCAGGTAGAGTTTGGTACAGTTTGGCAAAATCTTTTGCACAACAATGAAAGCAGATCATTATGATTGTTGTGATATTATATAGCATTTTCTTTCTAACAATGCACAGATTATCGAGATCTTACGTAACCTTCTTTCATTTACTATGAATGATTATGAGCTACTTAACCTATGCTTCTTGTATTACAATTTTGAACTTGATTAAAACTTTTGTTTGTTTTTTATACCAAGAGAGATTTGTTGGGTGAGTATGATAAGCTAATAGATACCTTAGATGCGAAGAGTAAAGAGAAGGTATCATAATGTAATAAACCAGAATTTCAAAGGGCAATTTTATGAAGGTGTGACCTTGCAAAACAAATAATGTACTGCATTTATCTTGGCACACGAGTCAAAACGGTGACATTTTTTTATGTAGTAATTGATAATTTTCAAATTAGATGAATGATTTTTGTTTGTATTCAAATATGCATTTTCTAGGTGTCGCAGCTTATTTCCTAAATTCTAATGGACATTTTTGGTTTGTGATTATATCATTCTTAAATTTATGTCGTTACCATTTTTTAATGATAAATTCTTGATGATTGATCTTCAAGAGGTTTTAAAATACAAGTAAGTTATCAAGCAAATTGTTGGCAACCAAGTGCTTGGATATTTCCACCAAATGATTAATTAATTTTACGCATTTATCCACTCTTTTTTGTCCCACTTCTATCTATATTCACTTACAATTGACATCTGCAAATTTCCTTTCATTCATTATAATACACATAGCCAAATACAGTTATTTATCATGTATAGCTACAACTTTTAATCATGTGTTTTTACATAATGATATATTTACATTATCATTTCTAGGAAATTAATAATGTTAACTATAAGAAATTAAATGTCTAGATACATGGGAAATTAAAAAAAAATCATTATCGAGCAGGTCGATAATAAGCAATAGCAATTTGAAAACTGAACTATTTATGGAAAGGCTAAGTAAACAGAGATCGGATTAACATGAAAACATAAAACTCATGTTCCATTTATAAGATAGTCATGTGATGTTCGTTATATACTTGTAATTGTTTCAAACTATAAAGTGGACACTTTTAAATGACATTCATAAGTTTTTTTTTTATGGATTTCTACCGTTTATGACAATAGTACATTTAATCTGATTTGTTTTCGTTATTTACAAAATCATGAATTGACCGGTTTTTCTCTTCACACATAATGAAAATACTTTCAACTAAATCTTTTGAAGTGAAAAAATGTCCCTTTATATTCAACGATGAATTTAGGAATTTTGTAAATTATATATAAATATATAAATAATTGAGTACAAATATCAACCATGTTTAATCATTTCCGTCTGTCATGTTTTTCTCCTCATTCACTATAACTTCTCCCATTTCAGGCAACCTCTTCGATTAGTTCATATGTCTTTCTTCTCATAGTTTAACTAATCTCCTCATTAGAAGATCAAAAGAGAAAATAAGGAAAACAGGGTGAAAGTGAGCTCTTATTCGCAAACAACCTTCGTTGCTAATGTAGCCCTTCCGACCATCGTGTGTCCTTATTGGTATGTTGTAACTCTTAATAGCTTGCACTTCAATTGGCGAAGATGGTGGAAATTTCTACAGAGTGAGATGGAAGAAACATGTAAACACATATTATTTCATATGTGTAACATAAAGGGAAGTTGTTGCGGCCATCCAAAAATCCATACCCTTTGAGTCGACAATAAACCACACATGTCCGACCAAAAAAGAACAGACTGACGAAAAGTCAAGAGAAAAAAAAAGAGAAGAAGTGAAGAGAAGAAAGAGAGAAGATAGAACCAAATAGAACAATACAGAATCTCACATTGCAGCGAAAAACATATAATATCATATCGATGATCTTTACAAATTAGAAACTATATATACATACATCAGTCAGAGTTCAACAATCAATTACTAGTTATCATCGTGGACAGTTATAATAACATGTCCTCACAATTGCCGATAATATACAACAACTAAGCAACAATGCAGCGGATAATCAAATAAAACATGTACGTGTATACGGAACGGAAATCTCCAGCTCTCCTACTGATGCTCCAAAAGCACCAATACCGAACCTACAAATATACTCGGTCTGACCCGAGCATGGAAAGGGAAGAACGCCCGGATCAGTCTGCTAAACCAGCGTGAGAAACACATTCAACTGAATTTATTAAATTACCAAACTTTTCCTTTATCAAAACAAAAGTATCTCGTAAGACACGCCCACACATAAACACAGACACGTTTTAACCTTACGATAACTGAAACATCTCATATCAAATCATCTGATGTTATACTAGTGTCTAGTATACAAATAATATTAATCATAACCGAAATTGTTACATTGATTAAATTCCAGCATATATCCCAAAATGGGTAATACAATCAAAATGGCAGCTACATAATGGAGTTTGGATTTCCATACAAATGACCAGGTGAAGAGACTACCTTCCGAATGGGTACACCTCTAGATGGATGTCCCGAGGCACAGAACATCTGCCCTCTACCAACACAAGACCGGCCCACCCCTATAACTAGATGGTACCGAATATGTTATCCTCCGGTCATTACCGACCTTTAATGAGGGCCCTCAAAGCATACAAACCACAATAATCAGATACACGATGTTATAGCGTGTAAAGATATATCTAGAAGAGGATGATCATACCCTACTTAGGAATGACCCACTTAGCCTTGCCGCATCTAACCCTGTTTTGGTCATTTTCAGTTGATGAGGCTTGAAGTAACGATTACCTTTCATATATCACATCACTTTGAACGCCACACAGCCATTTCCGTTGACTACTAATTGCCTGCCACAAAAATACATCCCTTAACCTCATACGTCTCAAGGAGGGTGTTAAGCTAAAGAAGTTGCCTTCTTCGCCAACGCTGATGTACGTTTATAAAAACCAATGTAAGTAATCTTTAGAAGTGAAATGTCAGAGAAACATCCATACAAGTTTTCTAGGAACAGGACAAATCAAAGGTACTTTCCTACCACATCCTGTCGGGAAATCTCTAGGATTAGTATCAAATAGTCCTCGCATCTCCTTTTGAAAATCATTTACTATAACAACAGTGTTATAGTCCATCATTTCCTGATTTCTCAAAATGTCTATTTCAACAATGAATGTTGAAATCTATGTATTTGATACTTAACACATTTTAAAATATCTTTAAACCATTTAACTCCATTTAAAATATCATTTCCAAAACATTTATTTAATTATATTATTCACTGTCAAAAATTGTGAATAGAAATCGTTTACCAAATTTAATATTTCTACACATTTATCTTAAGGATAATCCACTGTCCAAAATCGTGGATTTAATGCCTAATCAAATTTATTACTATTGAACTTTTATCAAAGGATTATCCACTGTCCAAAATCGTGGATATAATTCCTTTAATAAACTATAGTAATTAACTTATCAAACTCAATCAATTTCGGATTTATAAAACAAAGTTTATAAATCACAATTATATTTTATAAAAACTTCAATTTATAAATCTCCTTTATTAACCAATTCCATGTATCTCATTTATATGCCAAATCCAATTTATAAGTAAATTACTTATAATTCTCTTATTTACAAAATCATTCTTTTTATAACTTCATAAACTATAAACCTTGTTACTTATAAGATTCATTTATAACTCATTTTAACGCTTATAAAACTCATTCATTATTCGATTTATAAAAATTCAATTTTATAAATCTTATTTATAAACCATTTAAAACAAATCAAAAATCTCAATTTAAATAATCTTATTCTTTTAATAACCCATCGTTAACACTTATATATCTCCAAAAATCATACTTAAGCATATTTCATAAAAATCATAATTTTTATAACACAAAAATTATAACATTTATTTATTTAAAATAGTTTCCTTCCTTTATAAAAAATCAAATCATATATTTTCAAATCGCTTATATATCCTTTTTAATTTGAAATCATCACTTTAAGATTTTTAAATTACCAAAAATAGGACCAATGCTGCAACCACACTAAATACATCAATCACAGCAACCAAAACATCATATATCATATGACAACACAATATATCACAATATTTGTAAATAAAACCAATAATGGTAAGGAATCATGATGGATCCCTTCAACCTGTCACCTGCAACAAATATGCATATTAGAATATGTGTACAATGTCCGCTTCGAGGCAGACGTGCGTACAAAGGGTCATCTGCTCATACACGGGAACGTATAGGGTCATCTGCTCCAGTAGGCTGGTATATATCTAAATACCAATCAATATGTCATATATCATCAAAAAAATCATCAACCAACATAAATAATATTTATTCTCACTTATATAAAAATATCATTGAGTCAGAAAGAGTGAGTTGTACTCACTTTGATTCCCATAGCAATTGCAGTGTTTATTCCGAATAAAATTAAACAGGCGTTTAATTTTACCTAAAATTGTGCCAGCTCCAATCAACTCCAAACTAGATCTATAATGTAGTGCTTGTCAATACGGACCCAAGCAACTCGTTTCGTGTGAAACGGACCGCGTATGAAGAAGTTATGACGTTACAAAGTTTATACGAATTATTATATAATTTAATTTCAATTTCTCTTTATATTTTTAATCTTAATCAATCATGGCTGCACGTTATTGCATCATCAAATCTGGGCCGTGAACCATCTTCTCCCTCCCATTATTCAAGCTTCGTTCGTGAAGCCCATAGCCGCCCTTCGCCCTAAATTAACGCGACCACGTCTTGAAGTTTGAAGACGATCGACCAACTTCATTTGAATGGCCATCACGAGTGCCACCATCGGCCACGACAACAACAAGCTCGGTTGCATATCCACCTTAAAAAACGTGTTTGAACGGTGCGGCTATGAACGAAAATTATTGTTGTTCCCTTGCGAATTTTTCGATCACAGCCGTCCAAATCGAAGATCTCAACGAGCTTAACATTTCTCTAGTTGGTGGTTTTTTTGTAAAAGTTGATTGGGAAAAAACGAGGAAGATCGAAACAAAATTCTGGTCGTGTATTCCTTTGTGGCGGCTAACCCTAGCTTAGATTAGGGTTTTGAAAAATGGATAAAAACGTGGCCTTTTATAGAAAATTACGCAACACTATTCACCCGAAAATTTTTCGGACTCAAAACGAAGCGTGCCACCTGGCATTCATAATGTTTTACCCCTATTTCGAACACAATGGAATATATATCGACAGCCAATTCGTGTGTTTGGAAGATAGGTTTTCGAATCGAGTATTTGAATTTAAAATTCACTTAAATAGATTTTTACGAGTTTTATCTTGCCCTGGACAAACCGTAAATCCGATTGACACGAAATTAGAAATCTTACAATAATATAATATTACGGATCCAACGAAATTGGTTTCGTCGAAATCCGAGACTGTATGAAAAATGACCATTTTCACTCATCAATTTAAATATTAAAATATTCAATTTCTAGAAATTTACTTTTAATTCAATCTTAAAAGTTCTCTGAAATCATTATAATTCAAATAGGATTTAATTCAACTTTATAATATCATTTTTATTCACATTAAATCAAATTAAATATGTGAATATTTAAAACCAATTAAATATGCAAATTTCAAGTGATTGAAATTCTGGGTCGTTACAATTGTGTAACATTTTTTACACTATATTTCAACAAATGACTCTATCTAAAATAAGATTGCAATATAAGAAAATGATAAATATAAGAAAGTAATTATTTGGCAAGGCCGACGGTTTTATAGTGGACCGACCACTATTTATTACGAACGTAATAAGGTTGAAGTACAGGAGTAAGGTAAAGGCACCTTAACTACTATGAATGAGAAATAAAAATACAGCACAGGAGTGTGACAAACATGTCACAACTACTCGATAAATATAACAAGGCCAGTTCTCCTCCGAAGAGGAAGAATCACCAACGTCCTCATTAACCCCGGAAGAATCCAGAGAACCATCCCCAAGAAGACCAAAAAAGGGGCGAAAAAGAACAGCAAGAGAAGGATCATAACTGTCAATGTCAGAAGAGTATATAAAGGATCGATCCCAAGCAGAATCGGCAAGAAGAACAGAATTAATCTCAGCATACGAACCGTCCATGTCAAGAACCAAGGAATCACCAGTAATACTGTAATAGAGGCATCGGAGATCCAATAAGTCATCAGAAACATATCTAAAAAAGGTGTGATCCACAGGGTTGAATCTCATATCAGAACGAAGATCAACCCAACTATGTTCAGTCTCAGCCCAAACAACGCGCGGCGGAGAGAGAACCGGTACAGTAGGGAGAACAGAATGAACAACACCAAGAACTGGGGAAGCAGGACGCACATTGGCAAGGGATGGACTAGAGAGAGATGCAACCAGAGAGGCTTTGGGAACCCTTTATAAGAAAGTAATTATACTTAACACATAAGTATAAGATATTAATTATGCTACATTGTAGTTTTGTCCTTATTTATCCACCAATGAAAATGTGTTTTCTATTGGCATATCATTTGACATTTTCCATTTGCCATTTGCCATTTTCCATTCGTGACACTTATTGCTATAATTTTTTGATATTGCCGTTGGTGACACTTATTTGAATGAGAAGCATAACTTGACAATATATTTTGTCACCTTGGTATTTAAAATAACCAAATTTATTAACATAACGAGTACTCGGCTTTTATGCACGTCTATAGATGCTATTTTGCACTAAATAGTTGACTCTCATTTTTCTTTGCGCACATCCAACACTTGTGCCATACATACTAATACACACACACATACACACACACACCATAAAACATGTTTTAATACTAACCATTTAAAATCATCCTTTTTTACTAAGTAAACAACTATGGTAAAGTGAGGCATATAAGTTAGTTGCCTAAATGAAGAATCAACTAAAAACGTGTTAGATCTGATCCAAATAGCAATTTTACACTTCCCAATATAATAGTCCTGAGGTCTTTGTAACGGTTGCGACTCTTCGATGCCCGAAAGTCGACATCAATACGTCCACTGTATCGAATGCCGAACAGTCGAATGCCGGAAAATCCGAACCGTTAGGGTTAAAGAAGAAGAGGTAGAAGAAGAAGAAAGAAGAAACAGAAACAATAGCAGAATCTCACATTTCGCAGCGGAACAAGTACAATAGATAAATAAATATCTTTAAACAGAATCACTATATCAGTTATTACATTACATCACATTACATTATCAGAGTGTGCAACAACAAATAGCGGAAATAAATATTACATATATAAGTGATACGCCTCGCCATCCAGCTCCAACTCTTGTTTCCACAACAACTTCTTGACTTTACTCCCGAATGACTGTTAACCTGACTTTAGGCTGCCCGTGTGGAAAATTATGGGCACCCAGAGTTTAGAAAGGGAATAATAAACTCCAGGTCAATCATGGGACTGGTGTGAGATCTTAAAAACAGTTATTTTCACACGAAAATAAAAAGAAACCTGCTATGCTTTTGGAAAATGAAAGTACCATAACGGCTCTAGGCACACACAATGCAATCGCACAAATGGGAGAGATTTCTCCTTATGATAGTCAAATATGCTTACTACGCAAAAATTTTCTTTTATATTATTATTAGTGCATAGTGGAAAACATTTCAAAAGTATAATATTAATCTTAGCCAGCATAGATACCATTATATTATGCCTGCTGTAGCTACCTCCTGAGGAGACAGGTTATACAATTGCAATCGTAAAGGGCTCGTATTGTTTCTTTGGATTTCCAACAAACGGTCAGGCTAAGGAACTTCCTAATGCCACATGGGTACGCCTCTGGAGGGACGTCCCGAGAACCTACCCGGATCTCTACCAACACAAGGCCGGGTTACCTCTGTGACTGGGTAACTACTACTTGAGTATGCCATTCCCCGGTCCTTTGGGACCTTTATCCAAGGATCCTCTACACCAAAAACCACAAAGAAAAGTATTTGCAGTAACCACACATGTTAAATATCAGGGCTCCATACCTGACACCACCCTTTTCCAGAAGGAAATGACATACCCTAAAGGGCGCGACCCTCATAACCTTGCCGCATCTTTCCTGTTTTGACCATTTCCGAGGTGTGAGGTCCGACGAAGTCTCGTCCACAAAGCTACACTTTTCACAAAGTCATGCTTTGATCAACAAATGATCAGCAGCACTTCGTGTGCCGCATTACCAAATTGGGAATGTATCACTAGTAACTATCAACTACATAACCTCTGAGCTCGTACGTCACAGAGAAGGGTGTTAAGCTAAGAGAATAAATTCTCCGCCACCAATAGAAATGTATTCGATAGAAACCAGCTTTACATCTCAAAGTGTAACGCCAGCCACACATCCATATAAGTACGTTCCGGGATCGAACGGAACCAAAGGCACATCCAAAGAAGCCATTGCAAATCCGGATATTCACAAATCATGTCCGGAATCCTGATCACAAAGGGTGATAAAATCTCTGTACCGGAGCAACCCGGTGCAAAGACATTAGACAAGTAATCCTTTCGCTTTTGAAAATACCCGGTCTTCAACACCGTTTTCTAATGCAATCCCATTTCGTCGTATCGTTATTCGGAATGGGTTTTATGACACAAGGTCCTCTTTTGGCTAATCCGAATAACGAGCGCTTATTTTAAAAATAAGTGTTCATTCAGATTTCAACAAATCACAACAATTTCCACTTTGATCTTTTAAATAAAAGATCTATCACAATCACAAAGGTTCGATGTGGTTTTCGCATATCCACTTGGAATTCGACCACCGGTCGCATCGAAATTCAAATGCCATTAAAAAGGCCAATATTGATAGTCGGTTATTTAATTATCAATAAATATCCACAACAATTACCGGATTTAGATAATTTCCCAAATTATTTATCTTCGAAATATATTCACAAGATATATTTTAACACTTCCCCCATTTGAAAACAAATTTCAAATTACTGACCACATTTCAATATCTTGAACACAAGTTTCAAATCATTTTTCCTTACGCGGAAAACATTCCCAGATATTTATTTCCACTGAAAATCTGCCGAGATTAAATGCTTTATAATAATTTAAATTACTTATCCAAACATATATACTTGGGGATAAACTTTTTTAAAAACACTTACTTAATTATTAGTTATAAAAATATTATACTAATATCTTACATAAACTTCAAGTCTAAACTAACTTTAAATTAATTTACCAGATAGGGTATAACTATTTTAAATAATTATTTTCTAAACAAATATCAATTTAATCTTTAAAATAATTCTTTCTATAAGTGATTAAATAAATCCATGTTTTAAAGATTTAAAATAATTTCCAAAAATAATTCCTCCAACAATAAAAAATTTTCCAAACGATTTTTAGAACCTTTAATTTATACTTCAAAAGCTACTTTAACAATATACTCGGCTTTCCAGGGAAGAATTCTCTTTCCCTTTATATCAATTAATAAAAGATTTATTTTAATTTTAATTTTCAAATCGATTTCTAAATATTCAATTTCGGCACAGAATTAAATTCTGAATTGATTTCCAAATTTATTTACAAATACCAAATCAATTTTCAAAATTGATTTCTAAATTTATTTCAACACCAAAATTATTATTCTTTGAAAAAAATTCCTCCTTTTAAATTTATTCAATTTTCTAAAACTAATTTACTATAAATTTCTACTAAATTTCAAAAATCCAATTTTATTTATTCCTGATATCCTACGATATCAGAAATATATTCGGCTAAATTATAGCCTTCTAGGGTTTCAATTACAAATAATCGCACATAGATTATAAATAATTAACACACAAAATATGAAAACAAATTCAATATTTGAGGAATCTAGTTGGATCCCTCCAACCTGTTTCCCTGCATCCACAGACGTTAGCACAACAATTAAATACCAATTCCACTTCAAGGTGGAATATCGTAGTACATGGGATTTATAAAATATTATCCGCTATTATGCGGCGCAATAGGATCTCATCCGCTATATAACGCGGGAAATCAACAACTCCAAATACATATATAATACCCATTCCACTTCGAGGTGGAATATCGCGGTATACGGGTTTAATATAACAACCTCCGCTATTATGCGGCGTATGGGGTCTAAACTAATATAACTGATAATAAATTAATCATCCAAGCACACAATCAACAACTCAATTTAATTATCATAATTCAACCATCAATTAATAACTGAAATTTCCAATTATTATAATTTGAATGAGAAGATCTCACCTTGACTACGCATGCAATCCATTTTCCATCACGGCTTGTTTTCTCCGTTATTTTTGACCTTGTATAACATTTATACAATTTCATTAATATTCGAATAAATCGAACAATCAATTATAGTTTAATTTATTTACTTAACCAAAAATTTATTTTAACTAATTTTCCTTTTATGAATTTAGTAAAAAAAATTGGTATACGTTTATTAACTACATAAGTTATCTTAATAAATATTTTTTTAGTAAATAAAATAATGGAACAAGTTAATTAACGGTTTAATCACCTAATTCATTTTTTTGTACAAAATATATATACATGTTAAAAAATAAATTAAACGAACGCAAATCAAAAGATTATCTCACTGCAAGCGAACATCGATTTCCAAACCACCGCTCACGAACGAGGTCTTCGATCTTCCCTAAGCACCGTACCACTTCCACGTACCCACGCGGACCCCAAGCCGAAATCGCGACCACTTCCTCTACTCGTCCACACCCCTGCCCTGTCGCGGCCTCGATGGCTTCATGAACTCACACGCACCACCCAACAGGCGATGGCGACGACCCCACATCGTAGCTACCTCAGGAAAACATGATACCCAAAGTTCGCTCATCCCAACTCGCCACCAAACCCAAGCTCAATCATCACTGCAACGCTCTCGGCTTCGACGAACAGGGTGCGCTCGCTTTCGATTCGAAATCGAGTCAACTTCGACTCGAAATCGAATTCGATTTCAAACTCCCCCTTCTCTTCACTCGACCTGATTTTCGAATCGAAGAACGAAGGAGTAGGTGCCCTTCGAATTGTTGATTATGAAGGGAATGCAGCTCGTTATTTTTTTTATTTATATATTTTTTTGATGAAGGAATTTGATTTCTAGAAGAAAGGGGAGTTTCAAATGGTATTTGTTTTGAGGAGAGCGGCTATTATTTCCTTTGGAAATGTCGAGTAGATTTCGAAAAGAAGCAGCATGTTTTAAAGTTGAACGAGATGCTCGAGTGTTTTGAAAAACAGAAGAAGAAGTCGCGTGTTTTAAGGTGGAAAAGGGGCACAAGAAGTACGCGACTTTGCAGAGAGGAGTAGGTCGGCTGATGGGATGAAACTTCGGCTGTTGATTGAAGTATATAAATTTATATTTAAATTAAATCGATTAATTATTGTCTAGGCATTTCTATCTCGTACGATCACACGATAGCTCCAAAAGCCACGAGATTTGAAATCCGATAATAAATCAATATTACGGATCCAATGGAACTGATTTCGTCGAATTCCGAGACTGTGCCTCGGAAGACTATTTTTTAAATATCAATTAAAATGACATAATTTTTAAAACTGAACAAATCATTCCCAAATTCAATTCTAAAGCTTCCATTATCTTCAGTATTATCAATATGAATTTTTTAAGCCTTGAATTTTTTTTACAAGCTTAAAATTTCAGATTCAAATTTTTACGCATCATTAATAAATTAAATTCAATAATTTAATTGCCAAATTCATATTTATATTCGAAATTCAAGTTAAACTAATCTCCAAATATTTAAAATCAATTAAATATTTCGATTTCAAATGTTAAAAATTTCTGATTCGTCACAAAAAGATTCCCTTTTTTAATCTCACCTTAACCACTCAACTAGGGTAATTAAAGTGAAGGAAATGATGAATTTTTGGTAGATCTAGGTCAATGAGGTTAGGAGATGTTTAGAAAAGATAAAAATGAGACTAATGGCTGCTATGGAGGCTTTTATTAACCCTAATCGCGAAATCATTAGCAGGCCTAGTGATGGGCTTGGGTTAATTACCTACTAATATGTCTAATGACTGTCCAATTTCAAATGGCGATATCCCCTACACACTAAGTCCAAAAATCTATAATGATCATGCTATGAAAAAAGAAACCATCGTATCTTTCATTTGGAAGTTGTTTCAGACCTTAATTTTGCTTCTAACAAAAGTTATAGGACTTATAAGATTTTAATATCAATACCATCAAATAAAAATTCCAAGGGTTTATGATGTCCCTAATCAACATTACCTAAAGTTATAGCCTCATATGACCCATTTACATTTTAAAATAATAATTTATGATCATTCGATACGCAAGATATGGGTCACTATAATTTCTCATGAATAGAAGCATAGTTAACTAAGTTTACCAGAAAGGTCTAGAAGTTTATACAGACTGACAACTGTGAAGGGCCATTTCAAGAATTAAAGAAGTTATTGATGAACATTCCTGTTTTGATCCTACCTGAAGGGAACTAGGATTTGGTGGTATATACTGATGCCTTGGAACTGGATTAGAGTGGTATTGATACAGAAAGGGCGATAACTCATGCATCTAAGCAGTTAGGCAGCATGAAGTTCGATATTCAGCTCATGACCTAGAGTTGGTGGTAGTGATGTTATAACAAACCGCATCTTAATGGGCCCAAATTTTGACTAAATAAAAATCCAAGTCCATTAGGACAGATCATTGGTTTTGGTAACCTATAATAAACATAAGCATATCAAAGAGCGATAAATGGAAACTCACAGCGGAATAGAACAATATAATAGAACATAAATAATAACTGAGGCTGTTATCTTAAAATAAAATGTATTCCTTGAATATCTAGTTGCCTTGTCAATGTAGAGCATGAATAAGCATACTTTTCCGTCTATCGTTCCCGTCTTGCTCCAGTAGCCAGCCCCTTTAATCTATCATGTAGGTTGTAATGAGGAAGGGCTGGAACAATATTCTAGTTACTAGAAAATTACGTGCTTTACCTATAACGCTAATTTATGCCTATTGATTTCCATTTAAGTGTTATGTTTATTATTCAAAGTTGATCCACTCAATCCTATGTGCACCTATGATATGTCCAACCTTCTCCGAGGTATAACTATATAACCATGTCTATACATACACATACATACACACATACACACACAGATATATATACATATATATATATATGTGTGTGTGTGTGTGTGTGTGTAAAGATGTACAATCGAAAGAAAACCGCGACAACTTAATACTTCTTGAATAAGGAGGAGGCAGACTCAACAGCCATTTAATACCTCAACCCCAAAGCGGGCCCTCCGTAACGTAATCGCTAGTTAATCGGCTCTAGCTACAGAGATTGATGACCCCTGGATACAACTTTATAATATAATTATCATATTACTAATACATCTCAAAGACCCATTTAGGGATAACTAGTCCACCTTCGATAAACAAACAACTAATTAATTAAAGTTTGATGTCTGTGCGTATCCCATAAAGATTTTACACTAGTAGAAAAACAAAATCTGTCAAGGCATAACTTGAGTCTTTGCTATAGATCGTTTGGGACCGCCGGTGGTTAGAGCCTGTATGCTAGCACTACTACTAAATACTGGCTCAGCAACAATACTGACATGGCCCGCCGACCTCCCAGCCAAAATCCCGTTTATACTATCCAAATGTAAGTCAAGGAAAATTCCCATTCTAGTTACTTAATACCTCTTATTAGAAATGAAGTAGACCCTGATTACTTAAAAGTACTTGGCCATTTAATACTTCGAATCCAAGATGAACCCTTGGCATATTTACCCCTACCTATACGCAACCGCATATCCATTTCTCATGGATCCTACGGTTGGAGATGTCCCATATAAGTAGTCAATTGCTAGCAGCTTCAAAGTGAAGAGTAGACTTCTTTATGTAACCCTACTAACCTCGCATCCAAACCCACTAAACCAAATCAACCATTTGAAGCCTAAATATTAGGCTAGGCCTACTAATTCATGCTCGTTATAAAACTTATAATTAAGGATGTAAAATTTTCCACTATGAAAATTATATTGCCTTTAAGTATTTAATTTCTACCTTATATTCTTGTTTACTATATTCAATAAATGTCAATTGTCCGTAATAAATGGATATTATTATTCTAATTGGATAATATCGAATTCCATTTATTTATTCATTCATTCTAGTACAATCAATTTTTCCTATTTCACTTCCGCATAAGTTGCATATTAAATCCTTTCAACAGTCCCATTAAACACATTTATATTCCCATTTAATTCCTATAACTCCCTGTTAACTGCACATTTATTGCCATATCAATTTTGGAGTTACCATCTTTATTCCCTCTGCACCTCCTAATCCTATTATTTACTACACTATTTATAACTAGACGGTTTAATTAGAACTAATACGAATATCGACGAATATTACGTTATATGTGTGTGTGCGCACGTGTGTTTAATTGGTAAGCAAAGTAATACGCACGTGGATGCATATGTGTGTTCCTATTTCAAATTATTATTTCCAAAACAAAAACAATTATTTCCACATTTTAATTTATCCAAGCCATCCTTCCAAAAATGATTAACGTTATAACTTTCCGTAAATTAACCAAAAGCGAGACTTCTGCTCTGTTTGAAACTAAAAGAATTATCTCTTTTCTTTTATTGAAATAGACAGTGCAAACAACAAGGAAGAATATCCGTACTTTACACATCTCTTTCTTTTTTGGTATATTCCTTATTCTTTCGAACAATGCACTTTTTATACTTGTGTGAAATTGGATAATTTATTGAAATTACATAGAAATATGTACAATTAAATTATACCCGAAATGCTCCTAATAAATTAAAGAATATAAATTCACATTCTAAGTCAAATTTAGGCAATCTAAATTTATACTTACATGTACAACACAATGTCATAAATTTGGAATAAATTTTGCAGTCTTATGAACATTCTACTTTAACAAATTTAAGGACTGATTTTCAAATTTCCAAATTATGGTGTAAATACTATTCCTATTCCAGTTATTTAACTTATAGAATATGTAGCCGAGATTTCAATAGAATATGTTCCTCTTAAGCCTACAACTCTTCAAATCTTACATAGGCATAATTATTAAATATGACTCAACAGTATAAATTTCAATGTAATGTATAAATCCTATAACTTCCCACTCACCTTTCAAGCTTTTCAAATCTCCCAAATCTGAATTCATCCCTTTTATTTGACTCCTTTTCCTTTCCAATCCAAAAGAATATGTATCATAAGATATATACATACTGTTAGAATTACAAATCTGAAAAGAGATTTGTGGTTAAGGAAAATATAGATTTATAATTATAGAAATTACCCTTTTCTTTCACAACAATGATTGGCTTCTTCTCTTCTTTTCTTTTATTTTCCGTCTTTCTCCGATTTGTTAATATATATATTCATAATATTTTAAATTCCTAGAAATAGTAGAGATGGAAAAATAGCAGAGCTTCGCTACTTTGATTAGAAAATATGATATGAGAAGCAATGGGTTAGGCCAGTATTTATAAGTGCTCGAATCAATTGTATTCGTTAGATTTAAATAATTAAGTCTACGCTGTTTACCAAGGTTCAACCCTAGCTACCATCTTCGAGGTCGGTCGACCGCTCCCATATAAGCAATCGGCTGCTAGCGGTCGACCGACCCAAGGAGGGGTCGACTTGTGTGGTCCAACATTTATTATTATTTATTTCGTATTTTCCATTTTTAATTATTTTCGTTTCGAAAACTCCAAACACTAATTCTTTATTTGAACCCCGATCGCAATACTCCAAATATGAAAGTTGCTCAGAAAATCGCCGTAAATGCAATAGTGCAAGTTCGTAGTCGAGTTTCGACCTTTGCTCAAATTTCATATATGGAGCCTTAACAATTATTTATTAATTACCGTAAATTTTACGGGGTGTTACATTCTTCTCCATTAAAAGAATTTCATTCCCAAAATTCTCCCGTGATTGATTCATGGGGCATAGAGCGCAACCATCCTAAACTATCCAACCAATTAGTGCTAACCAATTTTGTAGCCAAACGTGTACAAGTTCATGGTGTATCATAACATATAAGACATGCATACAATCAACACTTCCTATATGAATGCATTCTTTTAAAAACATTTTGAAAATATGATGCGAACAACCTATATATACAGGCAGTTCTACATGAATGCAAGTTTTCAAAAATCAAAAATCCTTTTTTCACATAATAATTTCCATGCTTTTACAAATAGGAGTATGGTTCAACCAATTTTGTATTCAATTCCTGCCTTCCAAAAATCAAGCACACCAAATTTATGTTCCTAAACCTATACCCTTATGCCAAAAATGGAATTTAGATCGAGAATTTAACATTTCTACTACTTTATTGGATACCATTTCCGTCATACCTTGGAACTTCTTCTATTAACCCAAATCTTCTCTAATTTTTCTAAGTATTATATGCATAAGGATGTTTATTTTAGATTTTAAAACAATATTAACTTAAAAAAAAATGAGTTTTTTGTTATTAACAAGATATGCAAATAGAAATTCCAATGCTAAAACAACTTTTTTCCTTGTTATTATTTGCGCTTAACCTACTTTCGCCCTTAATACACCACTAAATTTATATCAACTAACACATTAATCCTCCTTAAGCTAAGCAAATGGTATTTGAAAATCAGCAATTCTCGTTTCCCATAAAAACATTTTTCCCCTTCCAATTAAACTTGAGAAATTATTTGAAAAGTCAAATTCCCAGAAGTATTTAAGCATCATTTTTCTTTCAAAAACACTTAAACAAAAATTTCAAAAGCATTTGAAAAATCAAGCTACACCCTAACGTAATTGGGATTCGTTCAATGAGTTAATACATACGATTGACCCAAACATTGCACAATAAATCCTAGACTTTGAAAACATATCTCTTTATTTGAAATGATAATACATAAGTCTATTTATAAATTTTCATTTTAAGGCACAGGGATAATGACTGGTGATTTCCTAATAAACTTAGCCAGTCCTTCGCTTGCTACAATTTGTTTTATAAATTTCTAGTTTACATTACATT
This sequence comes from Allium cepa, assembly GCA_030765085.1. NCBI lineage: Eukaryota > Viridiplantae > Streptophyta > Magnoliopsida > Asparagales > Amaryllidaceae > Allium > Allium cepa. The sequence continues at coordinate 447,156,551 of CM060935.1, read as the reverse complement.
TACCATTAGCTAAGCGTCTAGATGATATTTCCATATTTATACCGTTTCTCCTAAATATATAATAGAAGTCAACATGTCTAGAGACAATAGCACATTAAATTAATAGGAACACATCTCATAATATATCATATGTGTCTTTTATACAAAGAGACAACTAGCGTTAACAACCCAAACAACCTAAAGAGAAGAACAAATAGTGGAAGAAAAATAACAACAACACTATTATGAAACCCTAAATACTACCTATGAGTAACAGGATGATCTCGATCCCCTGCGGGAACAGAAGCTATTTATGCTACTCCTAATTGGGAATGGCATGGCAGCCATGCATCTGATCGCGTGGCTTTAGTGTTGCTTCTCGGCTCGTATCTCTCGTAGCTCAGCCTCGATCCAAAGCTTAGAGTCTTGGATCACCACTAACTCAGGGCTCTGTGACCCTACCTTATCTTGTCCCTGGGCTGCCTCCTGTTGCGGCTCCTCCTCTATCGTAGGCTTTGCTATCTCTACTAGCGACTCTGCTATCCCCGTACTCCTAAGGGAGGCTCTGTCAAATGAGGGAAGGGATTTTCTTATAAATTTGTTCTCCATGGAGGTTAACTAGGTATTTTCTAAAGACGCGAGTAAAAAGATGGCAATGCAGATTATAGCTCCATGGCGTCCTACTTTTGGTTCTATGTGGTTGCTCATGACAATGCGAGACCAGTTCATTGCTGCACCATTCATGATGGCATAAGTGGCCTTCTACACTAGCAAATAAATCTAGTCAAAACACCCCGTCTTTGAAATGATGTTCTACCAAATAATGTGAACAAAGGGGTGGGTTGTAGGCCGCAAGTTGTCTGGCCTTCAAACACCAACAATTCCACGAAAGATTCGTTGTTAAATCTCCAGATCCAGTATCTACATCTTCCAAATCTGTTCCTTCTACTGTAGTATCCAAAATATCTCCAAAATCATTATCTTTCAAAGTAATTGCTACCCCATTCACCTCTGACATGAGACAAATGATATCCTCATTGAACTCATATTCCATAATAGCGTCAAATAGCCGCATGCAGTGAGGATAGCACTCCCGCTCTAAAGTGTCCTATCTTTGGATCAATGCTAGTCTGAAAGCCATGAACATATCCCCTATTCCATAGGCGTTGAAATCCTCGAATTTCATCAGTTATCCTTAAAGAAACGCAAACCGAGATTTATAGGTGGAGATTTTTCAGTCGTTACTATCGACACAAGCGAACTCTTAAAGGGTAAGACCCAATGGCGTGAGAATGTGTCGGGGGCTCGTGAGGGCTCCATTAGCTAACAATTAGGGGTTGGGGTTTAGATCTAGAGTGGAGTAGGGAAACTGGATCCAAAGCTATATATCTACGTATTCTGAATTTCACAAGGGAAGGATAAAATATAATAATAACAACAGTACCCATTTTATTCAAACTTCAAAATGTCATTGAAAACCATAACAAAATATTCATAATCACTATTACATATCCATGGTACAATATTTCAAAACTATAACATCATTTTTTTCATGGGTACATCAAAAACTAAAGAAAATAGCAAGTAAATAAGTAGACTACTGCCACAAGTCTCATCAACGTCTCCTCCTTCAACATCGCCCTTTTCAACATGTATTGTAATGAGGAAGGAGTCAGAACAACATATATCCAGTGAATAAAAATCTCAAGCCTTACTATAATAGTACTTAAGCAGTGTAATTTAAATAGAAATATGTCTTATGTATTCTACCAACATAATAAGTCTTTTCAAATATAAGCACAAAGGTTTTTCTCATAAATAAAAAGGCTTTCCAAACATAATCCCATAGCCAACTTGTTATCAACCTAATAAACTATATCTATCATCCACAGTGCCTTATCAATGAAAGAGATAGTACTCAGGTTACTTAATACCTTTTAATCAGAATTAGGCAGACTCCAACCATGTAATAACTTATTTAAGTTAGGTCTAACTTATTTACTACCTATCCGAGCTGGACTCCTCACTAATAACTACCTAGCTGGCATTGTAAGGATCTCTTCAACCACTTAATACTTCCTATTGAAGTGGACCTTTCCCGAGATGTCCTCTACTGCACCTAACCCATAACCCCGACCATTTACTATTTCCTACATAGAGAAGAGGTGGGATTTCACACAACCACTTAATACCTTCAGTCTCCGAAGCAGGTCCTTCATATTATGACTCGTATCCCATGATGACATATCATATTAGTCCGACTATTCGTAGGTACTGGTAGCCAGATTAGCCGGGTAGATTTACCCTATAGAGTTTGGAACTAACTTCGTGTCATCGTACTTACTTATTATGAGCGACGTCTCACATCAGCCTAAAGTCACATTACATGTAGCTAGATTAGCTAGGTAGATTTCCATGTGCTTTTGACTAACTTCGCATCCCTATAACTTAGTCATAATCTATCTCACTCTACATATATTATACACATCCTATTGTTTCCATAAATAAGGCCTTATAAGAAATCTTTCTTATTTCGCCTTTAACATTAATTACTTTCCAAAGAGAGATTTAGTAAATTAAGTAACATTACTAATCGGGTTTTTAATCCGGTAGAATTCAAAAGGAGTTAGAACATTCATATTAAGCCAGAATGACTCGAGACTTCAACAGAAGGCCTAAAAGCATGAGATAAAGGAGCCTTGAAAGTTTGACCCAAAAATAAGCCGATACTTTGGATCGATACCGATCCAAAATTTTGGTTTAAGGTTCCTCCAAACCACTTGCATTATGTATTTACCTCTCTACTAAGTCCATATACCAAGTTTGGTCATAATCCAAGCATCCAAGCTCGAGAGGTAAAGACTAATCAGATTCAAAGTAAAGTTCAGTCAAATTCATGAATGAATCATCATCAAAACAAGTCGACAAGTTAAGAAATTATATAGAAATCCCCGTAAGCAAGTAGTGAAGCCAACCAGAAAGAAGTTGTACAAAAATTGCACAACTCTTTGGATCGGTATCGATCCAATCCAGTTAGATTGGTATCGATCCAAAAAGTTAGTTAGAATCTCTCCAAGTTTTTCATGCTTCTTCCTATGTACAATTACAGGCTTCTAGTTCAATGGTTCCAATCTAAGCATTCTCTAAATCCTATAAGTATCATCCTACCTCCTACAGAAAAGGGGTTCCTAACTTGATCTCTGTTGAAGCTCTGTTATTCTTTCTTCACTCATCTTCTCCTACACAACAACCATTGAGAGACAATTGAGATCCTCCTTTTGTTTCCAACAATAGTGGTCTAATCTAACATGAAGAAGAGGAATCATATTGTAACTCAAACTCTCTTGTAATAGCAGCTGATCAATGAAAGCTGTAAATTTGACATACGCTTCATTAACAGCCGAACCACTACAAAAATCTCTTGTCTCTTTACCTTTTCTGCAATTTACTATTGCTTTTCCTATTTTATTATCCTTTATGAACAAGGTTAGTGCTTTCACATCCAATCCAAGGCGTTGATCCAATTTTTGAGTTAACATTTTGGTGATTTCACTAAGAACCTAGCTCAAGTTTAGATCTAACTATCTACTTTGGATCGGATAGGTTCAAAAGTTAAATCCTCAATCTCTGGTTTGAAGAATCATTGTTGAGAATTAATGGCACCAGGAAGAAGAAGAACTGCTTTTGGAAGATCAATATGAGCTGCAATAGCTGGAGAAGAAACCAATCCTCAGCAAACCGAAGTTAATGGCGCCGACAGCCCATTAATCAGACCAAATTCTGGCCCCAACACAGGAGATTAGGTACCGGGATTTTCTATTAAGCATGAAGTTGTCACTATAGATGTATTAAATAAGATGGTTGATGAAATTAATCAAAAGATGGAAAATAGCCAAAAGTCTCTTATGGACAAATTAAATGCCTTCTGACCTTATAATCACTTGCTGCTCCAAGAACCATGCCAGAGCCCGCAACCAACGTGGAACAAGAAATTCCTCTGTTTTTGACTTGAGTAGGAGAAACAGAAAGCAGCAACAAAAAGGAATATTAGGTGGTGCTGCAGGAAGCACCATAGAAGGAAATGCGAGTACTCCACTAGCTGCAAAGCAGCCCATCGTAAACTTGAATCTAGGGACGAAGACCAACGGGAAGATATAGCAGTAGAGATCTCTCTGACTCTTACGATGGAGAACAACTTGACAATGACGAGTTGAAAGAGAACACTAACGTACTTAATATCGGCAGAGAGGTCCAAACAGCCTCGATACAACCAACTACTAGCTGATGGAACACCATGGGAGTGGCTCACCCGAAGATAGGAGAGCCTAGGCTTCAACCCACTTACCAAGACCGTTTGCAAAATCAAACACTTGGTACAGTCATTGACGGCCAACCTTTGGATTACTGGACATCCGAGGCATATATCGTGGACATGGTAAAGTGCCTAATGGATGAAAGTAAGAATAGGGTAGATGCTGAATGAAGATCTACTTCAAGCCAAACTCCCTTCACCGACGACATTTTGAATGAACGATATCCTAAAAAGTTCACTATGCCAACTATCCAATCCAACAATGGAACTAGGGTCCCGAAACCGCACTTGAATAAGTATAGTTGGTATACAAATGGATTGAGTGCTTCAAATGCTATTCGGTGTAGATATTTTGTAATCTTTTTAGAGGGAATAACTTCTATGTGGTTCACCAGGCTCTTACCTAAATCCATCTCCACTTTCGATGTGTTAGCAACAAGGTTCCTTGATCAGTTTAGGCTTTACACGATACAATCAAAAGATGTTGTGTCCTTATCAGGCCTACTCCAAGGACAAAATGAATCTTTGAAATTCTCCATGAGTTGGTTTAAAACCGCCGTCACTGAAGTAAGTAACCCAAACAAAGATATGGTTTTTTTGGCTCTGGTCCGCGCCATCCATCTTGACACTAAATTCAAAAATGGAACAAAATGAAGCAACCTACCACTAGGAAGGACTTTAATCAAAAGACGAGCTAGTACTTGAGAGTGGAAGAAGCAGAGGAGCTAGAAGGAAAACATGCTAACCTACAACCAACCAATGTTTGGCAGAATGGTGTGACGGCGAACCACGATGCAAATGGCTCCGGAACCGCTGTAGTAAATGTGGGGAAGGATGGGAAACATAAAAGGAAAAATCAAAATTCCAACAAGAAGAATGGAAGCAGCAAGCGAATTAAAGACCTAAGGCCCAATGACTACAACCCGCTCAATGATACTCCAGAGAACATATACCTTGTAACACAAAGGACAGAGGAGTACAAAAACCTGCCTAAAAAGGAAGTGACTGAACAACAAAGAACTTCAAGAAGTACCGTCATTTTCCATGGAACACATGGTCACAACATGAATGAGTGTCGTCGCTTGAAGAACCTAATTGAAGAACTAATTCGAGAAAACAAGCTCCAGCAGTATGCGAGCAAGCCGCAAAATCCCGACCAGTTGGGGCATTTCAAGCTCCTAGAGATCAGGAGAACCAAGCCATAACCAACAAAAAGGGATATAGACGGACCGACCATAGACTTATTATCGGAACAATATCTGGAGGACCTCATCCCACACAGAAGAATTGGGGAGAAATGGATATGCGAGCTAACTAAGACACGTTCTGAAAGATTTGTGCTTTGCGATCGAAGACAAAACTCCTGCCAAGCAACAGAGGACCCTAAACGATGACATAACATTCTAGAATCGAGATGCTAAAGGAATAGAAGCTCCAACTATTGACATATTGGTCGTGACAGTAAGAATTGAACCGGCCATGGTCCGACGAGTATTGGTAGATAATGGCAGTTCTATGAATATCCTTTTCAAACACACGTTTGATTAGATGAAGATCAATATGAAAGACGTATCCATTTGCCGAACTAAGATCCAAGGATTCACCGATGAACTTAAGTAACCTGTCGGAATAATTGATTTACCCGTAGAACTAGGAGAAGGTGACCGGAGCGTCGTCCTCATCTAAACCTTTGTGATTGTAGATGAAATATCTACCTACAATGCTTTCTTGAGTTGCTCTGCTTTGGCAGATTTCAGGATTGGTTTATCTCAATGGTGTCTCACCATGAAATTTTCGATAGAGAATGAAGGTGGGGTAATCAAAGGAGACCAAAGTGCTGCTAGAGAATGCTACATCGGAAAACTACACAAGTCTAGAAGGAAAGAAAAGGGGAAGAATGTGTGAAAACTCTCCACATTCATGAGTCTGTCGAATAGAAACTACAGAGCCGCCCCTAGTTTGGGAACTATAGCCGATTCGACAAGGCTTTGGACCATAGAAAGAGGGACTCAGGGAAGGAACGAGCAACACTGGCAGAATTGATAATGTCTATCCCAGTCGATATGGATGACCTAACACGGGTCCTGAAATTTGGATCACGTCTTGGAAATAAGATGCGACTAGAACTCATCAATTTTCTACATACCAACTTAGATGTATTCGCTTGGACACATTTTGATATGTGCGGTGTTTCACTGGAGATTGCATGCCACGCAGTTAATATTGATCCTAAGTATACACTAATGAAGAAGAAGAGACGTAGCCTAGGACCTGAACGGTCCAAAGTGCTAAGAGAAGAAGTGGATAAGCAGATGGAAAATGGTTTTACCTGCGATGCAACTTACCCCGAATGGGTATCCAACTCGGTCTTGGTCAAAAATTCAATAGAAAATGGCGAACTTGTATCGACTACTCAGACCTAAATAATGCTTGACCAAAAGATAGCTTTCCTCTACCTAGAGTTGACCAACTTATGGATGGGACAGTTGGACAAGAACTACTATCATTTATGGATGCTTATTCAGGATACAATCAAATCATGTTGCATGAACCTGACCAGGAAAATACCGGTTTCATTACTGATCTGGGAACATATTACTACAAAGTGATGCCATTTGGCTTAAAGAATGTTAAGGCAACCTATCAATGACTAGTGAACGTCATGTTTAAACATCAGATCGGAAAGACTACAGAAGTTCATGTAGACGATATGTTGGTTAAATCATGCATAGCTGCAAATCACTTGGAAAACCTCGCCGAAATATTTGAGATACCCCGCAAATATGGAATGAAACTCAATCCACTTAAATGTCACTTCGGGGTAACCTCTGAAAAGTTCTTGGGATTCGTAGTAAGCGCCAGAGGCATTGAAGCAAATCTCGAATAAATTGCCACTTTATGAGAAGTCAAGGCCTCGAGGAACGGGGAACTGCTACAAAGCTTAAATGGAAAGATTACAACTCTGAGCAGGTTCATCTCAAAAGAAACTGACAAATGTATATTGTTCTTTAACGTGCTAAAGAAGGGAAAGAAGAACTTCGAAAGGAATCAAGCTTGTCAAACTACTTTTGGAGAGCTGTTGCGACATATGGAAACCCCTCCAATGCTGTTCAAGCCGGTAGACGAAGAAGATTTGCACATTTACTTAGCAGTCTAGCCCCGTGCATTAAGTTCCACACTTGTAAGAGAAGAACCTAAAATCCACTGACCCGTATATTACATCAGCAAACGGTTCAGTTCATCGGAGCAGGGAAGAACTATCCAAAATTGGAAAAACTAGCATATTGCCTCTTGATCGCATCTAGAAATTACGATCAAAGTGCTGATAGATCAACGCTTAAAGCAAGTGCTATACTACCTTGAGACATCTGGATGGCTTATCAAATGGAACATCAAATTAAGTCATTACGATATCACTTACAATCCTCGAAAGGCAATCAACGGGCAGGCGCTGGAAGATTTCATTGCCGAGTTTAGAATACGAAATAACGATGAAGAAATGACTCTAGAAGTGGAGACACGTTGGAAGTTGTTCATCGATGGTGCATCTAACGACTTTTGCTCGGGGGCAGGAGTAGTGCTCGAACTGCCGTAGGGCGATCCATTTGCCATTAGTTGCATTTGGAATTCTCTACAACAAATAATGAAGTGGAATACGAAGCATTGATAGCTGGGTTGAAACTTTTGAAGGAACTTGGGATAAAGTCCATACACATCTGTAGTGACTCTTTACTAGTCGTTTACCAGGTGAAAGGTAAATACCAGGCTCATGGAGAGAACCTTGCCACGTATCTATCTAAAGTGTAGGAACTACTAAATAACATTGAACACTGCACCAATATCCCAAGGGAACAAAACATGAAGGAAGACTATCTAGCCAAACTGGCCAGTTTCGAAGAAGCTCAATCCTTCGGGCTAGTCATAGTCGAAACACTGACCATTTCAAGCACAAGCGAGATGGATATATATTGGTTTTTTAAAACAGCCGAAGAACCGAAAACATGGATGACACCGATCAAGAACTACTTGCTGAAAGGAACACTCCCTGTAGACAAGACTTAACAGAAAAAGCTCTTTCGAAAGGCGTCGCAGTTAGTCGTACAGGATAGGATACTCTACCATAGGAATTCTCTACCCCCTTGCTCAAATATGTGACCAACGATGAAGCCTGAAGAATCCTTTAGGAAGTTCATGAAGGCGACTGTGGAGATCATACTAGGGGGTAAACCCTCACAAAGAAAGTTCTTTGATATGTGTATTTTTGGTCAAGTTAACCACGATGCATCATCGTAGATTATGCCAGAAGGTGCGCCAATGTCAAAGATTTAGCAAGATCAAAAGATCTCCTTCAATAAAGCTGGAAAAATGGTCAGCCCATGGCCATTTGCGATCTAGGGAATCAATCTAATTGGCATATTACCAACAGTCAAAGGAGGAGCCAAATATGTTATCGTTGTTGTTCACTATTTCACCAAATGGGCCTAAGCGGAACTACTATCCACTATTACCACAAACAAAGTTATTAATTTTGTCATTAAAAACATTATTTGTAGGTTCGGAGTGCCATAAATAATCATCACCAATAATGAGATTCAATTCGAAAGCACCGAGTTCAAAGACTTTTGCAAATGCTTCTAAATCGAGAAAAGCTTTTCCATCGTCATACATCTCCAGGCAAACGAGCAAGTGGAAGCAGTGAACAAGATCATCAAGTCCACCATCAAAAGTGGCTAACTAAAACTAAAGGAAATTGGGTTGATGAGCTTCCACTCGCACCGTGGGCTTATATGACAATGCACAAATCCACAACCGGGCACTCCTCGTTCACCCTGGTATATGGTTCAGAAGCAATGATCCAGTCATGTTAGAAGTCCCCTCCCACCGAAGGAAAAATTTCAATCAAGTCAAAACAACCAGCTCCTACTCGAGTCGCCCGATATGGTCAATGAGAATAGGGAAGAAGTCGAGTTAAGGACTGCTGCTAACCAGAAAAAGGTCGCACGATATTTCAATTCCAAAGTCTATAACTGTACTTTCAAAGTGGGAGACATTATCCTCAAATGAGTCTACCCTGTACTAGGAATATTCGAACTAAACTGGAAAGGGCTCTATGTGATTGACCAGAAGCTGGGGGATGGCACGTTTAAGCTAAAAACTGTTGATGGAACCCAAATTCCCTAGGATTGGAACAGCGAATCGCTGCGCCATTACTTAGCCTAAAATTATCTTAAGTATTTCCTATTTCATGCAAATAAGCTATCCTGGAATACCGAAGGCATGCCCAACTTTTATTAATAAAATTGCTTGACTTTCTGAACCAATAAAATTGTGTTCACAAAGTAACCTATTGAGTTGATAGGGTCAAATTGACTCAAAACCATTCAATCACTATTTGAGATAGTGGAACCACGCTCAAGGACTCCCCATCTACCTGCCGAGTCGGTAGAAGAAAATTGACTCAAACCGTTGGATCGGCGTAACACGATCCCCGCCTTCTAAGAACCGATGTGGCTCCGATAACACTGGGAAGGCCCAAATCAAAGCCACACATTTCATAAGCCGTACACCGCTTCTCGACTTGTGGAATTATGCCCAATAAAATATAATTAATTAATCCGCACACTCCCATAAACCGTGCATCACTTCTTGACCCGTGGAACCATGCAGTCAAAGCATGAACTCCTCACATCGCCCGAAGATTGGCAATGTTGAGAAGTTCCAAACCACTCCGGATCAATGGGTCATATTAATCCTATAAGCTGCGCATTTCATAAGCCGTGCACTATCAAATAACTTCTCATTTCGTTAGCCGCGCACTCTTGAAAGCCACATATCCTACATACGCACTACTTGATGTTTCTCTGGCATCATAAGCAAACCATTAAGATCCTGTAACTACTGGTATTGTCCTGACAACACCGGGAAACTTATCTATTGCAGGACTAACATGTATCCACTCCCACTACCAAAAGTAATTAACGTGAGTCTAGCAATGTTGTACAACAAAAGATTGACAAAGAATTTGGATTATTGACCGACAAAACTCTAGAGTCGAGACACTCGAGTCACACGTTCCTGAAGATAAGAACCACAAAGTAGGTTCGGTTATAGACATCTGAGGAATCACTTGGAACAATCGATCATTTGTCAAGTGCTCAAAAAAGAAGTTTTTGAAGTAAGGGCACACACCGACACTCAACCAAAGTAGCAAATACTTCATAGTTTTGTTACTCCGAACAAAGAATTTTGGCAGTATTATGGGGCCAAATAAAATAATGGTGAATAAAACTAGCATAAGTGCATGAAATATATATAAGTAGACAAAACAAAGCTACAATTTGTTTTTCACTTATAATGTTTTTGATGTACAACAACAAACAACGGGGGTCATGCCCGCATAATATCAGCCAAGAATGGAAAATTACAAACATCACTGTGGCAACTACAAGTAGAAATACTAAGTGCAGGCTCTGCACTTGTACAAATAGTAATCAAAAAACAAAAGGAGCAAAAAAAAAATCAAGTCTTCTTCTCACCGCTTCCTCGGTCTCCTTTCCCGCCTCTGATCGCCAACTTCTCAAGATTGTCCCCTCCCGTGGGAATCTCTCTTCGAAATATGGCCATTGGCGGACCCTCCCTTGCCTTTATGCTTGTGAGGTCTGTAAGAACTTTTTGATGACCACTTTTGTTCTTCCGCCTTCTCCTTCTTCACCGTTATCATCTGTAGCTCGGTCGTCGTCTAGTCAGCCTCTGATTTTTCGAGTTGAATAGCATGACCCGCCTGCTCCTATTTCTTAGTAGCCGCCAAGCCTTCCTATTGAGATATGGAGGGTTCATCCAAACCATGCAGCGCTATAATTTGCTCGAATTGCGAACCAGGTTGTGAATCGGATGTAGAGATGATGATTGATGCAATTAGAATGGCAGCAGTTGCATCATCGTGATGAGGAGGCAACTCGACAGGAAGAGAAGGTTGATCTACAATGTCGAATTAAAGGGCGGTTATCATGGCAATTTCATCAGGCGTGAATTGAAAGTCTTCAAGCATGGGAAAGATAAGGAAATTACATATTGTAGGGGTTTGTTCATGCATACAACTTCAAAATCTTCGCCGTTACACTCTTTAGAAGGCTGCACGATCACAAGAGAAGTAGAAACGACCCCTCAGTGACATAAAGATGTAAAGACGGCTCACCCGGGCCTGAAGGAAAATGCTCGGTAACGGCCTTAGTGGTAGCCATGGCATCGATGGCTTCACGTTCCCTTTCTAACCTTAAGATTTTCTAGCCTTCCACTAAAGCTAACTAGGATTCATCATTCATGTATACCTGAACCAACTCCTCTTTGGTGTAACCGCCGCCCATGACTTAAAATCGAGCCAGAACCTCTTCCCAGACTACAGCAAGCATGTGAGGGAACAACGGACCCAAGTAACTAAGGCTCCTTTGATGTAGTATGGAATTAACGTAGAAGCCTAAAATGGTAGCATCCAAGCCTTCCATCTTCTTCGCGAAGGTGTCTTGGAGTTTTGAAAAGCTGGCTTCTGTGCCAGCTTTCTATGCCGCCAGTAGATTTTTTTTTAGTGTTCAGAGTCAAAATTTGCTTGCAAAGAGAGGCAATTTCTTGGGTCTTTTCGGTTATGGTTTTCTTCTCCATCTCTATCATCATGTCGCTTATCCTCAGTTTTTCTTTTAAGGCTGCCTCGCCAGTGTGGCACTTCTTTATTTCATCTCTAAAGATGGGTGCAACTCGGTCGGTGGACTCCTTTAGCTCCTTAAACAAAGAAACACTTTTACTTTCTTTCCTTAAGTTATCATCCCTCTCCTTCTTCAGCCTCTTAATTTCTACGTCATGATTCACAAGCGCTTTCATACTCATCCTTTTTAGACTCGAACGAGAGAATTTATTTGTAACTTTTTTGATTAACGATGGAAAGCTACATGCATAGTTTTCCCACCCCTGGGCTTGCTCCAAACTGCTCTGAATCGCGTGGAGATGGGGGTGAATAAGACTCTGCATGGACCGATTTCAAATTAGGCTTATTACAAACAAACACCCTTTAAGAACAAGTTGATGAATGCAGCACGTAGGTGTGGGCGACCAGTGAGAAGAATGTAAGGAGCATGCCTAGAGACTAGGAAAGAGGCGGTTATAGCAACATGAGTTGAGGAGGTCATGATACTAAAAGCAAAACGGTTATTCCAGTAGAAGCAGGAAGCTGTGAGGCGGGTTCCTACCCTTGGTCTTTTTTCAGCTTCTTTGATAGATCTTCCCGCTCAATCGGGCACTTCCTCTTCTCATGACCACTTTCTCTATCGCGGCCTTGATCTTTCTCAGCACGACGACGCTCTTCCGCCTCCCCATCCTTCCTCTTCTTCCTTTCCTCATTAGTTTCCTAGGAACTATGATATCTGAAATAGTGTCCCTGTGGATGTTGAGATCCAGTACTAGATCAAGATCACTGTAAAAGCCATGAGACATGATTCCTGTAGCAAATGATATAAATAGCTGTAGAAAAGAGGCATTTGAAAGACTCAAATAACCTAGAAAACAACAATAATATAAAGTGTGTGTACCTAGTGAAGTGTGCGCTATAGTTTAATGAACCCAGCATAATACACAAACCAGATCAGTCACCGACTAGTGCCAGGGCATCAATTCCTATAGGGATGATTTGATGTAACATCCCTAATTTTTTATAACATTATTCAAAAGATTTAATTTGATAAATAAAATAAATTAACTATGATAAGGAGATTGAGATTTGAATAAATTATACATAGGTTCATGCTTATTAACAAGATAAATGGGTTTAAAATTGGTTTATTGGTTAATTAAACTACAAATGGGCATATTAGTAAATTACCCTATTTATTAACACGGCTATAACTTCTTATTTTTGTCCATTCATTTTCATTTCTCATGATCACAAACAAAAATAAAAAACCTAAACCAAAGTCGGCCACTACTAAGGAAGAAATTTAATCTAAAGCTAAGGATCAAAAGCTAGGGAGGATTAATCCACAACAAATCTCAAATTCCTTATCAAGTTTAAGGTGAATAATAATCTTCTACCATCTCTATTTTTATTCAATGATTATATGGTTTTGAATTTACGATTTAAATTTGTTTTTGTGACAAAATGGATGATGATATGCTTGAGCTATATTATGCTGGTTTATTTAATTCATACGCATGTGAATTTGCACGATTTTGACATAAAACCGATAACATATGATTTCAGATTGCCATGGGAATTTTTTATGTTAAGCCAAACATGATTTTGGAGATGGGTTTTAATTTTTAGAATTTCCCAAGCTATGGAAATTTTATTACGAATTATTGATGAAAGATACGATATAATTGGGTTTAAATTTTTTTTCAAGAATTTCAGGAAGCAATTGATTCCAAAATTATAATATGATTGATTACATGATGAAATCAATTTTCTATGTTTTTTGGGGATTTTTCCCAATTGATTTACTAGGAAAAATAAATTATTTTGAAAGAGGGGCTTTTCTATAAATGTTGGATTTAAGTTATTTGGAAAGGTTTTAACATTTAAATCCTTTAATTTATGATTTGAATAAATGCAGCAGTTTCATAAGTAAAGTAATTGAAAAGTTTTATGCCAAGCCATTTAGTATTTTCCAACTAGGCAAGTTGTTAAAAAGAAATTACCTAAAGTTGTTATGATTTAGCCTTTAAATAAGAAAAATGTGTTTCACCTTTAATGGAAGATACCTTCCGACGCCTTTGGTTCCACCCCATTATAGTCGAAATCATCAAAGTCAAAACCTTCACAATCAAAACCAATACACATGGTATCTCCTAGAAGGTGTGTAGTGATGGGAAGATGGGCGAAAGCTTTGGTGTCGATGGGTAAGTCTTTGATGGGGTCGAAACCCTACTTTGTTTTGTAAGTTAAAGTCCTTGCCATGTTTTTCTTAAAGCTTTCAACTTAGTCGAAACTTATTGTTTTCGAAAGGGTGTGTATTTAGCTTTCAAAGAAGTTTGCTATGTTATAATGAAAGTACTAGCTTTTGAAGAAGTTTCTTTTCTTTTAAATAAAAGCTTCCGAAAGGGGTTGGTTTTGACCTAGTTGAAGCCTATCCGCTACTCTACTTTTCAACCATGTTGTCCAATAATGCTTTTGAAGTGGTTACTCTTGTTTTACATTAAACCAAACCTTTTTCCTTATTGTTTTCTAAAGGGGCTGGGGTTTCAAAGGAGATGGAATTGATAGGGGGTTTCGACCCAGACCTTCGATGTTTTGATTTTTAAGTCTTTTGCTTTCAAACTAGATGGGTCAAACACCATCAGTTTTTCCCCAAACTAATCTATGCTGGTTTCGAAAGAGATACTTTTGTATATTACCATTTTGACCCAAATGATTTTTAAGGAGTAAACCCGGTGCTTTCAAAAGAGGTACTTTCATTTGTTTCAAAGCTCTATATTTTAAAAGATGATTTGATACCATCGAAAGGTATAATAGGTTTTGAAAGAGAATGTTTATTAACGGCTTCGAAACGTATGTATTTAATGTTTTGAAAAGAGACCTCTTCTTTCGAATTGAGGCTATCCAGAGGTTTCGAAAGGGTTGTTTTTTATTTCAAAACATAAACCTAATCTCAATTTACATTAATAACCATGGAAAAAATAAAGATTTTGAAATGTTATTCACTTTGTTATTAACCCATAACTATATTTTGGGGAAAGGGCCGAATAACCCGTTAGGTTGACCCAGTAGTGAATATAACTTAACAGATGTTAAAAATTTAATTAAAGATATTGGCAGGGGCCAATAGGTTTGTAGTAAGCCCATGAAAACATTATGATATTGGTAGGGGCCAATAGGTTTGTAGTAATCCCATGAAAACTGTATGATATTGGCAGGGGCCAATAGGTTCATAGTCAGCCCATGAAAACAATGATTTGATACTGGCAAGGGCCAAGAGGTTTGTAGTTAGCCCATGAAAACTATATCTGAATTAAGATATTGCAGTCAGCCAATAGATTCCTAGTTATCCCATGAAAACAATGACAAGAAATAAGATATTGGAGTTACCAATAGGTTTTTAGTGATCCCATAAAAACTAAGTAATTGGACAGATAGTCCTTAACATTTTAGCAGGTTAATAGTAATCCTAGAAACTATAATTGAGACAGAAAGTCAGAATGAATGAGGATGGGTAATCCAGAATTGATTTAATTGTTTGGCATATCATCATAATATTTTGAAATACTATGTTTGAACCGTTATGGATGCAGGAGCATATTATATAGTTTTTTTTAAATGTTTTAGGATACCGGTGAGGAGAAAACCCGTTCCTCTAAGCGGCATGGTCTCACTAGATATCCAAATGGTTTGAGATGGTAAATTATTATTTATACCAGGCTTTATGTCTGACTCGAAGTTCTTGTTTTTCCTTAAACTCTCGGGTACTCAATTGATTTTGAGTAGGTTGAGAGTTAAGGTTTCTAGGTGTTCTTTTAGCAGAATAAAGCTTCCAAGGACATGCAAGAGGCAAACTTGTTATTAGATTTCTTTTTATTTCCACTATATGTTTTATTTGTAAAGGCAAATTGTTTTCTTGCCTATTTATATACTTTGATCTACCAAGGAGGCATCTTCATTTGTCGCTCTTAGCGTATTTTGTAATAGTTATATGTTATCTGAACGTGGTCTGCGAATTGGGATTATATAATCAATTTGGAATATTTTGAAATGGAATGTAGAATTTATCTTGCTGTTTAAATTTTTTCTCTATTCTTGCATTTCTGTGTATCAATGTATCTAATATCGCCATGTTTGGTCACCGAGGATTGATAACTGTTGATGACTGCAGCATCCGTAGCCGTTAGTTTTGGGCCTCCAAATAAGGGGATGTTACTAGTTGGTATCGGAGCGTAGGTTTATGAAACTTTAAAAGAAAGTTAAACCTAAAAGATTTCTCTAAACATAATCCAATGAATCAGATAATAAGATTGAGGTTTGGGTTAATGCAATAGTAACACACTTGTAATTACTATACATAGTTATATATAAAAGTATGTACCCTCGCTCTCTTAGATCGTTCTTCTGTATCTTACTAAGGCTCGTATGCATATTTATAAGAATGAAGATATGGAAGTAGGAAACGAAAGAGGAAATCTCGGTAGAGGAAGCTTCACAACTAATGGAAATGATCGACCCACTACTAGCAGAAACCCGGATCGACCGGCTAATGCTAGTAAGCAAAATGCTGAAGCCAATGTTGGTGCTAGAAATCCACTAGTAGATATGGGGGTGATGTATTAGTTCTTAGCTGGTTTGATGCAAGCTGGAGCTGCTGCTGGAAATGGAGGAGGATATTAACATGTGGCTCCAGTAGAGAATATTGCTTTACCGAGTAGAGATTACACCGTTTGGGTGGGAGCCATTCTTGGGAACGGAGAGTGTCATAGAATTTCAGAATTGACTATTGCATTATGAGCATATATTTAACGATTTGGGTCTGAATGATGGACAAAAAGGAGGTTGGCCTTTAGGCAGCTGTAGGGGTCACCACTGCATTGGTGGAACAGTATCATTGTCGGAGTTCCAAATGAATAGTTAAGTTGGAATGATTTTGAGATGAGATTTAAGTAGAAGTTTGTATCTGAGTTTGCTAAGTCTGAGCTGATGAGGAAATTTATGCATTTAGTACAAGGAGAGATGTCAGCAGTGGAGTATTCTATTAAGTTTAAAGAGCTATGTAGATATGGATATGCTATTATAAATACTAACATCAAAAGGAATGAGAAGTTCATAGGGGGACCGAGGTCCGAGCTTGCTAGGGTGACCATGACATAGGTCTGTGATCCTTACAATATAGTGGTGGAGATGGCAATTCGCCATGAGGACTTACTTGATGATTTAGCTAAAGAGAAGTCAGTGGAAATCCCGGGTTTTCAAGGAAAGAAGAGGAAATTCTTTAAAAAGAAGGAGACCCAAAATGGAGATACTGCCAAGAAGTCAAAGGTTGAGGTTGTTTTCTATAAGTGTGACAAGAAGGTTTACTTCTGTAATGAATGCCGGTTAGGAAATGGGAGGAAGGTTTCCATCAGTTAAGAGTGGCCAAGGACAGTATTCCTCTGACAGCATTTCGAACTAGATATGGTTCATATGAGTGGTTGGTGATGCCATTTGGATTGACGAATGCACATGCTTTCTTCGTAGATTTAATGAATCGAGTTTTCCGAGAGTACTTGGATAGGTTTGTACTAGTATTTATCGATGACATTCTAGTGTACTCTAAGGATGAGAGAGAGCATGAAGTTCATCTTAGAGTAGTACTTGAGATGCTGAGGCAGAATCAGCTAAAGACAAAGTTTACCAAGTGTCATTTCTAGAAGAAAGAGGTTAAGTTTCTTGGTCACATGCTTTCAGAGATAGAATTGTCAGTCGATCCAGATAAGATCGAAGTTGTAAATAATTAGAAGAGGCTAGAGATAATGATTGAGATCAGTATTTTTCTTGGACTTCCTGGAGATTCATTAAGGATTTCTTACGATAGCAGCATCCTTAACTAAGCTAACAAGGAAGGAGGTGAGATTTGTTTGTTCGACAAATGTGAGGAGGCATTCCTTAAGTTAAAGAATTTGTTAAACAATGCACCAGTGTTAGTAGCTCCAGACAGGAACCAAGTATTGGTGGTGCATACTGATGCATATGGAACTGGATTAGGAGCAGTGTTGATGCAGAGTGGTAAAGTCGTTGCCTATGCATCTAGGCAGCTTAGAGCGCATGAAGTTAGATATCCTACTCATGATTTGGAGTTGGCAGCTTTGATCTTCGCATTGAAGATTTGAAGACATTATCTCTTAGGGGAGAGATTTGAGTTACATACTGATCATAAGTCTTTACGGTATTTATTCTCTCAGAAGTAGTTAAATATGAGACAGTAGAGGTGGCTGGAGTTTTTGGCTGCTTATGATTTTGGTATAGAGTATACACCGGGAAAATGTGATAAAGTAGCCGATGCCCTTAGCAGGAAACATCATAATGTGGTGTTAGCTATACTGGCGAAGTGGAAAGATTTAGAAGCTTTAGTCAGTTGTATTGTGCAGCTAAGATCGACTGCTGGTTCTAGCCGGAGTACCGCCAAGTTGTCTTGTTTAGAAGCACAACCAGTATTGATTGAGAAGATTGCTTCTAAGCAAAAGAGGGATCCTGTATTAGCTGAAAGGGTAAAGAGACTGGAGGTTGGAATAGAGATTGATGATTTAAAAGATTTTAGCATTGACCAGAAAGGGCGGCTGAGAAAGAAGGAATGGTTGTGTGTTCCAAATGTGGAGGACTTAAGGAAAGAAATTATTGGAGAATGTCATCGATCCAAGTTTACAATTCATCTTAGAGGAACCAAGATGTATTAGGATATGAAAATGGGCTTCTATTGGAAAAACATGAAGAGGGATGTTGGCTTCTGGGTTAGACAATATGCCAACTGTCAACAAGTGAAAGCTGAACATCATAAACCACGTGGGTTACTACAGCCTTTAGAGATTTCGGTTTGGAAATGGGATTCGATATCCATGGATTTTATATATAGGTTGCCTAGGTCAAATAGAGGCAATGAAAGTATATAGGTTATAGTGGATAGATTGACCAGGAGTGCCCATTTCGTTCCAGTTTAGTCAACCAAAATGACACCTGTTTTAGCTAAGTTGTTCTTGAAGAATATAATTAGACTGCATGGAGTTCCTAATAGTATAATTAGTGATAGAGATGCATTGTTCACTAATGAATTCTGAAAAAAATATACAGGAAGTAATGGGTACCCGTCTTACTATGACTACTGCATATCACCCTCAGACAGATGGACAGACATAGAGAGTCAATAAGATACTCTAACATTTATTGAAAGCTTGTGTATTAGACTTTGGTGGATCCTGGGAAGATCACCTATATTTAGTTGAGTTTTCTTATAACAATAGTTATCAGTCTAGTATAGGAATGGCTCCTTTTGAAGCTTTGTATGAAAGGTCATGCAAATCACCAGCATGTTGGTTGGAGACTGGAGACAGGTTGGTCTTAGGTCCATATTTGGTTAGAGAGTCGTCAGAGAAAATTGAGTTTATCCAAGTTAGGATGAAGGAAGATCAGTCCAGACAGAAGAGTTATGTAGATAAGAGGCGTAAGTCTGGGAAGGGTGTGGTATGAATTGAAAAGTCTGGGAAGTTAGCCCTAAGATATGCAGGTCCATTCCAGATTATAGAAAGGATTGGAAGCTCACATACAGAGTTGAGTTGCTGAGATGTTTGGCAGGTCTCCATAATGTATTTCATGTATATCATCTTCGCAAGTATGTGCATGATCCAGAGACTATTATTCCTTCGACAAGGTTGGATGACTTATTGGTAGACCCTAATTTGACTTTTTAGACAACCAGTTCGGGTTGTAGTTAAAGATGAGAAATGATTGAGGAATAAGATAGTCAGGTTGGTGAAAGTTTAGTGGAGCAACAGCGAGAAGGACTGCACTTGGGAGACTGAGGATAGGATTAGGGATATTTATCCTGATCTGCTATTATATTTATATAGATAATTGCTAGTCAGTTAGACTAGTATGATTGTTAGGAATTGTTACAGATGATTGCTATGTTTAGTATTTAGTGCTTACTAAATTTCGAGGATGAAATTCTTTAAGGGAGGAGCTTGTAACATCCCTAAATTCAGATAATATTATTTGAAAGATTTAATTAGATAAATTAAATAGAATAATAATGATAAGGAAATTGAGATTTGAATAAATTATATATAGGGTCGTGCTTATTAACAAGATAAATGGGCTTAAAATTGGTTTATTAGTTAATTAAACTACACATGGGTACATTAGTAAATTAGCAAATTTATTACACATAGCTGTAAATTCTCATTTTCTTCCATTCATGTCTCATTTCTCACGATCATAAACATAAATCAAAAACCTAAACCAAAGCCAACCATTACTAAGGAAGAACGGAAGAAATTTTAATCTAAAGCTAAGGATCAAAAGCTAGGGAGGATTAAGCAACAAACAAATCTCAAATTCATTAACAAGTTTAAGGTGAATAATAATCTTCTACCATCTTATGATTATATGATTTCGAATTTATGATTTAAATTCGTTTTTATGATAAAATGGATGACGATATTGTTGAGCTATGTTATATTGATTTATTTTAATTCATACGCATGTCAATTTGCACAAGTTTGACATAAAGCCTAGAATATATGACTTCATATTTCTACGGAAATTTTTTATGTTAAGTAAAACATAATTTTGGAGATGGGTTTTAATTTTCAAAATTTTCCAAGATATGGAAATTTTATTATGAATTTTTGATGAAAGATATGATATAATTGGGTTTGAAATTTATTTCAAGAATTTCAGAAAGAAATTAGATCTAAAATTTTAATATGTTTGATTACATGATGAAATTGATATTTTGTGATTTTTGAGGATTTTTCTCAATTGATTTACTAGGGGAAGTAAAATATTTAAAAGAGGTTTTTTTTTTGCAAATGTTGAATTTAGGTTATTTGGAAAGGTTCTAACGTTTAAATCGTTTAATTTAGGATCTGAGTAAATGCATCAATTTCATAAGTAAAGTAATTGAAAAGTTTTATGGCAAGCCAATTAGTGTTTTCAAACTAGGCAAGTTGTTAAAAAGAAATTACTTAAAGTTATTATGATTCGGCCTTTAAATCAGAAAATGGTGTTTCGCCTTTAATGGAAGATACCTTCCGACACCTTTGGTTCCGGCCCATTATAGTCGAAACCATCAAACTCGAAACCTTCATAGTCAAAACCAATTCAATTGGTATCTCCTAGAAGATATGTAGTGGATTGGAAGATGGGCGGATGCTTTGGTGTCGATGGGTATGTCTCCGATGGGGTCAAAACCCTACTTTGTTTTGTAAGTTAAAGTCCTTCCTTTGTTTTTCTTAAAGCTTTTGACTTAGTCGAAACTTGTTGTTTTCGAAGAGGCGTATGTTTATCTTTCAAAGAAGGTTGGCATGTTATACTGAAAGTACCAGCTTTCGAAGGAGATCATTTTCTTTAAAAAAAAACTTGCAAAAGTGGTAGGTTTCGACCTAGTCGAAGCCTAACTGCTACTCTACCTTTCGACCATGTTGTCCAGTAATGCTTTCGAAGGGGTTGCTCTTGTTTTACCTTAAACCAAACCTTTTTCCTTATTGTTTTCGAAAGGTGTTGGGATTTCGAAGGAGATGGAGACAATAGGGGGTTTTGACCCAGACCTTCGATGTTTTTATTTTTAAGTCTTTTGCTTTCGATCTAGATGGCTTCGACACCATCAGTTTTTCTTCAAACTAATTTATTTTGATTTCGAAAGAGATACTTTGATATATAACCATTTAGACCCAAATGCTTTTAAGGAGCAAACTTAATGATTTCGAAA
Source organism: Allium cepa (assembly GCA_030765085.1). Taxonomy (NCBI): domain Eukaryota; kingdom Viridiplantae; phylum Streptophyta; class Magnoliopsida; order Asparagales; family Amaryllidaceae; genus Allium; species Allium cepa. Next base: position 447,134,834 of record CM060935.1, on the reverse strand, counting down.
GGGGCACTTTCATTTGTTTTGAAGCTCTATATTTTGAAAAGATGATTTGATACCATCGAAATGTATAATATGTTTCGAAAGAGAATGTTTATTAAGGGCTTTAGAAGGTATGTTTTCAATGTTTTGAAAACGGATCTTCGCATTCAAATGGAGGCTATCCAGAGTTTAGAAATCGATGTTTTTGATTCCAAAACATAAACCCAATCTCAATTTAAAGTAATAATCATGGCATAAATGAAGATTTTGAAATATTATTCACTTTGATATTAACCCATAACTGTATTTTTGGGAAAGAACAAAATAATCGGTTTGGTTGACCCAGTAGTGAATATAACTTAAAAGATGTTAAAATTTTAATTAAAGATATTGGAAAAGGCCAATAGGTTTGCAGTAAGCCCATGAAAACTGTATGATATTGGCAGGGGAAAATAGGTTCATAGTCTGCTCATGAAAACTATGATTGGATCCTGGTAGGGGTCAGTAGGTTTATAGTTAGCCTATGAAAACTATATCTCGATTAAGATATGACGGTCAGCCAGTAGGTTCCTAATTAGCCTATGAAAACTAGGATAAGAAATAAGATGTTGGAGTTACCAATAGGTTCTTAGTGATCCCATGAAAACTAAGTAATTATACAAATAGTCCTTAACATTTTAGTAGGTTAATAATAATCATAGAAACTATAATTGAGACAAATAGTCAAAATGAATGGGGATGGGTAATCCAGAATTAATTTAATTGTTTTGCATATCATCATAATGTTTTCGAAATACTATATTTTAACCATCATGGATGCAGGAGCACAGTATATGGTTTTATAAATGTTTTAGGATCCTAGTGAGGGGAAAACCTGTTTTGCTAAGCGGCATGGTCTCACTAGATGTCCAAATGTTTGAGATGGTAAATTATCATTCATACCGGGCTTTATGTCTGACTCGAAGTTTTTATTTTTCCCTTAAACTCTTAGGTACTCAATCGATTTTGAGTAGGTTGAGAGTTAATGTTTCCACGTGTTCTTTTAGCCAAATAAAGCTTCCGCAGATGTGCAGGAGGCAAACTTGTTATTAGAGTTCTTTTTATTTCTGCTGTGTGTTTTGTTTGTAAAGGAAAATTGTTTTATTGCCTATCTATATACTCTGATCTACCAATTGGGCATCTTCATATGTCGCTCTTGGCGTATTTTGTAATAATTATATGTTATTTGAATGTGGTCTGTGAATTGGGATTACGTAATCAATTTGGAACATTTTGAAATGGAATATGGAATTTGTTTTTCTGTTTATTTTTTTTCTATATTCTTGTATTTCTGTGTATCAATGTATCTAATACCGCCATGTTTGGTCGCCGAGGATTAATAAGTATGGATGACTGCAGCATCCATAGTTGTTAGTTTTGGGCCTCTAAATAGGGGGATGTCACATTTGAGTAAGCTGGGAAAGCAACCCTTTTAAGGCAAAGTCTCCCATCAAATCACCCATATTTACATAAATGTCGCTCGTATCTCCTAGTCAATATCGACACCTTTTGGAAAAGGGCTGGGAAGGGGTTCATTCTTGGGAGAAGCCCCTTCAATATGTTCTTTCAAAGGAAGTGAAGGAGGATATTCGAGGGTCAACTCCAAGGCCTCGACGCCTAAATGGACACACCCTCTTCGGTGTCAGTATTTCATTCTATTTTTTCTACATTTAGAGGTTGACCCTCGCCGATCTCTCCTTCCTCCTTCCCTTCAATCAGTAGAGCCTTGCTCGCCCGTTGAACAGAATCTTCTTCTTTCTCCTCTGGAATCGATGGCATTTTAAGCGAACTGCCAACCCCGACTTGAACGTGGATCTCTTCAGAAGTCTCCTCTGATCCGTCAGATGGGTCACTTTCTTCTTCCTTATCTTCAACATCAACATCGTCATCATCTTCAATAGAATCATGGGAAGAGGAAATAGAGCAAGTCCGGGTTTTGGAGCGGGAAGGAGCGCTAATGAATCCAATAGAACTCCCAGCATGTAATAGCCCACATCGGCAGAGATTTTCATCTGTGAGTAAGAACCTGATTGTGCACTCCTGAGCCTTGACCCCATTCAGTGCGCTAAGAACAGTGCCAAGTGTTGGATCATTGTTAATCTTTGGAAGAACTATAGGGAATATATGATCAATAAGAAGACTTGTAGCAATTAAAGAAAGTTACAAGCATGGTGAAAGAAACTTGCCCCTCATGGTCCATAGACGATTGAATCCCTCTAGATATTTAGTGAGGAAGAACCGATTCTTGAATGAGGTAACCTTGCTGGAAAGATCAAGTATGATTTTCCGGCTGTGTTGCCCCTTGATATAAACGAGCGATGAGTTAGCCTCTCTCTCTTTAAATAGTAAGAGATACTGGAACTCGGCAAAGCTCAGGGCACGATTAAGTGCCTACATAAACAGAACATATAAGCATGTCAGCATGGCGTACCCATTTGGAAGAATTTGGAATAGGGCCAACCCTATAGTCTGAAACGTTGTCATTAAAAAATGATTGAATAGGGTCACTGCACCATACATACACATATGGCGGTGATAAGCCATATATCCCGAAGGTGGCCTATGAACGAATTCCTCTCTCAATGGCAGAAGCACGTCATCATCTGGGATACCATACCGCAAGCACATGCTTCGCAACATCCTGTGTGTATGGATAGTAAGAGCTTTCTTTGGAGGATCGAGCACGACTCTGAAGTTAGGAAAAGTGCGATCAACGAGAGGGCCAACTGGAATCAGACGGCCATATTGATGCAAAATTATGAGAGTAGCAGACCCTGTTGGGATCAACGTAGACTCCGCCTTAGAAATAGGTGAGCTCACCTCAACTGACTTGAACCGAGAAGATTTGTGCATCATTCTATATAAAAACCTTTTGTTCAAAACAGCCAAGTGCACCAATTCTCTAAACTATAAACCCTAGCATAGTTGATACTTGAAATTCGAAAGATAATGGACATGTACCAACCCCCAATGGGATTCCAAGTATTAACCGTAGGTGCGCGCGGTGTGTAGTATAAGTGAGAGTTAGTCCGGCATCTTGAATGCTGTGAATAAACCATTCCATGTAGATGGCTCACTTACACCAGAAAGAGTGATCCATTTCACTTGTTAATATCTTTTCTTCTATACTTACTCCTTATCGGCTGATATTCAATACAGCTCCGTTACCAGAAGCGACAAAGAAAGCTCTACCTATTTCAGATGCACCGGCTGTGCAATGACAGGACCAATCCAAAGTGAGCAACTATAGATCGATGGGTTCGAATCGGGAAGAGTATTCTCAGCATAAGTCAATTTTAGTTCTTTGGAAACTGATAACAGCTTGAGATGCTTACAAGATGCTATTCCAAGCTATTATCACCTCCCATAAAAACCAAAATCAATTTGCAATACACCATACAGAATTGATTATGTAACTCAGTGCAAGTTAATTCTAACTTTGTGGATGAAGATACAAAACATGTCAAGCACCGAGGAAAAACCCTAGCTTCGTTTCATGAAGAACTTAAGACTAGATTTACCATCTTCTTCCACAAAGTCATAATTAGCTCGAATCTTCCACTGCATCCGTCGTCAAAATAATTTCATCACCATTCACTGATAATACGCCAAAATCCGCATCACCAATCTTCAAAATAGAGAAAAGTAGGCTACCGATATTAGGGTATTGATGGATTGGATCGGTGATGACTGGAAATGAAGAAGGGCACGACAATAGAATGACAATGGTAGATTTAGAAGGCAGCAGCTAGTGGCTCTAGGGGCAATGATCAACGGTGGCGGCTCTCTAGCGTTGGCAGGCGTTGGAACGGCGACAACTTAGGATGTTTGGATTGGTTTGGCTCAAAAAGGCAAAGTGAGAAAATTGGAGATCTAACCCCTCATAAAAAAGAGGGAAAAGAAAGAAGAAAAATGAAAATCTGCTAAACACTTGGATCGACACAGATCCGACCCAATTGGATCTGTACCGTTCCAAACTACCTCCTCCAAAAGACTTCAAATTTCATCTTTTCGGCCTACTCGATGTCTGTATTCATCCTGAAAGCTATCAAGTCAAGATCACTTCTGTAATGATGAACAATGGAGATTCATAACTAAGGACTGGACAGTTAGCCGACATGTCATCGATGACTGTTCAATATGGCTAAATACGACCAATGAAACTCCATAAAACAGAAATCGAAAGATAAACAATTTCGGAGCACACCTTATTTCCAACGAAAGCATGCTCTAGGAGGAAAATGTTAACCAAGTTTTTAACCCACCATAATCTAAAAGGAGTTATATCATTCATATTAAGCCAGAACAACTCGAGACTTACCAGAAGGCCTAAAAGCACAAGACAAAGGAACCCTGAAAGTTTGACCCAAAAATATGCCAACACTTTGGATCAGTACCGATCCAAAATTTTGGATTAATGTTCCTCCAAATCACTTGCGTTATGTTTCTACCGCTCCACTAAGTCCATCTACCAAGTTTCGTAACAATCCAAGCATCTAAGTTTTAGAGGTAAAGACTAATCGGATTCAAACTAAAGTTCGGTCAGACTCATGAGTGAATCATTATCTAAACGAGCCAACAAGCTATGAAAGTACATAGAGAGCCTTGTAAGCAAGTAGCGGAGCCGACCGGAAAGAAGTTGTGTAAAAGTTAAACAACTCTTTAGATCGGCACTTATCCAAAAAGTTGGCTTGGAATATCTCCAAATTTTTCATGCTTCTTTCTATGGACAATTACAGGCTTCTGATTTAATGGTTCAGATCCAAGCGCTCTCTAAACCCTATGAATACCGTCCTACCTCCAACAAAAAAGGGTTATCTAACTTGATCTCTGTTGAAGCTATGCTGTTATTTTTTCACTCCTCATCTCCCACACAATAGCCATTGAGGGACAATTGAGATCCTCCTTTTGTTTCGAACAATGGTGGCTTAATCTAACATGAAAAGAGGAATCATATTGTGATTCAAACTCTCCTATAATAGCAATTGATCAATAAAAGCTATAAAGTAGACGTTGGCTTCATTAGTAACCGAACCACTATAGAAATCTCATATCTCTTTACTTTTTATGCAATTTACTATTGCTTTTCCTATTTTATTTTCCTTGATAAATGGGACTTGTGCTTTCACACTGAATTCAGGATGTTGATCCATTTTTAGGTTAAAAAACATATTTGACTATGTCATTATAATTATAGGTTAGGTACGCGCGCACACACATGCACGCGCACACACACATGCATGCACACACACACATATATGAGCCTAGCAATTTCTAAATGTTCAAAATTTATGCCCTAAAGTATCGTTTAAATGTCAACTCTTGCAACAATTATACAAATCTCATTCCATCTTATCAATAATGCCAAAATTTCAATATTTATATCCAAAAATTCATACCAGTAGACCTGTATACCATTAAAATTTATACTCAACTTATTACATCAAAATAATAGAATATATTGATAATAGAAACTTACAATTTCAATTTTATGCTCTATTCAACTCCTTTTTCATGTAAAAATAACCAAGAATAAGAAGTGGAACAGAAGCTACAATTATCAAAACTGCAAATCTACATGATTACCGTTATTTTGACATAACTATTGTGATTTTAACCTAGAATTGACATTTCGCATTGGAGGAGTTTTGAGAGTTTATAATATGATGTTTTCGCAAACCAAAAATCCTCAAGACATATTCAAACCCAACTATACTAATAAACTACTAATATAGAAAGCTAAGACTTCCACTCATAATTTATCCTTAACTTTGCCTACACTGAATTTAATACACTTTTAACAATCTCTACCAGAGCTCTTCTTTTTGATATATATAGCAAGGGCTTTTTATATATACATTAGATTCATAAAATTGGAGAAGAAAAGTTTGGGAAACTAAATAGAAAACAAAAATAGATATATATGATTTCTTACTTGAAACCCTAATAAGGTTTTCTGAATCTATGAAGAGACAAACTAACAAAGCTTCGTTAGATTCCCAAAATATTTTGTTAGTAAATGTGAGGAGCTAGACTCCTATTTATAGTTGAAATGTGCCAGAACCATTGGATCTAAGTCGGTTTAATATTATATAATATGGTACGTCCACTGTGCAAAAAACCTTACCACCATCGTTCACAATTGGTAAACTGCTAAAGGTCACCAGCCAATGGGGAGAGATCGACCGGTACGTGCTATTTTATGAAGAATTATTTTACCATTAATTTTTAATTATTTTATTCCTTAATTACTTTTTAATGTTACCGTTAATTTTAATGATTACTTAACCCCCAAGTCTAATTACCATTAACTTATGATATTCGAATTAAAAATTAGTTATTCATTTGAATTTGAATTTTATTTAAATTATTTCAAATCCGAAATCTTTAAACGCCCATAACTTTTTCGTTTAAGTTGCGTTTTCAACATATTATATATGGAAATTGATCGGAATTTTTGTCACGCACACAATGGCATAACTTTCATGGTCAAATTTTGATTTTTACTAAATTTGCATTCTTGTTTCTATCTTATTCAATTTAATTTATCCAATTTATTTATTCATGGTAAATTTTATGAGGTATTACAGACAATTTGGCTTGACGTGACTTGGCTTCTTACATTCATGACATATCAGTCTTTCTTCAGAATCATCCAAAAATTTGACAATTTTGGTTTTTATACGTTAGGTTATTGTTGGATTTCCATGCTTTTGGGTCCATCTTTTGATTTGCATTATTAATAGTGCTTGCTTAGCTGCAACATCATTTTCTTCCTCATTAACCTTTTAAAGCAATATATTTCATTTTCGCATCACTACTTTCACATTCTCCTATGACTTTTAGTTCCATCTCGTTAGTGATGAGATTTCCTAGTAGTTCCTTCTAAGCAATTATAAGTCTTTGGATTCTTGAATTGCCGTCACTTTTTCTTCAAAACTTCTCGAGAGGATTCTCAAAAAATTTCTGCCCATCTCCATTCTGTTTAAGCTTTTCCTTGCATTTTGAATTTGAATACAATATTTGAAGATCGTCCATACGTCTCCTTTATATTCTTATCTTTTGTCATGTAGAAATTTTCGTATTCATTGCTAAGCATGGCTAGATGAGATTCCTTGACCTGCGATGTACCTTCATGAGTCACTTCAAGTGTATGCCAAATTTTCTACATGGTCACACAATGAGAAACATGATTATTTTCAATTTTATTTAAGGCATAAATAATAGAGTTCATTGCTTTAGCATTTACCCGATATAGACTGTTCATTTGCATCCTACTTATCTTTAGGCTTAGGAACTTTGTGACTATCTACATCACCGTAGGCAGACTATAAGCAGTTTCAACTATATCCCATGCATCTATCGTATTTAAAAAAATTCTCCAAGTTTTCTTATATAAATAATCAGTACCCTTAGACCTAGATGGACTGGCAATAGATTGTCCTTCATAAAAATCATTTTTAAAACTAGTAACATAGTTAAAAAAATTGAGTTTGACTACCCAGCTTTGATACCACTTATATGATCGAATTAACACTGATGAAGGGGATAAATAGGGTTTATAATAATTCATAGAACAATAAGAATTGCTGCACAGATAATAGTAAATAAGGAAATTAAAAGCAATAAACAAATTTATCCAGCATCAGCAATATTTGCTTACTGTTGCCCTAAGGTTTCTACTAAGCTTAAATAATCGACCACTTACAGACCCTGTAAACTTACGACTATTGCTTACCTGATTATTCTAACTCTATGCTCAAAACCTGCCTCAACTCTATCCCCAAGTTGAGAATTTCTCAAACTACGTCCCGTAGTTTGAACCTAGTTAAAAAACTAGAGTTTATAAAATTAAAAAAAATACAATTAAAATAAAAACACAACCCTAATTAACAAGCTCAAATACGTAAGGGTACGGCCAAGCAAAAAAAAATAAATAGTGTAAAAATTGCTTAGCCCTTATCCTTTTCATTTTGCAAATTGTTTTCTTCCTTTAGGCCGATCAGCTTTATCTTCTTAATTCTGGAATTAGGGTTTTTCTACGAAGCTCTATTCTTTGATCGAGTGATGATTAATTCTTGTTGCTTGTCGATCGATTGCTTGAATGCCAGATGAGTATTGCCTTCAGAGCTTCAAGTTTCGTGTAATCGATGCAAATTTTTGGTGTGAATTGTTTTTCCATTTTTAATATTTTAGTTCGAACTCGACTGTTAGAAAATTGCTGATGACGATTGAGTTTTTATATTTTGTATATAGTAGATTTGATTTTAGCTTTAAATATTCGATTTGAATTTTTAGATTGATGTCATAGGCCGTTGATCTTCTGCTTGATGGTATTATCATTTTTCACTTGTTCATCCCTGTTGTAATATTACAAAATTTTCTGGCTCTGAAGATGCATATATATGCAAATATATATATATATATATAAGCATATATATATATATATATTCCAGCTTTATGGACATTTGTGGTTTTGGATTGAATTTTTCGATTTTGTCAATGTTTTAATATATTTTAAAGATTCTTGTGTTCGACTTGATCAGTTTTTTCACTCTGCTGCACGACCCATATTATTTCTACTTGACATGCTCGACTTGTTCACGTGTATGTCACTGGGTTCCTTTGTATGACTTTCTAGTGGCTGTCTTGTGTGGTTTATGTGCACTTGCCTGGTTATGCTATTACTTGACTATGTGCATTTTGTGCTTGTGTGCTTATGCTGCTGTTTTTTGTATTCCTTATGCATCTTTTTGATGGTTCACTTGCATAAACTTGTGGTTTTCCTCCTTATTTTGTTATGCACTTTAAGTCATGGCATGAACCAGTTGCATGAACTTGATTGGCTGCACCTTTGTGTGTGATTTTGGCGGTTGTACTTGTACACTTTCTTCTTGTCTGGTTTCATCCTTGCTGTGTTGTGCTTTGCATTTTTGCTACTTCTGTTTTGCACTTGTCCATCCTTTTGCTGATTTGGATATTGTGTGTTTATGTCTATATATGCACTTGATTTTGATTTGCTAGTTCACTTGTGTTGAGCCATTTAGCATGACCTCACACTACTTGTATTGAGCTATTGGGTTTGACTTGTATTTGTCTGAATTGATGCAAGTGTGTTTTGTGTATGTGCTCGGCCTTATGACATGTAAGGCGACGACCCAGAATTTTTGATATTTGAAATTGAAATATTTAATTGATTTTAAATATTTAAAAGTTAACTTTTAACTTGAATCTCAAATGCAACCAATTATTAGATAATTAAATTATTGAATTTAATAATTGAAATTGGATTCAATGTTGAATCTTGAGTTTTAAGCTTGTTAAAAATATTCTAAAGGTTTATAAAATTTATATTGATTAAACTAAAGATAATAGAAAGGTTAAAAGTGAATTTAAAAGTGGTTTGTCCATTTTTAAAAATATATCGTTTAAATCAACATTTAAAAATAGCCTTCTAAGGCAAAGTCTTGGATTTCGACGAAACCAGTTCCATTGGATCCAAAATAGTGTATTATAATCAGAATCCAATTTTCGTAGCATTTGGAGTTGTCGTGTGATCGTACGATAGGTAAACGCGATGAAATTTATATCAAAATTAATATAATAACTGAGTCCAAAAAGCTACCTTCTCCATACGATCGAATTAGGACTTGAAAACTTTTCCATTGCATTCAAAATATGGGTATAATATTATTAACGCTTAGCGGCACGCCTCGATACGATGTCAATATTTTAAGCTGTGAATTCAAAACGGTTTAAATTTAAAAATAAAATAAAATAATAATACACCTTGTTGACTGGTCAATATAATCCATCAGCTTCCGTTCTGTCCTTCTTCAATCACTGTAGCAGCCAGAAGACAACACGTAGCCTTCCTTTCAAAATCATATTCCCTCTTTTGAAAACATCACGCAACCTATCCCATCACTTCAAATCAAGCCGCTCCCATCTCCTATTTCATCTTCAAGCTCACGAAGACAGAGTGCCAAAAAAAGGCAGCTGAAAATCAAATCATTTATTCCCATCTTTTCTATTCATTAAAGAAATTATCTCAAAATCAAATTTCCCCCAGTTAAAATTTAATCAATTTGCGATTCAAAAGGAAAAAGGTACGGCGAAAGAGTTTTGGTCTCTGGAGGAGCACAAGCACTACAATCGAATCCAAATGGAGAAGGTGTCACACGCGCATGTGAGCTTATTCGCCGTGGTTTGAAATCATGTGGATTGTCGAGCACGAGGTGGGGCTTACGATTTGAGTGCGCATTGTACTCCAGATCGCGAAGAGAGATGGATGGATACGGCGGTGACGATGTAGCTACGGGATTAGGCTTAGCCGTGGTTCGATGGCGTGGGCGTTCTTGATAGGATGAAGATCGTGTTCCTTTGCTATTTCGCAACCGAGTCTTTGCCTTTTGACGTGAATCTGGTATATCTCTGTTTTGAATTTAGTTATTATATATACACACAATTCATTTTTTTAGTTAAAATTAATAATATATACAGTTAGGAAGCAGAAAAAGAAATTAAAAGTGAAGTAAATATTATTTTTGTTATTTACTAAAGAAGAAAAAAATATGCATACTATTCAATTTTAAAGTATAAACGATGGTAATTAGGATATACATACATACACACCCTGTTAATAAATTTATAATTTGGTCAGGAAAAAATATATTTTTTATCGAAATATTGGTTTAAAATTGAACTTAATAAATGGTAATTGACTGTTCGATTATTGAAAATGCTAATAAACCGTATAGTGTCTATGCAAGGTCTTAAATCGTGAAGAAACCAAGTCAAGATTGGAGTGGATTGCAAATAATAAAAATCAAAGGTAAGTTAACTTCACTCAAATTGAATTATCGGTTAATTTAATTAGTTAAAATAAAATTATTGGTTGATTGCTTGAATTGATAATTTATTATCAGTCTGCATGTGATATTATATATATATACGTATATAATATGTATTAGTATTGGGGTGATTGATATTCCCGCATTATATAACGGATGAGACCCTATGCGCCTTGTAAAATAGTGGATGACCCTATATACCGCGGTATCCCCCTCGAAGTGGGATTGGCATTTTTATATTTTGCTAATATCTGTGGATGTAGGAAAATAAGTTGGAGGGATCCAACTGGATTCCTCGAAAATATTGATATTTATTTTCATAGTCTGTGATTGTGATTTATTTGATAATCTGTGATAGATTTTATTGAAAATTAAAGCTATTGAATGCTATGGATTGGCTGAATATATTTTGGATATTTTGAGATATCAAAAGTAAAGGTATTGGATTCTGAAAAGAAAGAAAATGGAAAGAAATTATTTTCAAAGTATTTAGTTTATGGTTATATAATTTAAGTAATTTCAACCTAAAGTTAATTTAAACCTTAGAATTGGTAATGGCTAGGATAAATGAATAATTTGAATTTAAAAATAACTAAGTTAAGGTAATTATATATATGTTAATTATTAATTACATAGGTTTATTAAAGAAATAGTTGTAATTATTAATAGTTAATGATGAAATAAAACGATCTAAACCTTAAATTTATTAAAGGTCTTAAGCTAATTATACTTGTTAATTATTAGTAAATTCCAGGTATTTAATTAGAAAAAAATAAAATGGTTTGTAATTGGTTATTGATAATTAAACATGATTTGAAATAATTAATCAATTCTATTTTAAGTAAATTAATGATTTGTGTGATTAGAAATCTAGTCTATGAATAAATTAAATTGGAATAACTTGAAATGAACGTTTAAATATAAAATGTGAGACATTTCATTTGAATAGATATTATGATGGGATTTTTAAGTGAAGTTTGACATTCTGAAACCGTGTTGTTTTGTTAAAAACAACTTGGCTTAAAAGATGGCGTTTGGATTCGAAGGGATCGGGATCAGATATCGACGATATTTGGAACCACTTCATTCAATAATTACTTAAATCTTTACAAGTTTGATTTGTAGAGTCAAGTAGGTTGGAATTAAATGAATTAAGTAAATCAGACTATATTTGAACAAGTAACTGCACTTAGGTATTATTTTATGTAATGGATTTGGCAACAAGTGTTGGTTATAACGAGGTAAGAACTCGTAATGTTGAACTAGTTACCTTGATTTTCAAAGACATTTCTACGACTCTAGTATTTTAAATTTAAGAGGTTTACTCATGCTAGTTTCCAGCTTGACTCGGGTGTTACTTTATTGCAATGCTTGGGTCAGACCGAGTATTACAGATTTTCAGGTCAGGATGTTCTGGAGTTCAGGAGACGAGTTGGATGGCAGAGATGTATTGATTATTTTCCGTTGTGTTGTATAATGTATATACAGTAGTAGAGGACAAGTTATTTTAACTGTCCAGATTTATTATACTCTGATATCTTATAATATATTGACAGTTACAACTTTTCATTGTATGAAAATGCTGTTATTTTTATATTATATATTGTTCCGCTGCGTTTGTGAGATTCTGATGTTGTTTTCTATTTTTTCTTCTACCTCTTTCTTCTTTTTTCCCTTATGGTCTTGTATTTTCGACTTTCGAGTGTTCGGCATGTAACACAACAGACGTATTAATGTCAACTTTCGGAGGTCTAAAAAACCTGATCGTGACATGTACAGTGATATATTATGCATGTTGCAGGATGCTTGTGTATATTATTGATATTTTAAAAGAAGGTGTCTATTTCAAAAATATGAAAAAAAACAAAACCAATAGAGCGAGGCAATGTCGAGTTCAAAACTATTTATATTTTTGCAGTTCGAATTTTTTCTTTTTTGCTTTTTAGTGTATTGTTATTTGACAGGCAAAGCCGATGATTGAAGAAAAACTAGTTAGAGCGGGTAGATAGAAAAGATTGAATTCGAGTGAGGTAGTTAGTGTGTTGTATATGAGAGTGTGTTGTATATGAGAGTGAAAATGTATTGGTGTATATGAAATGTGCAAAATATAATGGAAGCTATGTTGTATGTGTATATTTGAAATTGTATTGAAATAACTATTTTCTAGAATAAAATTTCATTTGTTTACATCCATCTATGATTTTGCAATAGTACCAAATCAAACACATTTAGAAATATATAATCGTTTATTATCAGCAAACAAAAATCATAAACCATTATATTCTACAGTCTCCCCATTTTGATGATAACAAACATATATTAAGATTTTGTGACTAACAAATTTGTTTGATGTGTTGTGATCAAGCTCCCCCTATTTACACACCCCATATATCAAGACTCCCCCTACATAGATGCATGCAACTAAAAAGAAATTCTACATTCTAGATAAGGATAATGTCTAAATAATTGAAAACCTAAAAAAAATTGAAACAAAAAGAATAACAGGTAACACCAAAAATCAACAGTTGAATATTAGTAAGATTATTACTCAACCACTAAAATCTTAACCTCTCTTTCCCTTTTCTTATCATCAAAATAATAATAACGATTGATACGACGATGAATTTTGATTTAAGTCATAAATTTCATAGAGAGAAATATATGTTGCAAATTCTAATTAATCAAACGGAAATCATAATATTTTGCTAATGGGACAGAAATTCCACTTTAGAGTGAATATCGAGTTATGATTTAGGGGAAATTTTATATAGTGACAACAATATGGTATTTTCTATAGAGGAAAGTTTTTAAATTACTTTTTTAAATATTATACAAAAAATACTAAGCATTTTCTAATCATGCATAACTGTTAGGACTTTTAAATGAAGTTAGCAGTTATTTAAAAAGATGTCAAGTATTTTCTAACAATGCATAATCGTGAGGACTTTTAAATGAGATTAGAAACTACTTGAATATTCATCCTTCTCTTCTATTCGAGTTCAACCATGCATAAATGGAATTTTAAATCAAAATGGAAGCACATATATAGAGACTAAAGCTATTCATCCATGCATAACCGTGAGGACTTTTAATTGAGAGTGGATATTTTTGGATTGAATTTTAAATTACACTTAAAAATATAATTCCTTGTTTTTGAAATACCACTTCTGCACACCATATTAAATTTTGATGTATGGATTGCAAGAAGGGTAATAGTGATAGAAATGATCATGTAATATGTACTAATTTAAAAATATTATAAAACTTGTTCGATTTTCATGAAGTTTTTTAACATATACTTTCTCTAGCTATGAAGTATAATTTGACACCCATCACTTTTTCAATCACTATCAATAATTTTTGATAAGTTTCAAGAGGTTCAAGCAGTCACATTCATCTTTTCCAAAGTAAATCCCTTACCAAAGTAAGCAAGAGTATTTTTATTAAAGAAAATAAGGGTAAACATCTGAGTTATTTTAAAAAAATTCTAAATCCGAAAATGTGAAAATTTATTTTCTACAAGGCGTTTTGTAAAAAAAAGTCTACTAATTTTAAAAACAGTTGAAAATTCAAATATGATCACAAATAAAGTGATGTTTAATACCCAATGTACTCTTGTTGCCAATATAAAATATTATTGAACATGTAGACGGGAACTCCCCAATATCACTCGAATTGGCCAAAAAATTTAAACGATAAAGCCATTCATATCAGACAGAAGAAAAATCAGTTATATCAAACAAAAGTGTGCACATAGTGAAAAATTCTATAGCCATAGTTTTGTTAGTCTTGAAGCAATACATCAAAAGTTAATCATTATACCAAAACAATTGACCATTCTTGTTTTGTAAATTCATCCCATTTAAAACCACTATCTGAAAGCTTTAAGTCTATAATTTGATTCATCACAAAACATATTTTTTTTTTAAATATTTAGAATTGCTACTCATCAATACTGGCTTCAAGCCAAGACAAGGAATCACTCAAAAGTTATATTTGTAATAGTATAAATTTATTGCATAGATCAAAGCTGCTTTTCAAGTAATGTACTGAAATAGTTGATGTTTTTCAACATTTTACAAAATGAATCGGTAAAAATTCAAAACAATAAAGTTGTATCATTATTAGTTAGCTTTCCAAAACTACAAGAAATTAAAAATTCGGAGTAAAAATGTTCAAGTTATGATTGAATTATTACAGTTGTGTTAAGAAGTTCTGAAACAATTTTCAAACAATATTCCAAATGATTTATAGTTTTTCAATGGTTTAAACTCAGATTCTGTAAAATATAATATAAAACTTACATGATTTTTAATCTATTTTGTAACATCTTTAATTTTGTAAATAGAGTTAAGGAGCTCAAGATATGGCAATTACCCTACAACGATGTCAACATAACAGAATTAACAATCAAAACAGGGTTTAGAGATCATACATTTACTCAACTTCGATGTTGAATTCTAGTTCGGCATTTTTCATTGAAGTACATAGATCTCCACATCATTTTTCTAAGCTAACGACCGTAATTATAGTTTTTCAACTGTATATATAACAACTCGAAGTCACCTCTATCATAGTTGTTCCTTAGCCTGATTCTGCACCTAAATATTAGATAAGTCGAGTGGTCTAACAAAGGAAGTAGGACCACTCTTGCTTTCATTTGTAGCCTTTGGTACTGAAATTCGTTTATATAACAAACTATTAGCACTTACGATTGTACACTTGGAAACCCAAACTTCTTTAAATATACGAAAATTTTCATTTGTACCTTTTGGAACCCAAATTTGTTCAACGGTTTTATGTTTGTTTCTATACCAACATTTATTTTGCTTATGCCCAATTTCCCTTAAATTTAACATCTTAAAATTTTCATTTTCATTTGATATTATAACCATTATTTCCCTTAGTTTGTTCAACTTTATCATATCCAAGACCATTTCCATTTTTGGTGATTGTCTGACTTCTTAACAACATATTTAGTGATTTTTCTCCCTTAATTTTTTTCTTATTATCAATCCAATTTGTTGAACCTTAGATCTAAGAGCATTTTTTCGATTAAAAGTGAGGTGTATCTTTTAATGGAATTTTCTCTTTTAGTTTCATCTTTATTTTCCAAAGTCAAAATTTATTTTTGAGGATTTTAGTTTTAGTCTTAGACCTTATAATTTATTCCTCTAGAGCCTAACACTTCTCACATTCTGAGTTAATTTTTTTAATGTTTTCGATCACCAATTCTAACTCATTATTGTACCAACTAGACTATTTTTCTTAGATTCAAGTTTATCGTATCTTTATCTAAGCTTATCGATGGTTGCATTTAACTTGTGATATAACTGTAATAAATTAGTATGTGATAATTTTGATACCTCATTATGTTCATTGTTGTCGTTACTTGATTCTACCATTAAACACAAGTTTTATTCTTTCTCACTATCAGTGTTCTTCTCCTCTTTTTCTTTACTCTCATCTCAAGTGGTTGCGAAACTCCTCTTCTTCTTCTTTGCTTTGTCGAGTCGATTCAGTGGATAATGTAACAACTAGGCTTAAAATAGACCTAACTTCCAACCCAAAAAAGGCACATCGAAACTTAGGCCCATCTTAAAGCTAGCTGCTGGTTGGTGAAAAGAACAATACAAAGCTAATATATCTGCGTATTTAGAATCTTGCAACAAATAGATAAAATATAATAACAACAATAGTACCCATTTTATTTAAACTTTAAAATGTCATTGAAAACCATAACAAAATATCCATAATCACCATTACATATCCGTGGTACAATATTCCAATATTACAACATCATTTTTATTTATCTCATGGGTACATCAGAAACTACATAAAATAATAAGTAAATAAATAGATTATTGCCACAAATCTCATCAACTCTCCGCCTTCACCATCAGCTTTCCTAACTTGTGTTGTAATAAGGAGGAAGTTAGTACAACATATGTCTACTGAATAAAATCTCGAGCCTTACTCTATTAGTACTTGGGTAATATAATTTGAATAGGAATATGTCTTACGTATTCTACCTACATTATAAATCTTTTCTAATATAAGCCCAAAGTTTTTTTTCCAAAAAATAAAAGGCTTTCCAAATATAAGCTCATAGCCAACTTGCTATCAACTTAATAACACATGTCTATCATCCATAATGTCCTATCAATGTAAGAGATAATACTCAAGTCACTTAATACCTTTTAAAGGAAACAATGAAGACTCCGACCATTTAATACCCTATTTAAGGTTGGTCCACGTTATTTACTACCTATCCCAAGGTGGACCTCTAAATAGTAACTATCTAACTAACATTGGA
This sequence comes from Allium cepa, assembly GCA_030765085.1. Lineage (NCBI taxonomy): Eukaryota > Viridiplantae > Streptophyta > Magnoliopsida > Asparagales > Amaryllidaceae > Allium > Allium cepa. Next base: position 447,117,650 of record CM060935.1, on the reverse strand, counting down.
CGAAATCTCTTTAGCCACATAATACTTCTTATTGAAGCGGGCCCTATCCCGAGATGTCCTCTATTATGCCAAACCTATAAACCTAACCATTTACTACTTCCTACATAGAGAAGAGGCATGACCTCAAACAACCACTTAATACCTTCAACCTCTAAAGCACATCCTTCGTATTATGACCTGTATCCTATGGCGACGTCTTAGATTAGTCCGACTATTTGTAGATACTAGTAGCTAAATTAGCTAGCTAGATTTATCCTATATAATTTGGGACTAACATCGCATCATTATAGTTATTTATTACGGGCGATGTCTCATATCAGCCCGAAGTCACACTATTGGTAGCTAGATTAGCTGAGCAGATTTCCATGTGCTTTTGACTGACCTTACATATCTATAGCTTAGCCATAATCTATATTAGACTCTATATACATTACACATATCTCACCGCTTCCACAATTAAGGTCTTATAATAGATCTTTCTAATTTCACTTTTAACATTAATTACTTTCCTAAGGTGAATTTAATAAAATTAATAACCTATTTGACCACATCATTGTATGTGTAACAACTCGCCAATCCGTATGACTCAAGATGATAAAAAACCACACATGTCCAACCCAAATCAAGTGAAAAGATGGATAGTTAAGGGAAAGAAGAAGGAAGAAGAAGAGAAGTGAAGAAGAGAAAGAAACTACAACAATAACAGAATATCTCAATCGCAGCGAACAACATATAATATAAAATAAATAATTTTTACAAAGGAGAAACTGTTATATACTTACGTCCATCAGAGTACAACAACAATTCACTATCATCAGCCTGGATAGTTATAACTGCCCACCCTCACAATTGCTAATGAATTCAAAAACAAAACAGTAGACATAAAACATATACGTAAGTACGACTTAAAGACCTCCAACCCATCTCCTAAGCTCCAATGAATTCGAAGCAATCTGTAAATATGCTTGGTCTGACCTGAGCATTACAAAAAAATAACACCCGAGTCAGTCTGGAAAACCAGCATGAGAAAACACACTCAACTAGATTTTAAAGTTCTAAAAAACCATTTGAAAATCAAAAGTATCTCGCAATACCATACCACACATAAACACGGACAAGATTTACCTTACGATAACCAAAACATTTCAAATCAAATTCTCTGGTATTATAATAGCGTCTAAATACAAATACTTATTAATCTTAGATGAAATTGTTATATTAATTAAATTCCAACATAATAGGTATATAACTAAAACCGTAAGGCCCGTATTGGAGAATGGTTTCATATAATAACTAGGCTACTGGGGTATCGGGGTACCGCCTGTCACGGTGCATCTCTAGATAAAATAACACCGAGGTCGAACCTATCGACCCCTACCAACACAGAACCGGCCTACCCTTCACTGGTTAGTACCACATATAATCACCCTTCATTAATGGTCCCCGAAGCATACAAATGAGAAATAATAGTGACCCTAGATGGGGATGGTCATACCTTACTACGGAGCGACTCACTTATCCCTGCTGCATCTCCTCTGTTTTACTCATTCCCAGTTGACGAGATTTGAGGCTAAGTTTTACCTTTTATATAGCACTTCCCACTTGGAATGCTAATACTGCCTCCAGGCAACAATGCAATATCAACGTTAATCCATACAAGTTCATTCTAGGCCTGAACGAAACATTTGAGGGCTCCATCTTTAAATTCCATCATCTTTAAGATATCTTCACTTCAAAACGCATTCGTTGGATCGAAGTGATTTTCGAATAACATATCTGATCTCGGTCTCTGCAAAATAACTTTCGATAATTTTCGGTAACTCAACCCTGGTTATTCAAGAAATAAACAGTCAAAGATAGGATCGAAGATCACCTCTTAATCGTTAATGAACGGATTTATTTATCAATGTCTTAGGAGAACGAAACGAGATTTGTACACACAATACAATATCATCAGAGATGACTGTGCGATATAACTCATGTGTTTCTCTTAGATATTTCCAAGAATACATTTTTGGGTCCAATTCTGATAGTCGGTTGTTTAACTATCGAATAACAAACATTCAATCAGGGATTTAATTCACTTTTGTAACATCCCCGATCTAGAGGCTCAAAGCTAAGCGCTACAGATGTCGCGACATCTATAGTAGTAACCACCAGCGACTAAATACGGCTATGTTAATGGTATTTATAATATAAGAAGCACTTGATTTTGAAAATCACAGATTTCAAAACAGATTTTTTTCCATTACATTTAAACAAATTCATATCCAAATTACATAATGCCATAATCGTTTCCCGATTAAAGATCAATTATAATTACAATAATACGCCAAAAGCGACATATGACGATGCCCTTTGGTTTATCAAAGTCAATATAGTCATATCTGACTTAATATACACAGCGGAATCAAAACAAAATGAAACTGTGAATCCTAATTAGCTATCCGTCAGCCACCTGCTCATCTTCGGAAGCTTTTTTGCCAAAATGACTAAAACCTGAAAGCCTTAACCCTTAGCCTACTCAAATCAATTTTGAGCACCCGAGAGTTTAAGGGAAACAAAAACTTTAAGTCAAATATAAAACCTAATGTGAATAATTCTGTTACATCTCGGTTTACTGATATTAAGTGAGACCATGCCGCTTAGCGGAATGGGTTTTCCCTTACTGATATCACTTTCAAAACATATATTTAGCAAATCCTTTCCTATAACAAAACTGGTTAATCAAACTGATTATATCAAAATAGCAATATCATTTATGCTAATAAGTGGACTATTTGTCCATAAAACAGGTAATAAATAGACTATCTGTCCACAAGATAATAGCAAGGTCCATTATGCTAACAAATGGACTATCTGTCCATATAACTGGGTTGACTGCTCATAAATGGACTAACTTTCCGAAATCTAAGCTGACTGCCTGCAAATTGGACTAACTGTTCGAATCAAAATGGACTAATTATTTGAATCATTTTCTTAGGGTTAACTATCCTTAATCTTTATTCTTGAAAACCTTTTCAAAATGATTTAACCTTTTAAATCATACCTTTACAAGGAGAATATATTCTTAGCTTTACTCTTAGCTATTTTGCCATGTTATATATACTTTACTCAAAATAATATTGATGAATTTTAATGGGGATTGACTATCCTTCCAAAACGAGTTAAAAACCTTTTTAACTTGAAAAAACTTGCATATTTAATACTTTCGAAACCTTTGTTTAAAACCTTTAAACAACCCTTTCAAAACCCTTGAAGGTAGCCCTTTCGAAACCATTGAAAGTGACCCTTTCGAAACCTTTAAAAGCCTTTCTTCGAAAGCTTCAAAACATCATGCACCCTCTTTTAAACCTTTAAATATTGCCTCTCGAAAACATAGGAAAAACCTTTCCTTTCAATCCGTTCGAAAACCTGGGGAACTACCCCTTTTAAAATCATTCATTAAAACCTTTCGAAATAGTCAAAACTCAATCCTTTCGAAAGCACTTTGAGTTCAATTTAAAACATGTGGAAACCTTTTGAAATTTTTGAAACCTTTAAAAATCGTCTTGGTCGAAACCATTTTGATTATGCCTTCAAGTAGAGCAAAAGGATCAACGACCCATTAAAATTGAAAGTCTCTGTTTCAAAATCATTTAAAACTATCTCTTTCGAAACCAATTTGGGTTTTACTTAAATCGTAGAAAAGAGTCTTAAAAACATTTAAATCGAAAGCATCTGTTTCGAGACCATTTCCTAAGTAAAGAAGTGACGGTGTCGAAACCATCTCTTCGAAAGCATTGGAGATGTGGCCTAAGTTTTTAGAAAACAAAATAACCTTTTAGAAACCATCTAGATCGAAAGGTAGAAAGCGGCAGCTAAAGGCTTCGACTCAGTTGAAAGCAGTCATTTGAAACAAAAGCATAACCTAATCGAAACCATTCCTTTTAAAACCATTTGACCCATTAAAAGCTAACCAAGTCGAAAGCAAGCAGGCGCATTTTACATTAAAAGCAAAGTAATGCCTCAACCCCTTCGAAACCCCTGGTTTCAACTCTATAACTTCTGCCTACATCCAATTCACTACATATCAATTAACTGATACTATGTGCATTGGTTTTGACAGTATCAGAGGCGAAGGTAAGGAGGCGGAACCTAGTGCTGAAAGCATTGAAAATGTGAAAAACATGTTTATTTGTACTTTTAAACTATTTCTTTCTTATCTAACCTACATTGTTTATCTAAATCTGATTTGTTTCCATTGTACTCTTTCAAAAGTGCTGCCCACTTTCCAAATTTAAGATCTTAAATTAATTTACAAAAAGCCCCTTCTCCTCTCTTAATAATACAAAACATTAAGTCCCATACCATAAATAATTTTACAAAACCAAAAAACACTTAGGAAAATTCTACAAAAATTCTAGAAAAATCTCTTTTAATATGTTTTTCAACATATAAAAATTTCAAAACCAATTCTTTTAGTTTATAACCATTTATAATTTATAATCCAAATTAACATTTTATTTACTAGAAAATTCATATAAATTCGACATAAATTATGAAAATTTTGAAAATTGAAACCATTTCCAAAATAATCTTTATGATCTTCATAAAAATTCACAAGGCATTTGGATGTCATCTAATAAGGTGAAAACCATAAAACATATCATAAATTCAATAAGAACAAGCATAATTCATCAACAAGTATATATATTCATTCCATCATTCAAAACATGGCAAATCATTGCAAAATATTCGGAATTCATCTTAAAACCGAAAACACCATAAAAAATGAGATATAAACATTATTTACCTTAGCTCTAGTGATTAAAGAGATGAGATGTGAATGGATTTGATTTGATTTGATTTGATTTAGCCTCTTCCTTAGCTTTCTTTCTCTTACTCTTGTTTTTGGTGGTCAGACTTGAGTTTTGAAAATTTTCAAATGACATGAACATGTATGTGATAAACGGCCTAATGGAATAGATAAAGGAATGGCCTCTTTCCTATTTTACCCCTCCTCTATTTCACTGTAACCCTTCCTTAATTCAATGTTTAAATGGCACGGCTACACCTTAATTGAATGTCAAATCTCAATCCCCTAATCAACACATTATTTTATTTTATTTAGCAAAGTAAATATTCTAAATAATATTACCAAAAATCTAAGGTGTTACAATCTCCCCTCCTTACAGAATTTCGTCCTCTAAATAGCGATAAGGTACACAACAAACCAAACAATGAGGTAAAACATACCATCAAGTAAGTCAAGACAAGTATCTCTAATCCTGTTCTCAATCTCCCAAATACTATCCCAGTTATCGTCGCTCCACTGGACTTTGACTGATCTAACTGTCTTGGTTCTAAGCCTCTTCTCATCTCTCGCAACAATACGAATAAGCTTCCTCACTATACTCAAATCTGGTTCTACTACTAAGTCCTCTAACATAGTCGGTGCATAGTAGTCTTTGGGTCTCTAACACACTTTTTGAGATGAGAAACATGAAAAACATCGTGGACTCCTGCCAAACTAATCGGTAACTCAACTCTTTATGTGTGTTTCTCGATCCTCTTAACAGTCGGAAAAGGCTCGATGAATCTCGGTGCCAACTTCCTCCATTTTCCAAACCTAATCACCTCTTCATCTATGACACTTTAACGAAAACCTGATCTCCAACTGAGAAATCTAGAACTATCCGTCTCTTATTTGCATAACTTTTCTACCTAGACTGAGCACCTTCATTCTTGCCTTAATGATCTCAATCTTTTTTGCAGCTGCTCTAACCAAACCTGGACCAAGAACCAACCTATCTCCGGTCTCTAACCAACATATGGAAGATTTGCATGGCCTTCCATACAAAGCTTCACACGGTGCCATCCTAATACTAGTCTGATAACTATTATTCTGTGAAAACTCGACTAAATGCAGATGGTCTTCCAATGATCCCCCGAGATGTAAAACCCCAGCTCTTAAAAAATCATCCAAGACTTTGTTAACTCTTTTATTTTGCTCATCTGTCAGTTAATGGTAAGCGGTACTCATCTTGAGCTTTTTTCCCAGAACTTCCCCTAGACTCTTCCAGAGCTCGCTTGTGAATAAGGAATCTCTACCACTAACTATGCTATCAGGAATTCCATGAAGTCTAACCACATTCTTCATGAATAATCTTGCCAAAACAGGTGTCGTTCTGGTTGACTTAATTGGAATAAAATGGGCGCTCTTGGTCAATCTGTCCACTATGACTCATATACTATCATCTCCTCTGTTGGACCTTGGCAAGGCATTAATAAAATCCATAGAAATAGAATCCCACATTCATACTGGAATGTCCAATGGATGAAGCAACCTACTTGGCTTCTGGCATTTGGACTTTGCCGGGAAAATCCAGCACTGCATACACACAAACCAATATCCTGCTTCATACCTTCCCAGGAGAAACTCCTCTTCATATCTTGATACATCTTAGTACCTCTCGGATGAATAGAGAATTTCGAACGATGGCATTCCTCCAAGACTTCTTTCCTTATGTTTCCTACACTCGGAACACATAATCTTTCTTTCTTCCTCAACCACCCATTCTGGTCAAGGCTGAAATCTTTCAAATCATTGCTCCCGGTTCCATCTCTTAACTTCCTGATCCATTCAGCTAATACCAGATCTTTCTTCTAATTAGAAGCAATCTTTTCTATCATCGCTGTTTGAACTTCCAAATAAGATAAAACTACGGATTCTCCTCTACACCCAGCCTCAGATCTCCACTACATCTACAATCCTTTAATTCTTCCAAATCTTTCCACTCAGCAATCATCACCAAAACTACATTCTGATGTTTCCTGCTAAGTACATCAGCAATCTTGTTTTCCTTTCCCCCGTGTGTACTAAATCCCAAAATCATAAGCATCAACAAACTTTAACCACCTCTGCTGTCTCATGTTCAGCTTCTTTTGAGAGAACAAATACTTCGGTGACTTATGATCGATGTATAACTCAAACCACTCTCCCAAAAGGTAATGTCTCCACACCTTCAAAGCATTAATAACTGCAGCCAATTCTAAATCGTGCATCAAATATCTGACCTCATGCGGCCTAAGCTGTCTAGAAGCATAGGCAATCACTTTACCTCTCTGCATCAACACAGCTCCTAATATTGTTCCACACGCATCGGTATAAACCACCAAATCCTGATTCCCTTCTAGAACCAACACAGGTGCATGGGTCAGTAAATGTTTCAAACTCTAGAATGCTTCCTCACACTTATCGGTCCACACAAACTTCACATCCTTACTTGTTAGCTTGGTCATTGGTGCCGCTATCAGCGAAAAATCCTTAATGAATCTTCGATAATAGCCAGCCAACCCAAGGAAACTCTTTATCTCCGCCATTGTCTCGGGTCTCTTCCAACTACTTACCACTTCAGTCTTAGTCAGATCCACTGGCAACACTTCCTCTGATACTACATGACCAAGAAACTTCACTTCCTTCTTTCAAAAGTGACACTTTGAAAACTTCGCTTCCAGCAGATGCTGCCTTAGTGTCTCAAGCACCACTCTAAGATGATCTTCATGTTCTCTTTCATCCTTAGAGTAAATCGGGATGCCTTTTATGAAAACCAATACGAACCTACACAAATGCTCTCGGAAAACCCGGTTCATCAAATCCGCAAAGAATGTTGTCGCATTAGTCAGTCCGAATGGCATAACTAACCATTCGTACAACCCATATTTTGTCCTAAATGCCATCAAAGGTATACTATTCTCTACTACTCTGAGCTAATGGAAACCTGTCGCCAAATCCAACTGTGAGAATACCTTGGCTCCACTCAACTAGTCGAACAAATCGTCAATCCTCTACAAAGGATATCGATTCTTTATCGTCCTTTCATCCAACTTACGATAATCGATTCATCATCTTAACGATCCATCCAGCTTCTTAGCAAACACTGCAGCTGCTCCCTATGGCAAACTATTTGGCCCGATAAATTTCTTGCCTTCTAAACCCACCAACTGCACTTTCAACTCTTTCGTCTCTGAAGGGATCAACCTGCTCGACGCCCTACTCACTGGTTCTGCTTCCGGAACCAAATCTATCTGAAACTCAATGGCTCGTTTTGGTGGCAATCTAAACACATCTGCGAATTCTCTAACCATGAAACTTGACTCAACTCATCTTCCAATTCCATAGTACCCAACAAGGCATACATCTCACCATAAGAACCTTCTATGGTATAAACAATCATGTCGCTATAATCTGGGTGCCTAAGTGATATTTTCCTATCCTGGAAAAATATCCTAACATCATACTCACTTAACCAATCCATACCAAGAATGATTTCAAACCCCAAAAAATCAAACACATGCAATCTACAAACAAAAGTATGACCTAACAGATCAAACTCTAACTACTCACATCTCAACCCTTGAGTTGCATACCCTTCTATTGGATTCACTACCCATAAAGAAGTAACTAAATATGTGAGTTCGAGGTTAAGCTTATCCATCAAACTTCTAGATATAAAAGAATGTTATGCACCAGTATCAAATAGAACGCTAATAGGCATACCACGAATCTGAAGCGTACCTCCCAAAACTGACTTTCTCTTCTCCTGAGTTGTTGTCTTCGAAGTAGCAGGGTCCAATGCATACACTTTGCCCTTTCCATCCTTAGCAGGGTCCTTGCATTGGCTCTTATAGTAGCCAATCTGGTCATAGTTGAAGCACCTGACACTCTACTTTCCAGCCACATCCTTTGCCTTTCTAGCACGACACTTACTAGCAAAGTGCCTCTTCTTGTCGCATTTGAAACAAACAATCTTAGACTTTCCCTTCTTAGCTTCTCCACCCTTCTGAGCACCTTTCTTAGGAAATAACTTCCTCTTCCCTTCTTAGCTTCTCCACCCTTCTGAGCACCTTTCTTAGGAAATAACTTCCTCTTCCCACCTTGTCCGACCTGGACTTCTTTAGACTCTTCTCTGGAGAATCAAGCAACTCCTCATGCCTTAAGGCCATCTCCACTACAAAATCAGAAGGAAATCTAATATGAGGTAATGTAGCCCTAGCTAATCCGGCTTCAACCTCCTGATAAAATTCTCATTCCTCTTCATTACTGTATCCACTGAAGCGTACCCATATCTGGCTAACTACTCGAATCTTTTAGCATACTCCAAAACATACATCTCTCCTTCTCTAATTACCAACCTTTTTGATCAGAGATGACTTTATCATTGCAGACATGAACCTCTCCTGGAACCTCCCATTGAAATCTTTCCAGGTTAAAGTCTCCTCATCCATTGCCACATCCACACTATTCCACCAGAACAAAGCTGCTTCCTGAAGCTATCTAGATACCAACCTCCTCTTCTGCTCATCATTGAGCCCCAAGTCTATAAAGATCCTCTCACAATACAAGAACCAATTTTCCACTTCTATAACATCCTCTGTCCTCAAAAAAGGCTTCCCTCCAAGCTTAGCATAATCTCCGCTCAGCTTAGCATAATGGTTAACTATCGGAACTTCCGGAATCCCTGCTCCTACAGCATTTCCTCCTAATACTCCAACTGCAACTCCCGCCTGAAGTATATTCCTAAAAAACTAATACATTGCTTCTATTATAACTTATGGGACTCCAGCACCCACAATCTCTGCTTGTGTCTGACCTTGACCTCTTCTCACATTATGCCTGGCATTCCCATTAGTGCCTTCCCCTCTGATTTAACCATTCCTCTTCTAACTTTCATATCTATATTCAAATCTCATGAGATACATAAAAATCCCCTAACAAAGATAGAAAACTAGGGATAAAGTGTATACTTATATATAGCAAATACAAGTTGCGTTATGCCATATCCCAACCTTACTCTAATTCTTTAGGCTTATGATTTTAAATACCCACTTTTAGTGAAAAAATTTCATGCACCTATGCTCTGATACTAAGTTGTAACATCCTCTATTTAGAGGTCCAAAGCTAAGCGCTATAGATGCTGCAATTATTTATAATATTAACTTCCCGTGACTAAATACGATTGTGTTAATGGTATCTATAATATCAGAAGCACTTGGATATGAAACAAATCATGGATTTTAAAATAGAATTTTTTTCAATTGCATTTCAAACGAATTCATAACCAAATTACATAATCCCATAATCATTTCCCAAGTAAAGATCAATTATAATTACAATAATATGCCAAGAGCTACATATGACGATGCCCCTTTGGTTGATCAGAGTCAAATAGTCATATCTGACTTGATATACACAGCAGAATCAAAAAAATGAAACCGTGAATCCTAATTAGCTATCCACCAGCCACATGTTCATCTTCGGAAGTTTTATTCCAAAATGACTAAAACCTGAAAGCCTTAACCCTCATCGTACTCAAATCAATTTTGAGCACCCGAGAGTATAAGTGTAAACAAAACTTCGAGTCAGACATAAATCCTAGTGTGGATAATTCTGTTACATTTTGGTTTACTGATATTAAGTGAGACCATGCCACTTAGCGGAATGGATTTTCCCTCACTAATATCCCTTTCAAAACATATATTTAGCAAATCCTTTCCTACAACCAAACTGGTTAATCGGACTGATTATATCAAAATAGCAATATCCTTTGTGCTAATAAATGGACTATTTGTCCATCAAACAGGTAATAAGTGGACTATCTATTCACAATCATAATAACAACGTATGTTATGCTAGCAAATGGACTATCTGTCCACATAACTAGGCTGACTGCCCGCAAACTTGATTAACTATCTGAAACCTAAACTGATTACATGTAAACTGGATTAATTGTCCGAATCAAAATAGACTAATTGTCCAAATCATTTTCCTATGGTTAACTACCCTTCATCGTTTTTCTTTAAAACCTTTTCAAAAGGATTTAACCTTTTAAATCATACTTTTACAAGGAAATATATTCTTAGCATTACTCTAAGCTATTTCATGTTATATATACTTTACTCAAAATAATGTTGATGAATTTTAATGAGGATTGACTATCCTTTCAAAACAAGTTAAAACTCTTTTAAACTTGAAAATACTTGCTTATTAATACTTTCGAAACCTTTGTTAAAACCTTTAAACAATCCTTTCGAAACCCTTGAAGGTAACCCCTTTGAAACCATTGAAGGTGATCCTTTCGAAACCATTAAAAGCCTTTCTTTCGAAAGCTTCAAAACATCAGACATCCCTCTTTAAAATCTTTAAATATTGCCTTTCGAAAACATAGGAAAAACCTTTCCTTTCAATCCCTGGGGAACCACCCCTTTTGAAACCATTTATTAAAGCCTTTCGAAATAGTCGAAACTCAATCCTTTCAGAAGCAATTTGGGTTCAATTTAAAACATGTGGAAACCTTTCAAAATCTTCGAAACCTTTGAAAATCATCCCGGTTGAAACAATTTGGATTATGCCTTCAAGTAGAGCAAAAGGATCAAAGACCTATTAAAATCGAAAACATCTGTTTTGAAACCATTTAAAACTATCTCTTTCGAAACCAATTTGGGTTTTACTTCAATCATAGAAAAAGGGTCTTAAAAACATTTAAGTCTAAAGTATCTGTTTCGAAACTATTTCCTAAGTAAAGAAGTGATGGTGTCGAAACCATCCCTTCAAAAGCATTGGAGAGGGGGCCTAGGTTTTTAGAAAACAAAACAACCCTTTCGAAATCATCTGGATCAAAAGGAAGGAAGCGACAGCTAAAGCCTTTGAATCAGTCGAAAGCAGTCATTTAAAACAAAAGCGCAACCCAATTGAAACCATTCCTTTTAAAACAATCTGACCCAATTGAAAGCTAACCAAGTCGAAATCAAGTAGTCGCATTTTCCTTTAAAAGCAAAATAATGCCTCAACCCCTTCGGAACCCTGGTTTCGACTCTATACCTTCCACCGTACATCCAATTCACTACGTACCAGCTAAATGATACCATGAGCATTGGTTTCGACAGTGTCGGAGACGAAACCTGGTGCCGAAAGTGTCGAAATAGTGAAAAACATGTTTATTTATACTTTTAAACTATTTTTTTGCTCCTAACTTGCCTTGTTTGTCTAAATTGACTGGTTGCCATTGTGCTCTTTCAAAAGTGCTGCCGACTTTCTAGATTTAAAATTTAAAATTAATTTACAAAAAACCCCTTCCCCTCTCTTAATTAAACAAAATATTTAAGTCCCATACCATATATAATTTTATATAACCATCAAAACAGTTAGGAAAATTCTACAAAAATTCCAAAAAATCTCTTTTAATATGTTTTTCAACAGTGAAAAATTTCAGACCCAATTCTTTTATTATTTAAACGTGGATAAGTTATAATCCAAATTAACATTTTCTTTACTAGAAAATTCATATAAATTCCACATAAATTCTAAAAATTCTAAAAATTGAAACACTTTCCAAAATAATATTTAGGATCTTCATAAAAATTCATATGGCATTTGGATGTCATTTAATAGGGTTTCACCTTAAATCAAATCATAAATTCAATATGAACAAGCATAATTCATCAACAAGTATATATATTCATTCCATCATTCTAAAACATGGCAAATCATTGCAAAATATTCGGAATTCATCTTAAAACCGAAAGCACAATAAAAAAAGAGATGTAAACATTATTCACCTTAGCTTTAGAGATTAAAGAGAATGAGATGTGAATGGATTTGATTTGATCTAGCTTCTTCCCTAGCTTTCTTCCTTTTACTCTTGTAAATGGTGGTCGGCCTTGAGTTTTGAAAATTTTCAAATGTAATGAACGTGTTGGTGATACATGACCTAAGCAAATAGATATAGGAATGGCCTTTTTTCTATTTTACCCCTCTTCTATTTCATTTTAACCCTTCTTTAATTCATTGTTTAAATGACGCGACTACACCTTAATTAAATATCAAATCTCAATCCCCTAATCAACATATTATTTTATTTAATTTAGCTAATTAAATATTCTTAATAATGTAACAAAAAATCTAGGATTTTACCACTTTGTAAATATTCGTCGCAAAATCCTTTTACAAAGATATATTTGTCTGTGTGTATGCGTGTGTGTGTGTGTGTACACACACACATATATACACACACCCACAAATCCCTGTTTCTCAATACCTAGGAACATATTCATATTCTTATCTCAACTGTATAAATGTATCCGCCAACATTTGGGAAAACCCCCATTTTTATTCAATTCTAAAACAATTTATACTTTCCATTATAACTCCACAGATCCATTTAATAAACTTCTTTTATATATCTATAAACCAATTTCTAAAATTCTTTTATAAATATCTAAAACTATTTATAAAATTCTTTTACCTTCAAATAGTCTTCCATTTTTGTTTTCCAAAACATATTATAATATTCCTCTTATTTTCCACATCTATTTATAAATACCTTTTCATGAATCTTAAAAACCTTCAAAACATAATTTCTAATCATTTACTTAAAACATCATCATTATCTAATGCTATATAAATAAATGAATATTAATTTTAAAATATTTTAAAAAGATAATAATAATTAATAAATTCCAAACATCCTAAATAAAACAATGGTAATTTATCCTCGACATTTTGTAAATACTAATAACTAATTTCCAAAACTTTATTTATAAACAATTACATTTAATTTCAAATCATACTAATAATTTTAAATAATAAAACTTTCAAAATATTAAAATATTGATAAATTACTTTTAAATATATATTAATATAAATTAATCACTTTTAAAACACAATAATATTTACATAATAAAAATCCATACTTAGTTTCCAACATGACCATTTTCATATTTGTAAACCATGTTTATAAATATCTTCCAAATTTATAGCACTTCCTTTCATAAAATTTCCTTTATTTATGAACCTATTTAGAACTCAATTCCTTTATAAATCTCACTTATTCATAAAATTCCATTCAACATAATTTTTAATCATTTTAAACCTTGCTTCAATAAGTATAAGTTTCTTTATGAATTTCCGTCAATTTTCAAAATGTCGTTTAACAAATCCCAAATTTTACCTCATCTTAAATTTCTAAAATAGAATCAACAATTTTCTAAAATAAAATTCTCATCTTGTAATAATCAACCATTAAATTTATTTCGCTATTTTGTTAAATAAAAATAATTTTTTTAATTTATAACGCCGCTTATAAATCCATATTTTTATTAAGAAAACATGATTTTACAAAATCTTTACTTCATTTATAAAACATCACTTTATACAAAATGATTAATAATATTTATATCAAATATTTTCTATTTTCTTTTAAAATTATATCCTTTTATTATAAAAGACGGACATAATCTAAGATTTAAAAATCTTTATCCATAGTTCAAAATTTTCATTTAAAATATTTTATAAAACTATAAGTTTAGAATTTCTCAAAATCATACCTTTTATTTTAGAAAAATTATTTAAACGTATAAAATTTCCAAAATCACTTTGAAATCCCGTTTTATATCAAATCATTATTTTATAGTATTTAAAATACATAAAAATAAGGCATAGTGTTTACTCATGCGCTAATTAAGTAAAATCGAGTCCATGACATCAATTTTAGCCTCCAACATATCATGTACCAATTTATATGGAAATAAAATCAACCATGTGAGGAATCTTGTTAGATCCCTCCAACTTGTCACCCTCTAACACATATTGTATATAATCAATAATATAAAAATCAACCGCTTTGAGGTGAGATTCGTATATAAAGAGTCATCCGCTCTTACACGGGAATATAATAGGGTCTCATCCGCTCCAATAGACGGGAATATATCCAATCCAACTAATAATAACTAGTAAATTATCCAAACAGTCAATAACTATCAATAATAAATATCTAACATCCAACGGATAATTTTTATTCGCTGTGTAAATTTTTTGATTTATCAAAAAGTGAGTTTAACTCACTTTGATTTCAATTGTCGTCCAAATGTTCTTTTTGAATTAAAATTGAACGAACGTCCAATTTTAATCGAAAATTCCAACTAGCTCTCTGTCCAATCGAATTTCATAGCGTAGCCCTCGTCGAAACGATCGCAACGCGACTTGTCGTGCCTGAAACGGTCCTCATATGAGAAAGTTACGAATTTATAAACATTCAAAATAATTAAAATTTATTTAAATTAATTTAAATAAGCTTAAACTTTAAAATTTATTCTATTCCTCTTCCCCTTTCTCTGCTCATTCCCAGGCTCACGCTCGCGTTTTGTTTTTTCAACTTGATCGCCGCTCATGCCTCACGAACAACGCCGCTGTATATCACCGTTGTCGCCGCCATGTTGCGTGCCACTGCCCTACCGTCACGCCAACCTCCTCCTTCCCAGTGCGTGTACAAACCATGAAACACCAAAAATCTACAGCGGACGCGAGCAACTTTCCATCACCGATGTCCATATGATGATCCAAGACCATAGATCAACTGCCCTTACCGAGCTCTCCAATTTTCATGTTAGAGGTTAAGCCTAATTTTGCTTCAATCTCACCACGCAATGATTGCCGTTGATTTGGTTTAATGTTTAATGGCGGTTGAGAAAACCTAGCTTGAGCTTTATCAAATAAAAGAAAATAAATGGCCTTATATAGAAAATTTTACGATATTATTCATCTGTTAAAATTTCAAACTCCAAACGAAGTGTGCCGCCTAGCGTTCTATATGTTACACCCCTATTTCGAGCACACTGGAACTAGTCTCGAGCCCTAATTTGATCATATGCAGAACATAACTTTTTAGACCCAGTTATTATATTAAATTTTCGATATTAATTTCTACGCGATTCGATCTCACATGCTCAAACGATACGTCTGATCGCCACGAAATTCGACGGCGTACTATAATTCATTATTACGGATCCAATAAAACTGGCTTTTGTCAAAATCTGAGAC
Source organism: Allium cepa (assembly GCA_030765085.1). Classification (NCBI taxonomy): domain Eukaryota; kingdom Viridiplantae; phylum Streptophyta; class Magnoliopsida; order Asparagales; family Amaryllidaceae; genus Allium; species Allium cepa. The sequence continues at coordinate 447,101,791 of CM060935.1, read as the reverse complement.
AGCACCCTAGAAGGCTATTTTTTCGTAGTAATTAAAATGAGTAATTTCAAAAATCCACTTAACACTTCTAAATCAAATTTAAAATTTTACTATCTTCCTTCTTATTCAAATGGAATTTAAATCAACTTTTGAAATCATTTTCATTGATATTAAATTCAAGATTCCATTATTTAAACAATTCCAATATTAATTTTAAAAATTTAATTATAAAACAAATCATTATATTTGAAATTCAAGTTATTTAACTTATAAAAATAACTTTTCAGTATTTAAAATTAATTAAACATTTTAAATTCAATTGATTGAAATTCCGAGTCGTTATGTTCTCCCCATTTAAAAGAATTTCATCCCCGAAATTATTAAGGTAAGAAAATTGTCACAAACCCATTTAATTTTCAAAAATAATTAGTTGAAATGGATTACAAATTCTTCTAAGTCATTTAACTGCTTATAAAAAACCTAGAAAAGTCAACAAATTCATTCATAGTTACTAACTAATACCATTCAAAGTTATAAAACCTAAAGTCCAAATTTTAGTTATCAATTTTTTTAAAAAAAATTCTCAAAAATTTTCTTACGCATTTAATTTACAAAATTTTTTGTCAGCGTCTCCTTTGCACTGCTCGATCATAGAAATTTACAATATATATATATATATAGTAACAAATATACATCTCATCTTTGAGGATGAGGCATCCCGTAGGGAAAAATATAAAAATACGGTATGTAATCCAAGATGTGTACCTTTTATTTAGCATTAGCAAGTATATACAATCAATATAACCGAAAGCTAGCTTCAAATACGAAGCATACGCCATCTGCACCTACTAATCACTCAACAAATAATAAGAATAAGTATATAAAAAGTAATATCACGGTACAACATATACTACACCATAACTATATGCAATATTAGTGAATGTAACAAGAGAACTCATTAAACAATTAACATCCATCCAATTTTATTTACCATCATATCCATTTGCATTTTCAAATGCCAACTTCTAATTTAAGCACTTTCATTTTAATATAAACATGCAGTTGGTTCACTTCTAATTTATTCGTCTTCATTTTACTGACATTCAATTAATTTTCATTTAATCAACTTGCATTCAGTTGATTTACATTGAATTTAAATCAAATTCAATTATTCACATTACTTTTACTTGCACTCATTTATTCTCATTCACTTGAGTCTCATTCAATTATTAACATTCTTATTTACATCTAATTTATTCATATCCAAGTCGTTTATCCATGCCAAATTAATTTTCATCCAATTTATTCACATTCAATTAATCATCATTTGATTTTTTTACAACTAAAATTTATATTGCATTTCACTAATTTAATTTACGTGTTCATTTCATTAATTTACATCCAACTTAAATCAAATCAAATTATTTACTTTAATTTCACTTTCAAAACTTAAGTGCATTTTTAACTTATGTTACCATTCACTCCATTACTCCGCTTAATTCATTCCAAATCCAATTCAACTTCATTTAACCTTTCTTTAAGTTAAGCGTCATTCCCTTTAATTCATTACTCAATTTTATTTAACATTATTAAAGTAAAAATTTTAGTTTCATATCTCACTTCCCATTTTCTTTTCATATCTATACCATTCCCAAATTTTAAGTTCAAAAACTTATTATCTTATGTTTTCTCATAACATCTATATAAAATATTTCAAGATTTTTAAACACTCGGTTTTATTTCAAATCATTTTGGAATCATAGACACACACATACATAACTCCTTTATATATCAAATTACACCTCTAGAATTTAAAACAAATTTGTTTTATCAAAACAAAACTTCAATAGTAGCAATTCCTGACTTAAAAACTCGAAAATAAACGTCGATGATGCTGCAATCATCACCAGAATTATTTTCCAGCGATTAAGGTGAGTTCAATTCTTTCTATTTCTTTTAAATTCCATTTAAAACATTTTAACCTAAAATATTTTCAAAATAATTCTATTATTATTTTTCCAAACCTTTGAAAACAATTTTCAAAACCACTAAGATTTAAATTCTCAAACTTCTTGTTTCAAATCCATTTTTATTAACAAATCATATTTATAAATATACTTAGGCGATTTCGTTCCTTTTCATTTATAAATCACGTTTATAAATCATATATATAAGATATCACTTCCTATGTAATATTATTCCATAAATATGGATTATTTTAAGTATAACACTATTATTTATACTTATAAATTTAGTCTCTTATATAACCTATCTTCAAAATGTTTGTCTTTTTTATATTATAACAATAACAACTAACAACAAACGATAATAATCAAATTTTATCATACATTAACATCCAAACATTCCATTTATAACTAATAATAATTTCTAAAAAATTATTCCTTTATATATAAAATATAATTCAGATAGAAATATTTCATTTATCCACTTTTAAAACAATATTGTGTCGGTTTGTCTTGTTTAAGCATTTAGAAACCCCTATCGTATCGTGGCACCACACATACTGACCAGAATTCAGAAGCCACTCAACAAATAAATTAACAGAATATAAAATATTTCTATAATCACTGACAAATACATGCATATATATATATATATATATATACACACACACTCAAACTCATCATAGGGTCTCGCTTACCCTATCTCAAATGAGTAAATTCCCACCAAATCCTATGTGTTCACTCAACCTAAGCTCTGATGCCACGTTGTAACGACCCACCACCGTACGATTCAAACTGACAATAAACCACACATGTCCAACCCAACCCAAATAATGGGCCTCGAAGCATATAAATGAGAAATAATAGCGACTCCGGATAGGGATGATCATACTCTACTTGAAAGCGACCCACTTATCCCTACTGTATCTCCCATGTTTTAGTTATTGTCAGTTGATGAGGCTTGATGCTATGTTTTAACTTATATATAGCACTTCCCAATTGGAATGCTCTAGGCAATAATGCAATATCATCATTCATCCGTACAAGTTCGTTCCGGGCCTAAACGAAACTCTTGAAGGCTCCGTCTTCAGATTCCACCATCTTTAAGATATCTTTACTTCGAAATGCATTCGTTGTGTAAAGACCTGAAATTTTTGATCCGAAAATTTCAGATACTTAGGAAAAGAGGAAAAGAGATAGAAGAAGAAACAGAAATGAAACATAGAATCTCACATTCGCAGCGGACCAAAATATAATATCCAATAAAATAACATTTATATAAGGAAAACTATATCAGTAAATTTACATTTTTAACACATCCGAGTTACAACATTTCACAATCACTGGACAGTTAAAATAAATTGTCCCAGGTAAATAACAATATATTACAACGGAATACACTCCATACGTTCCTGCCATCCAGCTCACCTCTTGACCTCCAGAACGTCCTTACCTGAAAATTTGTAATACTCGGTCTGAACCGAGTATTACATCAAAGTAACACTCGGTTTAGGCTGGAAACCAGCGTGAGTAAACCTATGCAATTTGAAATACTAAGCTTTAAAACACAATTGAAATCCCTGATAACTCGTACCTTACTACAAGTTCATAACTGGTTAAGGTCAACACTCATTTCACAAATTAATCCCTAAATAACTATACTTAGTTTCAAATGTCCATATTACTCCATTCCAGCCTATTTATCTCACATATTAAATCTTTATAGAATTATTGTAGATTACAAATCAAAGTAGTTTCGGGTATTCACCAATACCCGACCCTGGTCTCTTCGAATCTCATGTCATCTTAACCCAAATTATTCAATTAAATACAATTCAACTTTAAATACAGGGTGTCATTTTTACACAGTAATTCACCATTGATAGATAACCACATTTCACAGTTTAATCCAATCATATCATATCACATAGCATCATAAATCACATATCAAAGGTATCAACTAATCTAAGGCATACAATATCATCCAATCATTCGTAAGCAAGATTAATTTGTCATACCATTTCTAATTAATTTAAAATAAATTAAATTAATTATATCCTTTACTAAAAATCCTGCTTGCTTAACCATTACTTAATTTCAAACCAAATAATTAATCATCCTTTAATTATCCATTTTAATTAATCATCCTTGCTTAATTATTCTTTAATTGCATTAAGTAATTAACCCTTAATTAATTGCACAAATTAATCATCCTTAAACATTTACAGTAATTAACCTTTAATTACTTTCATTAATTAATTAATAATTAATTACATTAATTAATGATCCTTAACTAATTACTTCTATTGATTAATTAACTATAGTTAATTACATTGATCCTTAATTAATTACATTAATTAATTAAACTTTAATTAATCACATCCATTAATCAACCTTGATTAATTTCATTAATTATATTAGTTAGTGATCCTCTAATTACTTCATTAATTAATTATCCTTATAATTAATTAAATAATTAATCTTTAATTAACCACACTCATTAATTAGCCTTAACTAATCATAAGCAGTTATTAACCATCTTGTAATTACTTACCTTAATTAATTAACTCCTTAATTAATTAATCCTTTGATAAATTACACTGATTTATTTATCCTTAATTACTTCCATTTAATTACTTTCATAAAGTAATGATCCTCTAATTACTTCATTAAGTGATTACCTTTAATTAATTACATTTAGTAATTATCCATTAATTACTTCACTAAGTAATTATACTTAATCAGTTATACTAAGTAATTATTTTTAATGAATTAACTAATTAATTAACTTATTTTAATTACATTAATTAATTGATTATCACTTAATCACTAGTTAATGATTCTTTCTTAATTTCATCCATTAACTATCATTAAGTAATTATCCTTTATTTTACTTTTAATTTATTTTACGAATTAATTCCTCTTAAATAATATCAAACTTTACTAATTAAAGATAAATTCTTAGTTTATATTAAATTCTTATTTCCATCATTAAACTTCATTAGAACCCATTTAGAAATCAATTTATATAATTTACTTTCAAAACAAACAATTTAACATTAAATTTTAACATTTAAAATCCTTGAAACTTTCCAAACTTGTTTAGTTTATTTAAATAAATTCCTATTATTAAAACTTAATTGTTTATATTTTAAAACTTATTTACTTAAATATATTTTAAAACTTTGTTAAATATTTATCCTTAAAACCAATTATTTTTATAGCTTCAAACTTGTTTCACTTTGCTCTTAAACTGTTTTTAAACCTCGAGTATTTCCTATAAAAATCTTAAAACCTGCTCATAACAAAACAAACCGAGCAAAAAAAAACCCTCAATACCCAATAAAAACATAAGCTTCCACTACCACTTCTACTTCGAGTCGAACCCCAAATATCCCGAGCTTATACCCGAGTATCACCTCATCTTCCCGATCTTATACCTTACCTAGCATCTACGTGAACATGTGAACGTGCACGTCAACAAGGCCGACTCCGATGCCACATCAGTGTCACCATCCAGTCGACGATCAACTCATCGACTCACTCCAACACCAATTCCAACCAACTTGCATGTATACATACATGCATTCACATTCAGATACATATACAAACAATATTTCCACACAAATTCTATCACAAGCATTTAATTATAATCACAGGTTTAAACTGTTTTTAGATAAAGGTTTGCTAACCTGACATGATAAAATAGAGAACATAGGAGCAGATTCTTGTTTCTAGGCTGATGTTTGATTTTGAACTTCTTTTGTTTTGGTGAATTTGAATCTAGCTGTTGATCTTCATTATGATTTGTATGACCTCAGTTTGTTTGAAGATTTGGAACTGATGTTGCATTTAGCCTTTGATTTCTTTTCTCTGATTTTGGATTTCCAGTTTTAGTTTTCTTTCTTTGATTTTTGTATCAGCTTTAGTTGAAGAAGAGAAGAAGAATTTAGAACTGAGAATGAAAACAGTTTTCTCTGTTATATTTTATAATTTATAAATTTTAATTATCAAAGGAAAAGTTATTGCCATTTGTCCTTAGGTTTGTTACTTAGCTTACACATGTTCACATTTTTTACAAATGTCTTAGAACCACCTTAATATGTTTACACATGTTTAAGATCTCATTTATTTAATTATCTAACTATTTAAGTTTACATATTTATGCATTATGTTTTAAATGTACATTATAATTATATTAAGCTTTTAAATCATATATAAAATACAAATGTGAATTTATGTAAATATCTATTTATAAATTATTTATGTTTTTGAATCAATTAGTGTATTATATGTTTGTAGATTTTATTTTAACTTTTATGTATTTACAAACCAATTGGTCTCATGTTTAAATTTTTAAAAAGAAAGAATATTTAAAACAAAAGAAAATGAAATTTTAATTAAATCTTATTTAAACTAAAACTATTATCTTTTTAGATAAATAAATATTTACTTTAAGTGCTTTGAAAATAATGATAAACCTTTTAAATAGCTTCTGAAAATTATTATATTGAATTTTTAGAACATAACTTCAAATCATAATATATACATACATATATATTACAATTTTGAAAACAAATCCTTTTATTAGATTTAAAACCAAAGACTCCCTACTTATAACATATATACACATATATACATTATAAATAGAATATATTTTTATTTAGTTTTGAAAGAATAAATTTTACCAATTAAATATTATTATCTTTTGAAAACATAAATTTTACTAAATTAAGTATTTATAAAGGAAAATCATTAAACTAATACTGTCAAATTCAACAATTATATTAGGTGATTATCCAATACATATTTATCCAGATATTTATAATTTAGTATTTATTATAATTCAAATTCATCTACATACACATCCAGATATAAATATTATCATCAGTTTTATTTGTTCAATCTATAAATCAGTACCTCCATTAGTTAAAGCATATATTTATTCAATTATCGGATGCCCAAAAATCCAGGTTATCACATTCCTCCTCCTTTTAAATCTTTTCGTTCTCGAAAAAGAATGAAGCCAGAATTTATTCAATAACTTAGAATCGGATAAATTTCTTTGATCATTTTTTAAAAACACCTTAAATATATATATATATATATAATATAACTAAAATGGTTTTTATAAAAATACTTTTATAACTCGATGTTTCAACAGGTTCGTCCTCATTCTCACAGAAATTCGGTCATACGTTGATCAGGCGTAAGACTGAAAATCTATAAGTACTTGGTAAACCCGTTTTCAACACCCAGTGGAAATATTTGGAAAATAATTTTATTGAAAATATAGAAAACATTTTTAAAAATAGAGGGATTATTTTTGGTGAGAATGCTCTGGAAATCATCACCCCCATCCACGGTCGCAGTTAACCCGATGGTTACGTTGCCATCCCGGCAAAATTCATAGATAACTGTAGGCACTCCACGCCCCTCGATTATACCATGAAACCCGCTATAGATCGCAGTTACATCCTGGGTTATGTTGCCATCATAGCAAAAGTCCATTTAACTGTAGGCATCAACGCCCTCAAATTTCGCTGCCAAAAAATGAAACTTCTCTACTCCCGCATAGGTCGCAGACTACATCTGTTAAGTTCCAATGTAGCCTTAGGCTCTCACGGCCTCTTGACTTTCGCTATGTCTTCATAGAACGTAGCCTACTGATGTAAAACCAAATGTAGACTATTGGCTCTCAACAGCATACACGACTTTTGCTATATTACCATATGCCGCAGTCACTGATGTAAAATCAAACGTAGATTGTTGGCTCTCAGTGGCACACACGACTTTCACTATGGTCTGCAGTAGATCGCAGCGACATCGAGCTACACTGTCGTCACAACATAACCCAATGTCTTTGTAGGCATAAGTGCCCTCGAATTTCGCTACCCACTATACATAATCCTTAGGAACTAGTTTGTCCGGATACCTTACAGGATTAACTTTAGAACCCTCCCTTAGGGGTCAAGGCAGTACCACCCTGTGGCACTCCTGAGAAGTTCATTTTAAGGGAGCGCCTTTTTCCCCAGAGCCAATCTCAATTATACTATATTCTTATAGTATATTTAAAATCATACCCTTAATATTTTCATCAAAATCTTCTTTACACAAAATCGATTCCCAAAATCGATAATTCTCAAACTAGGCTTTCCAAATTTCCAAAATTGATTTTTCCTAAAAATTGTAAGCCTTTTTCCAAATACATAGGTTCCAAAACCTGTTTTCCAAAATCATTCTCACAAGATCCTTTATTTATAACTTTTGAAAATCTTTGGATCACTTCATACTTGTATAAGTTCCTTTTTTATACTTCAAATATTTTCAAAAACCCTTTTTTTATTCTAGCTATAGATTCAACAAGGGGAGTTTTATCAATTATATATAACAAAGATATATAACTTATTTATTCCAAATCAAATATTCAAATTTGATTACACTTTTATAAAGTTATTAACCATATTACTTTTCTATAAAATGAGTTCTAATTATAGAAATATCCAACTCCCATTTTATTTCACAAAATATACTTTTCATTTCAAAAACCATTTTATAGTTCTTATCCATAATTTTTAATATCAATTTCATTCAAACCTGTACGATGTACACATATCATCCATATGCTTATCATTCTGATCGCTCACTCGATCACACAATTTATCTTCCGAACTAGTATCGTCCACCCGACTTTCTAGTGCGGACTCAGATCCGGTTTCTTGATCAGAAACCGTCATTCTCCTTGCATAGTCATAACTATGATAGAGAATTTCCAGAACCAATCAACAACCCATATCCAGGTTCGCCATCGAAAATCGAGTGAAAAATCCCAACTTGAATCGATATATTATCTCGAAATTCTGTGCTCTAATCTGGATCAAATCACCATTCGAATAGAATAATATACGTACATCCAACGTATTCATCTTCATTGATTATTAACCAAATCAATCACCTTTTCTGTTCACATTCACATTTGATTTCTGTTTACTTTTTGACATTTGCCTCAATCCTCTTTTGGATTATCACTTCAATTCTTATCTCAAATGTATATTTAATCGTAAAAAGTTTGAACTCTGTCCAGCTTATATTTAGAAAATAGCTTGAAAAAGTTTAAAATAGATAAGTAGATGAAAAATAATTATTAGTTGTAAAATAGCTGTAAAATGCCAAGTAATTGTAAAATAGTTAGAAAATAGTCAAATAGTTATAGAATATTTAGGTAATTGCAAAATAGTTGTAAAGTAGTTATTAGTTAAAAAGTAGCTGAAAAATAGTAATTAGTTTATAAGACAATTGTAAAATAGTTAAATAGTTCAAAAATAATTATACAATAAGTATAAGATAGTTTGGGTTTTAAAAGGAAGATTTTATAGTAACTATCTTGGAAAAATAGGTCTAAGAAAGTTTACATTTAAAACAATTTATTTTAAAAATAGTCCAGAGCCAAACTGTTCAATTCCTGGTCGCATGCCCCTCCTACTCGATCGAAAAAATGGCGCTTACTAGAAAGATCGTTACTAAGTCTGGTGGAACTATCTTTCTGGAAGCTTGGCCAGAATATGAACGTCCAGCCTAGATTACCCTGGAACCTCCCTCCTGGGCATCTGTTAGAGGAATTCCAGAGACTCTTAGGTATAACACGGACGCTGTGCGCGCGGCTATCAACCCAGTAGGCAGATTCATGGAGTATGATCGATATGACTTGTCGGAGTTTGACCGTAGATAGATCTATATCAAAATGCAATTTCTAGAGGATGTCCCCTCCTCTTCATCCTATAGAGTTCATCTTAACAATGTCGACTACCTCATCACAATTTCGAGATGGGATCACAGCCATCCAAGTACCAGACCTGAGAACTATCTTTTGGGGATGGATTATGAAAGAGACATAAAGTGTTTCAATGACCCCCTCGGTATTCCTTCAGAAGAGCTTTCCTTAGATGAACGCTTTGACGCCATGAACTACGAACCCACCTCACCGCCGTACCAATCCCCAGCACAGCTCAACCCGGAAATTGGAGCTCAGGAGCCCGTCCATCCTGCAGCCTCCCCAGCTGCCCCCAACCCTGCGTCTCCTACCCTAGGCTCCAGCACACCTCTCGACCCCAACTGGATACCATCTCCCTCCCGGTTGCCCGTACATCCAAATAGATCTGAACTTACTCCGGCGCAGGTCAGAAGGAGTGCCAGAAACTCCAGATCCTTGCCAGGCCACACAGGTTGTTTTTATAAAACTGTAGTTTTTTCTTCTGCTAACTCTAATCTAAACAGAAAACTTGCACGTTGCATGGGAGTAACCATAACTGATGAACAATACGAGGCCATGCAAACCCTAGAAAAGGAGAGAATCTCCTTATCCCAATGAAAATCGTATCATGGAATGTTCGTGGGCTTGAGGACCCCTCCAAGAGATGCTCTATATATCTGTCTCTGTCCCCTCTTAATTTAGACATCCTTTTAATTCAAGAATCCAAGCTATCTGACCCCTGTCCTTTTCTAATTAAACAATTAGGTGGTCCCAACCTAACAGGCTTTGCCCACTCCAACTCTATAGGTTCTAAAGGGGGCCTAATTACCATGTGGAATGAATCCATTTGGTCCCTCTGTCAAATCATTTCGTATCCCTCCGTCCTTCACGTAGCTTTAAAACAATTGCAATCCGACACAATCTATTTTATTTCGAATCTTTATGGTCCTCTCGTGCCTCAAGATAGGTTAAATCTCTGGAATAGTTGCTCGGAATTCGCATCTTTTTTGCATGGCCCTTGGATTATTGGTGGTGATTTCAACACAACCAGGTTTCTGGAAGAAAGAAGCTCAGGAAACCTATCCGCAGATTCAGATGACTTCAATGCCTTTATCAACTCCTGTTCCCTTATTGAGCCTCCAAACAACAATCGACTCTTTACCTGGACCAACAAACGTCTTTCACCTTCTTTAGCTAAATTAGACCGTTTTCTGTTCAACCCTTCTTGGGAGGACCTCCATCCACTTTCTATTTGTTCGGGTCTTGCCACGATTCTATCTGATCACTGTCCAATTGTTCTTAATACTGGCTCCCTACCTTTACCCAAACGTCCGTTTAGATTCGAAAGGCTTTGGCTGCTGGAACCATCCTTTGATGATTATATCAAAAGGGTCTGGGATTATCCTATCAGATCTACCTCAGCAACGGAGCGTGTAGTTAGCAAACTAAGATCACTGAGAAAACTACTCAAGCCCTGGGCAAAGTCTGTCTGGGGTTCCCTTCGTAGACGTATAACCGACATTCAAAATGACATCCTGGCCCTTAATATTCAGGAGGAAACGGTCCCCCTCAGTAATATAGATAAAGTTAAGCTCTTAGAACTCGAGGTGGAGCTGGAGAGATTACTGAAGCAGGAAGAGATAGGCTGGAAACAAAGATCTAAAGCCAAATGGTTAAAAGAAGGAGATAAGAACTCGTCCTATTTTCATAAATGTGCTAATGGTCGACGTAGATCCCTCTGTATCCCGGAAATTATCCACGAGCGTGTCCCATACACCAACCCGGCAGATATCTCGAACCTTTTCACCAACTACTATCGATCCATTCTTGGCTCGCCCTCCGCTCCCCTCCCATCCATTGATTGGAATCTGTTATATCCCAACCCATCGCCTATCCCTATTGACTCTCCGTTTTCCGAAGACGAGATTTTGGCTGCTCTCAAAGACATGGATGATAACAAATCTCCTGGGCCGGATGGTTTTGGTCCATTCTTTTTCAAACACTTCTGGAGTGTGGTTAAGGAAGATATTCTAGATATGTGTGCAGAGTTTTGTTCCAATCCCCAGTCTATAGCCCGGCTTAACTATGCTAATATTATCCTCCTCCCTAAAGTAGCTGGAGCTAATTCCCTCTCAGCACTCCGTCCTATTAGCCTGCTTAACACCACTTTTAAAATCATCACTAAAGTTCTATCTAACCGTCTTCAACCTTACATGGAAGCGCTGGCCGGAACAGAGCAGTCGGCCTTCATTCAAGGTAGAAATATCCTTGACTTTGTAGCTGCAACACAAGAAGTTATCTCATCGTGCCATTCGAATAACATTCCGGGAGTTCTGCTCAAACTTGACTTCTCCAAGGCGTTCGACTCAGTAAATTGAAACTTCATCTTAAATCTCCTCAAGCACAGAGGCTTTCCTCCCAAGTGGTGTAATTGGATTCAGAGTATCCTCTTTTTGAGCCTCTCAATCATTCAGGTTGGAGGCATATCTGGTGGACATATTAAATCAGCTCGGGGGCTTAGACAGGGAGATCCTCTCTCGCCCCTCCTCTTTGTCTTGGTGGCTGATGTCTTCAATCGTATGATCAACTTGGTAATAGACAACAACAATCTAGCGGTATTCAACCTCCTAACTCCACTCACAGTTCCGGTCCCATCCCTATGATCACTAATATTCAGTATGCAGACGACACCATCCTATTTGTTTCACCATCACCTGATCATATTCACTGCCTCAAGGTCCTTCTCTATTCTTTTGAGCTCATCTCCGGCTTATCTATCAATTTCAGTAAAAGCTCTATTATTATGCTTGGCAATGCTAATCACCTTGGCCCACCTATTGCCACTACCATTAATTGTCGTCTCGACTCATTCCCTTTATCATATCTCGGTATCACTTTGCGTCCCACTAAGTTACACCGGTCAGATTGGAATCCTCTTATAGCCAAACAAGAAACCAGACTTGCTGGTTGGAAGGCCAACTCACTATCATCAGCTGGAAGACTTGTTTTGGTTAAAGCAGTTCTTTCAGCTCTCCCCACCTATTGGCTCTCATTTCACAAACTTCCTATCTGGGTATCTAAAAAAATCGACGCCATTAAACAGACGTTCCTCTGGAATGGTGGAAAAATCAAATGTCTTGTTAGTTGGAAGATCGTCTGCTTGCACGAAACGCATGGGGGTCTCGGTGTTCCCAATCTGATCTCTTTCAATCAAGCACTGTTAGCAAAGTGGTTCTGGCGACTCCTCTCGCCCGAGCAGTTCACCTGGAAGAAATGGATCCTAGCCTCACACTATAATTCAGACCCCTTCCTTGTTCCTTACTTCGCTCCTCTCCGTAAACCGTCTCCCTTTTGGTCTGGTGTCTTAGACTCTTCTGCCAGCTTCAAATCCTTTATCCGGGTGGATATCGGCAACGGCGCTAACTGTCTTCTCTGGTTCGACGCCTGGCATAGTCTTTCTCCTCTTTACAGATCTTTCCCCCTCCTTTTCTCACAATCCAACCTTCCCCTTTTGACCGTGGCTGATGCAGTTTCCCATGGCTTCACGTTTCTTTGCCCATCATCTCTATTTTCCCTTGATATCCTTGAGGAGCTTCTTTCCATTCTGAAATTGCTTCAATCTATCACGCTCGATCCTCTGTCAAATGATTGTCACACCTGTTCTCTTTCGCCCATTCATGGTTTCTCTGTCTCTCGGTTTTACTCATTCCTCAATCATCCTGGTCGCCTATTCAACTTCGCTCGGATCTGGAAATGTCCTATCCCTCCACGTATCAGATTCTTTCAATGGTGCCTCATCCATAGGCACATTAACACTAAAGACCGGCTTATGCGTTTGCATATCACGTCCGATCAGATCTGTGTCCTATGCAAATCAGAAACTGAAACTATTCACCATCTCTTCTTTGAATGCGACATCTCCTTCCAAATCTAGGTTTCGATTTGTGCTCACAATCTTGGTCAAATTCACTTGATAAATGATTTTTTTGAACACTGGCAAAATGGACTTCGGAATTGTCTTCTGGATTCGCTCCTGGCTATCTTCTGTTGGGTTATTTGGAAGGAACGGAATGCCATCATTTTTGACAAACCACCCAGTTCGGCTATCGGTTTATGTAATAGAATCTCTTATATTTTTGCTTATTGGACAGGGACGTCTTCAGCTGCACCATTCAGATTCCGTCTACTCCAGCTCGATCGCCTTCTGATGAGTCGGTTGGTAGTGCCTCTTCAGCAACACACGAAGGCAGTTAGAAGTTGTGTCTCATCTTAGGTTTTGGCGTGAAGTTATGTTTATTGTACTTATGCTGTATTAATATTTTTTGTTACCAATCAGCGAACTGCAACTATTTGCTCTGATCAAGTTTTTTTTGGCCACTGACCAGGCTTGTTGGTCGACCCTTATTTATATTATGATTTTATGCTAGTCGGCTGTGTAGCTTCACGCTACACAACCGTCCCCTCAAAAAAAAAATATCCACTTTTATTTAAATTGAATCAATTCCAATTTAAATAACTTCAATTTCCATTGAAATTGATTTAATCCCAATTCAAGTTGAATTAACCTTAATTTCTTTCCAAATTCAAATCAAATTCCATTTGAATTTTAAACCTATTCAACTTTAATCACAATTCCAAATTATTCAAATAAATTTGGACTAATTTCAAATTGAACCCGCTTTAATTTCTAATTATTTTTAATATTATGTATATCCATACATATAATACATATTTATTTCTTAGTCCACCAAGTCATATTTTAAAATTTAAACCACCTTTGGTTTTAATTTAAAATATTCTTTAAAGCTTTCACACAACTCTTATTTTAAAATAAGATCACATTCGAAATATTCTGAATAATACTACTTATTATTTCTCTTAACATTTTGAAATAATTTCAAATGTTTTAGACTTAGGATTCAAAACTTCTCAATTTGCATCCTCTCTAATTTACAAGTTATTCTCATCAAATGTTTAATTCCTTGAAACATTTTATGGTTTATTGGAAAACAATCATCCTATTATTAAATACAATAACCATTTTATTTTCTAGTTTGAAACCAATTCTAATTCATCTTATTGGTATTCAATTCCCATTTTGACATATAGATATTTATCACTTAATTCTTATTCAATTTCAATGACCAACAACCAATTTTCTTAATAGATAATAATTGAAAAATTATTTGCTTTATATATTAAAATATAAGCTTGTATAAGAATCATTCATTTTTAAAACCATTTTTAAATCTTTATATAAGAAAATGACAAGTACGCACTCATATTTATATATACACTCAACTCATCCTAGGGTAACACTGACCCTATTCTTGATGAGTAAACCCACCAGAGCCAAGGTTCTCGCTTAACCTTTAGCTCTGATACCAAATGTAAACACCTGAAATTTTCGATCTGAAGATTTCAGATAGTTAGGAAAAGAAGAAAAGAGATAGAAGAAGAAACAGAAATGAAACACAGAATCTCACATTCGCAGCGGATCAAAATATAATATCCAATAAAATAACAGTTATACAAGGAAAGCTATATCATTAAATTTACCATTTTATTACATCATAGTTACAAAATTTCACAATCACTGGACAGTTAAAATAACTTGTCTCAAATAAATAGCAATATATTACAGCAGAATACACTCCGTACGTTCCTACCATTCAGCTCGCCTCCTGAGCTTTAGAACATCCTTACCTAAAAATCTGTAATACTCGGTCTGACCCGAGCATTACATCAAAGTAACACCCGAGTCAGGCTGGAAACCAGCGTGAGTAAACCTATGCAATTTGAAATACTAAGCTTTAAAACACAATTGAAATCTCGGGTAACTCGTACCTTACTACGAGTTCATAACTGGTTAAGGTCAACACTTATTTCACAAATCAATCCCCAAGTAACTTTACTTAGTTTCAAAGGTCCATATTATTCCATTCCAGCCTATTTATCTCACATATCAAATCTTTATAGAATTATTGTAGATTACAAATCGAAGTGGTTTCGGGTATTTACTTATACCTGACCCCGGTCTCTTCGAATCTTATGTCATCTTAACCCAAGTTATTCAATTAAATACAATTCAACTTTAAATACAGGGTGTCATCTTCACACGGTAATTCACCATTGATAGAAAACCACATTTCACAGTTTAATCCAATCATATCATATCACATAGCATCATAAATCACATATCAGAGATATAAACTAATCTAAGGCAGACAATATCATCCAATCATTCATAAGCAAGATTAATTTGTCATACCATTTCTAATTAATTTAAAATAAATTAAATTAATTATATCCTTTACTAAAAATCCTGTTTACTTAACCATTACTTAATTTTAAACCAATTAATTAATCGTACTTTAATTATCCATCTTAATTAATCATCCTTGATTAATTATTCTTTAATTACGTTAAGTAATTAACCCTTAATTAATTACACAAATTAATCATCCTTAACCATTTACAGTAATTAATCTTTAATTACTTTCATTAATTAATTAATAATTAATTACATTAATTAATGATCCTTAAATAATTACTTCTATTAATTAATTAACTATAATTAATTACATTGATCCTTAATTAATTACATTAATTAATTAAACTTTAATTAATCACATCTATTAATCAATCTTGATTAATTTCATTAATTACATTAATTAATGATCCTCTAATTACTTCATTAATTAATTATCCTTCTAATTAATTAAATAATTAACCTTTAATTAACCACACTCATTAATTAGCCTAATTAATCATAAACAGTGATTAACCATCTTGTAATTAGTTACCTTAATTAATATATCCTTTGATAAATTACACTGATTTATTTATCCTTAATTAATTCCATTTAATTACTTTCATAAAGTAATGATCCTCTAATTACTTCATTAAGTGATTACCTTTTAATTAATTACATTCGGCAATTATCCATTAATTACCTCACTAAGTAATTATACTTAATCAGTTATATGAAGAAATTATTTTTAATTAATTAACTAATTAATTAACTTAATTTAGTTACATTAATTAATTGATTATCACTTAATCACTAGTTGATGATTCTTTCCTTAATTTTGTTCATTTACTATCATTAAGTAATTATCCTTAATTACAATAAGTAATTTAACTTTAATTTATTTTACTAATTAATTCCTCTTAATTAATCTCAAACTTTACCAATTAAAGATAAATTCTTAGTTTATATTAAATGCTCATTTACATCATTAAACTTCATTAGAACCCATTTAGAAATCAATTTATATAATTTACTTTCAAAACAAACAATTTAACATTAAATTTTAACATTTCAAGTCCTTGAAACTTTCCAAACTTGTTTAATTTATTTAAGTAAATTCTTATTCTTAAAACTTAATTGTTATATCTTTTAAAACTTATATACTTAAATATATTTTAAAACTTTGTTAAATATTTATCCTTGAAACCAATTATTTTTAAAACTTCAAACTTGTTTCACTTTGCTTTTAAACTTGAAATATTTCCAAACTCAAAATTCTTTGTTTTTAAACCCTGAGTATTTCCTGTAAAAATCTTAAAACCTGCTTATAACAAAACAACCCGAGCAAAAAAAAACCTCAATACCCGATCAAAACGCGAGGTTCCACTACCACTTCTACTTCGAGTCGAACCCCAAATATCCCGAGCTTATACCCGAGCATCACCTCATCTTCCCGATCTTATATCTCACCAGGCATATACGTAAACATGTGCATATGCATGTCAACAAGGCCGACTCCGACGCCACGTCAGTGTCACCATGCAGTTGACGATCAACTCATCGACTCACTCCAGCACCAATTCCAACCAACTCGCTTCCAAACCAAAATCGAACCCAAAGACCAAAAGTGGAACTCACCCATCAACCAAAAGTAATGCCACTACCATTTGCTTTGTTTACCCCCATCGCGATCCGGCCCGATGCGTCACCGACGTCGAAAAATGCTCGACATCCTCCTCGACAAAACCTAGAACCAAAACCCTACATCGACGATCTCTGGCCACCTTGGCCATTGATAAATCGCCTCGCCAGTTTTCCTGCATTCGTCGACAACCCAACCAACTCCAATCCTAACCCCGTGTCTCAGATCGTCCTAGATCGTCGGCAATCGCCGATAAACCCAAAATCGAACAACCTAGGATAACTCATCAATTTCCCAACTAAAAATCACGATACTCCCATCATAATTCATCGTTTTGTTTTATGAATCAGATTTTATAACCAAAGATTTAATTTAGCTCGAATAATTTTTAACCCATGTTTTAATATTCACTGTATTTTATAAATTTTTGAGATAAAACATAATATAACTTCCTGAGTCCATTTTTGTAATTAATATTAGATTATTATACACATTTTCTTTTAAGAAATCAATGTCTAAAATCAAATAGATAAGAAGATAAAAAATTTAAAGGCTTATTTCAATCCTGCATAAATAATAGAGACCAAACTTCATATATACACAGTCACTTCATATGTACATACATGCGTTCACATTCGATACATATACAAACAATATTTCCACACAAATTCTACCACAAGCATTTAATTATAATCACAGGTTTAAACTGTTTTTAGATAAAGCTTTACTCACTTGACATGATAAAATAGAGAACAGAGGAGCAGATTCTCGTTTCTAGGCTGATGTTTGATTTTGAACTTCTTTTGTTTTGGTGAATTTGAATCTAGCTGTTGATCTTCATTATGATTTGTATAACCTCAGGTTGTATGAAGATTTGGAACAGATGTTGCATTTAGCCTTTGATTTCTTTTCTCTGATTTTGGATTTCCAGTTTTATTTTTCCTTCTTTGAATTTTGTATCGGTTTTTAGTTGAAGAACAGAAGAAGAATTTAGAATTGAGAATGAAAACAGTTTTCTCCCTTATATTTTATAATTTATAAATTTTAATTATAAAAGGAAAAGTTATTGCCATTTGTCCTTAGGTTTGTTACTTAGCCTACACATGTTCAGATTTTATACAAATGTCTGAAAACCACCTTAATATGTTTACACATGTTTAAGATCTCGTTTATTTAATTATCTAATTATTTATGTTTATATATTTATGCACTATGTTTTAAATGTATATTATAATTATCTTTATATAAATAAGCTTTTAAATCTTATATAAAATACAAATGTGAATATATGTAAATATCTATTTATAAATTATTTATGTTTTTGAATCAATTAATGTATTATATGTTTGTAGATTTTATTTTAACTTTTATGTATTTACAAACCAATTGGTCTTATGTTTAAATTTTTAAAAAGAAAGAATATTTAAACAAAAGAAAATGAAATTTTAATTAAATCTTATTTAAACTAAAACTATTATCTTTTTAGATAAATAAATATTTACTTCAAGTGCTTTGAAAATATTGATAAACCTTTTAAATAGGTTTTGAAAATTATTATATTGAATTTTTAGAACATAACTTCAAATCATAATATATACATACATTTATATTACAATTTTGAAAACAAATCCTTTTATTAGATTTAAAACCAAAGACTCCCTATTTATAACATATATATACATATATATATATATATATATATATATATACACACATTATAAATGGAACATATTTTTATTTAGTTTTGAAAGAATAAATTTTACCAATTAAATATTATTTTCTTTTGAAAAGATAAATTTTACCAAATTAAGTATTTATAAAGGAAAATCATTAAACTAATATTGTCAAATTCAACAATTATATCAGGAGATTATCCAATACATGATATTTATAATTTAGTACTTATTATAGTTCAAATTCATCTACATACACATCCAGATATAAATATTATCATCAGATTTATTTGTTCAATCTATAAATCAGTATTTTCCATTAGTTAAATCAAATAATCATCCAATTCTTAGATGCCCGAAAATTCGGGTTATCACAAGTTGAATCGAAGTGGCATTCGGATAACAGATCTGATCCTAGTCTCTTCGACAAAACTTTCAGTAATTCCCTGTAAACTCAAACTCGGTTATTTAGGAAATAACCAGTCAAAGATAAGACCAGAGATCACCTCCTAGTCGTTAGTGAATGGATTTCCTTATCATTGTCCTAGGATAACGAAACGAGATTTATACGCACAGTACAACATCATCAGAGATGACTATGCTATATAATTCACATGTTTCTCCTAGATATTTTCAAAGTTACATTTTTGGGTTCAATTCCGATAGTCAGTTATTTAACTATTGAATAGCAAATATTCAATCAGGGACTTAACTCCATAGGGAAAAACAAACATTGGTTAATCACCGAGCAACACTAGGCCTTTATTAATTAACCTTTAATCAATCAAATTCACTTTTTAAATATTCGCCGCAAAATCCTTTTACAAAGACACACACACACACACATCCATAAATCCCTGTTTCTCAATACTTGGGAACATATTCATATGCTTATCTCGACGGTGTAAGTATATTCTCCAACATTTGAGAAAGTC
The DNA here is from genome assembly GCA_030765085.1 of Allium cepa. Classification (NCBI taxonomy): domain Eukaryota; kingdom Viridiplantae; phylum Streptophyta; class Magnoliopsida; order Asparagales; family Amaryllidaceae; genus Allium; species Allium cepa. The sequence continues at coordinate 447,081,595 of CM060935.1, read as the reverse complement.
CCATTTTTATCCAATTCTAAAATCAATTACAATTTCCGTTATAAATCCACAAAACCGTTTTATAAACTCCTTTAATAAATCTATAAGCCTATTTCTAAAATTCTTTTATAAATATTTAAAACTATTTATACCATTCTTTTTTCCTTCAACCGATCTTCCATTTTTGTTTTCCCTAACATATTATAAGATTCCTCTTATATTCCACATCTATTTATAAAACCCTATTTGTGAATCTCAAAAACCTTAAAAACATAATTTCTAATCATTTACTTAAAACATTATCATTATATAATAGTACATTATAAATAAATAAATATTAACTTTAAAAAATTTAAAATAATAATAATAATTAATAAATTCCAAACATCTTAAATAAAGCAATAATAATAATTTATCCTCAACATTTTATAAATACTAGTAATTAACTTCCAAAACTTTCTTTATAAATAATTATATTTAATTTCAAACCAAACTAATAATTTTAGCCAATTAACCTTTTAAAATATTGATAAACCACTTTTAAAACAATATTTATATAAATTAACCACTTTTAAACATAATTATACTTACATGATAAAAATCCATACTTAATTTCCAACATGACCATTTCCATATTTATAAACCATGTTTGTAAATATCTTCCAATTTTATAACGCTTATTTTCCTAAAAATTCCTTTATTTATGAACCCATTTATAACTTACGCTACTAGAAAAATGCTGAAATACTGAAGCAACTAGCAACGGCCATTTTCTGACGGCTTTCGATGGGCCGTCGACGGCTGTCACAAATTATAGGTCTCAACCGAGACCTTCTTCCTTATTTTTGCGTACGAAAAAAAGGGTTAAACACCTAAAACCCAATTTCTTGCTTTCAATCTCCAAATTAAAGTTTTCGAATCATCCAAGGCTTCTTAATCACTCTCTATTGCTTCCAATCTCAAGTATAACCTCTTATTTTCACGAAAAATCAATTTTTTACCCTAAATCTAGATTTGCATAAGTTGATAAATTAGGGCTATTTCGTAATTCTAATTGTTTCTAATAGCCTGATAATGGGTTATAGAGTCATGTGGTATACCTTTTTCATTTGTTGGTGTGAAATTGTAAAGAGTAGGTATAATTTGTGAATTTGTGCATATGTGAAAACATTATATGTGTGTTATTTCTAGCATTGTCTTATGTTGGTTGGAATTTTCTCCCTCTATACTCAAACTAAAAGCCATAAAACTTAAAAACAAGTTACTTATCGAAAAACAGAGATACGTTCTACTTTAATCGGAGTTAGAATCATCCATGTCCATTGCTTCTAAACATCTTGACTTGTATACAAATGAATGCACGAGTGTCAAAAATAAATTGACTGCATTGGAAAATGACAACAATATTGAAGCAACCTTATACGAGAAAATACGCGGAATAATGTGGTAAATTAATGATTCTTTGAAATATATAAAATTAGTAAATTTTCAACCGTTTACAAACAATAATATATTATAAATAAATAAGAAGACAAATTATAAAACTTCCAACTTTTGTATAAACTACTTTATTATTACGTCATTTAGAGAGTTTTGGGCCCCGTCAGACAAGTGTTATACGTGATCGTTATATAAATATTCATTTTTGTCATAAAATGGACATTTACATTCATCTGGTACAATACTTGTTGGATTTGTCCCTGTATTGGACAAGTTTTAAACACCGTAAACAATTACATTTTGTACATTATTTCATTTTAAATGGTTCATAAAATTTCACCGTCACTTTTCTTTTTTATTTCTTGTGTACACGCATTTGTGTACAATGCAGGAAACAAATGGGAAGTGCTACCAAATTTTTTTGAATCGTTTAGTACGAAATGTAAGTGTTTACTGTGTTTGTAATGGGAAGTAGGATGACTGACCAGCGAAAAATGAAACCATAAACCAACATTTCAATATTGTATTGTTAAGTGGGGTAAAATTGACGCGTATAAGATTACGTATCAATACATTGAAAATATAATATGTTAATTCGTAAAATAGCCAATATTTATTTTTGAATTTGTGACATATTTTTTAAATAGGAAAAATGATTGGTTATTTTGTTGATCGGAGGAGATGGATGTATCAAAGAAGGGGATTGAGAGGCTCAATAAAGAAAGATTTTTATAATGGTATAAACGTATTTGTTAAATTCGCTTTAAGTAATAACAGAAATGATGTAGAAATTCATTATCCGTGTAGTAGGTGTAAACATTTAAAGTATTTGTTATCAGATATTATGAAAGTTCATTTATGCAAAAACATTTTCGTACCAGAGTATTATATTTAGGATCATCATGGAGAAGTTGTAGCACATACTCCTACAGAGTCTGAATTAGAGATTGCTAGTAATGAAATTGTTATGATGAACCACATAGAAGATATGGTTGAAGATGCAATACGATCAACGTTCCCTATACTTGAAGTTGGCGACGACGACGTAAATGTTAAAGAACTAAATAATGAAGCAAATTTTTTTTACGATTTATTAGATGCTGCTAAGAAACCTCTTTGAGATGGTTGTAAAAGCGGCACTCAGCTATCGGTAACCGCAAAATAACTACGAAGAATTCAAAATACAACATTATGGAAGCCGTATTTATAGCTGTTGTACAAGCTGCAGAACGGCATATGCCGCCCGATAATTTAATGTGTGAAAATCACTATGAAGTTAAAAAACTTATGTCAGCTTTTGGTTTACCTTATCAAAAAATAGATACATGTTTACATGGCTGCATGTTGTTTTAAAAAGAGGACATCACTCTTAGGAAGTGTAGAATATGTAACGAGGAAAGGTGCAAACCAAGAAAAAAGATGGGAAAGGAAGTTTCATACAAACGTATGCATTATTTTCCCATCACGCCTAGGTTTCAAAGATTATACTCATCTTCTGTAACTGTACCTCATATGAGATGGCATAGTGTGAGAACAGAGGAAGAAGGTACATTGACACATCCAGTTGATAGAGAAGCATTGAAGCATTTTGACAAAACTTATCTTAATTTTGCAGCGGAGAGTTGTAATGTTAGATGTGGATTATGTACAGATGGATTTTCACCATTTTGTCAATTTGGTGCTAAATATTCATCTTGGCCTATTATCATCAAACCTCATAATTTACTTCTGTGGATGTGTATGAAAAGACAATATACGTTTCTTACCGTTGTTGTTCCTGGCCCCGGCGATCCGACATAAAGAATCGATGTTTATTTACAACCGCTAATTGAGGAGTTAAAAACAATGTGGAACGAAGGAGTAGAAACATATGCTGTTTCAAAGAAAACAAAATTCGTATGTTTTCTTCTATGTTGTGGACTATAAGTGATTTTTCTACCTATTTAATGCTTTCAGGATGGAGTATATTCGGTCGTCTAGCTTGTCTTTATTGCATGGAAGAAACACCGGCATTTTCTTTACTGAATGGTAAGAAAATTTCATGGTTTTGACTGTCATCGGTGTTTTCTCCATGTCAATCATCCCTTCAGAGGGGATAGAAAAAACTTTTTAGCTGATAGAGTAGAAACTAGACAACCACCAACGATATGGTCAAGCGAAGACATATATGATCTTATAATGGACTATCCAAAGATACATGAAACTGGAGTGTAAACAAAAATTGTAGGAAAATCAACTATTCATAACTATGCAAACTAAGTATTTTTTTTCGGAGTTGCCTTATTGGAAAGATGATCTGCTTCATCATAGTATTGATGTGATGCACAACGAGAAAAATGTATTTGATAATGTTTTTAACACAATTTTGAATGTCAAGGGGAAGACTAAGGACGATTTGAAATCAAGACGCGATATACAAGCATTACGCAAACATTCTGAGCTTCATATGAAACCAAACGACAACAAAAAAACCCAAAACGTTTTATGAGTTAGATAACAATCAGTTTAAAGTTGTGGTAGAATGGGTGAAAGGATTAAGATTTCCTAATGGGATTTCATCAAATCTTCATTGATATGTTGAATTTAAAAACGATGAGGGTTGATATAAATATTATGTTGAATTCTGATGTATTATGCAACTTATGTAATTGATGTGATTTATTTTACAAGTTATGTAATTTATGTCATTTATGAAACCGAATCCGCTTATCATCATTTATGTCATTGCCGTTTTTGTCATTTATTTAGCAATTTATGTTGAAAATGCAATGTATTATGCTTATTGTCGGAATATGAAAGCCAATCTGAATCAGGTATATTTGGCACTTCATGTACTTTATGTAATTTATGTCATTATTATACAATGTATTTCATTATTATGCTATTATTCTATTATAAAATGATGTGTTTGTGATAGGTATCATGTCGTCCATAAAGAGGAGCTCTTCCATTCATCAGGAGGTGATGGCAGCGATCCATCGCAGCCGCCATATCGTCTCGCTGTGTATCTGGTACCTAGAGCGAATGGGTGACTATTAAAAAAATTTCAACATCTTAAATATTTTGTGTACTATATAATAAACTGTATCATATTTAACACAAGGGGTTTGACCTACAGCCGTCGGCTGTAGTTCCATCAGTTTCGAGAGATTCGTTCATGAGTAGGATGATGGCTTGTTGGCCCAAGTGGGATAATATCCCTTCCCACATTATGGAGTGTATATGGCAAGATTTCATTATAACTATAATATTTTGTTTTCCATTCTTAATTTTTTTTCCGCTTATTTTTTGTTCACCTTTTATTATTTAATTATTTGTCGCTTATTTATCATGAAATGGAGGCAGCAATCGACAATCAATCAGATGACCTGCAGTTGGTACGACACTACTAGATGCTGAAGGTGAGGAAGAATTACCGAGATTCTATATCGGCTATAAAACATAATGGGGAGAAGCCGAACTGGGTGGAAGCGAGTGTGTGGGAAGGGTGGCTAGAGCATTGAGATAGTGATTATTAATTATTTGATCGATATTTAAATATCAAAAAATATTTCGTATGTAAATAATGTATTGTTTATTTAAATGTACATGCAGAGTCGCAAAGAAACTCTGCAAATAGGAACAAAAATCTTGTCACTCGTCAAGGAGGGTCCAAGTCGTTCCAACAATATCACCAGGAGTTGGTAAATTTATTAAATGTCAATTGTAAATAGTTATGGTGTTGTATAATTTTGAATATATAATAATAGTATTTAAGAATCAATTTCAAGAAGCTGAGGAGTTGGTTCATGCAGATAAGTTTTATGGAACAATGGTAGAAACTCCTGGAGGAAACTGGTCGAGAGCAGTTGACTAAGGACGAGGAGGATGTCATTTTTAAGTCGGTCGTGGATCCACCTTCACGGAACAGGCGTTACAGTTTCAACAATCAAATGGCAATGAATAATATATTAAAATATAAAAATTTAATAATCTTTCAGTTCTAAAGAACTTCACATCGCATTAGTTTCAATAATAAGTTTATAGATATTAAAATTGACATATTATGTTATAGCTTCGATAGTAAGATTATAGTAATTGAACTTTTACTAAATTAAATAAGTATTGCAAGGTAGACAAAGGAGAGCCAGCCAAACTAGAGCTTAGATCGATCTAGCAGAGATCAAAGTGTTAAGAGCTAGGTGGCGCAGTTGGAGGAGAAAAACCATTGGCGGGCCATTAAGATGACACAACTGTTGGACCAGCATATTGCCGAGTACATGCAACATTATGGTGGCCGCTTTCCATCGTCAGCTGGTTCTGGAGGTGATTGACAGGAGTGATAGGTATGTTTTTTGTTTTGCATAATCGTTTAGTAATTTTTAATGACACGTTGATTTAGTGGAGTTGGATACTTTGAAATGTTGTGTATATTATTAGATGGTACATCTAGTGATGGTAATTTTGACATTTGTGAGCTGATGGTGGGGAGCTGGTGTTCCAAGGTGTATATTTTATACAATGACATGTATGTATATCATGTTAACGGAATGTTGGTTTGATTTTATGTGAGTTATGCTTGGTTTATTTCTTTATGTGATTTGATTATATTTGTATGATTTGATATTATATTGAATATCTGAATTGGATATGTGCATATATGTAAATATATTATATTTCTAGATTGTGTATAGTAGGCTAGAAGGCAGCATAAAAATGTGAAAATAGCTTCGTCTTTTCCGATAGCTTCCGACGGTTGGCGATGGTCGTCGGGTCGAAAAATTTCGACGGCTTCTGGCGGCTGGCGACGGTCATCAGGTAGAAAATTTCCAATAGCTTCCAGCAGTTTTTTATTCCCTCTTGAACGTCCACATGTCTTCGACGACCGTTTAGAACCATCGTGCCCACTATTGGTTATACAATTTGTTATACAATAATAATTTCCTTTCGCTTATAAATCCATATTTTTATTAACAAAATACGATTTCACAAAATCTTTACTTCATTTGTAAAACATCACTTTATACAAAATTATTAATAATATTTATATCAAATATTTTCTATTTTCTTTTAAAACTCTATTCTTTTATTATAAAAGACGAACTCAATTTAAGATTTCAAATCTTTATCTACAATTCAAAACTTCCATTTAATTTTTTTTATAGAACTATAAATTTATAATTTCTAAAAATCGTACCTTTTATTTTAGAAAATTTATTTAAACATATAAAATTTAAAAATCACTTTTAAATCCCATTATATATCAAATCATTGTTTTATGGTAGTTAAATACACAAAAATAAGGCCCAATGTTACTCAAGCACTAATTAAGTAAAATTGGATCCATGACATCAATTTTACCCTCCAACATATCATATACCAATTTATATGAAAATAAAATCAACAGCATGAGGAATTCTGTTGGATCCCTTCAACCCATCTCCATGCATCACATAAAGTATAAAATCAATAATATAAAAATCAACCGCTTTGAGGTAGGATTCGTGTATAAATGGTCATCCGCTCTTATACGGGAACGTAAAAGGTCTCATCCGCTCCAATAGGCGGAAATATGTCCAATTTAATTAATAATAACTAGTAAATGATCCAAATAGTCAATAACTATCAAAAATAAATATCCTACATCTAATAGCTAATTTTTATAGACTATATAAATTTTCCGATTTACCAAAAAGATGAGATTAACTCACTTTGATTTTAATTATCGTCCAAACATACCATTTTGAATTAAAATTGAACGAACATCCAATTTTAATCCAAAATTTAACCAAGCTTAGAATTCGTCCAATCCAATTCCATAGCGTAGCCTTCGTCGATACGATCGCAAGCGACTTATCAAGCCCAAAAAGGACCTCATATGAGAAAGTTAAGAATTTGTAAACATTCGAGATACTTAAAATTAATTTAACTTAGTTTAAATAAACTTAAAATTTAAACTTTACCATATTCCTCTTTCCCTCTCTTTACTCCTTCCCTGGCTCATGCTCGCGTTTCTTTTTTGTTTACTCGATCGCAGCTCGTGCCTCATGAACAACGCCATTCGACATCGCCGTTGCCACCGCCATGTCGATCGCCACCGCCCTACTATCGCACCAGCCTTCACATCCCTGCAAGCGTATGCATGTATGAACCAGGAAACCCTAAAAATCTGCAGCGAATGCGAGCGATTTAGTGTTGTTGTCCATACGACTATCCAAGGCCATGGATCGACTCCCCTCACCTTGCTCTCCAACTTTTGTGTTGGACGTTAAGCCTAATTTTGCTTCGATCTCACCCTGCAATGATGGCCTTGATTTGGTTTAATGTTTAGTGGCGGCTGAGAAAACCTGGCAAATGAAATAAAATAGATGGCCTTTTATAGAAAATTTTACGATACTATTTATCCGTGAAAATTCGAACTCTAAACAATGCATGTCGTCTGGCGTTCTATATGTTATACCTCTATTTTGAACACAATGGAACTAGTCTCGAGCCCTACTTCGATCATATGCAAAAGATAGCTTTATAGACCAGTAATTATATTAAATTTTCGATATTAGTTTCTACGCGTTTTGATCTCGCATGCTCAAACGGTACATCTAATCACCATGAAATTAACGGTGTACTATAATTAATTATTACGGACCTAATGAAACTGGCTTCGTTGTAATCCAAGACAATGCCTCAAAATGCTATTTTTACATAATAATTAAAAGAAATAACTTCAAAAATTAGTTTAACATTTTTAAATCAAATTTAAAATTTTACTTTCTTCCTTCTTATTCAAATAGAATTTAAATCAACTTTTGAAATCATTTTCATTCATATTAAATTCAAAATTCCATTATTTAAAGAATTCCAATACTAATTTTAAAAATTTAATTGTTAAACAAATCGCTATATTTGAAATTTAAGTTATTTAACTTATAAAAATAACTTTTCAATATTTAAAATCAATTAAATATTTCAAACCCAATTAACTAAAATTTTGGGTGTTACAATATGTTATAATTATACGTTAACGTTATAATTATACATTAATTATGTTAATATATATATATATATATATATATATATATATATGCGCATAGCAATTTCTGAGCATGCGGAATTTACACCCTAAATAAACGTTTAAATGTCAACTCTTTCAACAATTATACAAGTCTAATATTATCAACAATGTCAAAATTCCAATATTCATATCCAAAAATACCAATCAATAGACTTATATACCATTAAAATTAAACTCAACTTATTACATCAAAATAATGGAATCTATTGATAATGAAAACTTACAAATTAATTTTCATGCTTGATTCAACTCCAATTTTATGTAAAAATAAACAAGAATAAGAAGTGGAATAGATGGTAAAATTATCACAACGGCAAATCTACATGATTCCCATTATTTTCACATAGATAGTTGAGTTTTAACCAAGAATTGACATTTCACATTGAAGAAGTTTTTGATGGTTTATAATATGATGTTTCCGCAAACCAAAACTCCCTAAGGCGTATTCAAACCCAACTATACTAATCAACTGCTGAAATAGAAAAGCTAAGATTTCCACTCACAATTTATCCATAACTTTGCCTCCTTTGGATATGGCACGCCATTAACAATCTCTACCAGAGCTCTTCTTCTTGATACGTATAGCCAGGGATTTGTATATATATGTTAGATTCAGAAAATTAGAGAAGAATAGGTTGGGAAAATAAATAGAAAACAAAATAGATATATAAGATTTCTTGTTTGAAACCTTAATGGAGTTTTTAGAATCTACAAAGAGACGAACCGACAGAGCTTCCAAGAGTTCCAAATACTTTGTAAACAAAAGGCTAGGCTTCTATTTATAGTGGTTGAAATGCACAAGAACCAACGAATTTAAGTCGATTTAATATTATATAATCTAGTATATTCATTGTGCAAAAACCCTAACCACCACCTTTCACAACCGGTCGACCGCCACCTCCCACCTGTTGACCGCTAGCGGCAGACCGACCTAGGTACGTGCTATTTTGGACGATTTCTTTTGCCATTTATATATACTTATTTTATTCCTTAATTACTTTTTAATGTTGACGTTAATTTTAACGATTAATTAACCCCTAAGTCTAATTACTGTTAACTTTGAATCTCAAATTTTAAAATTAATTATTAACTTGAATTTGAATTCTATTTAAATTATTTTAAATCGAAAAACTTGAAACGTCCATAACTTCTTCGTTTGAGCTCTATTTTCAGCATATAATATATGGAAATTAATTATAATTTCGCCACAAACGCAGTGGAATAACTTTCATGGTCAAATTCTAAGTTTTATAATTTTTCCATTTGTAATCCTATATTATTTGTTTTGATTTTTCAAGTTTATTTATTCATGGTTGATTTTACAAGGTGTTACGTTCTTCCCCCTTAAAAAGGATTTCATCCTCAAAGTCTTTCCAAGGGGCGAATAGCGTAACACACATCAAACATCCATGTTACACACCCAAGTTATCAACACGACCATTTACTCAACCAAAAGTGCAATGTGATTATGCATTTTAGACGTACTATAAATGAGCTATATCCAAGCGTGGGTGTGTGGCTGTGACATATAAGTATGTATACAAAACACCCTAAGCATGCATAAAATTTCTACATGAGTGTAAAGTTAAGGTGAAAAGTGTAGCAACCATCTCCTACCATCCAATCTAGCAACTACGATGCAACCAAAAATCTAATTTTGAACTAGTGAAAAGCTCTGGATGATAGATCTTCATCTTCTCTTCAGTTTCTCATGTTCTTTCTAACTTATTGTAGAGCTTCCTAGTTTCGTGCTCCATAATGCATGTGGTAGCACGTAATGTTATTGGGTCCATCTCTATATCCCCCAATTGATCAGGCTCTACTACAATATTTGTGTCATGAAGGCATTCCTTAAATATGAAATGTAAGAAATGTTATGGACTCTGACTAATCTATCGGATAGCTCCACATAGTATACTAGTCTTCATATTCTTTCCAAAACTCGAAAAGGCCCAACGAATCTTGTTGCTAATTTTCTTGATTTTCCGAATCCCGTGACTTTCCTAAGAGGAGAGAATTTGATAAACACCATGTCTCCAACCTTGAACTCCAATTTTTCCTTCTCTTATCCGCATAGGATTTCTGGCGTTCTTTGCTGCCTTCATTCATTGCCTAATTAACTCTACATTCGTTGAAGTTTCATGAACCAAATCTCATCTGAGTAGAATTTTATCATTGGTTTCCCACCAATAATTTGACAATTTAAATGGCCTCTTATAAAATGCTTCAAAGGGTGCCATACCAATCATTGATCGGTAATTATTGTTATAAGTGAATCCATTAAAGGTAGGTGTTGCTCCTAATGTCCTCTGAAGTCCATGATGTAAGCTCTCAACAAGTCCTCCAAGGTCGAATTTACTCTTTCTGTTGTCCATCTATGTGTGGGTGGTAAGCAGTGCTAAGATTCAACAATGTTCCTAAAGATATCTACAAACTCCTTCAAAAATCGCTAGTAAATAGTGGGTCCCTATCATTAACAATGCTAACCGAAATTCCATAAAGAAAATCCACTACCTTATATAAATCTATGGTGGAGATGCTTCAATACTATTGCTCCTAATGAGAATAAAATGGATGCTTTTTGTGAGCCTATCCACTATGGCCCAAATTGCTTCATTACCCTTTGACTCTTAGGTAACTCATCTACAATGTCCATCGATATATGATTCCATGTCCAAGTTAGGATTTCTAATAGAAATAACAATCATATGGGCTTCCCTTACTCAGTTGTAATCCTTTGACATGTCAAATACCTAAAAACAAATTCAGATATTCTCTCCTTCATCCCTGGGCAATAGAAATTCTTTTTCATATCCCTATACATCTTATCTCCTCCGGGTTGAATAGTTATCCTTGAAAGGTGGCACTCCTTAAGCACTTTGTCCAACATGGTATCAACCTTTAGAACACTAAGGCATTCATCTCTCCTCAAACATTTGTTTTCATCAATTGTATATCTACTGACGTAAGGAAATTGTCCCCTCTACTTTGCTTACCCCAGATATCAACTATCTCATTATCTTTCTTTTGTTCAAGCTTAAAACGTTCCATTAGCATTGATCTATCCTCTATTACTGCCAAATAGTTTGGAGTAGGTGGTTCTATTAGTCGTTGGAAGTTGAAATTCAAGAGGAATTTCAACTACCTCCACTTATATATAGCACCCAAGGTTGCATGCCTCCGGCTAAGGCCGTCAGTGATGACATTTCCTTTTTGGGAGTATAATATATCCCAAAGTCATAGGATTCTATAAACTTCATCCACCTCTGCTGTCAAGATTTAAGTCCTTTTAGGAAAATAGATATTTGAGTGTTTTTATGGTCAGTAAACAACTCAAACCTTTTCCCCAAAAGATAGCATCTCGACATCTTGAAGGCAAAAACAATGGCTGCCAACTCCAAGTCATGCATTGGGTATACCTTCTCATGGTCCTTCAGTTTCCTGCTAGTATAAGCTATCACTCTTCCTTCTTGCATAAGAACTGCTTCAAATCAGATGCCACTTGTATCTGTACAAACCATAAAAGGCTTCATTCCAGCGGGGATGACGAGCAATGGTGCACTTGTTAAAAGTTCCTTTGGCTTCTTAAATGCTTTTGTGCATTTCTCATCCCAAGAGAAGACTAAATTCTTTTTGATCGGGCAAGTTAAAGGTATCGCTATCTTTGCAAAATCCTTTATGAACTGTCTATAATAACTTGCTAACCCTTGAATTTTTCTAACCTCCATGTCATTCTGTGGAACCTTCCAATTTTGAATGACTTCCACTTTTGCAAGGTCCACTACTAAACCATGTTCCATATACCTAAGAAATTTCATTTCCTTCTTCCAAAAATGGCACTTTGAGAATTTGGCTTTAAGTTGGTGTCTTCTTAAAGTTCCTAATATCTCCCTTAAGTGATTTTCATTTTTCATGCTCCCTTTCACTTTTGGAAAATAATAAGATGTCATCTACAAAAACTACAATAAATGTTTAGCTGTCCCCTAAATATACTACTCATTAAATCTACAAAGTGTGCAAGGGCATTTATCAATCCAAAAGGCATCACCTCCCACTCATAGAGCCCATCTTGTGTGAAAAATGCGGTCTTTGGTTTACTATCCTTTGCAATCCTTAGTTCATGAAATTCTGTTGCCATGTCTACTTGGGAGAAGACTTAGCTCCCACAAGTTGATCAAACAAATCATCTATCCTAGGTAAGGGATGCATATTCTTCTTCATCAACTTTTGAGTTCCCTATAGTCAGCACACATCCTTAATGAGCCATCTAGCCTAGGGGCAAAGACAACGGGGGATCCCCATTCTAAGGTACTCCGTTGGATGAATCCCTTTTGTAATAGTTCTGAGATCCGCTTGTCTAATTCTCGTCTTTCCTTGAGGGTTATGTGTCTTAATGGCAGAGCGACTGGTCTTGCGTCCTTATCTTGATCAATCCTAAATTGAATCTCCCTTCATGGTGGGAGACCTAAAACTGCTTCAAAAACATTAAAGAATTCTTGAACTATAGGTATGAAAGAACGTTTGTTTTGTGATGGGGCCATCGAGTACAAATAGCTTAACTGGACTAAACTCTGAGTGTGCATCGAAAATTTAAATCTCTTCCTTTACAACTCTAACCATTCTACCCTCTTTTCGCTGTCTAAGATTGCTTCCTAGTGCGACAACCAATCCATATCCAAAATAAGCCATATCCCTCGAAATTTAGAACGTATGCATCACATATGTCTAACACTAGGTCTTTGCAAAATGAGAAAAGATGTTTCATCCCACCAATAAGATTTGAAACTACTATTGAGTTGATGACAGTTTGGGTTTGAAGATTTAAAGAGTTAATCAATTTCTAGCAATGAATGAATGTGAATTTCTAGAGTCAAATAGAGTACATATTTTATTTCTAAAAATAAGAGTTATACCTTCCATAGTTTCCTTTCCTTGGTCTTTAGAGGTGGTCTACTCAAAATAGGGGCAGCCTCAATGGCTAGGCATGCTCACTCTGTCCTTCCTTCACCATCTTCAGACGCTAATTTTTGTAATGCCTTGGCAATGGTAACACTTTCCCTTAAAAGCTTCCTTTAACAGATTCACCCTACAATATGTCCTTTCTTTTGATATCTGTTACACACCTTACTTTTTTTCTTAAACTCCCATTTTCACTTCTTATTTGTTTAAAAGTTTCCTTTCTTAGCCCCTCTCTGATTTTGTGTAGATTCTGCCTTATCCTTATCCATCTCTTTCTTCTCAGCATTAGCCGTCTACAGTAAGGCCATCTCAACAAGCATCTCGTAGGAAGAGTTACTTAGTATTTGAGTCAACAACCGTTACCTAAGCGGGTAATTTAGCCCTTTAACAAACTTTATAGCCTTCCTTATGGTTGCATCTATCACACTCATTCTGAACTTAGCTAGTTCTATATATTTACTAATGTACTCCTTCAGAGTGGAGTCTCCTTGCCTAAGATGTAAAAATTTCTCTAATTTCAAGCTAACTTTTGCTTTTAGCATAAGCCTTTTCTCAAATGTTCTCCCTAACTTTCCCAAGTGATAATCCTACCAATGTCCTACTCAGCCACTATATTCCACTAATCTAAGGCTTCTCCCTTAAGGTACCAAGTTACCATCCTCTGCTTCAATTGATCCTCCCAACCAAGCTCCCAAAATATCATTTCACGTTCGTTTATCCATTTTTTAGTCTCCACAAATCTTTCCTTTCCAAAATAAACTCTTTCTTCCATATTCATTAAATCCTTACACATTTTGGGAAAATAAATAGGATGGGGTGCTACCTCGGTAGGTGGAGCAACAGGTGCTGCTAGTGCAATTGCTAAGGAACGTGGACTTGTCCTATGTGTCTGAGGTATTGCTTGAAACATTCGGGCAATCCTCTAATGGTAGGCATTCCTCGGACAGGATTCCTAGTCTCAAAAGAAGAAGAGTTTTCATCCATAGTCTACTATTTGTAGATCAAACTTTTAGTCATAATTTCCTAAGATAGTATTATACGTAGAAAGAAATATTTACCTAGTGTATATGCATATGTTCATCAATAATATTTATATAAAAAATAGGGGTTTTTGGAAAATCCTTTCAAAATAACAAGTATATCTCTCAAAGGATACTTATCCCCATTTATTGGGTAACCCTAGCTCTAATATTAAATGTAACAACCCGCCCTAAAATGGACCTAAATTCTGACTTAGAAAATGCCCATCAAAACTTAGATTCATTTCAAAGTTGGTCATTGGGTTGTTAAAAAACAATGCAGAACTATATATCTACGTATTCATAATCTCACAATGAAAGGATAAAATACAATAATAATGATAATAGTACCCATTTTAATCAATCTTAAAAATGTCATTGAAAACCATAATAAAATATCCATAATCACTGTTACATATCCGTGGTACAATATTCCAAAATTATAGCATCATTTTTTTTCATGGGTACATCAAAAACTACAGAAAATAACAAGCGAATAAATAGACTACTGCCACAAATCTCATCAACGTCTCTGCTTTTAGTATTAGCCTTCCTAATCTATGTTGTAATGAGGAGGGATTTAGAACAACATATGTTTGGTGAATAAAAATCTTTCGAGCCTTACTATATTAGTACCTGGGTAGTATAATTGAACTAGGAATATGTCTTGTGTATTCTACCTACATCATAAGCCATTACAAATATAAGCCCAAATGGTTTTCTCATAAATAAAAAGGTTTTTCAAATATAAGCCCATAACCAACTTACTATCAACCCAATAAACCATATCTATCGTCCATAATGTCCTACCAATACAAGAGATAGATATGTATCACTTAAGATCTTTAAATGGGAGTTATGCAGACTCCTACCATTTAATACTTTATTTAAGGCAGATCCATGTTATTTACTACATATCCCAAATAAGACACTACGTTAGTAACTATCAAGCTGACATTGCAAGGAATTTCTTCAGCCACTTTCCTATTGAAGCAGCCCCTTTTTTTGAGATATCCTCTACCATGTCTAACCCATAATGCAACAACCCGGACTTTTACCGTTTGATTTTGAATATTTAATTAATTTTAAATATTGAAATATTAGTTTTTAAAGTTTAAAAGTTTGAATTCAAATATAGGAATTATTTAAAATATTTGAATTGCGAATTTAATATTTGAATAATAATTTAAAAATATGGACTTTGAATTGAAAATTAATTAAATGTATTTAAACGGTCTTATTTAATTTCTTTTGAATTAATAAATAATAACGGTGAATTCATTTTGTAAATTTATTTACAACAATACATTATAAGAAATTTATTTTTATTATAACGAATCTATTTTTTTGACGTAATTTTAATTTGATTTATTTGATTTTTTCATATTTTAATTTGGAAAATATTTAAATTTTCATTTGATGATTTGTGGCACATGACAGTATTTTTGTGGTTTTACAAAAAATATAACCATTGTATATTTTTATTGTTCTATGATCATGTCGCCTTATTGTGAATGATCATATTTTTATTCCTGTCGTTTGTGGTTCGAACGTGAACGTAGTATTATGTGGTGGAATACCGCGAAAACCTTCTTTATAGAATCTTTTTAAATCAAAATTTCAAAATATACTATTGGCTGATGTGGTATGTTGCTTGGAAAAAATAGCCAACTTAAGAAATCATGATTTTGTTGTGTGTAAAGGAGTGTATTTGATTTGAATTTAAGAACATCCAACACTTACACAATTATTCATGTTCTTCACTCCAAATCTTTCCTTCCTCTTCTTTTTTTAATTTCACTCCCTGTTAAAGAAAATAATGGGCACTTCTTTAAAAGTTTATATCTCAATCTACAAACCACAAAAAATATTAAACTTGTTTCGATAAGTTCGTTGGGCCTAGACCTTCACGTAGGTGTGTTCCTGGTAGGTGCAGCGTCGATCTAGGGTTGCTCGACTTTGGGTCGGTGAGCTAGGGTTTGGACTCAAGTGTGATTTAGGAGGAGGTAGATTGATTTGAGGGTAGCATTGAGTTCATGACATAAAGAAGCTTTGGCGGCAAAAATTTATGCATGTATGGTTGCTCGTAGAGGAATGCGACAATTTGGGGGTCGTGGGGGACTCGTCCAGGTCGCATTATTGTGGAGGTGCGCGAGCATGTATTGGCAATGCCGGGAAGGTGGAGGTTGAGATGAGAAGTTCGATGGAAGTGTCAGAGGTGCGACTCGTGGTAGGATGGTCGAGTTAGAGGCGTGCGTGTACATAGAGGGGGCTGTTGTGATATGCACAAGGGAGAAGTTCTTAGCGTTTTGGGAAGGAAGGGTTAGAGAGGGTAATTAAGGTTTAAAATTTGTAGTTAGCATATTTAATTAATTAAAAATTCTTAAATCTGATAAATGTGATAATTCTCTCATATATGGTCCAATCGAGGCTAGACATTTTGCGATGCGCTCATAATAGCGATAGATACGTGATGGAGTTGGTTTGGTCGAATTTGAAGTAGTGAAATTTTAGGCTAAAATCGAATGCCATTGCATTTTAGTTTGAATGGTAATGCTTAAGTGTCCACTGGAATTTTGGTGAGTCGAACTCATCTTTTTGGATAATCAGTATAGTATATAGCAGATAAAATTTACTATTTTTGTTTGGATGAATTATTAGTTGATTTGGCTAAATATCCGCTTTAAAAAGTAAATGACATTTAAAATTAAAGTACATGGAAAATTTTGGGAGAAATCCGGGTTTCTCACCATAGTTATTTTAATTTCTAGTTATTTACCTGTTGACTTTATTCCAGTTATATACCCGTGATATGGATTATTAAATGCTGAAATTTGATAGTTTGGCCGTATTGGATGTGGCATCGACATATGTTAAAAGTTGAACCTTTTTGGTGAAAAGCAGTAATAGCATTGGTTAAGTGCTGGTACTATTGCCTTCGATAGAGTATTTTGAAAAATACTATTAATTGCAGTTTGATTGTGGAAATGGTTTCCATTTTGAAAAAATGATTTTTAATCTGTCATTTTTGATTTTATGTGATATTTTTTAAAAATTGGTTTTTCATACTTCTCTATTTTACTACAATTTCTTTTATTATTCTTTTCTAATATACGCATATTTGTAAATGTTTTAAGATTATTTTGGAAAGTATTTATTTTCATAGAAAAGTTAATTTAATAATAACCATTTATTTTAAAGGGGTTAAATTTTATTGTGAAAAGAGATTTTGTGTTTAAAAGAAGATAGAAATATTTTAGAAATAGATATTTGTGAAACATTTTTTATAAAATGTTGTAAATAAAAAAAAATTTATAAATGGTATTTTATAAAATAAAGGGAGAGATTTATAAGCGATATTTTGTAAATAAAAAGATATGTTTTTAAATGATATTTAATAAAATGGGAAAATTCTATAGTTTGATAAATTGGAGAAATTCAGTTGTGAACTTATTTTAGCATATGAAATGATTGTGTTATGGAAATTATATAGGTTTTATAATTATAATTGGAGTTTGGTTTTATATTCAAAGTTTTGTTTTATATAAGGAGTTTTTCAATTTTATTCAATAGTTTATAAAAGGAGTTTATGAATGAATTTGGAGTTCTATAAAAAAGTTGAAATGAATTTGGGAATTTATAAAATGAGTTTTATAAAAAATATTTTATAAAATAAGTTTATAAAAGAGTTTTATAAAATGTATAAAGGATGTTTATAAAGGAGTTTATTAAATAAGCTTGCAGATTTATAAAAGGAGGTTTATAATTATGTTTTGATATTTATAAATGGAATTTATAATTTATAAATAATGTTTTTATAAAAGGATTTTGTAAAATATAAAGGGTTTTATAAAGGCATTTTATAAAGAAGGATTTATAAAATGACTGAGACCCGATTTCCATGAATGATTTTTTTTTTAATACGGTGGTATGAAAAATATTTTTTTTCCATACTTAACAACAATCCGACGTATGAAAACGCTTCTCTATCTTGAGAACTAAGAATGTGTATCGAGGCAAGGATAGTTTTCTAACATGCCTGATTTCATTATTAATCGAGGGATAGT
Organism: Allium cepa; assembly: GCA_030765085.1. Taxonomy (NCBI): domain Eukaryota; kingdom Viridiplantae; phylum Streptophyta; class Magnoliopsida; order Asparagales; family Amaryllidaceae; genus Allium; species Allium cepa. The sequence continues at coordinate 447,063,080 of CM060935.1, read as the reverse complement.
ACTGTTTGAAATTGGAAAGTGCTTGTAAGTATTTTGGTCTAATTTCCATACGATCTGTTTACGTATGCCAAAAGTGGTTTAGGTTTATTGTTATCAAATGTTTTTTATTAACATTTTTTTAACCCAAATTAAGTGTTGTTTTGGAAATGAAATCCTTCTTAAGATTTGCGGATATACTTATACCATAGAGATAAGCATATAAGTACGTTTTCTAAGTATTGAAAATTTAGTATTTTGTGAATATACTTATACTGTTAATATAAGTATAAGGAAAGGTTTTTCTGAGTTTTAAATGTGAAAGGTTTATGAATATACTTATACATTTGAGATAGGTATATTAATATTTTTCTAAGTATTGAAGGAGTAGAGGAGACTTGTAAAATATCTTTGTAAAAGTATTATGATACAAGTATTTACAAAGTGGGCTTAATTAATGAGATGGTTAATTAAAGAGGCCTAGTGGTTGCTTTGTGCTTAACCATGCTCAGTTAAATATCTGGTTGAATTGTTTGTTATTTGATAGTTAAATAACCTACTATTAGACCTTGACCAATTTTAAAAATTTATTTTCGATTCGGAGAGACTGGGATCAGATATATTATCCAAAACCACTTAAAACTGGCATAAGCGTTCGAATGAAAAAGATCTCAAAGATGATCGAAGATGGAGATCTTTGAAGTGCAAGTGTTGTTCGATACTAATCCTGAGGATGATTCCAAACAGATGCAGTAGAAGTAGTGCCTTCGATTTGTTCATATTATAAACAACTAGTATAGATAATGCTGGCATTGCATTGTTATCTGGATGGCAGTATTAGAATTCCAAATGGGATTGCTATATAAAAGGTAAAGCGTAGCCTCTAGCCTCAACAATTGGGAATGCCTAAAGCATGGGTTATGCTTCATGGTTATGTGGTTCGCTACCATTATGGTATGTTATTACCTTTCTACACACACACATAGATATAAATATATATATATATATATATATATATATATATATATATATATATTTAGTTGTGCATGAGAGCTCTAAAGAAAAGGTTGCAAAGAAACCATTGTGATGACATATTTGGTACTATCCATTAAGGGGTAGACCGGTCCTGATTTGTAGGGGGTTTAGGTGAGGCCCTCGGTACATTTTTTGAGGTGCACTGTGGCAGACGGTACCCAGTAGCCTTGTCATGGTATGGAAATCCATTCTCTAATAAGTGTCTTCTAACTTAGTAGTATACCTATTATGTTGGAATTTAACTGGAATTTAATGAATGTAATAATTTCGTCTATGATTCATTATTTCTTTTAAATCCTAGATATTGCTATAATATTAGGAGATTTCTAATGAAATGGTTTGGTTATCATAAGATAAAAATTCGTCAGTGTTTATGTGTGGCATGGTCTTATGAGATACCTTTATTTTGAAAGGTTTTATAACATAAAATCTATGCTAGTTTACCAGATCGATTCGAGCGTTGTTTTTCTTGTAATGGTCGGGTTAAACCGAGCATATTTTCATATTTGGCTTTGGATGCTTTGGAGTTTCAAGAGACGAGCTAGATGCCTCCAAGACATCGTATATTTTATTTTTACTGCATTAGTGATTATGTTTATCAGCAGTTGTAAGGACATGTTGTTATAACTATATATGCTGATGATAGATTAGTATACTTTGATTTGATGTATGTATATTATAGTCTCCATTTATAAAGATCTATTGTATATTATATTTTAGTCGTCATGATGTGAGATTAAGTTCTAGCTTTTCTTTCTTTTCCCGTAAGAAACTGTCTTTTCGACAGCTGAATGCTTGGCACATGAATTGTAGCACCCTCTACATGGAGGCCCAAAACTAATGGCTACAGATGTTGTAGCCATCCATTGTTATTAATCCTCGACAACAAATACAACAATGTTAGATGCATTGATATACAGAAACACATGAATATAGATAAATTTGAAACAGTAAACAAATTCCACATTCCATTTCCAAATATTTAAAATTGGTTACATAACTCCCAATATGTAGACCACGTTCAGATATCATATAATTAATATAAAATACGCCAAGGGCGACATATGAAGATGTCCCCTTGGTTGATTAGAGTATATGATAAGGCAATAAAATAGATTTTCCTTTACAACCCAAAACACAAAGCAGAATAAAAGAACTCTTATTAATAAGCTTGCCTCCTGCATGTCTTCGGAAGCTTTATTCGTCTAAAAGAAAACTTGGAACCTTAATCCTCAAACAAATCAAAACCAATTGAGTACCCGAGTGTTTAAGGGGAAATATAAACTTCAAGTCAGACATAAAGCCTAATATGAATTATAATCTACAATCTCGAACCATTTAGATATCTAATGAGACCACGTCGCTTAGCAGAATGGGTTTTCCTTAACTAGCATCTTAAAACCTTTATAAAACCATATACTATACTCCTGCATCCATAATGGTTAAAACAATTCAAAACAATAAGATGTAAGTAATTTAATTCTGGATTATCCATCCCCATTCATTCTAACTACCTGTCTCATTTATAGTTTCTAGGGTCACTATTAACTTATTAATTTTCATGGGCTTACTAATAACCCGTTAAAGGTTTATGGACTCGTTGTCTGATTTTATAGTTTTCATGGGATTACTAAGAACCTATTGGTAATTCTAATATCTTTCCTCTTAGCCGTGTCTTCATGGGCTGACTAGAAACCTATTGACTTCTGTCAATATCTTATCCGGATATAGTTTTCTTGGGCTAACTACAAAACTATTGGCTTGTGCCAATATCAAATCATAGTTTTCATGGGCTCACTATGAACTATCTTTTTGACATCTTCGCTTGTACACAGTTTTCATGGGCTTATTATGAACCTATTGGCCCCTACCAATTTCTTTAATTAATTTTTAGCATCCTTACTTTATATTCACTAATGGGTCAACTTAGCTAGTTATTCTATCCATCCCCAAAGTACCATTATGGCTTCATTACAACGTGAACATATACATGAAGAAGCAATCATAACAACGTAATAATACCAACACCTGTAGTTATATATCCTTGAAATCATTCTATATAAAGCTTGGTTAACCCCTCTAATATGTTAATAAAGGAAAATTCTTCAAAATTTTTATTTCAAATCTCTTTATTTATGCCTTATTTTTCCTTAGAAAAATGAGATTAGGTTATTTATCTAAAACCTTAAAAGCTCCCTGTAACATCCCCAAATTTTATCAATTAAAATTAGTAATTTTTTGAATTTCTAGAATTTAATTTGGAATTAACTTAAAAAAATTAAAGACAAATAGAGTTAGTATAGATTTATACATATATAAATGGATTATAATTTGAATTTGAATTTGAATTTAAATTTGAATTTGAATAAATATCTTAGTAAAATGATTTGGATTTAAAAATAATATATATGTAAATTATTTAATGTGTAGTTAGTTTTAAAGCATTTTCTTTTAAATAGTATATAATGAATGTAACGACCCAGAATTTTGAGCAATATCAATTTAATAATCTTTGATAATAATTAAATTAATTTGATCATTTTACAATATAAATTGACAAGCTAAAATTCTTTTAAAGGTTAATAATAATAATTTGTTAATATCTATCAACATTTTTCCTAACAATATAAATTGGCAAGTTTAATTCTTTTGAAAATTTATAATATTTTAATTTGGGTATATTTATTTTTGCAATTTAAAATTGGTAATATTTATCAAGATGTTTTCTATTTATAATATGTATATATATTGGTATATATTATAAATAAGAAGTCTCTAAAGTAATAAAAACTTTATATTCAAATTGTAATATATATGAATGTATATATTATGATTGGTTTGTGTTTTAAAATACATTACAGTAATTATCAAAATCTAATGATTAAAAATGTTTTCTATTTATAATGTAATTGTATACATATATTTGTTTATATATATTAGAAATAGGGAAAATATGATTTGAATTTAATAAGTGTTTTCAAACTTTAATATATAAATATAATTTGTAATTTGGAAATTTTAATTTGTCTTAGTACTTTTGAAAATAATATTTGAGATTTAAATTTTAATAACAAAGTTAATTTCTTATTTAATATAGATACATATATATTTTGTACTTAAGTTCTAAATAATATTTAAATTAAAAGTTCATTTGATTTAATATTTTTCCATTTTAATTTTATCATAAGATAAATTGTTTTAAATTTTTTATATAAAGAGTTAAAATTAATTTCTCAAGTTTATAAACATATGTTATATTAAATTGAATCAAAAATATAAGTTATATATAAATGTTCACATTAATTTGATTTTGAAAAATTCATTAAAATCTAAAACATATTTATTAAAAGATAAGCACATTTTATAATCACATAAACATTACATTCACAATTTAAATAGATTATTAAAAAGAGAAAATAACATTAAAAATATTAATTAAACATTAAAAACATTTGTTAAACATTAGTGAAACATTAAATAACACTTGTTAACTTTTTAATGTATGTTAAGACACTTGTAAATCTTTGAGCATATGTGTAAATAACTAGGCATTAAAATGACAAATGTCAATCCTTTTTATTTAATTTAAAATTTAAATTGTAAAATAAAAGTAGAGTTTTATTTTCAGCTAAAGAATTCCTTTACTCTCTTCAACAAAAATGAATACAAATGCAAACCAAAGATCAGGAAAAAAATAAGAAAGGAAGAAAACCTGTAAAATATGAAAACTGTGAAATCCAGAAATTCAATCAGCATGCAAAGTTGGAATCAATGTAAGATGTAAAACTTCAACAAATCATCAGCAGTAGGATTATTTCAACATGCAAGAACTGGAATCAATTAATTCAAGAACATACAGATTTAAAATTTCAAAACTTGGAAAATATAGTTCTAATCCACTGTAATAAAAAGGTGAGCAAATGGGATTTTAAAAAACAGTTTAAAATCTGAAATTTTTTTCATGTTCTTATAATGAATATCATGATGTTGATGAATACTTGAATTGAAAAATTGATGCATGTATGGATATGATGTTTGAATGCCTGTTGAGTGTCAGTGTAGTTCTTGTGTGAAGATAACAGGATCCATTTTCTTAATGAAATCAATAACTTCCTGTTGAATTCGAATTTGCTTAAAATTTGTAAACGAAGATTGGTTGTAATCATGAAATCTTTCATCTAAAAATAATTTTAGGAATTTAATATAAAACATTTGTCCAGGAATTTAAAATTTGCAGTAAAAAGATAATTTGGGTCAAAATTTTATGTTTTCAATTTTTAATTTTGATTTCATAATTGAATTGCGAATAGTAAACCATGATTTTTGAAGCTTGTATCTTGATTTTTAGAATTGTAATTGAAGAGAATTTGCGAATTTTATGTTTTGTACATTTTGGTCGATTGGAGGCGAATGGCGGCGATCTGTACGTCGTGGTTGTGCAGAGAGGTCGAGGGGATATAGGGAACCATCAGAAAAATAAATTTGGAATTTATTGATGAGGGGGATGGTCGTAATTGACCAAGTTAGGGTTTAGCTATCCTATTTTTGCCGACGTTATTCTTTTGGGTTTCGTGATGGTGAGAAGCTACCGGAGTGGATCGCGTGCGTTGCCGTGGGATTAGGGGATCGTGACGTAGCTATGGTGATGATGGTGGGTCTTCCCGAGGTTTGTGTCGCCGTGGAGAGTGGATTTACTAGTGATGGTGTTTCGAACTGATGGGTTCGAAGGTCAATTTTTTTATTTTCGATCAAGAGTTAGTTTCTGGGTTTCGATAGTTGTTGACGAGGTCAAGTGCGACTGATTGGAGGCCGGCATGGAGTTCGCCAACGACCAGGGTGGTGGTGCACATTGATGTGCACGGGTTTGTGTATTTGCAGTTTGGATTTGGGAAGGAAGCGAGTTGCTCGGGTTTTGTTCAGTGGAAGTTCGAGTTTTACTCGAAGCAGGATTCTTAAGGAAGGAAGGTCTCGTGTTAGCTTCGGGGGAACTTGTGGATTTCTCGAGTTTTACAGGCGAGCATCTGAATGTTGCTCGAGTTTGCTGGGTTGAGCAAGATTTTTAGTTTGGTTCAGCAGTTTTTTTAAAGTTTTAAAATTTTTAACAGTAATGTTTCTAAAGGTTTTAAAAATTTAATAGTAAGGTTTTAAAAGTTTAAAATTTTAACAATATAATTTAAAAGTTTTTAAACAATGATAATATGATTCAAAGTTTTAAAACCAGGGGTAAAAACAAGTATTACTTATAAAACTAAATTTATTTCAAAGTTAAGTTTTAAATAAGTTATATATATTTAAATAGAAAGTTTTTTTTAAAAATAAACAAGTGAAATTTTAATAATAAAGTTTGTTTTAAAATTTATTTAATAACTTAGGGAAGTTTAATTTTTTTTAATGTTTAAATTGTTTTAATTATAATCGATTTCTAATATATGTTACTTTAAATAAAATGTAATGATTTACAATTTGGAAATCAATTATAATAAAGATTTTCTTAAGTAATTTAAAATTTTGATTTAATTAAAGATAAACAAATTTATGAAGATAATTGGAATACTTCAATTATGATTAATAATTAAAGTATTTTGGTTAATATAAATAATTTAATTAAGATAATAGGTTACTTAATTAAGAATCTTTTTAATATAGTAAATTAAAGAATCATTTAGTTAATTTAAATTATTAATTAATTAAGTAATTAATTTGTGATTAATTGAAGATGATCACTCATGGATTAATTTAGTGTAATTACTTGGAAAGTAATTAAGTAATTGATTTCTGGAGGTAATTAAGTAAAGGATAATTACTTTATAAAAGTAATTAAGTGGATGTGATTAAGGGTTAATCACTTGTGCTATTAATTAAAGAATTAATTTATATAAGTAATTAAAGGTTTAAATTATTTAATTAATGGTTAATTTATAAAAGGGTTAAGAGTATTTAATAATGTGATTTATTACTTATTAAAGTAATTAATTAAAAAGAAATTTAATTTATGAAGAAATCATTAATTAATGGAAGTAAATAATTAATTGTTAATTAATAATATAAGGATAATTAATTTATAATCAAGTTTAATTACAAAATGTAATTAAAAAGTAATTAATCAAATGTGATTAATTAAAAGTAATTAATTAAATATGATTAATTAAAAATAGTTAATCAAGAATGTTTAATTAAAGGTAATTAATCTAGTATGACTAATTAAAAGGTGATTAATCAGGTGTGATTAATTAAAGGATAATTAAGGAATAATTATCAGAATAATTAAAGGATAATTAATCAAATGTGATTAATTTAAAAAGGGTATTTAAGAGATAATTACTTGGTATAATTAAGAAGTTATTAATCAAGATGATTAATTAATATTGTAATTAAGGAATTATTACTTAAAGTAATTAAGTAATAATTAATCAAGGATGATTAATTCAAAGTGGATAATTAAGTGATGTTTATTAATTAATTTGTAATTAATTAATGAATATGTAAGATGGATTGATGATGATCCAAGTGTTTAAGTAAGGATTAATTTAATCAAGGATTAATTAAATTAATTAAGTTGGATCAAACCATGTGCATGGATGATGAATGATTGGTTGATAAGTATCATTGGATGAGTTAATGATATTGGATGATATCGTATGTCATTGGTTGATATGTGATGATATGAATGTGATATATCTAAGATGTGATATATATGCTGCTTTGTGATATGTGTAGATGAATTTGGTAATTGTGAATTATCTATATGTGTGTTGTGAATCATCCATTTATGTTTAAGTGATATTCTGAAAATCTACTGTTTAAAACCCTTAAGTACAACTTGGACATTAAAATGGCGTTTGGATTCGGTGAGACCGGGATCGGGTTTCCATATTTGGATATCTGAAAACCACGTCGATCCAAAATAAACGTTAGGTCGTGAATCCAAGTGGAGTGCAAGTGAAGACTCGAGGTGTAAGAACTATTCGTCAGTATAACTCTGGGGGTGATTTCGTGATGAGTTTGACGGAAATGGTACTTACAGGTTCGAGATGGTGATTCAGAGTGCAAGGGCTATGGTCGTTGACTCTGAGGGTGATTCCAAAATGAGTGCAACGAGATAGTGCTTTCGGTTCCGTTGGAACCCGGAACGGACTTGTATGGATTGAATGCTTTCAGAACATCATTAGGTGGACGATGAGCATTCTAAGATAGATGTGTCCTACAAAGGTAATCGCAGCCTCAAGCCTCATCAACCGAGATTGGCCAAAACAGGGGAGGTACAGCAAGGTTAAGCGGGTCATGCCCAAGTAGGACGAGATTTACCCCTGTCTAGATGTCCCTTTTTATTTCGGCTGTGTGGGCAGTTGGATTTGCAGCCAACTACGGGGTTGTCTTGTTCGGGACTGTTCAGTAAGGAATGATCCCGGCCTTGTGTTGCATGGGAGCCGGCGTACTCCTCGGTACAGTGATCTAGGCCACTTACTGTGACGGGTGGTACCCTAGTAGCCCTGCCATTGTTGGAAACCCATTCTTCCTACGAGACCCTACGATTTTGTTTGTATTACCCACTTTTGTGGCTAGCAGGTGGAATTTAATGAATGTAACAATTTTGGCTATTTCATATTTACTTGAAAACCCTTGACACTATTATAATATCACTGGATTTCCTATCAAATGTTTTGGTTAGCGTAAGGTAAAAACTTTTCCATGTTTATGTGTGGGAAGTCTTACGTGATACCCTTTCTTTTCAAAGGATTTTCTAAAGTTAAGCAATCTTAAACCGTTTACTCACACCAGACCCCTGTCTGACCCGAGTGTTTATTTTATGTTTTATTAAACTCTTGGGTACTCATATTATGTATGAGCTGTCAAGTGATTCAGGTATCCTTGACAAATTCTGGAGGAGCTTTGGAGCAGGAGGCTTCAGCGTGTACATATATAGATAGAGTTTTCGCTGTGTGTTATTCTGTATAGTTGTTCGTGCATTGTATATTAGACAGAAATGTTATAACTGTCTAAATTGAGATGCATAGTTGTGTACTCTAATGTATATGATACTATGTATATGTTATATATTATATTTCATTTGTTCCGCTGTGAGATTCTGATGTGCTGTTGTTCTTTCTTCTCTTTCTTTTCTTCTTCTATCTCTTTCTTTCTTAAATAGTGATGCATCTTTCTGGTCATAGAAAATCGGATCTCTACAGTTGGTATCAGAGCATTAGGTTGAGTGAATACCTAGGCTCTGGAGTGGTATCTATCTTGAGGGAGTGTACTTGTAATATATATATATATATATATATATATAATATATAATATATATATGTGTGTGTGTGTCATAAATCTACCTAATCTGTTGGGTTATCTATTCGGATTTTCCAACATAGGTTATAAGGGTAGATAAGGTAGGAGTGTGTGGAACACGACTACCACTAATGAAAGAGGCTCATATGTTGTGGTTAGAGGTATATCATCGAGATTGTAGACCTAATACCGTCTCGAATAGGCTTTGTAGATTGGTGAAAGGATTTCATTGATTCCAGGGAAGTCTTTTCAAGAATTGGAGTATATTCTTGAAGTGTAAGGTTGATTTGCTCTCGAGCGAGCAGTGATTTCCAAGAATTGAGTCTGACAGCTGAGCAGAAGCAGGTGATGGTATCTTGGTGACTTCAGGAAGAAATAGCTATGTGATGGGATGCAGTATCCATAGAATGGTTCTGAAAATGATCTTCTGAAGAAAGATTTAGATGGTGATGGAGGAACAATGATGCCTACTGCAGGGAAGATTCGGATGTTTAGAGATTTTCTGGATCTTAAGTAAGGGAGTCTTATCTATATTGAAGTATGAGGCTAAGGTCAATGAGTTACCTCATTTCGGACATGGTCTCAATTGTTTTCCTTAAGAAGACAAGTGGTTGGTGTTTGGTTTGGAGCCGAGTTTCTTGAGAAGATGTCTACCCGTCTCAAGGATCTTTTAGTGGAATTGGGTGATATTTTTGTGTTTCAAGGAGCTTTTGGTTAAGGATGATCTTTTGGCTTAGCAGTATCATTGAAGTAAAGTTTGGAACCAGTAGCGTGGACCCGTTTCTTCGATGATTCGGAAATCTTTGGGATTCTACTATCCGCAGACCCGGCAGATAGTGAAGGCTTATCCATTTCTTTGGGAGGCTCAGCAGAGCAGGACATTTGCTAGGAGTGATCTATCAGTTTTTTTGGTAGATAAGCCATTCTAAAAGATTGATCTCGATTAGGAAAAGCTGTTTTAGTTGGTGAAGATAGTTCCTTGGAATCTGAACTGAGTAGGATCGCAAAAGTGACTTGCGATTAGTTTGGGAAATCTTTGAGCATTCTTTGGTTTGGGAATTGAGGCATTTCATATGGAGGTAAAAGCTATGAATGTAATCAGCGATTTTCCAGATATTTTTGAGGAAATCAGAAGTCTACCGCATCAGATATTGAGTTTTCTTATCGAGTTGGATTCTAGGAGAAATATTGATGGTTCAACCGTGTAGAGGGATGACTCTTGGAGCGAGAAGAGTCTGGTGAGGCAGCTCAGGATTCTTTTGAGAGGGATTGACCATCTAGTTCTAGTTAAGATTTTGTTGGGATGTTTTGACCAAGTGGAATGGTCCCTAAGATTTTATGAGTCCAATGAGTAGTGTATGGAGAAAATTTGTGCTCGAGTTCTTCGATAGCATTCTTATCTACTCCAGATCAGAGTGGTGCAGCGGAAGCGAGATAGCAGTTATTCTAGTATGGGAGCAACCAGGAGTTGTATTTTCCTTAGATTAAAAGATTTCTTTAGGAAATTCAAGTATGAAGAATTTTCAGGATTTTGAAGGTAATGTTGTCAAGTGCAACTATTTGGCTATTCCAGATAAGAGATGTAGGTCTGAAGTCCACTGATGCTTGTGGATTTGAGCTGTGTATTGGATTTCAACAAATTTTTGAGAAAGTCATCTTGTTGAGTAGGACCCGGAGATTGGTTTGATTTTGGCCCAGTTGTTCATGAAGCAATCAGCAAGGGTTAAGCTGATTAGGGAGTTGAAAGTGACTCAGGATCATCTAAAGAATTATGTAGTTAAGAATTGAGGAGATTTAGAATGTGAATTGGATTTTGGATATTGCTTTAGTTTTATCCGATCAAAGAAGATATAAGATGTGGTAAAACTGGAGAGCTAGCTTCGAAGGTATTTTGAGATTTTCCTGTGTTCTCTGGAGATTAGATTTTGATCTACAGGATTGAATTGCTAGTTCGGATAGCTGGAATTCATTATATTTCACTTATCTCTAAGGAATATGTGTATGATTCATCAAGTGATAGGATCAGTAGTTTAGAAGGATTTGGCAGTTGAGCTGGACTTGAGTTTAGTCTGATATTTTGTTCAGATTTGTAGGATTAGATGAGGGAGTTCTTGGTTATAGTAGTGTAGTTACTTTAGATTCTGTAGAGTGGGTATTCCAGTATAGGTACCTGGAAAACTCTTGATAATAATAGGAAGTTCTATTTAGAATTTTGTCTGGATAGATAAAATTATTTGTTTGATATGGTTGCTATGGTTGCTATGATTGATAATGTATGATTGATTGTGTGATTGCTGTTTGCAATTTAAATTCTTTTGCTGGGTTATTAAATTATCTTTGCTTTTATATTTTGGGGAAGAAATTCTTTTAAGGGGGGAGGAATGTAACGACCCGGAATTTTGAGCAATATCAATTTAATAATCTTTAATAATAATTAAATTAATTTGATCATTTTACATTATAAATTGACCAGTTAAAATTCTTTTGAAGGTTAATAATAATAATTTGTTAATATCTATCAACATTTTTCCTAACAATATAAATTGGCAAGTTTAATTCTTTTGAAAATTTATAATATTTTAATTTAGGTATATTTATTTTTACAATTTAAAATTGGTAATATTTATCAAGATATTTTCTATTTATAATATGTATATATATTGGTATATATTATAAATAAGAAGTCTCTAAAGTAATAAAAACTTTATATTCAAATTGTAATATATATGAATGTATATATTATGATTTGGCTTATGTTTTAAAATATAATACAATAATTATCAAAATCTCATGATTAAAAATGTTTTCTATTTATAAGTAAATTGTGTGTGTGTGTGTGTATTTGTTTATATATATTAGAAATAGGGAAAATATGATTTGAACTTAATAAGTGTTTTCAAACTTTAATATATATATATATATATAATTTGTAATTTGGAAATTTAATTTGTCTTAGTACTTTTGAAAATAATATTTAAGATTTAAATTTTAATAACAAAGTTAATTTCTTATTTAACATAGATACATATATATTTTGTACTTAAGTTCCAAATAAGAATTAAATTAAAAGTTCATTTGTTTTAATATTTTTCCATTTTAATTTTATCATAAGATAAATTGTTTTAAATTTTTTATATAAAGAGTTAAAATCAATTTCTCAAGTTTATAAACATATGTTATTAAATTGAATCAAAAAAATAAGTTATTTATAAATGTTCACATGAATTTGATTTTGAATAATTTATTAAAATCTAAAACATATTTATTAAAAGATAAGCACATTTTATAATCATATAAACATTACATTCATAATTTAAATAGATTACTAAAAAGAGAAAATAACATTTAAAATATTAATTAAACATTAAAAACATTTGTTAAACATTAGTGAAACATTAAATAACACTTGTTAACCTTTTAATGTGCGTTAAGACACTTGTAAATCTTTGAGCATAGGTGTAAAATAACTATGCATTAAAATGACAAATGTCAATCCTTTTTATTTAATTTAAAATTTAAATTGTAAAATAAAAGTAGAGTTTTATTTTCAGCTAAAGAATTCCTTTACTCTCTTCAACAAAAATGAATACAAATGCAAACCAAAGATCAGAAGAAAAAAAATAAGAAAGGAAGAAAACCTGTAAAATATGAAAACTGTGAAATCTGGAAATTCAATCAGCATGCAAAGTTGGAATCAATGCAAGATGTAAAACTTCAACAAATCATCAGTAGTAGGATTATTTCAACATGCAAGAACTGGAATCAATTAATTCAAGAACATACAGATTTAAAATTTCAGAACCTGGAAAATACAGTTCTAATCCTCTGCAATAAAAAGGTGAGAAAATGGGATTTTAAAAAACAGTTTAAAATCTGAATTTTTTTTCATGTTCTTATGATGAATATCATGATGTTGATGAATACTTGAATTGAAAAATTGATGCATGTATGGATATGATGTTTGAATGCATGTTGAGTGCCAGTGTAGTTCTTGTGTGAAGATAACATGATTCATTTTCTATGAAATCAATAACTTCCTGTTGAATTCGAATTTGCTTAAAATTTGTAAACAAAGATTGTTTGTAATCATGAAATCTTTCATCTAAAAATAATTTTAGGAATTTAATATAAAACATTTGTCCAGGAATTTAAAATTTACAGTAAAAAAGATGTTTTGGGTCAAAATTTTATGTTTTCAATTTTTAGTTTTGATTTCATAATTGAATTGCGAATAGTAAACCATGATTTTTTAAGCTTATATCTTGATTTTTAGAATCGTAATTGAAGAGAATTTGCGAATTTTATGTTTTGTATATTTTGGTCGATTGGAGGCGAATGGCGGCGATCTGTGCGTCGTGGTTGTGCAGAGAGGTCGAGGGGATATAGGGAACCATCATAAAAATAAATTTCGAATTTATTGATGAGGGGGAAGGTCGAAATTGATCGAGTTAGGGTTTAACTATCCTGTTTTTGCCAACGTTATTCTTTTGGGTTTCGCGATGGTGAGAAGCTACCGGAGTGGATCGCGTGCATTGCCATGGCATTAGGGGATCGTGATGTAGCTATGGTGGTGATGGTGGGTCTTCTTTAGGTTCGTGTCGCCGTGGAGAGTGGATTTACTGGTGATGGTGTTTCGAACTGATGGGTTCAAAGGTCAATTTTTTCGATTTTCAATCAAGAGATGGTTTCTGGGTTTCGATAGTTGTTGACGAGGTCAAGTGCGACTGGTTGGAGGCCGACGTGGAGTTCACCAATGACCAGGGTAGTGGTGCATGTTGATGTGCACGGGTTTGTGCATTTGCAGTTTAGATTTAGGGAGGAAGCGAGTTGCTCGGGTTTTGTTCAGGGGAAGTTCGAGTTTTACTCGAAGCAGGATTCTTGAGGAAGGAAGGTCTCGTGTTAGCTTCGGGGGAACTTGTGAATTTCTCGAGTTTTACAGACGAGCATCTGTATGTTGCTTGAGTTTGTTGGGTTGAGCAAGATTTTTAGTTTGGTTTAGCAGTTTTTTTAAAGTTTTAAAAATTTTAACCGCAATGTTTTTAAAGGTTTTAAAAATTTAATAGTAAGGTTTTAAAAGTTTAAAAATTTAACAGTAAAGATTTAAAAGTTTTTAAACAATGATAATATGCTTCAAAGTTTTAAAACCACGGGTGAAAACAAGTATTACTTAGAAAACTAAATTTATTTCAAAGTTAAGTTTTAAATAAGTTATATATATTTAAACAGAAAGTTTTTTTTAAAAAAAAATAAACAAGTGAAATTTTAATAATAAAGTTGGTATTAAAATTTATATAACAACTTTGGGAAGTTTAAAAGTTTTCTTTGAATGTTTAAATTATTTAATTATAATCGATTTCTAATATATTTTACTTTAAATAAAATGTAATGATTTAGAATTTGGAAATCAATTATAATAATGATTTTCTTAAGTAATTTAAAATTTTGATTTAATTAAAGATAAAACAAATATATGAAGATAATTGGAATACTTCAATTATGATTAATAATTAAAGTGTTTTGGTTAATATAAATAATTTAATTAAGATAATAGGTTTCTTAATTAAGAATCTTTTTAATATAGTAAATTAAAGAATCATTTAATTAATTTAAATGATTAATTAATTAAGTAGTTAATTTGTGATTAATTGAAGATAATCACTCATGGATTAATTTAGGGTAATTACTTGGAAAGTAATTAAGTAATTGATTTCTGGAGGTAATTAAGTAAAGGATAATTACTTTATAAAAGTAATTAAGTGTAAGGGTTAATCACTTGTGCTATTAATTAAAGAATTAATTTATATAAGTAATTAAAGGTTTAAATTATTTAATTAATGGTTAATTTATAAAAGGATTAAGAGTATTTAATAATGTGATTTATTACTTATTAAAGTAATTAATTAAAAAAAATTATGAAGAAATCATTAATTAATGGAAGTAAATAATTAATTGCTAATTAATAATATAAGGATAATTAATTTATAATTAAGTTTAATTACTAAATGTAATTAAAAAGTAATTAATCAAATGTGATTAATTAAAAGTAATTAATTAAATATGATTAATTAAAAATAGTTAATCAAGAATGTTTAATTAAAGGTAATTAATCTAGTATGATTAATTAAAAGGTGATTAATCAAGTGTGATTAATTAAAGGATAATTAAGGAATAATTATCAGAATAATTAAAGGATAATTAATCAAACGTGATTAATTTAAAAGGGTAATTAAGAGATAATTACTTGGTATAATTAAGAGGTTATTAATCAAGATGATTAATTAATATTGTAATTAAGGAATTATTACTTAAAGTAATTAAGTAATAATTAATCAAGGATGATTAATTCAAAGTGGATAATTAAGTGATGTTTATTAATTAATTTGTAATTAATTAATGAATATGTAAGATGGATTGATGATAATCCAAGTGTTTAAGTAAGGATTAATTTAATTGAGGATTAATTAAATTAATCAAGTTGGATCAAACCTTGTGTATGGATGATGAATGATTGGTTGATAAGTATCATTGGATGAGTTAATGATATTGGATGATATCGTATGTCATTGGTTGATATGTGATGATATGAATGTGATATATCTAAAACGTGATATATATGCTGCTTTGTGATATGTGTAGATGAATTTGATAATTGTGAATTATCTATCTGTGTGTTGTGAATCATCCATTTATGTTTAAGTGATATTCTGAATATCTACTGTTTAAAACCCTTAAGTACAACTTGGACATTAAAATGGCGTTTGGATTGGGTGAGATCGGGATCGGATTTCCATATTTGGATATCCGAAAACCACATCGATCCAAAATAAACGTTAGGTCGTGAATCAAAGTGGAGTGCAAGTGAAGACTCGAGATGTAAGAACTATTCGTCAGTATAACTCTGGGGGTGATTTCGTGATGAGTTTGACGGAAATGGTACTTACAGGTTCGAGATGGTGATTCAGAGTGCAAGGGCTATGGTCGTTGACTCTGAGGGTGATTCCAAAATGAGTGCAACGAGATAGTGCTTTCGATTCCATTGGAACCCGGAACGGACTTTTATGGATTGAATGCTTTCAGAACATCATTAGGTGGACGATGAGCATTCTAAGATAGATGTGTCCTACAAAGGTAATCGCAGCCTCAAGCCTCATCAACCGAGATTGGCTAAAACAGGGGAGGTACAGCAAGGTTAAGTGGGTCATGCCCAAGTAGGACGAGATTTACCCCTGTCTAGATGTCCCTTTTTATTTCGGCTGTGTGGGCAGTTGGATCTGCAGCCAACTACGGGGTTGTCTTGTTCGGGACTGTTCAGTAAGGAATGATCCCGGCCTTGTGTTGCATGGGAGCCGGCGTACTCCTCGGTACAGTGATCTAGGCCACTTACTGTGACGAGCGGTACCATAGTAGCCCTGCCATTGTTGGAAACCCATTCTTCCTACGAGACCCTACGATTTTGTTTGTATTACCCACTTTTGTGGCTAGCAGGTGGAACTGAATGAATGTAACAATTTTGGCTATTTCATATTTACTTGAAAACCCTTGACACTATTATAATATCACTGGATTTCCTATCAAATGTTTTGGTTAGCGTAAGGTAAAAACTTTTCCATGTTTATGTGTGGGAAGTCTTACGTGATACCCTTTCTTTTCAAAGGATTTTCTAAAGTTAAGCAATCTTAAACCGTTTACTCACACCAGACCCCTGTCTGACCCGAGTGTTTATTTTCTTTTTTATTAAACTCTTGGGTACTCATATTATGTATGAGTATCAAGTGATTCAGGTATCCTTGACAAATTCTGGAGGAGCTTTAGAGCAGGAGGCTTCAGCGTGTAGATATATAGATAGAGTTTCCGCTGTGTGTTATTCTGTATAGTTGTTTTTGTATTGTATATTAGACAGAAATGTTATAACTGTCTAAATTGAGATGTATAGTTGTGTACTCTAATGTATATGATACTATGTATACGTTATATATTATATTTCATTCGTTCCGCTGTGAGATTCTGATGTGTTGTTGTTCTTTCTTCTCTTTCTTTTCTTCTTCTATCTCTTTCTTTCTTAAATAGTGATGCGTCTTTCTGGTGATAGAAAGTCTGGTCTCTACAATGAATATAAGGGAAATATCATTATAAAAATAAGAAATATACTACAAAAATTTATTTAAACAATATAATCATGTAAAAATTACAAATGTTAATTAATACGACATCTAATTTAACAAGTGTTCAAATTTTAGTAAATGAATTAACAAGTGTACTTCATGAAGAAAGAAAATTAACAAGTGTCAATTTCCTTTTTTTTATTTTCTTTTATTTTGAAAATAGTAGAAATGAGTTATATAAATCAGTACATCTTCTCCCTCTCATTTCTTTTAACATTTGCAAATTTCAAAGAAAACAAAGGCCTGTACATTCTAAACTCAAACAAGAAAAATCACCTAAAGTAAATGATCAAAACCAGAAAATTAAAACATCTGCTATAATCTAAAACCTGTAGTTTGAATACATTTCAAAATTCGATCAAAGTAAACAACAAGTAGTTCAACATCAAAGAAAGAATTTCAACTTCAGTACTTAAGCAAATTCAAAGCTTCAACTCAGCAAATCAAAGTTTCAACATCAACAACAAAGATCAAACAGAGGAACAATTTCCAGTTTTTCAAATTTAATCAATTTCCAGACTCCCCTCTATTCTCATACATCAGGTGAGTAAACTCTTGATGACTTGATCTATGATTTGTTGTTTATGAAGTAAAGCTGTGCAAATGATTTGAATATGTGAAAATATGTTGCGTGTATACAAAAATGTATATACATAGATGTGCATGTTTGAGTTACATGCATGTTTTGTCTCCGTTGTTCCCAGGTTTCCAAAGCCTGTTCAAAAAATTTGTTTCTTCTTCTTCAATCATTGTTAGTAAGATTTAAACAAAATTTGTTTATTTGAACATGATTTAAGTTTTAGAAATAGATTTAAGCAAAAGAAATCAAAGCTTTCTCTAGAAAATTGATAATACAGGAAAAATTCTAAATGTGTTAAATTTCAAACATCATGAATTCTAGTTTCAGGTATACTATCTGAAATGGTTTCGAAAACAAAGACTTTTAAAAGTAAAATCATATTTTTTTTAAGTACGTATCCACTGATTAATTCGGGAATGATCAAAATTGGGGTTATTGTCAAATTTTGGTCATCGACGTGATGAGGATGGTCGAGGTTGTGGCTGGAGATGGCGAGGTGATGTGGGTTCGGGGATAAATGCTCAAAAAATTTTAATTTGATCGTGGTGGTCGAGCGTCGTTCATCTAGGGTTTAAGCTAGTAATTTTGTATAGGTTGGAATTCCTATTGTTGCGTCGTCCTTAGGTGATCGGAGTTGATCTCTCCGGAGGGGATAGTGACGTGAGTTCTGGACAAAGCTTCAGAGACGATCGTGTAACCTTTGATGGTCAGAGGTGGATGAACGAGGCAGTTTTTGGTGATCATAGCTGTTCCATTTTGGGCCAAGATGCTCGATTTTGTTTGGCTCACGAATTCGTCGATCTGTGGGTTCTACATGTTAGGATAGATGGTCGTGGATTTGTGGAAGGTGTCAGTAGGCATGGGTTGGGAAGAAAGGCTTTGGACTCGAAGTAATCTTCGGCGAACTAGGGTGAAGGCTCAAGTATGAGTTCGGGAGATTTTGTGAACATAGGGGTTTAACACTTGAACAAATTTTAAGTTTGAAAAAAATATATACGGGTAGGTTTTGGGAAAAACTAGAAGCAAGTAGGCATGTAGCCTAGGTGAAGTTCAAAGTAGGTCTCAAGTTGTCATACAAAACAGTTTTCTTGACTTTAAATCAAAATTCAATTTTCTTAAACATTTTAATCTATCTTTTAAATATTGGTTTTAATTGAAGTATTGGATTAACAAAAGTTTTAAGCAAGATAGTTTTAAAGTAATTAAGTTTTAATTTATTTAATTTTTTGACATTAATTGTAAAATTATTTATTTTAATTAAGATGAATTGTTATTTTTATTAACCTTAAGCTTTATGAATTAATGTGTTAATGATAATTAATTATAAAGTTTATTAAGTAAATATTTTTATAATAATTAAATGATTAATTAAGATTAATGATTATAATTACTTAATATATAAGATTAATTAATTAAGGTAATTAATTATGGAATAATTAATTAATTAAGGTAATTAAGGAATAATTAATTAATGAAAGTAATTAGGATTTTATTAATTGATAATTAAGGATTTAATTAATTAATAATTAAGAAATTAATTAATTAATACTTAAGGAATAAATAATTAAAGATTAATTAATTTAAAATTAAGAATAATTAATAATTAATCAAGGATAACTAGTGGAAATAATTATGTGATTAATTAATGATAATCACTCGATTAATTCACCTTATTATAAATGAATGATTATTAATTGAATGTTTTGTATTGATTTATATCTCTGATATGTGATTGTAATACCATGTGATATAATGCTTTGTGCTGAGCTGTGATATATGTAGTATGTTCTTTGTGTGAATGTGAAAACCCATTGGCCTGTAAAATGGCATTTGAATTTCGATGCGACAGGGAGTTGGATTCCAGTTGGTTATCCAAAACCCACATCAAACATTAATGGTGAATCTTTGTGATTGTAATATCCATGTATTTTTAAATTAAGCGCTCACTATTCAGTTTAGCCGGGATAAGACCTTGTGTCATATAACCCATTCCGAATAGTGATACGACGAAATGGATAACATTTGAAGACGATGGTGAAGACTGGGTGTCTTCGAGAACGATAGGAAAACCTATCAAATGACTTTGCACTGAGTTGCTCCGGTATAGCGATCTCCATATGTGATGGGGAGTCCGGTCGGGATTATTGGTGCTCGAATTGCAAGGGCTTCTTTGGAAGTGCCTTCGGTTCAGTTCGAACCCGGAACAGACTTGTATGGTTGTATGTCTGACATTACACTTTGAGATATAAAACTGATTTCTTTCAAATACGTTTCTGTTGGTGGCGGAGAATTTATTCTCTTAGCTTAACACCCTTCTCTGAGATGTACGAGAGGTTATGTAATTGATGGTTATTAGTGATATACTCCCAATTTGGTAGTGTGGCATGCTGAGTGCTGCTGATCATTTATTGATCGAAGCATGGCTTTTGTGAAAAGCGTAGCTTTGTGGACGAGACTTCGTCGAACCTCACAACTCGGAAATGGTCAAAACAGGAAGGTGCAGCAAGGTTATTGGGGGTAGCGCTACTAGGATATGTGCATTTCCTTCTGGATAAAAAGTGGTATCATGGTATGGAGCCCAGATACTTAACATATGTGAATACTGCAATTTTGTTGCTTTGTGGTTGTTGTTGGGGCCCTGGATAAAGGTTGGTTACGACTGGGGGATGGCATACTCATGACAGTTAGTTACCTAGTTACGGAGGTAACTTGGCCTTATGTTGGAAGAGATTCGGTTAGGTTCTCAGGGCGTCCCTCCAGAGGCATACTCATGTGGCCCAAGATGTTCCTTAGCCTGACCATTTGTTGGAAATCCAATCACCAATACGCACCTTATACAGTTTTAGTTATGGAACCTGCCATCTAATATGGTAGTTATAGTAGGCATACTATAATGGTACGTATGCTGGCTAGGATTAATATTATATTTTCGAAATGTTTTCACACTATGCACTAATAATAATATCAAAAGAGTTTTCTCGTATCAAGCATATTTGACTATCAAAAGGAGAAATCTCCCCCAAGTGTGCGATTGCATTGTGTGTGTGCCGGGAGGCCTTATGGTAGTTTCATTTTCCAAAAGCATAGCAGATTTTCTTTTGTAAATTGTTTTTGTGCAAACAACTGTTTTTATTTACTCATACCAGTCTCATGACTGACCCGGAGTTTATTGTTCCCTTCCTAAACTCTGGATGCCCATAATTTCCACACAGGCAGCCTAGAAGCAGGTTATCCATGTTTTGGAACTAGCTTGGATTTTGAAGTCTTTTGGTTTGGAAGCTATCGGATTTTAGAAAGCCTTATGGTTTGAAGTCTTTGGGAGCTTTGGATTGAAGGTGCTTAGTTCGGATTCTCGCTCTCTTTCTTTTGAAGACTCTCTTGAAGTTGTTATGACTCTGTAGTTCCGCTGTGAAGTTACCATTTTGTTATTGTATCATTTGTGTAGCACCCTGATGTTGGTGATAAATGTTGTAATGAATATTGTATCAGTGTTGTATCTGCGTTGTGATTAATGGAATCATCTTTTGTTTTCACTGTTTATTTTCATCTAATGTTGTTATAAGAATCCGAACTAGAGTTCAACGTTTGATTCTCCGGCAGTCGAATACAAGTGAGGCATTTGATGTTGATTTTCGAACACTGGATTTCGGATCGTGACAACGGCATCAGAGCTAAAGGTTGAGTAAGAACTTGAGCTATGGAGTATAACACATTAGGTGGCTCATTAGAGATAGGGTGAAGTATACCCTAGAATAAGTATAAACCGAGATACCAAAACCCTAAAATTTCTTGGTCTATTTCTTTTAAATTTTGATATTCCCTAAGATATCTCGTCCGTATACCTAAATCAAATTTTCTTACTATTTACAGATAGTAAGAATGAGTGGGCGAAGAGGAAGAGCTAGGGGACTGGGAAATACCACTACAACTGGTCAAGTCCCCACAACAGCAGAAGCATCTATATCTACTCAACCTTAGCTGAATCTGGCTGATCTATATAAAAGCTTCTCAAGACTTGGTGGTAAGCCGTTCATTGGCAAGGAATCTATTATCGAAGCCCAAGGCTGGATCAGATCGTGTGAAAGAATTTTTAAAGGGCTAAAGTTGGAAGACGATCAAATGCGACTAATAGCTTCTTGGCAACTCCAAGTGGAAGCTCTAGCCTGGTGGGAAACGGATTACAATGGATGAGCCGGTAGAATAATTCACTTGGGAGCGATTTGAGGAAGTATTTGAGAAATGATATATACCGTCTGTTGTTATCTCTAGAATGTACCAGGAATTTATGGACTTGAAGTAGGAAAGTTTATCATTTGAGGAATATTTGAATAAATTCAACAAATTATCTCGTTTTGATCCGTAGTTGGTAAATACACCTCTAAAGAAAAATAAAAGATTCATTCGTGGGATGAATAAGAAATTTCACGAAAGAATGACAGCTCACGTTAAAGAAAAACCATTTATAGTTGCAAAAATCGATGGCGTTTTATTGTAAATGCAACAAAAAATAGATTACCAAATAATATAAACGTGGCAAAAAATAATTCACGTTTCCCGCTTCTAAAAAAAGAGCTCGCGCGAACTAAATAAACGTAACCTATCATTTTACTCTCGTACTTAACAAAATTCTCGTCCCTAATTTGCTTTCTTCTTCAGAAAAAAATTTCCCCTTTTAATCGTGTTAAATTTTCATCGCACTCAAGTATCATCGTCAACTCCGTCGTTTCCCCCTTACTCAACATTGAGTCGCGGCAGCCAGCAGATCTAGGTATAATTAGGTATGAATCTTTTAAATCGATTAGGTATATTTAGGTATGAATCTGTTAAATCGACTTTGTGATTCTATTTGGCTTTTATATGAATTTGAATGCATCTTATTTTCGTATTTTTTCCTAAACTATTACTGAAATGTTTGATTTAACCCTAATTGCAATGATCTGTTGGGATATCTGCTTTGATTTCTTTGAGTATATGAATGTTCTGTTGAAGTGGTTCAGTGAATCAATGGTTGCTTGCTGAGAGGAGGTTGAGGTTGCGTGTTTCGGGAATTTGGTGGGTTCAAGTAGCATTGATGGAGGTCGCGGTTTTGTTTGCGATTGGGTATTGGCTGGCTGGATGGTTGAGAGTGGTAAATGTTGGAGCATAAATAGTCTTTTGTGGAGTGGTAGGCACTGGAAATATGTCAGTTGTGTGGATGTGAGGTAGTGAAGAGGAGGTGGTGAAGTTGACGGTTGGTTTGGTAAGAGGGGGCAAGGCTGGGGGGAAGGATGTGAGTATGCGTTCGTAAGGAGTGGTAGAATGTCAGAGGGCAAGTTGATGAATGTTGTGTGAGTCTCTGGTAGTTTGCTGCGGAGGCTGGGCTGTTGATGTTTTGTTGAGTTGTAGTATGAAGTGCGGTTGCGAACAGGTTGCAGGTTGGAGAAATGGGAAGGAGGATGGTCTGTGGTTGCTTGGGGTTTGTAGTTGGAGTGGTCACTGTTGTAGTGTGTGAATATGGTGCAGTTGGTTGTATCAGTGCAGTAGTCAGTAGGTTGTAGAATGGTTATTGAAGCAGGCTACAGGAATGTAGGCAAGTGGATATTGTCTTTGGTGATATGAATGAATGTGGTGTGTATGAGATGAAAGTGGGTATTGTTATAGGCTGGTATGAAACTGTGTTGTTGTGAGGAGTGAATGAATTATTTAACAGTGGAGCGGGGGAGTGATTGCAGTGTTGAAGTATATTTATGGAAGTGGTTGAATTAAACAATGTTGTGAGAAGTGGTAAAATAGGAGGATTGAGTAGTATGGCGATGAGAGGTTGCTGCGTTTTTTGAAAGTTGCAGCAATGTGTGGCAGCGGAAATGCACCGGCGTTTGTTGGTGATAGGTGGGAGGAAGTTTGGTCAGTGGTCTATGTGTAATGGTGAAGTACAGAGATTTGCAAAAGTTTTGTTGAAGTGGAGTGACTGGAATGTTGTTTGTTGAAGTGGAGCGTTTGTGGATGGATTGACAAAGGAGGGGCAGATAGCTGTAACTGTTATGCAGCAGTTTGGAGGGTTGTGACTTGGTCAGTTATGTGTGGATAGGAGTGTGGTGTTATGCATGGATTAATTATAAATACATGTAAATCTGAGGTTAAATGCAAAATATAAGTGTAAAGTTTATATTTTTGGAAAAGTATTCTTTGCCTTTGTCTACTAAACCACCATGGTTATATGCAGTAGTGCTACAAGTATTTGTACTTCAACGTCTAGTTATTTTTTTGATTACAACAGATAACCAATTTATACGTCAAAGATTGGAAACTTATTTACCTTCAAATGTCGATAATGAAAAAAGGCTGAGTTTTTTTAAACAGGTGATAAAACCATGATTAACTTAATATGTATTTTGAGAATTAGAACATATAATCTAATACTAAAGCTCACTTTTTTTTTTACTTTTTTCATAGAACTAGTATAGAATACCGACAAGGAGCAATGAATTTTGTGCATGCTGCAAAGAGGAATGTAAGAAGTGTAGAAAAAAATTTATGCCCTTGCAAGGATTGTCGGAATCTTAGTCGTCATGATGACCAAATCATCGTTGAACATTTAATTATAAAAGGAATGGATCCTAAATACATTGACGGTGTATGGTTTAACCATGGTGAAGAGATAAATGTATAGAATAAAACAAATACGTTTGACGTATATGAACTATTCAAGATGATTCACTATGAAGATGAAGATTTTTTGAATCAAGATTTTTTTGATGATGATAAAGACGATGTTGATTCTCGAAGAAAAGAGGATGAGTTAGTCAAGAACTTGGAAGATGCAGAAACTCCATTATATCCTGGTTGCACAGATCACACAAAATTATCTGCCATCACCGTCTTGTATAATCTTAAATGCGAGACTGGCTTGTCCGATAGTGGTTTTGATAAGCTTTTAGCTGCGCAACATCTATTTCTGCCGAAGGATAACGTGCTTCCCAAAACCTTATATGAAGTCAAGAAATTTCTTAAAGCATTCGACATGGGTTTTGAAAAGATACATGCTTGTGAGAATGATTGTTGCCTTTTCAGAAAAGAATACAAAAATTTAGAAAGTTGTCCAAAATGTGGTTCCTCGAGACGGAATAAAAATCAAGATATTGAAGAGGTTATACAAGGTGTTCCAGTTAAAGTATTGAGATATTTCCCAATTATTCCGAGGTTTAGACGAATGTATAGATCTCAAAAGATGGATGAAGAATTAAGATGGCATTTTAATAATAAAAGTAACGATGGAAAAATGCGTCATCCCGTGGATTCTATGACATGGAAAATGGTGGATGAAAAGTATAAATCTTTTTCATCTGATCCACGCAATCTTAGGCTTGGTCCTGCTACAGATGGATTCAATCCATTTTCCATGTTGAGTTCGAAATATAGTTGCTGGCCGGTAATGCTTGTGACATACAATCTCTCGCCTATGTTGTGTATGAAGAAAGAAAATATTATGTTAACTTTACTTATTCCAGACCCGAAGCAACCCGGGAATGATATTGATCTATATTTGGCTCCTTTGGTGGAAGACTTGCATCACTTGTGGTCTAATGGAGTTACTTCTTATGATGCATTTAGTAAAACTTTATTTAAACTGAATGCAATTTTGTTATGGACGATTAATGATTTTCCGGCTAATGGAAATCTTGCTGGATGTCGTGTGAAAGGGCAAAAAGCTTGCCCATTATGTGGTGTCAATACCCATTCTCGTTGGTTGAAACATATTCGAAAGTTCGCCTACATGGGTCATAGAAGATTTCTACCTCCTTCAGATTCATGGAGGAAATAAAAGGCATTGTTTGATAATACCGTAGAGACGGATGGTGCTCCTAGAATGCTTTCTGGGAGAAACATCTATGCATTATTGAAGGATTATCCAAATGATTTTGGAAAAGGAATAGAGGAGAAAAGTAAGAAGAGAAAGCATGTCTATGATAAAGAAGATGAATATGATGATACTAACAGTTCTACAGAAGTAGAGCTATCAAGGTGGAAAAAAAGATCAATTTTCTTTGATTTGCCTTATTGGGAGGTTAGTGGTTAATTTATTTATTTTTTATTGTTTTAATACAAGAAAAACCCAATAATGCATTATTGTTTTGGTTTTCATAGGAACTTCCATTGCGTCAAAATTTAGATGTGATACATGTGGAGAAGAACATTGGTGAAAGCCTATTGGGCACAATGTTGCATGGAAATAAATCCAAAGATGGAATCAACTGTAGAAAGGATTTAGAGGATTGGGGAATTCGAAGTGAGCTTCATACACAACCTCTTGGGAATAAAACATATCTTCCACCAGCTCCATATATGTTGTCAAAATCCGAGAGAAAAATATTTTGCAAAAGACTGTATGATTTCAAAGGACCAGATGGCTGCTGTTCAAATTTAAAAAATCGGATTTCGTTGTCGGATTGCAAAATTAGTGGATTGAAGTCACACGATTACCATGTATTAATGCAACATTTATTGCTAGTAGCATCGAGAGGGTTCATGGCAAAGAAGGAAAGAAAAGCGATAATTCGCTTATGTTCTTTTTTCAACAAATTATGTCAACGTGTTCTTGATAGAGAGAAGGTAGAACAAATCAATGTTGAAATTATTGACGTTTTATGTGAGCTTGAAATTTTTTTTCCACCATCTTTCTTTGATATAATGATACACTTATCCATTCATCTTGGAAAAGAAGCACAAATGTGTGGACCTATTCATTTTCGATGGATGTACCCACTCAAAGATTATGTCAGAAACTATGCACGACCAGGGGGATGTATTGCAGAATCGTATCTTGCAACAGAATGCATGTTGTTTTTCAATGAATTTTTGAAGAAATCAGGACATATAGAGGAGAAAGGAGCTCGAAATGAAGATTATGAAAGTAGTAGAATATTAGAGGGACGTCCAATTTCAGTATCGAAGACAATTAAATTGCCAGTTAATGAGAAAGAAAGTGCTCATTTAGCTGTGTTAATGAATATGGCCGTGGTGGAACCGTTCATAGAGTAAGTTTATGTTATATTGTTTTAAATATTTTGATGTGTTCGCAATGATATATATAACTTATAATCAATTGTTCAATACTAGTTTGCATTTGGAGAAATTAGAAAATTCAGACCAACGCATGACAAAAAATGCGACCTTACTTTAGGAAACACATACAAAAAGTTTTGTCGATTGGATTAAAAGGAAGGTTAGTTAGATTCAAATATATTCTCATTCAACTATCAATATTACTATATAAATTTACATGCTAAATGAAATTTGTTGTAGATACCTATTACCTCCAAGGATCATAATGACATGTTAAAATGGATTGCTTATGGTCCGGGATGATGCCATGTCTTTCAAAGGATATATCATCAACGAGCAACGTTTTCATGTAAAAGATTTAGGGAGAGAAACTCAGAATTGTGGGGTGACTTTTGATGCAACTACTATGTGTAGAGCAAATGCTAAAGATATGTCCCAAGTGGTTGATGTGGTCACTTATTATGGAATATTGACAGATATAATTTTATTAGATTATCATTTGTTTTATATTGCAGTTTTCAAGTGTCGTTGGACGTATAAAGGAAATGGAGTAAAAGTTGATGATGATGGGTTCACTCTTGTTAATTTACATCAAGCATCATTTTCACGAGACCCATACATACTTGCATCTCAAGCAAAACAAGTATTTTATTCAAGAGAGAACGATGTTTCTAATTGGTACGTTGTAATGAAAGCATCATCAAGAAGTTTTAATGATATAGAGGAGCACGATTGCATCGAGGAAGATATTCAAGTGGTGGAAGATGAAATAACTGAAGCGGATGATGAAGATGTTCGCTATGTTAGAGAGGAATGCGAGGGCATAATTGAGTAGATTATGTGTTCTACTTGAGCATAGTTGTTCATTTGCTTTAGTGATGGTTGAACTTATATATTAAATCCGGGCTATTTGGAAATTTCATTGAACTTGTATTGATTTTCTTTAATGATTGTCGTTCATTTGCTGCACTAATGCTTTGTTTTTTTTTAATGTTGCGAATGGTTGTTAGTTTGCACCATTTAATTTTCTAATCCATTGCAAATGCATGTACCATTCAATTTTTGTTCTTTGTGTTTTGATCTTTGTATACTTCCAGAGACAAAACATTATATGTTCTTATCAATTCTGTTTGCATATATTGCTTGATAATGAGTAGTGTTCTTATCAATTCTGTTTGCATTACATGTACATTTTCTCATAAAATTACAAATCTGTTCATCATCTCAAGGCTTTTAGGCCTGCTTGTTTGGTTTGCAAGCTGCCACATCTCTTTTCAGCTACATGTTGATGATATTTAAGTATTGTTTGTTAATATTTATCGCTGCTTATTGTTTACATGTGCTTATTGGTTTATACTGTGTTTTCTGTCACTTGCAGAAAAATATGTCTACAACATCTGTACGTACCCGCTTGCAGAGAAAGGCTGAAGAACAAGTAGTCAAAGGTAAGAACAAACAGTCAAAGGAAAAACGTAAAGTTCCAGCTAGTATAAATGAAATAGAAGAACAACCAGACAATGCTAAGAAGAAAGCCACTGTTCACAATGAAGAAGACGAAAAACCACTAGATGATATCCCCTCTGACCCAAATGAAGGACTCTGCTCAGAAAATGAAACCCGTCCTGAACAAACTGCTGATGCCGAGCTGGAAATTGGGAAACAAAGTGAAGCTGGAATCGGAAGTACATCTCGGAAAAGAGGCGGTAGAGGTCCAGCAAAAGCAAAAAGACTCCCGTCATGCAGTCAAGATCGAATTGAAGTTGAGTTCAATGATCTAGGTATACCAGTAGGGCAAGGGTCGGTATATTTATCCTCTTTACTTGGACCGCTTGCGCGGAAGCAGGTTCCATACACCATTGATGGTTAGACGAATATTAGTGATGACTTAAAAGAAGTTTTGTGGCAGTCGGTTCTGGTATGAAGCAGGCATCTATTATTTAACATTCTGACTCTAATATGTTTTGAAAATTACTTCTAATATTGCATGGTCTTGCCAATTATAAATTGAAATTGCCATCTAATAACTTCTGGATAAATTAAAAAATAGTTCTTGCCAATTATAAATTGAAATTGCCCTCTAATAACTTCAGAAAACCTTTCAGATTTAATTAAATCCGTCGTATTTAAATTAAATAAATTTTACTAATATCATGTTTTGATGTATTGTTGCAGATTAGATTTAAATTGGAAGAGGAATGGCAAAGAAAAGCTATATTTCAACAAATGGGAGTACTTTGGAGATTGTCAAAAAGAAAATTGGTTGGAAATTTGCAAAAAGCGGAGAACGATGAGGAAAGACTTAAAATGAAACCTACGAACATAAAAAGCATAACCGATTGGAGGAAGTTTGTGAAGGCGAAAACAAGTCTGGAGTTTAAGGTAAATCATTCCTACTGAACTCGTCTGGAATGTTTCCGCAAATCCATCTACATATTTAGTAACCGATAAATTTCTTTAGAAGTGAAGTCCAAGTGTTGGTGGATGCTGAGGGTTCCTGTTTAGGTATTAGCTGCAGGAACCTATGACAGTACAAAATACAAATGCGTTATAACAAGCATAGGAACATTTTAAATGAAGTAAAAAAAACACTTTGCAAGTTAGTTCAATCTATAAATATTATTAGTAGATATGGAATGTTGTATATGTCACTGAGTTATCCAGCATTAATAATACCAAATAAGTATATGACCATGATGAATTGATTTTCAAATAAATTGCAATCCTCACCATACATATTTACCCTGCATTATAAATATTAGATAGTTCTTTTTTTATGATTTTGGTTGTTAAATTCTAGCATCTTTCAACATTTTCAGCAAAAAAGTGAGAAATATTCAGCCCTTAGGTACACACAAATTCCGCATACAACCGGTCGTACGGGAATGGCTAGAAAGACCGAAGACATGGTAAGTTAATTCACTATAGCATTATTTAACATTATTTTATACCTGTTAGTTTATTAATTTAATGTTATTCTATTTTTAGAAAAAAGAAAGTGTAGATCCATCATCCATAAGTAGAGCTGATGTGTGGATTAGATCTCACATTAAAAAAACTGGTGAACCAGTGAACGTGGAAGTTAGGAATACTATTGTAAAATTGTTTTTAATTTTAATGGTATATTTTTTTTTTTGAAACTATGATATTTTTACCATTGTACATTATCTATGTGTATTTATTTATATAAGAGGAGATCAAAAAATATGGTAGCCTATCCCAATCCGGCTCGTCACAGACTGATATTGGAAAAGATGCTCTTGTACATGTACTGGGACAAGATAAACCGGGACGTTAAGGGCATTAGGTAGGGGTTGCACTTTAGCCAAACTAGCTTTGGCCCAGTCCAAAGATAAACAAGTGTCTCGGTGTCGAGAGGAAATAGCAGAATTGAAGGGAATGATACAGACTCTGATGGACCAGAAGGTAAATTTTTGGAAATTAATTGATATTCGTAAAATATTAATTTATATCCGTGCTTCACTGCAGGGTAAAGAAAGTTCGAGAAGGAACTCACCTGATTCGGTAAAAATAATATTTATATTACTCAAAAATGAAATTTATATTTTAATTTTTTAATCCAGTAATTGATTTAATTTTCGGTTGATTAATTGTAGAGCGACGACGAAGTATGTTTGCTATTGAATTGGGATGGAACCTCTGGAGTTGTTGCCTATGGGAAGCTGTTGTCCATGGACCCAGATGACGTTGTCAATGGCATTCGTCTGGGACCAAATGCCGGGAGCGTTGTTATAGATTCAGTGGATAAAGCAGATACTTATTTATGGAGGCCAACACCTGAAATGGCAGTCTTAGCAGACGCTAAGAATAAGGTAGTTTCTTGGCCATCAGTTTGCATCAAGGTCCCGCTGCGAACACGGTTGAACTGTAGTGCAGCCAGTACGGTAATTTTTTTCACGTTAAGTATATTAGTGTAATATGCTGCGAGCTTATTGATGTCTAAAATGCAGCGAGCACACCCCCCATCTGAATAAAAATTTAGCACATATTCGTTGTTTTTGTATAGCATACTAAAGTCTTGAATTTCACTTCTCATTTTTAGAGTACCAGCATCATCGAAGACACTTGCAAGATTTACGGTTGGACTGAGGGTGAAGGTGTAATTGCCGAAGGAAGAATCCATGCCACTGGTCCAAAATATACTGTTAATGGTATTCCACTCGGTCCGTCTGCTGTTGTGATTTGGGTGGACAAAGTAGTAAATAAAGAAGCTTATTTGTGGCGACCCACATCTGATATGTCGTGCATTGGAGATGTAGTTGGTATGAAAATAGCATGGCCAAGATCAAAAGTAGAAGCTGATCAAGAAAAACTAGATGAGAGTCGTGATGATACTGAAAATGTTGTGAATTCTCCCATGAAATCCGCACATATGGTCATGAATAAATCGCAAAATGTAAGTATTAATTTTCAAATTTGAAGAAGTTAACTGTGTATGAAAGTTTATTTAATGTGCATGTATACATTGTGCATAATAATCTCTTTTCTTTCAGCCAATTGCAACCATGCAAAAGGATGGCAAATGCCAGTTGATCGATTTGGGTGGAGCAGACGTAGTGGCGGAAGGAAGTATTGCATCAACTGATCCGATAACGATGGTCCATTGTCGTCCACTGGGACGTAATGCTGTAAAAGTTTGGATTGAACTGGTGATAGTTCCAGATGCAGAGATATGGAGACCAACATCGGGTCTGACGTGCATGGATGGTTGCTTTGGCGTTCCCATAGCTTGGCCAATGGAAAAAATCATTATTAAGTCAAAATGAAAGGTATATAATTTTTTTTATATATACATTAGGAATGCTAGCAGCTAAAGTGCAGATAGATTTTTGGTAAACTGATAAAAGTACATAAGTAGGGGTGTTATATTTGAATTGTGATTGAATGATTGTGATTGGTGAGGAGTTATGTATGGATTGTGGTGGAATGTTAGTGATGCAATATCATATCTACTTAAGAACTTTCTCTATCATATAAAATATCTCACGCATATTCACTTTAACAGGATTCACTCATTCTTCTTCTGGAATTAATTAAAACCTATTATTGTCATTTTCTAAATTAAAAATAAAATCCAAGAAATTATTATAAATTCTGATATTCGAGCATGTTCATTAAGACACTCTTAGGCTTTTCTGGCACAAGTCCATCTATCGCGTTACTAGGTTTTGGGCCCTGTGTCGCGTGCGTAATCTAAGATAAGAAAAACAGTGGAAGGAGACAGAGTGGAACGTGATTTACAGGTGAGTGTTACCACTCACAAACCTATGGCAAGCTGCTTTTGTTTTTTGTTTTCCCAAGTATTATGGTGTTTGAGAGTGTGTGCATGCTAGCCTGCTAGGTATATGTGTTGGTACTGCCTTGAATTTCTATGTGCATGAAGAAAGAGAGTGTGTGTTTTAGTGTTTTGCATTGGTGTGCATATAAGTGTGTGTTTCCTGGAGTATATGTGTGCTTACGTACGATCTGTGTTTTTGTGTGTACATATGAGCGTGTGTGCTGATTAATTTGTATGTGTGTAACCTATAGGTGCGTGCGCAATTTTGTATATATGCGCTAGTGTGTTTATGAGGATGTGTGCTTACCCAACTGTGTGTGTGTGAGTGTGATTGTGTTAAAATTATCATATGTTTACTCAATATCATACTACTGTGTAAATAGATGATAATTTTAACACAGTATCTAGCACGAATAATTTTATTACGGTACATTAGCATAAAGTAGCGAGAAACTTATAGCAAGTAAATTCCTAGTTATAACTAGAAGTGTTGGATGTGCCATATTATTCACTAATTAATTTTTTATATATATAAACCTTTTCTTAAGCGGTTAACTATCATTTAAGGCCATGTAACCATGATTAAGCAATGTGTGTTCTGCATTGTGTTGTGTGTGTGCATTCAAATGCTATGTGTTTATGCGTGAGTGCATTTGTGTCTGTGTGTCTATATATATAGTGTTATGTATTGTAAGAACTGTTGTATTTATATTGAATGGATGTTGTGTGTGTTTGTGTGTTGTCTTCATATATTTGAGTTTCAGTTTTGTTGTTGTGTATCTCACGTGCATGGGGTGTATTATTGTGCTTTTTGGTGTTTTAGACTTGTTTAATTGACCGTTACACTATTACAATATTCTTACTATATCATATCTTGTCCATTTTGTAGAATTGATTTCATTTCTTTTGTGCGTAGGTACATCCCTATTTATCTATGCAAGTTTTAGTAATTTATATTTTTAAAATACATATGTTTGTATATTTATTCAGATATTACTTTAGTATAATTGATGGTGAGGAGTTATGTATGGATTGTGGTGGAATGTTAGTGATGCAGTTTTAAGTTCAGGTTTTGTTTTCTCACTCTTTTGTTCTGTTCTTTGTTTACAGGTAGTTCAGGTTTTGAAGACATCAGCAATGACAGGTAGTTCAGGTTTTTATGGTGGTTCAGGTTTTGCTCGGTACTTTGGTTATTTCAGACATTTATTTCAGATGTATATGTACGGTTATGACACTTATGATAGTTTGGTTATAACACTTATAGTAGTTTGGTTGTGTATGTGTTCGGGTAGCTTTTTGTAGACACCTATGTATGTGGATGCATGAATGTCTATGTATCTTGTGGATCTTCAATGTGTATACGTATTTTGTAGTTGTTTAATATATTGTGTTCAAAAGTGTATGTGCTTGCGTATTCTGTTATTATATAATTTCATGCTAGATCAGTGGTAAATCTGGAGTAGCAGGTGGAGGGAAACAAACGCTACTGGATATTATTTATTTTGGTAGCGTTGAAATGTCGCTACAAAAGAGTGATTAAAAAATCAAGTACACTTATGCTGGCGTTTATTAAGCGCTATAAAATAGTGATTAAAAACTCAAGCACACTTATGCTGGCGTTTATTAAGCGCTACAAAAAAATGTATATAACGCCATGAAAAGGTAACGTGGAGGAGAAAACCCTTTCGGTGGCGTTAAACAGGCGCTACAAAAGAACGCCATAAAAAAGTATCATGGAGGAGAAAACCTTTTCGGTGGCGGCAGATAGGCGCTACAAAAAAGGAATTCTACGGCGTTATAAAAACGCTATCAAAAAAAAAATGGTAGCGTTTAAAAAAGTGCAACTAATACTCGAGGATTTTTAGTGGCATGTTTTTTCGTAACGATTATCGAAACGCCACTAAAAATACTTAGTGGCGGTTTTTGGGCGCTACAAAAAATTAGTTTTCTTGTAGATGGTACCCTGGATATGCAGGAAGCTCCGGAGGAGAAGGGAAATACGAGCAATCCAAATTGGAAAAAAAGAAAATTTGGCGGGAAGAAACCATATCAAGGCAAAGAGAAGAAGAGCAATCAGGAAAACCCAATGAGGAATGTTACTTTTTACAATTGTCAAGAAAAGGCCTATTATTCAAACAGCTGCAAGAATCCGAAGAAACAAGTTAAAAAAGAACAACCCATGAAGACAAGTCAGGGAGTCAGAGAATGCTATAATTATCACAAGCCTGGACATGTAGTTAGAAATTGCCCGGTGATGAAGCAAGCTCAAGTGGCAAATGTGTACGCGATAAAGGTTGACCCCTCAACTTCAAGGGCAGATAAAGGAAAAGGAGTTCTAGAAGGTAACCTTATTATTTATGACAAAGTTGTTAGAGTTTTATTCGACACGAGAGCTACACATAGCTTTATCTCCCAACAAACTATAAATGAATTAAAACTTAAACCTGAATTTGTTGACGAGCCCATTTGTGTGAAAAATCCAGTTGGTGGCCCTACGAACCTTTGTCTACAATGTCAAGAGGTTCCTATCTCGCATTCTTGGCATCAATTTCCTATCAGTCTCTTCATTCTCGACTTTAATGGATTTGAAATCTTTCTATGAATGAACTGGATATCAAAATACGAAGCTAAATTAGATTGCAATAATCGAACGATTTTGATCAAAACAAAACTTGGAAATTTTATTGAAATATCTTGTGAGGATCCGAGTCCTAAGAGGGACAAGTTGATGTATACCTTGGGATATCCTGAACCTAGTCTGGAGTCCATACCTATTGCCCGGGATTTTCTAAACGTATTCGAAGAGGTCAAATCTTTACCTCCACATAGAGAAATTGAATTCAGAATTGATTTAGTTCCAAATGCTCGTCCTTTTATTCATGCTAGTCGTAGGATGGCACCTAGGGAAAGAATAGAACTAGTCAATCAAACCCGAGATTTGCTAGAAAAAGAACTAATACGTTCTAGTGTTTCCAATTGGGGTTCAGCTGTGGTGTTCGTAGCCAAGTCTGACGGATCCTTGAGATTGTGCATGAACTACCGTGATCTCAATAAGCTAACTCTCGAAAACAAATTTTCGTTATCCAGGATCGATGACTTATTCGATCAACTACACGGCGCATGACTCTTTTCAAATATGGATCTAGCGCAGGGATTCCATCAGCTACGTATTGCTGAAGATTGTGTTTATTTAACTGCCTTCAGGGGTCCAGACACATTCTATGAATGGTTAGTCATGCCTTTAGAACTAACCAATGCTGTCGCATACTTCGTAGACTTAATGACCCGTGTATTTCGAGGAATATTGAATAAATTTGTTTTGGTGTTTATTGACGATATTCTAATCTATTCCAAAACCGAGGAGGAGCATGCTGAACATTTAAGAATTGTTTTGGAGACATTGAGGAAGAACATTTTGTTTGCAAAATTTTCTAAATGCCATTTTTGGGTTAAGGAAGTCAGATTTCTCGGCCACATTGTTAATGAAGAGCGAATTTCTATAGATTTGGGCAAGATTTTCGCTATTCTAGACTAGAAGAAACCTGCTACTTCAAAAGAAGTTCAAAGTTTTCTGGCTTTAGTTGGATATTATCAAACATTTGTCTAGGATTTCTCCAAGTTGGCCAGTCCGTTAACTAAGCTAACAATGAAGAATGCTAAGTTTGATTGGACTCTAAAATGTGATGAAGCGTTCCAGGAGTTAGCGCAGGGATCTCCAGTTGTCGCTATTATCAACGGGAACCAAGGCTTATCTGTCTACACAGATGCTTGTGGTGATGGTGTGGGTGCGGTGCTAATGCAGAATGGGAAAGTAATTGCTTACGCAAGTATAAAATTGCATCCGCATGAGAAAAATTACCCGACCCACGATCTCGAGCTTCTAGCTGTTATTTTCGCTTTGAAAATCTGACGACACTATCTTCTGGGTAAAATCTCTTTCAGCTTTACTAAAATTTAAAAGTTTAATTTAACTTAAGGTATATACTTAATAAATCCTTCTTGTTTTAGGTGAAAAAATTGAATTATTCACCGACCACAAATCTTTGAAATATCGTTTCACCCAGAAAGATTTAAATCTGAGGCAACAACGATGGTTAGAATTCCTAGCATCATATGACCTAGATATTCTGTATACTCCCGGAAAAGCCAACGTGGTGGCCGATGCTTTGAGTAGAAGGCATGCTATTCTTGCTCACCTTGTTTTCACTCATACTCTTCTTGAGAAAGTTGCCAGCCGTCAAAAAGAAGACAAGTTTCTTTGATATATTTATAGGAGAATCCTTTGAGGCGAAGATACCAGTTTTGAAACCAATCATAGTGGAGTTATAAGATTGAAAGGCAGGTTGTGTGTTCTAGACATTCTAGATCTAAAACGGGAAGTGTTGGACGAGTGTCACAAGTCTAAAATCGGTATCCATCCAGGGGTTAATAAGATGTATAGAGATATCAAAACAACTTTCTGGTGAAAAATAATGAAAAGGGATATATTTATATATGTGAGTCGTTGTGCTACCTGTCAACAAATTAAAAGTGATCAGAAGAAAATGGCAGGTTTACTCCAACCACTGGAGGTGCCTAAGTTGAAATGGGATCAAGTATCGATGGATTTCATTGACGGGTTGCCACGCACTCAAAAGGGGAATGAAGCAATTTGGGTTATAATGGATCTTCTGACTAAACCCGCCCACTTCATCCCAGTGAAATCCACCCGGACAGTAGCAAGCTTAGTAGAGCTGTATATAAAAGAGATTGTTCGTCTCCACTGTTTACCTAGCAGTATAGTGGGTGATCATGACCCGATCTTCACTAGTAAATTTTAGGACGCGTTTCAAGCTGCATTGGGAACCAAACTAAACTTCAGCACTGCTTATCACCCGCAGTCTGATGGGAAGACTGAGAGGATTAATCGAATCTTAGAAGACCTATTGCGTGCTTGTATACTTGATTTTGGTGGTTATGGGAGGACCATTTACATCTGGTTGAATTCTTATATAACAATAGCTATCAGGCCAATATCGAAATGGCTCCTTTCGAGGCATTATATGGTCATCCATGTCAGTTACCGGCTTGCTGGATTGAGTCTAGTGATAGACTCGAGCTAGGACCAGATATGATAAAAGAAGCTATGGAGAAAGTGGATTTTATTTGAAAGAAGTTAATTACTACACAAAGTAGTCAGAAGAGTTATTACGACCGCAGGAGTTGGAGATTCTGTCTTCCTAAAAGTGTCTCCAATGCATGGTGTGTTGAGATTTGGGAAAACTGGTAAGCTGGCACCACGATACATTGGTCCTTTTCCTATTCTAGAGAGGATCCATCCTTTCGCATATCGAGTGCAACTACCTAGCTGGTTATCTGGCATACACGACGTATTTCATGTTTCACATCTTCGAAAATATGTACACGATCCAGATAGTATCATTGAAGAAGCCGCTCAGTAGGGTTTGGAGATCACACCAAATCTAGCAGTTAAAAGAGATCTGTTGAAAATAATTGATTGCGATGAAAAGCAATTGAGGAATAAAGTTGTGAAACTAGTTCAAGTGCAATGGAATGGCGGTCAAAATAAATGTATTGGGCAAACAGAGGACAGCATGCAAAAGTCCTATCTCAATTGCATAGTGGATATATCGGCTTAATCTGGTAGGTCATTCTCTATCTTTTTCTGTATTCGTATATTCTTTGTTTGTCGCTCTTCCACTTTTTCAAATTACGAGGACGAAATTTTCTTAAGGGAAGAATCTATAACATCTCCAAATTTTATCAATTTAAAATTAGTAATTTATTTGAATTTTTAGAATTTAATTTGGAATTAATTTAAAAAATTTCAAGACAAATAGAATTAGTATTGATTTATACATATATAACTGGATTATAATTCAAATTTGAATTTGAATTTGAATTTAAATTTAAATAAATATCGTAGTAAAATAATTTAGATTTAAAAATAATATACATGTAAATTATTTAATATGCAGTTAGTTTTAAAGTATTTTCTTTTAAACAGTATATATATTAATATAAGGGAAATGTCTTTGTAAAAATAAGAAATATAATTGAAAATTTTATTTAAACTATATAATCATTTAAAAATTACAAGTGTTAATTAATAAGACGTCCAATTTAACAAGTGTTTAAATTTTAGTAAATGAATTAACAAGTGTAATTCATGAAGAAAGAAAATTAACAAGTGTCAAATTCCTTTTATTAATTTTCTTTTATTTTGAAAATAGTAGAAATGAGTTATATAAATCAGTACATCTTGTCCCACTCATTTCTTTTAACATTTTCAAAATACAAAGAAAACAAAGGCCTGTACATTCTAAACTCAAACCAGAAAAATCACCAAAAGAAAATGATCAAAACCAGAAAATTAAAACATTTGCTATAATCTAAAACCTGAAGTTTGAATACATATCAAATTTTGATCAAAGCAAACAACAAGAAGTTCAACATCAAAGCAAGAATTTCAACTTCAATACTTAAGCAAATTCAAAGCTTTAACTCAGCAAATCAATGTTTCAACATCAATAAAAAAGATCAAACAGAGGAACAATTTCCAGTTTTTCAAATTTAATCAATTTCCAGACTCCCCTATGTTCTCAGACATCATGTGAGTAAACACTTGATGACTTGATCTATGATCTGTTGTTTGTGAAGTAAAGCTATGCAAATGATTTGAATATGTGAAAACATGTTGTACGTATACAAAAATGTATATACATAGATGTGCATGTTTGAGCTACAGGCATGTTTTGCCTTTGTTGTTCCCAGGTTTCCAAAACCTATTCAAAAAAAAATCGATTTCTTCTTCTTCGATCATTGTTAGACTTTAAGATTTAAACAAAAGTTGTTAATTTAAACATGATTTAAGTTTTAAAAATAGATTTAAGCAAAAGAAATCAAAGCTTTCTATGGAAAATTGATAATACAGGAAAAAATCAAAATGTGTTAATTTTCAAACATCATGAATTCTAGCTTCAGGTATACTATCTGAAATGGTTTTGAAAACAAAGATTTTTAAAAGTAAAATCATATTTTTTAAGTACGTATCCACTGATTAATTCGGAATGATCGAAATTGGGGTAATTGTCAAATTCTGGTCATCGATGGGATGATGATGGTCGAGGTTGTGGATGGAGATGGCCGAGGTGATGTGGGTTTGGGGATAAATGCTCAAAATCTTTTAATCTGATCGTGGTGGCCGAACGTCGTTCATCTAGGGTTTAAGCTAGTATTTTTGTATAAGTTGGAGTTTCTATTGCTGCATCGTCCTCAGGTGCCGGAGTGGATCGCTCTAGTGGGGATAGTGGCATGAGTTCTTGACGAAGGTTCGGAGACGATTGCGTGACCTCTGATGGTCAGACATGGATGATCAAGGCAGTTTTTGGTGATCATAGTTGTTCCATTTTGGGTTAGGATTCTCGATTTTGTTTGGCTCACGAATTCGTCGATCTATGGCTTCTACATGTTTGAATAGATGGTCGTGGAATTTGTGGAAGGTGTTAGAGATGGCCAGAGCGTCGGCGATCAGCGGTGCATGTGCACATTGGATGGTTTGTGTCAGTAGGCATGGGTTGGGAAGGAAGGCTTTGGACTCGAAGTAATCTTCGGGGAACTAGTGTGATGGCTCGAGTATGAGTTCAGGGGATTTTGTGAACATATGGGGTTTAACACATAAACAAATTTTAAGTTGAAAAAAATATATACGGGTAGGTTTTGGGAAAAACTTGAAGCAAGTAGGCATGTAGCACGGGTGAAGTTCGAAGTAGGTCTCGGGTTGTCATACAAAACAGTTTTCTTGACTTTAAAAAAAATTCAAATTATTTAAACATTTTAATCTATGTTTTAAATAATGGTTTAATTGTAATATTGGATTAATAAAAGTTTTAAGTAAGATAGTTTTAAAATAATTAAGTTTTAGTTTATTTAATTTTGTGACAATAATTGTAAAATTAATTATTTTACTTAAGATGAAATGTTATTTTTATTAACCTTAATCTTTTTGAATTAATGCGTTAATGATAATTAATTATAAACTTTATTAAGCAAAGATTTTTATAATAATTGAATGATTAATTAAGATCAATGATTATAATTACTTTATAATTAAAAATTAATTAATTAAGGTAATTAATTAATTAAGGTAATTAATTAATGAAGGTAATTAAGATTTAATTAATTGATAATTAAGTATTTAATTAATTAATAATTAAGGATTTAATTAATTAATAATAAGGATTGATTAATAAATAATTAAGGATTAATTAATTTAAAATTAAGAATAATTAATCATTAATTAAGCATAATTAGTGGAAATAATTATGTGATTAATTAATGATAATTACCCGATTAATTCATCTTAACTATAGATGAATGATTATTAATTGAAGGCTTTGTATTGATTTATGTCTCTGATATGTGATTGTGATACCATGTAATACCATGTGATATTAATTACTTTGTGCTGAGCTGTGATATCTGTGATATGATCTCTGTGTGAATGTGAAAACCCATTGGCCCGTAAAACGGCATTTG
Source organism: Allium cepa (assembly GCA_030765085.1). Lineage (NCBI taxonomy): Eukaryota > Viridiplantae > Streptophyta > Magnoliopsida > Asparagales > Amaryllidaceae > Allium > Allium cepa. The sequence continues at coordinate 447,022,165 of CM060935.1, read as the reverse complement.
AATTTCGATGCGATAGGGAGTCGGTTTCCAATTAGTTATCTGAAACCCACATCGAACCTTAATGGCGAATCTTTGTGATTGAAATATCCACGTGTTTTTAAATTAAGCGCTCACTACTCGGTTTAGCTGGGAGAGGACCTTGTTTTATATAACCCATTCCGAATAGTGATATGACGAAGTGGATAGTATTTGAAGACGGTGGTGAAGACCGGATGTCTTCGAGAACGATAGGATAACCTATCGAAAGACTCTGCACTGAGTTGCTCCGGTATAGAGATCTCCATATGCGATGGGAAGTCCGATCGGGATTGTAGATGCCCGGATTACAAGGGATTCTTTGGGAGTGCCTCCGGTTCTGTTCGAACCCGGAACAGACTTGTATGGTTGTATGTCTGATATTATGCTTTGAGATATAAAGCTGATTTCTTTCAAATACATTTCTGTTGGTGGCGGAGAATTTATTCTCTTAGCTTTACACCCCTCTCTGAGACGTACGAGCTCAGAGGTTATGTAGTTGATGATTATTAGTGATATACTCCCAATTTGGTAGTGTGGCATGCTGAATGCTGATGATCATTTGTTGATCGAAGCATGACTTTTGTGAAAAGCGTAGCTTTGTGGACGAGACTTTGTCGAACCTCACAACCCGAAAATGATCGAAACAGGAAGGATGCAGCAAGGTTATTGGGGGTAGCGCCCCTTAGGGTATGTGCATTTCCTTCTGGATAAAAAAAGGGTATCATGGTATGGAGCCCAGATACTTAACTTATGTGAATACTGCAATTATGTTGCTTTGTGGTTGTTGTTGTTGGGTCCCCGGATAAAGATTGGTTACGACCGGGGGATGGTATACTCGTGACAGTTAGTTACATAGTTACGGAGGTAACCCAGCCTTGTGTTGGCAGAGATCTGGTAAGGTTCTTGGGGCGTCCCTCCAGAGGCGTAACTATGTGGCCCAGGAAGTTCCTTAGCCTGACCATTTGTTGGAAATCCAATCACCAATACGCACCTTGTACGGTTTTAGTTGTACAACCTGCCATCTAATATGGTAGCTATAGTAGGCATACTATAATGGTACGTATGCTCGCTAGGATTAATATTATATTTTCGAAATGTTTTCACACTATGCACTAATAATAATATCAAAAAAATTTCTCGTATCAAGCAATTTGACTATCATAAGGAGAAATCTCCTCCAAGTGTGAGATTGCATTGTGTGTGTGCCGGGAGGCCTTATGATAGTTTCATTTTCCAAAAGTATAACGTGTTTTCTTTTACAAATTGTATTTGCGAAAACAACTGTTTTTTACTAATGTCAGTCCCATGACTGACCCGGAGTTTATTGTTCCCTTCCTAAACTCTGGGTACCCATAATTTCCACATGGGCAGCCTAGAAGCAGGTTATCCGTGTTTTGGAGCTAACTTGGTTTTTGAAGTCTTTTAGTTTGGAAGCTATCGAATTTTAGAAAGCTTTTTGGTTTGAAGTCTTTCGCAGCTTTATATTGAAGGTGCTTAGTTGGGATTCTCGCTCTCTTTCTTTTGAAGACTCTCTTTCAGTTGTTATAACTCTGTTGTTCCCCTGTGGAGTTACCATTTTGTTGTTGTATCATTTGTGTAGCACTCTGATGTTAGTGATAAATGTTGTAATGAATTTTGTGTCAGTGTTGTATCTGTGTTGTGATTAATGGAATCATCTTTTGTTTCCACTATTTATTTTCATCTAATGTTGTTATAAGCTCCATTCCGAATTGGAGTTCGACATTTGAATCTCCGGCCGTCGAATACAAGTGAGGTATTTGATGCCGATTTTCGAACGCTGGATTTCGGGTCATGACACTCACTTTTGAAACACCTGGATAACCTCCTTCGAAAGCATAGAAAAGCTTCTTTTCCAAACACAAAAATATACCTTTTGAATGTATCAAAACATTACCTTAAAACATAGCTTCGAAACCAATGAAAGTACCCCTTTCGAAAGTATTGGTTTTACTTTTAAAAATTTCTTGGGTCAAATTGGCTACATACGAAAGTATCTCTTTCAAAATCTTTAATAAAATTATTTGGGGAAAATTAGATGGTGTCAGAAACTTCTATTTGAATGTTCAAAACCTTTAAGTAAAACTTTGAAGGGTAGCATCGAAACCCCCTTTCGACGCCATTGCCTTCAAAACCCTTGAACCCTTTTGATATCATTTAAGAAGTGACTTAGTATAAGTTTCAAACAAAGGCACCCTTCGAAAGCATTGATGACTTCAATACACTTGAAAGGCACATGAACGACAGTGAGGTTTCGACTAGGTCGGACCATCATCTTCGAAAGTCTTATTTAAGTATAAAGGACTCATTCGAAAGTTTATACTTTAAAGCATAGTAGGGCAACCTCCTTCAAAATTATTTAGAAAACCCCTTTCGAAAACATGTGTCTCGATTATGTCGAAGCTTTAGTAAAACAAAGCAGACACTTAACATTTGAAAACAAAACTAAGGCTTCGACCCCATCGGAAGCATTGCTTTCGACACTATGACTCCCGCCTTCCCTTAATACACCACGTACCATCTAAGTGATGCCTGGTATATTGGCTTTGACTAGGTGGGTTTCGGCTGGGTTGGTTTCTACCGAGTCGAAGCGGAAGCATTGGAGTCAAAAGGCATTACTAAAGGAGGCGGAACCTGCTTTTCGAAATAAAGGCTGAAATCATGCTAATTGCTTTATAACTAGCCTACCTATTTGTAATCTCTTAACTGGTTGCCTTAAAACTTTTCAAATCCTTTACAAAAATAACTTCCACATTTATCAGATAAATCAAGGAAAAATTAACGTTTATGCCCTTCCATTAAGCAAAACCACTATTGCAAATAAGTCATTCTTTTAAAATAATTTATTTTCCATAGCAAATAAACTAGGAAAAATCCCTAAAAATCATAGAAATTCACTTTCATCATGTTATCTAACATATTAAAATTTCAAACCCAAATTCTTCCTGAAATAAAATTTTAAATCCAATTTTATCATGTTTTCCATTGAAAATTCATAATAAATTTCCATAGCTTGGAAAATTATAAAAAATTGAAACCCATCTCCAAAATTGCATTTTACATAACACATAATTTTTCCATGGAATTCTAAAATCGTTAACAATCGATATTGCCTTAAAACCATGTAAATTCATATGTAAATGAATTTATTTAAATCAAACATATAATAGTTCAAGAATATCATCATTCAAAACATCATAAAAACAAATTTAATCTTAAATTTGTAAACTATAATCATAGAATAAAATAGACATGGTATAAAATTATTATTTGCCTTGTATATGATAAGGACTTTGAGATTTGTTGTTGAATAAATCCCTTAGCTTAATCCTTAGCCTTGAATAAATTTATCCTTTTTTTCTTTGTAATGGTCGGCTTCTAATTTGGGTTTATTTTTTATTTGCGTTTGTGAAAAATAAAGAATAGACGTGAGAAATGAAAAGGTACGTGAATAACAGGTGCGGCTATTCACTAATAAGGCCTTATATAAATTAATTAGCTTATAAATTCTTTTAAGCCCATTTAATTAACTCGAAGCACGACCTTCTTATGGTTTTTCAAATCTTAATCTCCTTGTGAATCTAATTCTTATATTATTCTATTTAATTTATCTAATTAAATTTCTTGAGTAATGTTATAAAAAATTAGATATGTTACATGAATACCGCAGACATATTAGTGTCAATTTTAGAGGGTCGAAAAGCAAGTCGTTGCACATAACCCTACCGTTTAGTACTTCCTACATAGAGAAGAGGCAGGCCCTCATATAGCCACTTAGTACCTTTAATCTCTGAAGCAGGTCCTTTGTATTATGACCCCTATCCCATGGTGACATCTCACATTAGTTCAACTATTCGTAGGTACTGGTAGCTAGGTTAACTAGACATGTTTACCCTATAGAATTTGGGACTAACCTCACAACATCGTAGTTACTTATTATCGATGATGTCTCACATCATCCCAAATTCACACTACTGGTTGCTAGAATAGTTAGGGAGACTTTCATGTGCTTTTGACTGACCTTGCATCTCTATAACTTAGTCATAATCTATAACACATGCAACATATGTTATACACATCTCGCCATTTCCATAATTAAGGCCGCCTTATAAAAAATCTTTCTTGTTTTTCCTTTTACATTAATTATTTTCCTAAAGGGGATTTAATAAAATTAATAACCTATTTAACTACGTCATCATGCGTTATAATTATAAGTTACTTATGCTAATACACACACACAGATATATATATATGTGTGTGTGTGTGTGTGTATAAACATGCCTAGCAGTTTGTAAGCATGTGGAATTTACGCCCTAAGCTAGCACGTAAATGTCAAATCTTTCAACAATTAAATAATTCTCATTCCATATTATCAACAATGCCAAAATTCCAATATTTCTATCTAAAATTTCCAATCAATTGACTTGTAAACAATTAAGATTTAAACTCAACATATTATATTAGAAAATAGAATCTATTGATAATAGAAACTTACAACTTCAATTTACGCTCCGCTCAACTCCTTTTTCATGTAAAATTAAACAACAATAAAAGGTGGAATAGAAGGTAAAATTATCCGAATTGCAAACCTATGCGATTCTAATTATTTTGACATAAACAATTAAGATTTTAACCTAGAATTAACATTTCACATTAGAGGAATTTTAGGGGTTATAATATGATGTTTGCGCCAAAACTCCCCAAGGCATATTCAATCCTAATTATACTAATCAACTACTAAAATAGAAAAGCTAAGATTTTAACTCATAGTTTATTCTTAGCTTTGCATCCTTTGGATTTGACATGCCTTTAATAATCTCTACCAGAGCTCTTCTTTTTGATATATACAGCAAGGGATTTGTATATATACATTGGATTCAGAAAATTGAAGAAGAATAAGTTGGGAAAATAAATAGAAAACGAAATAGATAAATAGGATTTCTTACTTGAAACTCGGAGTTTTCTGAATCTTTGAAGAGACGAACCGACAAAGCTTCGCTAGACTCCCAAAATATTTTTGGAATAAAAGTGTGAGGGCTAGGCTTCTATTTACAGCGGTTGAAATGCACCTGAATCATCGAATTTTAGACGGTATAATACTATAATTCAGTATCTTTATTACACAAAAACACTAGCCGCCACCATTCAAAACCAGTCGACCGCTAGCGGTCGACCCGCCAAAGGAGAATGGTCGACCGATACATGCTATTTTGAGAAGAATTCTTCTTCCATTGATTTTTAATTATTTTATTCCTGAATTAATTTTAATGATAGTGTTAATTTCAACTATTACTTAACCCCAAGTTTAACTATTGTTAACTTTTGAATTTCAAATTTAAAAATTCATACTTCATTTGGATTTGAATTATATTTAAATTATTTTGAACCAAAAATGTCAAACGCCCACAACTTCTTCGTTTGAGCTCCATTTTTAGCATATTATATATGAAAATTGTAACATCCCACATTTGGAGGCACAAAAATAACTGCTATAGATACTGCAGTCATCCATAGTTATTAATTCTCGGTGAAAAAATGCGGGAAATGTTAGGTATATTGATATAACAGAAACACATGGAATGTGGAAAATTTTAAAATCCTAAAACAAATTTCTCATTTCATTTCAAATCACATTTTCAATTCATTACATAATCCCAATTCATAAACCATGTTCAAAGAAATGTAACTATTGCAAAATACGCCAAAAGCGACATATGAACATGCCTCCTTATTTGATTAGAGTCTAAATATAGGCAAGTAAACATCTTTGCCATTACATCCAAAAAACAAAGGAATCAAACAGAAAGAACTCATAATAGCTAGCTTGCTTTCGGCACATCTCTGGAAGCTTATTCATTTAAAGGAGAACTAAAAGCCTTAACTCTCGAACTACTCAAAATAAATTGAGCACCCGAGAGTTTAAGGGGAAACATAAATTTCGAGTCAGACAAAAAGTCTGGTCTAAATAATAACCTACCATCTCGAATCATATAGATATCTATGAGACCATGCCGCTTACCGGAATGGGTTTTCTCATCACTAGTATCTTAATCTAATTTATAATAACATTATACTATGCATCTGCATCCATAATGGTTAAAGCACAACATGATAAAATGTATCTTGATGGTATGCAATCATGCAATATGCACTGGATTTTCCTTCCCTATTAAGATAACTACTTGTCTCTAGTTATAGTTTCTAGGGATACTATTAACTTATTAGTTTTCATAAGCTGACTAATAACCCATTATAAACTTATGGACTATCTGTCCAGTTTTATAGTTTTCATGGGATCACTAAGAGCATATGGACATCTACCAATAACATCCTCAAATCATAGTTTTTATGGGATCACTAAGAATCTATTGGCTCCTTCCAATTTCCATACACATTTTTCATGAGCATATTAAGAACCGGTCTAAACCAGTAATCCTTTGATCAGTCTTTGGGCATCGTATATTCTGGTCTAACTGACCTCCTAGGTGCAATTCTACTCACACAGAGTTAACTCAATGTATATTCACTACTGGGTCAACCTAACAAGTTATTCTGCCATTAGCACCCTCAAAATGCAGTTATGGGTTAATTGTGAAGTGAAAATGTTTACAGAAGAAGAATACATGACAACTGATCAAAACATAATAATATAAACATCTATAATTTGATTCCCTATAATCATTTTTCTAATGGAACATGGTTGCACTACAACATATAGGATCTTTAACGGCGTTCAAAAAATGCTATAAAAGGCTTTAACAGCGTTTTTAACCATGTTGTGTAACGACATGCAGTTGTAGGTCTGGAACATACCACAGCAATAGAGAAAACGCTATAAAAAGTCCATTTTTAATAGCGTTTAGTGTATGTTATTAATACATTTTATAGCGTTTATTTTGATGAGCTTAAAACTATTCTTAGCTTTCAAATTCTGCTATCTAATGTATTTCACAGCAGTTATCTCTTGCCACGATATTTATCCATAACGTTTTATATGTTGCTATGAATGTTCCTTCTATGGTACTTTTCCATTGTTAAAAAGCTTTTATGACGGTCCCAAAACGCTATAAAAGCATACCACAACGTTTTTTAAACACTACCAGAAGTTTCCACATCGTTTTACAAATGCTATCTTTTATTATTTCTGCATTTTCCCATTTATTTGTTACTTTTCTATATACATTGGTCATAATTTATATACCAACACGGTTAAATCAACACGCACATTTCATAATCAACATATTATATTAATTGCACATCTCATAATCAACATGTAACATTAATAATCAAAATATGCAATATTCTTACATCAAAACATATATAATACGTCCATAATATTTCATAAACAATGTAGAACAAGTGGCAGCTAGTAACCAAAAGTAGTGATACATACAAACCAAAAATGTAGTTCTTGCATCAAAAATAACCTCAAACCCATAACTTATTGCGGCACTTTGCCTATCCACTTGTAAAGTAAAAGTTCACAAATTAGCAAAATAAATCGAAAATACAATAAAATATAGTCTTGAACATAGTTGATGTAAGCAATATCAACATGAAATGCGGTCTAGAACAAATGAAAAGTGATATTATTGTTAACATGGTATATATATATATATATATATATATATATATATTATAATAATAATAATAATAATAATAATAATAATAATAATAATAATTCATATATACTTATGTATTATTTTCATACATTTATTTCCATGGTATGTTTATATTCTCTGGTTTAATAAGTTTATCGAGACATTATTATTACAACCACTATTTCTAATTACTCATTGCCGTTACTATTTGTATATAAGACATTACATATATGTATGTATATATAATTAACATCTATGATTTATATGATTTGAATGTATACGTGGAGATATGACATATATGCATGTACATGTAGAGATATATGAACGATACATATTATATCATATCATATATCTCCACGTATACAATCAAATCATATAAATCATAGATGTTAATTATATTGTATTAATTCATGTACATATTGTATACATTTATTATGTTATTTGTTATATATTAATTCATATGTAATTTATATTAATTAATACACATAATTCTATAATACCTTTTCAAGCTTTGGTTCAGTTCGTCAAAATATTATTATTACTCCTTCTATTAGTATTCCTATTTACAATATACACACATGCACCAACGCTATTTGCAATATGTGTGTGAAATCTAGATGTATAATTGATATGATTTACATATAAATATGTAATTTATATTTATTCAAATATATAATTTGTATAATGTATACGTGTATAATGTATATTTATTCAAAGCTGTAAGCGCGACCACCCGTGAAATATGGGAGTATATAAGAAATCAAGCTAGATCCTGTACATAATCTATCAAATCATATGGAATCTTCTAAGACTTCAAGAAAACGAGTTTATGATATAGGAACTGAAAACATGTACCTAGGTTCAATTTCATATATTTAAAAAAAACAGATCATTTAACGCTGAACCTCAATACCATGCTACATGACAATAAAAGGTTAGAAATTGCAGATCTAAAGTAGGTAATAATTTAATCCTTAACTTACTTCATAACTTCTGAGTTGTCCATCCAAACTCTGGCAGCTAAACTTTAATTGAATATGGATAAGTTGCACCTAATGAAATAATAATCCAACATATCAAATTTTTGTGTTTTTATAATAGCAAGTTATAAAAAAAACATTGAACTCCTTAAATCTGTTAACAAAATCACATATTTAAGACAAAGAAACTAAAATGCACCACTTGCTTCTAGCTTAACTGTTAAACCAATGGCTGCAAATTTGAAGATGCTAACAGTAGTTTAATCCATTAGAAGCTAAGCTTGACATAAAATTTAAATAGCATCAGCTACTTAAACAAATTTTATCCTTTTTTCTTAACGATTTTACGGTTTCCATACTTCACGTCAATCCTAACCTACTAAGGCCACTAATACAGTCAACTCGATTACCCTACAAATATCCAAACATTTTATCCATCAGCTATACAAGCTAGTAAAACTTCTAGCACAAATAGGGAAATGATGGAGCTACACTTACCAAAACAAAAGATCCTATTAAACTATTAAAATTTTAATAAAATTACTGACCTGTTTACCTTCTGTAGCTGATCAGACTGGCGCCTCCATGCAGCAGCACTATGCATGCCTTTGGTTTCCCTATGCATGTCCACTACTGTTTACGTGCATTCCCCCTCTGTCTCACTCCAAGCATGTTCTGGCCACAGCTTACACTTGATTGCAGCACATAACTACATCGTGCATCCCTTACACCCTCAGTTTATTGTGCTTGCTGCAATGTTTAGGTCCAACACATATGGCCTCATCTTCATGCAATCGCATGCAGTAATTATGTATTATGCAACCATATTTTTACTTGTTTCAACCACTACAGATTCAAGTTATGTTTAAGTTCAGCTCAGCTTGAATCCATGTTCGGTCTAGACTCATGATCAGATCCTAGATTTCAATTTCTTGATATGCCAAGTTTTAGATCAGAATCTCAGTGTAAATATCATGCTTTAGCTTTTTTGAGGTTGTGCTTCAGTTACAAACTTTTTCTTTGGTGGAAATACACTTCAAGCTTGCCCCTGTTTGATTTCTTCATTCACGTAGTTTGCAACTCATTATCTTTGACCGCCTATCCATGTTCAAGCTTCTTTTCGGAGCTTTTTTCACAAGTTTTCGCTGGTGATTCAACTTCTCTTCACCGTTTTCAGCTCTATTCCACCTTAAGCTCTTGTTCCAGTATAATTCACCAAGGGATCATAGTATTCAATCGTCAAGATTTTTCAGGAGGCATCTCATTTTTTTCTATGGCGATTTAGCTATGCCTGTCAGCGTACAATGCTTCATCTATTTCGGTATGTATGCTACTGTTTCAGACTTTCAGTATGCTCCCATTTATATGTGTGTTGCTGTGTCAATGCTTGTTTTTCTTCACCACTGCATAGGCTAATGTGAACGCTTCCATATGTATGCTTCTGTTTTTTCTTTGTGTATGCTTCTGTTTATGCCTGCTAGTGCCTTCGCTACAAACTGCTAACTCGCCCCATTACATAGGAGCATTTAACTTCCAATTGTTTACATTTAGGCTTATTATAAAAAAATCATTGGACCTGTTAATCATTATCGAAATTCAAATCATTGAGATTCACGCATTGAAATTTCATATAGTTCTAGTCATTTATTAAGTACTCAAGGCTAGATACATAAACTCTTGCATTTTATTATTGTAGTATCAGTTTGTAGTTGAGCATATAGCTGACACATAAAGGCAACATATGCACTGCAAGTATCCAATTTATAAATACTAGAAATATAAGCCCAACTTGTGCTTTTAGTACACACTCATTAGCTTATCATAGATAAATAACTCAAATTCATCTCTGGTATTTTTTTTTCAAGTCATATACATAACATTCCAATGCATCCATAACCTTGGTTAAACGCACACACAACAATATGTACTAATCATATCAGAGCTAGATTCAAAGTAAAAAAATCTCACCATATCGTTTCTAGGATGGAGAAACAGCGGTTAAACGAACGATATCAGCAGGACCATCCAGGAACAAGAATACATTGGTTGATGCATTGGGTTTTGAACCATTCCATAAAGTCCACACATTTCCGTGTCCTGGATGATTCACAAATCAAATGAATGGAGATGTTACTAAACATAACCACATCAAATGGATAAAATAGGTATATCAAAAATCTAAATTAGTCATATAATAAATCATGACGGTGAGTTTGAGCAACTATGGAATTGCAAGGCCAAATTGAGGGGGAAATTTAAACAGTTCTAAAAAATTTGCGCGTTGAAAGTGGGAAAATACATTTGAATGCAATGTTCAAAAAAATCTTGTAACTCTAAAATTAAAATATTATGAGTTAACCACACAGGACGTAAAGAGGAGAGAGGAAAACTGGATGACTGAAACAATAAAACCCATCCAAAAATTAACATTACTTAATTTTAAATCAGTACCAAATCCATCAGTTCCAAAATCCAGCAAAATAAAAACTTAGTAGAAACACCGATGAGACAGCTGAAACAATATTGTTTATTTAACAGTTTTTAACAAAATGACAACAACAACGAAATAATATTATTCATCTAGAATAAAATTTGATAGAAATTAGTAAACTCTGAGAAGAGGACGAGATTGCCTTGCTAGTGAGACTAAAGTGAATAAGAGTGGAACGAAGTAGAAGAGAGGAGAGTTACCGAAAAAATTATGGCTTTTGTAGTGAACGGAAAAATAAATAACTAAACAGTAGATAAATTATAATAAATCCCTTAACCTTAATTGTAAGTAATATTTTCATGCATAGTATTTCTCTAAGTTTTTGAGCTAGCGTATACTATACACTATTTTGTTATTCTACACTATAATGTTAACCGACTCCTAAAGTTACCTCATGTGTAATTTCTTCATCCGTACGAGTTTCTATAGTTGTCCATTTACTCCCATCCACCTACAACTCAAAAGCGGGAGGTGAAGCCTTGCCGTTATCATTCTAGCAGTAAAAACTAGCTCTTGTAAGTATTGGTGCACCGCTTTATATAGAAAACAAGTAACAGTTCTTCTTCCTTGACGTAAATGCACGAAGAGATTCAACTGATCTAGAAACTGTTGCAGGTGCTTTCACAATGTAACCCTTCCCATTGTTTATGTAAGGCCTACCTGATTCCTAGTCTATTTTTTTGCATCTGCATAAGATTTAGTTGCACCACAGTCAATGTTGGCAAGCACCATCAACCATATTATCACATGCAAACAAACATAGAGTTATTAGTAATTCGTACAAAATAATTTGATATTCGTACTATAAACTGAAAGAGAGTAGTTACACTTAACTAAGGATACAATATAGACGAGAAAAAGAACCAGCGATAAAAGCAGATTGCCCATGGCTTGTATTCAGTTTGACAAATACCGATCTGTCAGTTTGGTTTAGATTGAGGAATTCCCTATCAAATTATTATAAGGTGTATATATAGATAAGGGAATTAGTGAACAAGTATATAACAAATAGAGATTGACAATCTAATACAGTTGGAGCAGAATTATTCATACTGGACTTAAATACATCGTGTGTGTGTGTGTCTCTGTGTGTGTTTTTATGCTTTTGGCTAAAAACTAATCAAACTTCAATTGATATTATGTTTTCCATATATTGACTCTTCATGTTCTACGAAACACTCATGCATACATATTAGTGTGCCTGACTATTGATTTAGATGCGCTAGACATTGCATGGTCACGCATTTCATATAATGATGAAACGAATTCACAAGTCTTATAGCTAAAAAACATGAAGTTTTGACTAAGGCAACACTCTTCGGTTCAATTTTAACTGAAGCAAATATGCTTCAGTTTTAACTAGGGTGCGTTGCCTCATTTCAGTTTTAAATTTCTACAAGCTGAACCAGTGTACTCTTTAGATGTTACAAGTTAAATCTTGCTACTTAATTTACTCTCTCTCAGTCTCATATAGAAAAAGCCATTCAGATTAATAACTCATACTTGCTACATATGCCAGATTTCCAATCTCATTCAAATGTAACAAACATTGCTTATATGTCTAATAACTTTATTGAACAAATTTAAACAGCTGTAAACACACACACACACACACACACTCATTTACACTTTTGCAAATAATGAACAAAGTGCTTAATTCAATTATATTAGTTATAAACCCATAATATTGATAAAAACACATCTTTTTCATAATTTTTCATGTTTAAGTGTAGGAAAGAACATGCTAACTAATGAAAGAGACAAGTAAAAACATGTGGTGATAGGCGTGTTGCCTCAATTTTAACTAAGGGTGTTGCTTCAGTTTTAACTAAGGCATGTATGCCTTAGTTTTAACTATGAGAGTCGCATTGAAAATTCAGTTTTAGCCAAGGTGTATGTTATCAACCTCTCAATAAAAGATTCATCATTACCAAAATCAGCTGGTATTCTAAATCAATACAGATGGTAATCAGGAATCTTTGCAAGAAAGTTATGATATATGGCATTGACCTAGACAGTGATCCCAACATATACCGGTTATGCGATTAAAAACAAATAAAATTTATGAAGATGCTTTTTTCGGACAAATGGAAAACTACATTAAAAATTAGCTACTTCTACCTAATCCAAAAATAAAAAACCAATTCTTTAAGATGTGCAGAACAAGTTGTTGTTTTCATAAGATCATAAGATACTATCCTATAAGATTCAATAATCTAGTTTGTTACATCTGAATCTAAAGAGGAAAAAGAAAACAAAATCGAATATTCTTTGTATAAAATCTTGACCATAAATTTTTTAATTTTGGTACTAAACTCATACAAATAGGTTCTATGAATAGTCACAATGGTTAAAAAGGTGAAACACAAGATTAGATGTGCGGAAACTAGTTACAGTGCATAAACTGTATTAGACAAATATCAGTGCAAACATAGCTTGCTTAGTTTCATACCTTCATTTAAGCATTAGTATTTGTCAACTACCAGAAACTTTCTAGCCTTTGAAATGATCGGGTGCAATATCAAGATGATGTAACTTAGGTCCCATGCTTTAGTCAACTGCAGGGATGGTCTCACCATTAATAAATGATCCCTAAAAGTATCAGAGTACAACCGGTACTATTATACATACACTCTGACAAGCACTTTACCAGTTTGGCTCAATTTTACGAACAGATTTTAAGAATAAACTTAGAACACACATGAGCCTTCAGGTGATCATCTAAAGCTTGAAGTTCTACAAGGAAAGCCTGCTCTGTTTCATCATTAGAATCCTTGTTTTTCAAGAATTTTATAAAAGAAGAAAACATATTTGACCCCCTGAAGGAAAAACAAATATATTCAGATATTATTAGGTTGAGAAAACTTACCTACAATTCTTATTTTATATCAACATTTACAAGTACTCGATTTACTTGCATCAGTTTATGACAAAAGTCTATTATGTGTATAATCGTTAGCTAAAACAATTCACATTGACAATTAAAATGTATCTATATCACGCAACCTTAATGTAAGAAAAGTAAAATGTTGTAAATCTTTATTGAATTAAATGATACAGTTTACAATAGAGTTGTATTTATAACAATGAGAAACTGTTGGGCCCAATATAATACAGTAAGGCCCAAATATACATTTGATATAGAACAAAACAGAATAACGTTCACAGCTATTATTTCATTACCCCCCCTCAAACCCAACGCTAGGGTTAGGGTTTGGGAGACTTGCGATTTTGAGCCGCCAGAGAAAAATATGTCTCCTTTCTCGTTTAATCTCTGATAAGGAATGCTTCGAACTATGAAAATAGAGAGAGAGAGAGAGAGAGCGTGCAGCTTAATTTGTGAGATGCTCTTTTTCCAGACATGGCTGAGGGATGAGGCCTTGAAAGTCTTCAATTTCAACTTGAGTTGCTTCTGGAATATAGATTTGCACTTTGGATCTGAGATTTGTGTTAGCTTCATCCACGTTGAGCTCTTGTCTGAATCTAATAAAGTTTGGTCGAGATAAAGGCTTTGTAAAGATATCGGCTTTTTGGTAAGTTGAAGGTACGTATCTGACATCAATTTTTTTGCCAATAACTTGCTCCCTCACAAAATATAGATCGAGTTCGATGTGTTTTGTGCGGGAGTGAAGTACTGGGTTTGCTGTGATAGCAATAGAACTTTGGTTATCACACCAAATGATCGGTTTACAGTCAAGTTTGACTTTTAATTCATTTAGTAGAGAAGTTAGCCACATAATTTCTGCAGTAATGCTGGCAATACTTCTATACTCAGCTTCCGTGCTTGATCTAGATACTGTAGATTGTTTTTTTGCACACCATGATATTGGGTTTTTACCCAAATAGATGCAGTATCCCGTAGTTGACTTCCTGTCATCCTGATCTGTGGCCCAGTCTGCATCACTGTAACCATTTATGCATAATTTTGTACTTGCTTGTAAAATTAGACCATGGTTGATTGTTCCCTTCAAGTATCTTAGAATTCTTTTGACAGCCTTCCAATGTTCATCATGTGGCTCTTGCATGAATTGGCTTACTTTGTTAACACTAAAAGAAATGTCTGGTCTTGTAATAGTGACATACTGTAATGCTCCCACAATGCTTCTGTATTCTTTGCCATTTAGAATTGGTTCACCTCTATGTTTTGATAGATGACAGTTGCTTATCATTGGAGTGGGCAGTGAGTTTGCTTTGTCCATTTTGGCCTTGACTAAAATTTCATTGATATATTTTCTCTGATTTAAATGAATTTCTGAATGAGATGTTCTTTTGACTTCTATGCCAAGAAAGTAGTTTAGCTCACCCAAGTCTTTGATTGAAAATTCTTTCTTGAGACATTGTGTGATGTTCATGATTTCTGAGTTGTTATTTCCTGTAATAACAAAGTCATCAACATAAATTAGTATGTACACAGTTATGTTGTCAGAGAATTTAGTAAATAGTGAGTTGTCAGATTTTGTGGGGCTGTAGCCATGTTTTGATAGTATTGTTTTTAGCTTGTCAAACCAAACTCTTGGTGCTTGCTTGAGTCCATAGAGTGCTTTGTTGAGTTTGCAAACTAGTTGACTTCTGTTATCTTGAATGAATCCATGTGGCTGCTCCATGTACACTTCCTCCTGCAATTCACCATTGAGAAAGGCATTATTAACATCTAATTGCCTGATTGGCCAATTCTTATACAAGGCAATAGTTAATATGACTCTAATAGTGGTTGGCTTCACAACAGGAGAAAAAGTCTCATTAAAATCAAATCCATTCTGTTGTGAGTACCCCTTTGCTACCAGTCTTGCCTTATGTTTAAGAATTGTGCCATCAGGATTTCTTTTTAATCTAAAAGTCCATTTGCATCCAATTATATTTTTGTCCTTTGGCAGTGGTACAAGATTCCATGTCTTGTTTTTTATTAGAGCATTATATTCCTCCTGCATTGCCTTGTACCATTTGTCATTCTGAATTGCTTGATCATAAGTGCTTGGTTCTGTGAACTCTGACTCTAAGTTGTATGATTTTGGTTTAAATATTCCACACTTTGCTCTTGTCATCATGTGGTGTCCAGTATTTGCAGGTGGATTCCTATCTTCAACAGCAGCCCCTGATTGAGTACTGTATGGTTGAGTGTCATGCAGCACTTGACAGGTACTTGGTGGATGACTAGTGTCATGAGATGTGTTATCAGGCCTGGTTGGTGCATCAGTAGATTCTTGACCTGGTTCAATTATGGGCACAGTGTGTTGAGAGCTGATGTCACCTCCTTCATTATGATCAATGTCATTGATAGGTATGATAATTTCTGGTGAAGGTAGCACTTGAGGTATTGATTGTTTTGGATTGCAAACTTTCTGAGTTGTTTTAATTTCTGCATTGCTAAAGGGGAACTCCTGTTCTTTGAATACAACATGTCTGGAAATGTATACTCTTCCTTTGTCATCAATGCATTTATATCCCTTCTGATTTGTAGCATATCCAATGAAAGTACATGGCTTTGACCTGTAGTCAAGTTTGTGTGCATTATATGGTCTTAAGTAGGGAAAGCACAGGCATCCAAAGGTCTTTAGACTTTGGTAGTCTGGTTTAACACTTAATAACACTTCCACTGGACTTTTGAATTTTATAATTTTTGTGGGTAGTCTATTAATCAGATAGACTGCAGTGGAAAAGGCATCTGGCCAAAATTTTAATGGTAAGGATGCCTGTGCTAGCAGTGTTAGACCAGTTTCAACTATATGCCTATGTTTTCTCTCTATTAGACCATTTTGTTCAGAAGTATATGGACATGTTATTCGTTGAGTGATACCTTTCATCTCAAAGTAACTTTTCAAAGGTAGAAATTCTTTTCCACCATCTGTCTGTATGACTTTCATTTGACAGTTTGTTTGCCTTTCAGCATTAGTAATAAATTGTATCACAACATTCCTAGTTTCTGATTTAGATTTTAAAAAATAAATCCACACATATCTGGAGTAAGCATCAATAAAGGAGATGTAGTACTTGTATCCATAGTCAGTATATATAGGGGCTGGTCCCCATAGATCTGCTGCAACAAGTTCAAGAGGCTTGTTGTAGACAGTTTTTGAGTATGGAAATACAAGTTTATGGCTTTTGCCCATTTGACAAAATGTACAGACATAAGAATCAGGAATATTACTAATATGAGTATTGTCACAACTGCTCAAAACATGTTTCATTACATTAAAACTGGGATGACCCAACTTGTAATGCCATATATCAAAGTTTTCAATATTCTTAACCTCAGAAATATGACACCAATTTTTATCACTTTCAACACTTCTTGAGTTTGGTACATCAAATTTATAAAGTCCTTTGTGTTCCCTACCCTGCAAAATCACCTCAGCAGTTAGTTCATCTTTAACTAGACAATGTTTTGGGTGGAACTCAAAGTACACATTATTATCTTTGGCAAATTGTGACACACTCATTAAATTTTTTCTAATCAATGGAACCATTAATAGATTGTTTAGATATAATTGTCTGGTTCCACTGATACTAGCATTTCCTATATGAGAGATTTTTATAGATTTGCCATTTCCCATACATAGAGACTGTGTACCTTTATATTCTCTGTTGCCAAGATTTAGATTTGCCATGTTGTTTGTTACATGATTGGTTGCACCTGAGTCAGGATACCAACTTTCATCATGTATATCTTCTGCTTTTGCTGCATTTGTGTTTGTATTGTCTGATGAGGACTCCTGTTGAGTGCAGACCATATTAACATTAGGATTCTGAGTTCTGGAATTAGTGTTGCTTTGTTGGGCTGGTGTAAAGTTGGCATCAAATCTGAAATAACATTTGTTGGCAGTGTGACCATATTTTTCACATATCTGACATCTTGGTTTGTTATTGTTGGCATTCCATCTACCACCTCTTCCTCTGAATCTGCCAGTTTGACCACCCCTAGAATTGTTTGATTGGTTTCTGTTGCCTTGATTTTTTTCTTGGTTTCTGCCTTTGCTTACTGTTGCATAGTTGACATTGCAATCCCAATTTGCTGATTTCTTTTGTTCTAGTCTTCCTTCATGTGCAATGAGAATAGATTGGACACTTTGTAGAGATGGCAATTTTTCATTGGATGATATTACAGCAACCACTGCTTCATAGTCATCATCCAAACCACTTAAGATGCACAGAATTTGTTCTGTATCAGTTATCTTGTGTCCAGCAGATGCTAACTGATCACAGATTGTCTTGGCTTTAGAGAGATATTCTCTCATGCTGACATTATCTTTTCTCAAGTTTTGAAGCTGTCTTTTATATTGCATTATTCTTGCTGCAGATTGAGAGCTAAATATTTGCTCGATGGTGTGCCATATTTCACTGGTGGTTTTGCACCCAATAAGTTGTGGCAGTAAATTTGCACTGATAGATGATAACAACCAAGAACTTATTAAGCTATCTTGTCTCTCATGAATGGTATATTCTGAATTACTTACAAGTTTTCCTTCTTGATCTGTAGTGAATCTTGGAGGAGTAATCAAAGTTCCAAGAACATACTCCTGCAGTCCATACCCTCTGATGGCAGTTTCAATTTGAAATTTCCACAACAGGTAGTTGGATTCATCAAGTTGTATGGTGATGATCTGACTTTGGGGTTTGATTATGGACTTGATGAGATCTTGAGTGATATTGGATTGCTGCTGAGTGGTTCTTGATTGATTGTGTGGGACATTTGAGTTGTCACTGCCCTCCTCAGACATGATGAACAAGTATTTGTTGACAAGATGATGTGCAGAATTGAATTGTTGAGTTGCAGGCAAGAATTACAATGGGGTGCAGCCTGATTACACCAGAATGATGATCAAGAATCTGACTGATGATCAGGCACGGCACTTCTGGTGAGTTTAAAGAAATCTTTACTGATCTGATGAATGGAATGCAGCCAGGGGATAGATAGATGATGAAATATCTCTGATATCTTCCTCTTTGGCACGGCAGCCACTTCAAATGATGAAATTATACAGTTGTTAAACTGTATAACAGTAATCTCAAATGATGAGATTAACTCTGATGAGATTTGATAATTTCTTATCTTCTCACCTCTTTGGATCTTGATTTATTGCTGTTAGGCGATGTGTTTGCTCTGATACCATGTAAGAAAAGTAAAATGTTGTAAATCTTTATTGAATTAAATGATACAGTTTACAATAGAGTTGTATTTATAACAATGAGAAACTGTTGGGCCCAATATAATACAGTAAGGCCCAAATATACATTTGATATAGAACAAAACAGAATAACGTTCACAGCTATTATTTCATTACTTAACAACAATGCTTAAATGGGTTTTGAGTTCAAAATTATCTCCTATCAACTGAAGGGATGATGAACTAGATTATGCATACCAAATTTTACATCAACAGCCAAAAGTATTTGAGCATAAAAACAATTGAACAATTACCAAGACTCCTTCAGCTGCATCAACAACCAAAACAGCACCATCTGCTATCCTAAGCGCAGCTGTTATCTCATCAGAGAAATTAACATGCCCAGGAGTATCCATTATATTACAAAGATAACTCTTCCCGTTCCCATCCTCCAAAACAAGACTCATCGGCATTGCCTTGATTGAAATCCTTCTCTCCTGCTCATCCACCCTTGTATATGTAAAGCCCACATTCCTCTCCTTCTCCACATCAAATGTACCAATTTTGTCATGTGTCTGCTCCACCAACATATCCATAAAAACTATCTTCCCATGCTGCAAGTGTTCGACTAATGCAACATGCCTGACCAAACTAGGGTCTGACGCTTAAGTAATAGTGAATTAACTAAGAATAATGGGGAGCTGAGCAAAATGTTATCGGTTTTGAAGATTAACTTTGCAAAAATTAAGAGTAAAGGGCAGCTGTATGACTCTGACTTCACAGTTTAGGCTATTCCGAATAGAGAATCTAATCCTTTTATAAACTAAACAAGGAGCTCTGCTAGTAAGGTTGCTTTTAGGCGACTATTCATTATACTGGCCAATTCATTGATTATCATTTTCTTTGTTTAATTGTTATAATTTCAAGTCGAACCCACTATCTTTCAAGTAGCCAGGGAGCAGCTGTGACAGTCGCGTTGCAGCGGGTATTGTTCTGTGACAAATAATCATCAAAACCTATTTTCCACGGTCCGGTGGATTCCGTGAGATCCAACCGTTCAATCCTTTCATTTTTAATTTTATAGAAATTTAAAAGGGAAATTGAATGGTATGGAGAGGAGAATGTTATTTGCTCTACTGTTTTGTTCTGGTGTTTTCGATACTAAAAGGACAGTGTATCTGGAGTAACACAACAAAGACAACGGCAACATATCTCAAACCCTTAGCATGGCTTCCTCTCAACCATCAGATCAAGCAACATCCGAGGGCTCACGTCTATTTAAAATACTTGCCGCAGATTGCCACTCTCTGGGCCTGGCCCATATTATGTATTTATATACAAAGTGATGTAGCACTTTTCAATATGAGATTGTATTCGATTGTACATGTATTCAAAAAGTTAAATAATATCAAAAACGTGCAGTTTTATAATTTGGTATCAGAGCCTCTTTTTGCCTAAAGGCATATCAGTTTCTGGGGATCATCACTGAGGAGAAGCTCTGCTTCTTTCCCCTCAGAATTTATCTTCATTATCAGGGAACATACCTCTCCAATAAAGTCCAATTCTTGTGCTCCACCAGCCAGTCGTCTGTGCCCTGCCAAGAAGGGATCAGATCAGCATCTTCATCTCCCTTTCTGGCTGCATCTCAGTACCTATTCAAGAAACAAGGCAGTAATCAGTTCTTATCACATTTCTGCAATGGCAAACGAAGGAGACGATGTAACATCCACAACATCAAGAAATGCTGTAAAAGAAACTTCACCATCCCTTATAAAACTCAAGAGCAACGTCATAAATACTCCTCTTGATGAAGATAACTACATCTTATGGAAATACCAAATTGACACAACCTTGAAGGGTTACGATCTTCAAGATTACATCAATGGCACCATAATCATTCCACCTGTCATGAGCAAAGACAGAGAAGGAAATCTTGTTAATAATCCAGAATACATCAACTATCAAAAACAAGATAGTCTACTATCTTCATGGCTACTGTCTTCTATAAGTACTACCCTATTATCGCAAGTTGTTGGATGTAATTCTTCTCATGAGATATGGTCACGTATTGAACAAATTTTCAATTCACAATCCGCAGCAAGGATAATGCATTATAAGAGACAGCTTCAAAGTGCAAGAAAAGATGATACAAGCATGAGAGATTATCTCGCTAAAATCAAGAACTTATGTGATAAACTAAGTGCTGTAGGTCACAAGATTTCAGACAGCGAACATATCCTCTCTATAACTAATGGTCTTGACGAAGAATATGAATCAGTGGTTACCTTCATCGCATCACAAAAGACACTTCCAGATTTACAGCATGTGCAGTCTACCCTTCTTGCTCATGAAGGCAGAATAGAGCAAAGAAAAGCAATACAAACAGAAATATCAGTCAATTATGCATCTGGTTTTAATTCAAGAAACAAGAACCAACAAAAGCCCATTCAAAACCAAAATTACAGACCAGAAAGTCAACAACAAAGGAATAATTCATTGCAAAGAGGAAGAGGTAAAGGCAGAAACAACTATAGCAACAGAATAAAGTGTCAAATATGTGAAAAGCTCGGTCATACAGCAAATAAATGCTATTTCAGATTTAATTCTGAATTCAATGCTGGGCAATCAAATCAAAGGGTGTTTAATGCTAATATGGCTCAGATAAATCAACAGCAGAAGACTAACAGTGAAGGCCATAAAACACAAACCAGCAATGGTGATGAGTTAGTCAAACCAGATGATGTAAACATTGAAGATTGGTATCCAGATTCTGGAGCAACAAATCATATCACCAATAATCTTCAAAATTTAAATCTTGGGAACAAAAGCTACTCAGGTATGGCAGGTATACATATGGGCAATGGTGAAGCCATTGGTATATCACATGTTGGAACTGGCAATATTATAGGTAAAAGAGAATTATTCTTAAACAACCTATTAAGGGTACCCAAAATCAAGAAAAATTTGATAAGTGTCTCTCAATTTGCCAATGACAACAATGTATACTTTGAGTTTCACCCTAATTTCTGTCTAGTTAGGGATTTACTGAAAAATAACATATTGCTACAGGGTAGTTTGGACAAGGGATTATACAAACTCACTTCCATCAAGCAAAATAAAGACCACATAAAGGGAAATTGGTGTAATCATGTCAACACTAGCATATTATGTAAAGAAAATGTTCTTGAATGTTGGCACAAGAGACTGGGACATCCCAGAAATGACATTGTAAAAAGAATTCTTGTAGATAATAGAATAAAGTTTAATGATATACCCATTTCTAATGTTTGCACACACTGCCAAATTGGCAAATCACACAAGTTATCATTTGCTAGATCTGAAACAGTGTATAAACAGCCACTGAATTTGATAGCAGCAGATCTATGGGGCCCAGCACCACATGATTCATTCTTTGGCCACAGGTACTATCTTTCCTTAGTTGATGCTTATACAAGGTATACATGGATATTTTTTCTCAAATCAAAATCTGAAACTGTCAACACAGTAAAACAGTTCATTACCCTTATAGAAAAGCAAATCAATCATAGTGTAAAGATTTTTCAAAGTGATGGAGGAGAGGAGTTCTTACCTCTTAAGGAATTTTTTCAAGAAAAGGGCATCTTTCATAGAGTCACATGCCCTCACACATCAGAACAAAATTGGTTAGTTGAAAGAAAGCATAGACATATAGTAGATACTGGCTTAACATTAATGTCACAAGCTTCTATGCCCATGAAATACTGGGATGATGCATTCCACACATCAGTTTATCTCATAAACAGAATGCCGACTAAAATTCTAGAGAACACATGTCCTTATGAAAAACTTTATGACATAAAACCCAATTATGATTTTTTAAAATTTTTTGGATGTCCTTGCTTCCCATATCTTAGGCCTTACAACAGGCACAAACTAAGTTTGAGGTCTAGCCCTTGCACTTTCTTAGGTTATGCTAGTAACCAAAAAGGCTATAAATGTTTGGACAATAAAGGAAGAATTTATATCTCAAGGCATGTGATGTTTAATGAACACATATTTCCTTTTGCTGAAAAAGGTACTATTGCAGGTAAGCAACCAGATACCACAAATATTGCTGTTCAACCTGTTCCAGTCCTGCTCGAACAATCTACCATTAACAAGCATAACAAAGATCAAAATCATACTGAAGACCATGCTTCTGATACAAGGTCAGAATACAGTTCAGATCATTCACATACAGACACATTGCCACATGAAGACACACAGCCAACTGGAAATAGTGGAAGTAACACATCCAATGAGAATGCTAACTCAGGAAACACATCAAGTGAAAGTGATCAAGAACAACAAAATATTGCAGGCACTGGTCATCATATGACAACAAGGTCAAAGAGTGGCATCTTCAAACCAAAAATATACTCAATTTCTATCAGCAATACAGAACCCCAAAACTATGAGCAGGCTATTAAATATGATAAATGGAAAAAGGCTATGATGAAGAATATCATGCACTCATAAAAAACAAGACATGGAGCTTAGTTGATCAGCCAAAACACAAGAATATTGTGGGATGCAAATGGACTTACAAGATTAATAAAAATGCAGATGGTAGCATATGCAAATACAAAGGCAGACTAGTCGCAAAGGGCTATTCACAGCAGTTTGGGTTTGAATTCAATGAAACATTCTCTCCTCCTACTACTATTCGAATCATGCTAACCCTAGCTTTATGCAATAATTGGAATATCAGACAATTGGATGTATGCAATGCATTTCTAAATGGGGATCTACATGAAGAAGTTTTTATGCAGCAACCAGAGGGTTACATCGCAGAAAGTAACAAAGTTTGCAGACTCCACAAGGCCATTTATGGTTTGAAACAAGCATCAAGATCATGGCATGACAAATTAAAGACTACTCTCCTGAAATTTGGATTCACTCCTACCAAATCAGACAATTCATTATATATGAAGAATAATGACAGCATCATTTACTTATTAGTCTACGTGGATGATATCATCATCACTGGGAACAACAATACTGAAATCACCAACACCATACAGCTACTCGATAAAACATTTGCCATCAAGGATCTAGGGGACTTAAATTACTTTCTAGGCATACAAGTCATAAAAAAATCCACATCAGAACTTTTTCTATCACAAAAGAAATACATTGGTGAAATTCTTAGAAGAGCTAACATGAATGAAGCCAAGCCTTTACCTACTCCCATGACTACAAATTTGCATTTATCAAAACACAGAGGCGAAGCTATCAACAACATCAAACAATATCGAAGTATCGTCGGTGCTCTGCAGTATGTCACAATAACGAGACCAGACATATGATTTAGTGTGAATAAAGTTTGTCAACATATGCAAAATCCTCTCGATGAGCACTGGAGAGCCGTCAAACGTATCTTAAGATACTTAAGAGGGACTCAAAATCATGGATTGTCTTTAAAAGCATGCAATAACATAGACATAAATGCTTACAGTGATGCAGATTGGGCTAGTGATGTAGACGACCGAAGATCGACCTCTGGATATTGCGTATTTCTCGGACCAAATCCAATTTCATGGTGCACGAAAAAGCAAACCACGACTTCCCGCTCTAGCACAGAGGCTGAGTACAGATCCCTCGCAAGCGTCACTGCTGAAATTGCTTGGATCGAAACTTTAATGTCTGAATTGGGGTTCAAGCTTCGAAGGAAGCCGATTATATGGTGCGACAATCTGAGCACCATTTCCCTCTCTGCCAACCCTATCCAACACTCACGTACAAAACACATCGAAATTGACTTGCATTTTGTACGCGAGCGCACAGAAGATGGAAGATTGGACGTCAGGCACGTTCCCACATACTACCAGCGTGCTGACATCTTAACCAAAGCTCTTTCAGCCAAAAACTTTGTCAGATTTAAAGAGGAACTGAAAGTTATTCAGAGTGAAGACGAGAAAGGGGGATGAGAGAAACCCTAGATTAATTTGAGGGCGGCTATCTGGAGTAACACAACAAAGACAACGACAACATATCTCAAACCCTTAGCATGGCTTCCTCTCAACCATCAGATCAAGCAACATCCGAGGGCTCACATCTATTTAAAATACTTGCCGCAGATTGCCACTCTCTGGGCCTGGCCCATATTATGTATTTATATACAAAGTGATGTAGCACTTTTCAATATGAGATTGTATTCGATTGTACATGTATTCAAAAAGTTAAATAATATCAAAAACGTGCAGTTTTATAATTCAGTGCAATTCCACATTCTCTAGTTTTCTGTATGTGGTAATCCATGAAATTGGAGTAATATCATATATTCTAAGGCCTTGTACATGTATAATAAATAAACATAGGTGCATCTTCAATGCTACTACGATGTAATTTGGTTGACACATAATTGTTTCACCTATCGTTTAAAAACAGACTCCTCTAATGCAACATTAACTCCTTTATTAATGACCTAGGATTTCTTTTACTAATAATTTCTTCTAACGTGTATTCAAAAAACAGACTCCTCTAATGCTACATTAACTCATTTATTGGTTTACAAATAATTGTTTCATCTACAACTAACGGTTAAAGACATACCCTCTGCAATGAGGAAATATGTATATAGATTATGGTCGTATCCTTATTATGATAACAAATTTAATAGTTTTATTTATATAACTCATTCTTATGATTACCCAAAATTGAAACTGACAGTGATGTTCTCTAATCCTTAGAACCAAGGACCAGTGATTATAATGAATATGTACATTAATTTATAGAGTTATTAATAATGAATAACGTAAAAATATATTCAAAAAATATGGCATCTGATGGGAACTAACGGTAATTTTATTACATTTTTATTTACGCATAGTGAAACATAATGTACACGAGAACTACCAAGCATATACTAATTTTAAGCAAAATATACTAAAATACATATGACAGTACAGCCATACAACAGTGGAGCAACCTACTGTTCTAATTCGGGGTAGCTCACCAAAAGCTCTTTCGAAAAAGGTTTGAAGTCCTCCTAACATCACAACTCAACTAGATTAAAAGAATAAGCAAATGATTTGTAAAATAGGTTCGGAATATATGCTACCCCAAGTAAACAAGTATTTGGAGGTCCAAAATGTTGCTTGTAAAGAGTGTATTATCCTAAATTATTGAACTTGCCAGAGTAAGGTACTTGCTGTCTAGTCGTTTAAGAATTTTTTATATTCGTGCAGTAATATCCATTGCCATCATGTTGCTATCAACCCCATAACTTTTGAAATTATCCCTGAAAGAATAATAAAGTTTGTTAAGAAACACAATCTAAATCAAGCCTAGATGCAAAACAAACACCAAGAACAGTGCCATAATATTGCCATGTTGATGTTATCAAGACATAAATAACTAGGTCGATATACGTGATACATAAATACTACTTACAAATTCATTAGATTGGCAACAAAAATATTGATTCAATAGGTTTGTATGTGTGTGTCTAGAATTTGTATTACTTTAAGACCGATAGCACTAAATAAAACATGTAATGATGCACATACAGAGTGATCGGACAAGCTCACTTGTTATTTGAACTAATTGGTTAACTTCAAAGGCTATTATGCAGACCAACTAAAGGAAGTATATAAAATAAAAAAGATACAAATTTAATTTCCAAAGAATAAAGAAAAACCTGATTTTTGTATGAAGCTATTTAGAAAAAACATATTGCCTTTCAAACTAATTGCTAAACATAATGGGGACATCCATTGGTGATTGTTTTGATAAAATCTAACTTGTCTTGTTAATATGTTTTGACGCAAAATTGATTATACCAGGAATAATAATTACCTACCGATGCATCATCATCTCACTACTAACAACTACAGTAAATGAACCATGAATATAAAATCCAAAAGAAAGACAAACTAGTACTGAAACAGTAACGACACTATTACAATTTGAGAACCACGAATATACAATGAAAATGTGAGTAAACAACAATCAGGCAAAAGGAAATACAAGATAAAGTCTTAAAGTTTAATAATTGAAGTGCACTTTTATAGATTACTTAAAGAGAAGAAGAAAAAACTGTTTAAAGTGATAAACTATGAATGGCCGATCATTTATTGTATCAAACTGATATATATTTTAGTTAAATGACCAAACTGTTCATCAAACCACGACTTAGGGAAATAAATTATGGACAGCCACAAGAATTCATCAAACCCAAAACGTCATATATGAAAATATTTTATGTTTAAGTTTTGTATCAGTCATTATAAGTACATGCGATGATGTCTGTTGGCAATTAATATAGCATTATCCTTGCTGCGACATAAATTGGTTGCGGTTTAAACTGTCACAGATCATTTAAGTATTCAACTAACATACGAAACTTTAAAATCGAGTAGTATTCATGTAAGATCAAATACTATTCACGGAAGAGAAGTTTAAATATAGGTTGCAACTCACCATTGCCTCTGAAGCTGCTCCTTACGCTTCATGAAATTTAGGCAAAATTTACCATATGCCTCTGAACCTCCTCCCCCACGTCGAACACCAACCGCCACACTTTGCCTTGCAATTGAAATGAAGACAAGAATGCCCAATTTCATGCGAGTAAAAACCCCTAAAGTAAGTGCCCCAGTAAAGAAATAGACCCTAATTTGAATTTATTTTAATGTAAAAATGACAATAATAATGGATTCATGTGAAATTGAAGTGAAACTTTTTCCAGAGCGAAATCTAACAATAAAAAGAGGGATTGACGAAAACTAGGGAGTACCTACTATAAATTTGGATGACAGGCAAAGTGATAAGGAGTTGCTAAGGGGATTGGGAGAAAATAGTGCATAATGATATGGAGTTGCTAAGGGGATTGGGCGAAAGAAGTAGAAATATTAAGAGATTGGCTTTTGTTTGGAGAACCGTTGCTTTATTTTTAGGAGAATTAGTGCGAATGGAGGGCATATGAATAAGTTGTCGTTTTATTTTTGGGATTACATTTGATAGCACGGAGAAGATAAATAATTGGACCTGATAGCGAAATAACAGCCGGCGGGAACAAAACACTATATTAATTTGCAATAGGTATAGGGTTTTCTTGTAGTGTTAGTATCCTTAACTCACCATCTTTAGCAAGGAAAGCATCTTCGAAAATTCCAAAGTTAAATGTCATTTCAAAACTCTTTCATATTGTCATGGGTTTACCTTTTTAAAATGTGATTGGGTTCTTAAATTTGAAAACTAAGGCTTTCGCCTATATACTTTATATCAATACTTAAAACATTAGATGTTCTTTTTTGAGACCATCCAGCATATCTTTCGAAAGCATTGAAGCCTTGCTTTTGAAACAAGATATAACTTTCAAACACATAAAACGTAATTTTCCAAAGCATTTAGCTCAAGCAAGAATTTATGGAAGCATAGCTTCGATACTATTCGAAAATATCTCTTTCAAAATCATTAGGTTTAACATTAATTATAACTTTGGGTCAAAAAGAACAAAAGCGAAAGCTTTGCTTTCAAAATCATGAATCTTAAGAAAAAAAATAGGAAAGAGGATAGCTTCGAAACCCACCCTTTCGAAACCATTGTCTTCGAAAAACGTTTAAAAGCGGCTAAACTACCCTTTCAAAAGCATTGAAAAGGCGACTTTAAAATTAAAAGATGAAACCACCCCTTTCGAGTACATTGTTTTAAGGCTATAAGGAAAAGCAGTCTTAACTAATTCGAAAGGTATTAACGTGGTAGCTTGGTATCGAGTGAGTTTAAAAACGACGAAAACTATTTCGAAAACTCCTTTCTAAAAACAAAAGCAAGTGGCAACTTGTTTGAAACCCTCTTTTTGAACAAAGGTAAGTTGATTGATGAGCTTCAACCCCTTCAAAAGCATATTTTAAAAACAAAGGTAAATAATGTATTTGAAAGCTTATAAGAATGACTTCAACCCCTTCGAAAGCATGGCTTCGACATGGTCCCTTCCACCTTTCTCTAATATACTCCGTACCATTTGCTTGACACCATATGCATGGTTTCAAATGAGTTCGAAAGGCCTGCTGGGCATGGTGACGAAAGCGAGCAAAGGAAGTGGTAAAGCTGTAATTCATAAAAAAACAGATTTTATGCCTTTCAAAGTAATTTCTTTTCACCTAACTTGCCTAATTTGTCCAAATGTAATTGGTAGTCATTTCTTTATCAAAATCCTTTTTCTAAAAAGGCTGCTGAAGTCACAAATAATAATTTTATAACCAAAGTAAAATACTTAGGAAAATTCCC
Organism: Allium cepa; assembly: GCA_030765085.1. Lineage (NCBI taxonomy): Eukaryota > Viridiplantae > Streptophyta > Magnoliopsida > Asparagales > Amaryllidaceae > Allium > Allium cepa. The sequence continues at coordinate 446,992,707 of CM060935.1, read as the reverse complement.
AAAAAATCAAAATAATACACTTTTGATATGTTTTGTAACATATATAAATTTCAGACCCGAAGTCATTATATAATGGCAATAAATAATTTAAACACAAAATTATCTATTTCTTCCACTAAAAATTCATAATAAATTATCCATGGCTTGGAATACTATAAAAATTTAAAGCTATCTCCAAAATAATGTTTTACAAACATATTCAAACGTTATGGCATTTGGAAATCAATTTTCATGAATTTAACCTTAAAATCAAATTATATTATTCCAAAATACCTTGTTTAAATTAAAACATGACATATAATTAAAGCATATCATCATTCTTCCATCCAACGGATTCGAACCTTAAAATCAAATTAAAACATTCAGGAAGACCTATACGAGATGGTTTAGATCATTATTCACCTTGTTTGGATAAGCAACTTGAGAATTATTGTTGCTTTAAACTTCCTAGCTTGAATCTTAGCCTCTAATTGTCTTTGAGCTCCACTTCTCCTAGGGTTATGGCCGACTATAATGACCCTAAGTTTTACTAACATTATTTAAGAAATTTAATTAGACAAATTAAATGAAATAATGTAAATGGTTAAGCGATTGAGGTTTGAATAATTTAAGGTAGCCATGCCTTAATTAACCTATAAGCCAAAGAGAATTAAAATGAAATAAGTAAGAGGAATAAGATAAGGTCAAAATAGGAATAAGCTAAGTTCTTATACCCTAAACCCTTCTTACTTTCACTTCTTATCCATTCTAAACATTTGCAAACAAATAAGAACGTTTAAAGCTTGGCTGGCCTTCATTAAGGGAAAACAAAAGGGAAGATAAGCAAGAATACAAGAAGGAAGCTTAATCAAACAATTCGAGAGCAAATCTCAATCTACTAAACAACAAGCTCAAAAGAGCACTCGAAGATTTAAGGGAAAGATAAAACCACGAGTTAGATAAAAGTCTGGTGTGAGCACAATAGTATCATTTGAGACCAACCGAATCACCGGAAAGGTTTTTCCCTCAAAAAACCAAACCATCTAATAAGTACATATGGAAATATAATAGATAGTATCTAGGGTATAGAAACAAATCAGAAAATAGTTGTGCTTCTTGCATCTCATAATACAACAATATAAGAAGTGCAATTAAACTGCTAATATTCGATTCGCATGTGGATTTCCATTGGAGGTGCCCTTAGTACGTCAAGGTGGACCTCCTGACAAGGGTTAGAAGCTACCTTCCAAAGTAATGCATATCTCTCGATAAAATATACCACAAGGTTAACATACCTGGTCCATGCCCGAACACATGATATTGAATATCGTCAACTCTCATGCATTATCAATCGAAAGCCTCTCTAGATATGGAGTTGATATACCCTTAGGTTAAACCCACTGGCTAAGCATCCTACTCTATTTTCTTTATTAGCAATGGTAAAGTTATGTTCAACATCACTTCACGTCAGACTTTATCACTCAAACAGATCTCGAATCTCTCCATGGATCCTATAATAAGTAGTTTGACGAATGCTAACTTGGCCCTCACTCTTGTAATCATCCTCAAGATAGATTGGCACAGCGGATAATTAACAGAACGATATAGATCGATGAAAGTAGCAATCGGTGGATTGAAGATACTGAAATGCCCAAATTCGTTGATCACAAAGATACCGAATTCTAGCTATCCTCGTCACGTTGATCGCGCACGATACCGTGAAAGAAGATCTTCAATTCTTCAAGCGTTGATCAAGCGCACTTGATTCCGCGAATCGGCTTCAACAATCGTTGATTCGAGCGCACTCAAATAACCGAAAGTGGAGATAGGAGATTACACTCAACTACCAATTTAAGATGAAAGCACACAGCAATCAACAAGAATTTTTATTCAAAATCAACCTGCCTCAAATGTACAACACACCCCTTATTTATAGTGTTTTCGACCCAGACCTTAAGTCGTATATGACTTACGACCCAATTTAAGTCGGTAACGACTTAACACCATAGCGACCTAACCCCCTTTACAACACTGCACACGCAAATGACTCACTAAGGTCGTTAGCCGACCTAACTGACTCAAGACACAAGACACAACGACTTAACAGTAACTACTTCACAACAGCGCCTCAACCGACTCAACTACATGCCGACTTACGGCCTAGGCAACGACTTAAAATACAAAACACCTTTACTCACTTAGGTCGTATACGACTTAATGACTTCCGACTCAAAGAAAGCAAATTACAACATCAGGTTACGACTTAACAATAGTTCCTTACCCATATTACAACACAACACATAGGTCGGTGACAAATTCAACACGACTCAACTCAGGTCACACACCATATGACCGACTTAACATACAACGACTCAACGACTCAATGACATAACGACTTAGTTAAGGTCGTAACTCATTTGCGGCTTAAAGAATCACCCAAATGTTGCCTCTTCCCTCTGCTGCCTTCCATTAGGTCGTTGCCGACTCAAGACCACTTTCTTAGGTCGTTGCCGACCTAGAACCTGTGAACGACCTGTAACCGATGCTTGGTTAGATCGTGTTGCCTTCCCCTGTGACTTGTTAGGTCGTGGTCGACCTTCCTTAACCCGGAAATGATCTAAGCCTTCTATCTTAAGTTGTGCACGACTTGACTCCTCATCCTTAAGTCGTGTACGTCTTATCCCTCCTTTTCTGGCCTGAGCTGCATCATCCTCCCCTGGTTGAGAAAAATTCGTCCTCGAATTTGTAAATTCTTCCGCATCAGATTGTTCATCTCCATAATATGGTACAAGATGCTTAACATTGAACACGTCAGAAGTGTACACATCCTCCGGCAGCTTTAACTTATAAGCATTTTCATTAATCCGTTTCACAACTTCTATAGGACCAATTTTTCTGGCTTTCAACTTGTTATAAGTGCCTACTGGAAAACGTTCCTTCGTTAGCACAGCATAAACCAAATCACCTTCGTTAAATTCAACATTTCGTCGCTTCAAGTCTGCAGTCTGCCTATACTTCTCATTTGCTTTCTCCAATCGTTTCTGAATGATTTTATGACATTCAGTTAATCCATCAACAAAATCTACAACTCGTTTAACCGTCCTCTTCGATTGTGGTACTACTGCCAAATCCAACGTTCCCCTTGGCAAACTTGAATATACGATCTGAAATGGACTGAATCCCGTATTATGATTCACTGCACGATTATGAGCAAACTCTGCTTGGCATAACTTCATGTCCCAACTCTTCAGATTCTCCTGTACAAGACATCGCAACAAATTTCCCAACGATCTGTTAACAACTTCTGTCTGTCCATCTGTCTGCGATGATAAGCGCTACTAAATTTCAGCTTCGTTCCCACCATTTTCCACAAACTTAGCCAAAAATGACTCAAAAATCTGATATCTCTGTCTGAAACAATAGACTCCGGCAACCCATGTAAACGATAGATTTCCTTAAAGAACAACTGAGCAACACGAACAGCATCCGCCGTCTTCTTACAAGCAATAAAATGTGCCATTTTCGAAAACCTGTCCACCACAACAAATATAGAATCATTCCCCCTTTGAGTTCTAGGCAAACCCAAAACAAAATCCATGCTGATATCAACCCATGGTTTGTTAGGTACTGGTAACGGCATATATAATCCTGCATTTGTCGCTGTTCCCTTCGAAACCTGACAGATATGACATCTCTGAACAAACCTTTCAACTTCCTTCCTCATCGATGGCCAATAGTAGGATTGAGAGATTAACTGCAATGTTCGGTCTCTACCCACATGTCCTTCCTCATGAAGCTCCTTTACTATCTTCATTCGCAAGCTACAATCCGGTACACACAATTGATTCCCCTTAAATAAGAAACCATCAATCAACACAAATTCATCAGAACTTCCCTCCTTGACTTTCTCAACAAATTTCTTAAAGTAAGGATCTTCTTCAATAAGCCCTGGCAATAATTCAAAACCTGTCACTTCAACTTTCATTGTTGTCAATAAATGACTCCTCCTACTCAAAGCATCAGCTACACGATTCGTTACCCCAGATTTGTGCTTCACAACAAAAGTAAACTACTGCAAATAGGCAATCCATGATGCATGTCTCGATGAAATCTTATCCTGCCCTTGCAAATGCTTCAAAGCCTCATGATCAGTGTAAAGAACAAACTCTTTCTGAAATAGATAATGTCTCCAGTGCTTCACAGCTTGAACAATTGCATAAAACTCAACATCGTATGTACTATATCTCATCTTTGCCCCTGATAACTTCTCATTGAAATATGCAATAGGACGCCCCTGCTGACTCAACACCCTTCCGATTCCAACCTTAGATGCATCAGTATGTAGCTCAAACAACAACTGAAAATCTGGTAATACAAGGATTGGTGCTGTCGTTAAAAGTTCTTTGATTCGTTCAAAAGCAACCCTGCTTCCTCCGACCAAGAAAACCCTTTTCCTTTCATACAATCAGTAACTGGTGTCATCACGCTGCTGAAGTGTGGAATGAACCTTCGGTAGAATGATGCCAATCCATGAAAACTTCTAACTTCAGTGATAGTCCTCGGTTGTGGCCAATTTCTGACTGCTTCAACTTTATTCTGATTCACCTGGATACCTTCTCCTGACACAACATATCCCAAAAATAAAACACCTCGAGTCATGAACACACATTTCTTCGTAGCTGCATAAAATTGTTCCTCAAGAAGAATAATTAACACCTTTCTCAAATGCTCTACATGCTCATCTGTACTCGCACTATAAATCAGAATATCATCAAAGTAAACAACAACAAACTTTCCAATGTACGGTCTGAAAATTTGATTCATCACCCTCATAAATGTACTTGGTGCATTCGATAGACCAAACGGCATAACCAACCATTCATACAATCCTTCCCTTGTCTTGAATGCGGTCTTCCATTCGTCTCCCGGTCTAATTCGAACCTGATGATATCCACTCTTCAAATCAATCTTCGAAAAGATAGTAGCCCCACTCAACTGATCTAGCAAGTCATCCAATCTTGGCATAGGAAATCTGTAGCGAACAGTAATCTTGTTCAAAGCTCTACTATCGGTACACATTCTTCATGTTCCATCCTTCTTCGGTACCAACAAGGCTGGTACTGCACAAGGACTCAAGCTTTCTTGAACACGTCCCTGTTCTAACAACTCCTCCACTTGCCTTCGCAACTCTTCATGTTCCTTTGGACTCATTCGGTAATGTGGCCTATGCGGTAAAACAACACCTGGCACTAGATCTATTTGATGTTGTATGTCTCTCAACGGTGGTAACTCTTTTGGCAGTTCTTCCGGAAATACATCTTCAAATTCTCCTAGTACTGGTTTTACTTCTTCAGGAAATTCAACCACTTCATTACACTCTCGTCCAATCAACAAAAAGACTTCAGGCTCCTCTTCAACTTCCTTGACAAATTCCTTTAATGATAGCAAAGTTTTCAACTCTTCAATCTCCTCCAACTTTCTTTCCTTCTGTTGTTGCTTCTTAGGAACTAAAATAATCTTAGTACCTTCGAACATGAAACTATAACTATTAGCACGACCATCATGTTGCACTGCTCTATCAAACTGCCATGGTCTGCCCAACAACAGATGACACACATCCATGTCTACAACGTCACACCAAATTTCATCTTTGTACTTCTTTCCAATAGAAAAATCAACACAAGCTCTTCGACACACCTTCACTTCACCACCCTTCCTCAACCATGCTAACTTGTACGGTTTAGGATGCTTCTCAGTTTTCAAGTTCAACTTCTTTACTGCTTTTGTAGAGATAATATTGTCACAGCTTCCAGCATCAATAACGAACTTGCAAACCTTCCCTAGAATGCATGTCGACTGAAAAATATTGCTTCTCAACCAACTAGTATCATCCTCTTGTTTTGGTGTAAGACAAGATCTCCTCATCATAAGATTACAACCCTCATCTCCGGACAATAAGTCTTCCTCCTCAACTGGTAATGAATTAGAACATTCTGCATCTTCATCCTCTTCTCCAATCTCAGTAACCATTGCTCTCTTCTTCGGCTTCGGACATTCATTGCTTTTGTGACCCAGCTCCTGGCAATTATAACATTTGAAACCACTGTTATCCTTCGTCTTCTCAGCCTCCTTCACAACTGGTTTACTGGTAGGTTTAGAAACATTAGAACTTCCACTAACACCCTTCACTTGATTGTTGGAATTAGTAAACACACCACCTCCACGCCTTCCCTGCTTCTCCCAAGCCAACGCTTTCTGATGTGCTTTCGCCACAGATCTTGGATCAAACATATTAACCATATCCTGGATCTGCACCCTCAACCCTCCAACAAATCTAGCAGTCAATTGTTCCTCTGTCTCCATAATGTCATTTCGAGCAATCAGTTGATAAAATTCATCTGCATAATCATTAACTGATTTCGTCCCTTGCCTCAGATTCTGCAACCTCTGGTACATAAGTGATTGATAGTTGTAATGTAAAAATGTAGCCTTCATCAACTTCTTCATCTTCTTCCATGATTCAATCTTCGACTTTCCCATTCTCTCCCTTGTAAGTTTGGTTTGTTGCCACCATGCCAAAGCTCTCCCCCTCAACCTAGTAGCAACCAACTTCACTCTTCTATGCTCAGGAACTTCTTTAAAGTCAAAAATCTCTTCAACATTAGACAACCAATCAAGAAATTCTTCAGCTACCATTCCTCCCTTAAATTCTGGAATTTCCATCTTCATACCCGATTCCCATCGACGATCATCCTCTACATCCCGATAAGAATTTCGAACTTGGTCTCGATCTCGATAATGAATGCTAGCTCTATCACCCTCTTCATCATAATCAAATGTACGTCTATATCGGTCTCGACCATCAACATTCCTTTGATCTCGCATGTCTCTTCTACTATGTCTCTCTTCATCTCTATATGGCTCATTTTCAAACTCTCGTGGAGTTCTCCTCTCTTCATGTCCATAGTCATGGTGATCTCTCCTTGATGAAATTGATGTTTCTCTTCTCTCTCTAAAAGATTGCGGTGATACCCTCCTCGCTTCCGTAACCGATGGCGAAACTCTATTTCCTCCATGGTTCGAGATTGGTGATCTCCTCCTTTGATTTTGATTCAAATCATTCATCAATTTCTCTAACTTTCCAATGCCTTCATCAAATTTCTCATTAATACGTTGTTCCATTAGCTCGGCTTCTTCTCTTCTATACAATGCTTCAACATTTTGATGACGATTAGCTCTTCTCGGTGGCATGGTTCAAACAACACAATCTTCAATTCAAATCAAACAAGTCACGGCCTCAACCTTCAACACAAATCAAATTCAAACAACTTCCACACTTTGATCCAAAATAGAATGGATCGAAAGTTCTCCTCTCGTTGCAACTTCAAGATGAACACGATGAACAACAACTTCAAACTTCAACTTCAAAAATTGGCTCCAAGACTCGGCTTAGCTATGATTGGCTAAGTCTAGCTCCGATACCAAACTGGCGCGGCGGATAATTAACAGAACGATATAGATCGATGAAAGTAGAAATCGGTGGATTGAAGATACTGAAATGCCTAAATTCGTTGATCACAAAGATACCGAATTCTAGCTATCCTCGTCACGTTGATCGCGCACGATACCGTGAAAGAAGATCTTCAATTCTTCAAGCGTTGATCAAGCGCACTTGATTCCGCGAATCGGCTTCAACAATCGTTGATTCGAGCGCACTCGAATAACCGAAAGTGGAGATAGGAGATTACACTCAACTACCAATTTAAGATGAAAGCACACAGCAATCAACAAGAATTTTTATTCAAAATCAACCTGCCTCAAATGTACAACACACCCCTTATTTATAGTGTTTTCGACCCAGACCTTAAGTCGTATACGACTTACGACCCAATTTAAGTCGGTAACGACTTAACACCATAGCGACCTAACCCCCTTTACAACACTGCACACGCAAATGACTCACTAAGGTCGTTAGCCGACCTAACTGACTCAAGACACAAGACACAAGACACAACGACTTAACAGTAACTACTTCACAACAGCGCCTCAACCGACTCAACTACATGCCGACTTACGGCCTAGGCAACGACTTAAAATACAAAACACCTTTACTCACTTAGGTCGTATACGACTTAATGACTTCCGACTCAAAGAAAGCAAATTACAACATCAGGTTACGACTTAACAATAGTTCCTTACCCATATTACAACACAACACATAGGTCGGTGACAAATTCAACACGACTTAACTCAGGTCACACACCATATGACCGACTTAACATACAACGACTCAACGACTCAATGACATAACGACTTAGTTAAGGTCGTAACTCGTTTGCGGCTTAAAGAATCACCCAAATGTTGCCTCTTCCCTTTGTTGCCTTCCATTAGGTCGTTGCCGACTCAAGACCACTTCCTTAGGTCGTTGCCGACCTAGAACCTGTGAACGACCTGTAACCGATGCTTGGTTAGATCGTGTTGCCTTCCCCTGTGACTTGTTAGGTCGTGGTCGACCTTCCTTAACCCGGAAACGATCTAAGCCTTCTATCTTAAGTTGTGCACGACTTAACTCCTCATCCTTAAGTCGTGTACGTCTTATCCCTCCTTTTCTGGCCTGAGCTGCATCATAGATAGTACCCTTGCTAGCATCATTTAAGATGTTAACACCAACCTCTCTCTCTCTTGGAGTTAACCTTAGGACAGATAGTTCAACTCTAAAACATCTCATTCCATAATTGCTTCCAAAACATAGAACTCATGTACCGATTTTGAAGTGGTTACAATTTCAAGTCATCTCATATAAGTACACTCCCCCGCTTACTAGACCCTTTAAAACCAAATGATGGATTTGTGGTTAACTTAACTCTAGTTCTTTTAGAAATAATCAAACAATTCATATGGTAGAGATCATCTCTTATTCAGACAAATTACCTTATCCCTTTTCCTAGAAGTGCAAGACGAGTTCTTACATAGGGTATAGCACCACCGAGAGGATAACTGTATCGTATAATTCTCGTATTTCTTCTAGATATTTCCTAAGTTAATTTTGGTCAGATTCAGAAAAAAATTAAAATGATTGCATATGGAAGTCTTGTATACTTATCACTTTTTTAACTTCTCAACTTACATTACTCCTCAGCCAAGAGTGAAGTGTAATAGGTTAAAGCACTATTTGCTTCTAAGCCCTACTCGAACATCATTCATAACTCTCATAGACAGAACAAGTCTACTTCGTCAGTTTTTAGTGCTACATACTGTAGTATATACTTTCCATAGACAAGTAAACACACAAAGCATGATTAAGTCACATAAGAGACTTCTAATCCCCGTATTATCAAATAATATTTCTTCGTAAATACCTCATATGTATATTTAAATAACTTTATAAAATATATATACATGTATACTACTACTTCACTATTCATTTCTACTCCGTTCAATACTTTAAAATATATTCATTTACTAATCTCAAAGATATAAGAATATTGACAAATCACTTATCAAGATCTCCTACTTTAAAATATAATCAAAGAGGTTCAAAATAAATGTTACTAAAACATTATTACTATAAACCCCTTCTCTTTTATAAATTGAACATTTACCTTCTCTATCCTTCTTCCAAAACATTCCTTACCCATCATTATCTTTAAAATACACATTTTAAAGAACTAAATACATTCAAAAGGGTTAAAGAAAAATGTTACTTACTAATTATCACTATAAACCTAGAATACTTTACACTTATCATTACCTTGAAAATACTCATTTTAATGAACAAATTATATTCAAAAGGGTTAAAAACAAATGTTACTCAAACATTATTTACTATGAACCCAAAACTACTCTACTTAACATTATCTTTAAAATATTCTTTTAAAGATCTACTTATATTCAAAAGTATATTCAAATGGGCTAAAAACAAATTTTACTTAAACATTGTTTACTATAAACCCAAAAACATTTTATACTTAACATTATCTTTAAAATATTCCTCTTAAAGATATAAGTATATTTACACTTATTTAACACGGTAATATACTTTTTAATAACTTCTCAAAACCATTCATTATAACTAAGTGTTATAACCATAACCACCTTTATCTTCTATAACTTACTTCACTTACTCTTCCAAAACATACACGTACACGCACACTTTTAGAATACTTGACTTACATTTTCAAATTTATATGTATAAATATTTTTAATATACTTATAATTATGTTTTAATTATCTATATAAAATATTATATAAAAATTAAAAATATAGAAATTACTCACCTTTTTAAATAAATGTTAAAAATAAACCATTTACTTTAAAAATTCATAAATAATTATTAAAAATATATTTCAACTTGAAACCCCTTTTAAAATATTTTAAAACCTGCCATTAAACATTCATTTAAAGATTACATAAAAACAATAAATTTAAATAAGATTTATAACAATTTTAAAAACACAAAAGGGCTTAAAAACACAATAACAAATAGTGTCATAAAAGCCCGGAGATGATGGTATAGGTCAAAGACAGCATTTATAAATGTTGTAAAGATATTGGACAGAGAGTAGGTTCAAAAAACATGAAAGTTTGAGGCCGGTTTTTTCTATCTAAACAAAGGTTTTAAGAAATAAAAGTTTTACAGTAAGTAATATATTTGGACTAACTAACAACTATGCAAAGAAACCCCTGATGATATCTTCCAAAATCATATTAAAAATTCCCAAAAATTAGGCATTTACAAAGTGCTTGTATAGCGATCTTTTCTCGCTACTAACTTTTCCAACTTTGTCCTAAAAATTATCTACTATTTCAAACCACTTCTTTTCTTTTCCACAAACTACTATAAGTGTAGAGCATAACCAAAATATATATGTTTATATATATTAACAAATAATTATATCAAAGAGGTTAAACACAAGGGATTTACGAAGCGCACTTATAGCGACTCTTTCGCTACAAACATTTACACACACACTCTTCCACATCACAAACAATCACACCAAACATGTAAACACAAAGTCTAGACCATGATACATGTTTTAAAGGATAATAGAAGTAAATATACTACATATAAAGTTGCCACTTGCCTTCCAAATCATGGTTGTCCAAATGTTATAACTTGTATTAGGTCTTTACTTTAACTTTACATTCACACAACAAACATACATACACACTATATACACTTCAATGGTGAGTAAATTCACCTCAAAATCATGCTAACACAAAGCATAAGCCACCTTGAACATAATAACTCTTCCTACCATCACCAAACATGCCAAAGGCACTAACTTTGCTTCAAAATAGCTCTCGACCACCCTCCCCTCTCCTCTTTTGCTCACGGCCAGTCCATGTTTAGTCTGTTATGCTCCTCACCTTCCACCTTTGTGTTTCTTTCCCTTGCTCTTAGGCTTCCTTAGGGCCTTCGCCAAAGTTTGGAGTTGATTTGCATTGATTTGGAATTAAAAGAGAAGAAGATGAAGTGTTATGTTTTAAATTTGATGAATGACTTTGTGGAGCTAATGAAATGGTTAAATAGAAGCATCCAAGAGGTTAAAGCAACCTGTTGAACCTTCTTGGCCAGTCAAGAAAGTAACTTCCCCAACACATGCTAACTTTACACTTCAATCCTTCCATTACATCACCCATAGTCTTCCCAACACCCATGACATCATCAAAGTGATTTAGTTAGCCATAAACCAATAAAATATTTTTAGTTGCTAATTAATTACACATTAATATATTATAAATGCCCAAAAAGTTCGAACAATTATATCGAGTAAAAAGCCGTTTATCGATAAAACGATTTTAGGTCACATTATCTATATTTCTTCAGACTGTTTATTATTATAAGCATATTTCAAAACCAAGTTTACCTTCATTAGTTATTAATTAAAAGGGGTTAATAAGGTTATAAAATCCATTTAGTCACATTTAACCAAGATTCAAATATTTAAATAATCCAGATATTTAAATACGAAGTGTTCGAAATTCTGGGTCATTACATTCTCTCCCGCTTAAAACATTCATCCATGAAATCCAACATGACCAATTAACAAAAGAAACAAACACGCATCAATACTCAACGATATTTAAAATTACTAGCAAACAAAGCTCACGGTTTGCTCAGGTTCAAAAACTCTCCCATCGCACAAGGATGATAAATAATCTACTAAGCATACCTTACACTAAACTGCCTCAAGTTATTACTTAGAAGATTATTCAAGTGGCCCTAGGAATAATTGAAAAGTTATTCCATGAACCCTCCATAAGCTAACAAAGCATAGTAAATACATGTACTTATGCCCGTAAAATGTCCATGGATCATCCATACGCAATATTCGATCTGGTCACTTGCTTGATCACATAAATTTCACTTCCCAATTTTATAGATCGCTTGACCACTCAAGTACAGACTATAATTAGGTTTCTTGAGTAAATACCCTCGTTTCCCTTAGATAACCATATATTATGATAGAAAACCTCGGAATCATATCAAGAATTGTTTTAAGTGTTCGCCGTCGAGAATCGAGTGAAAAATCCTAGTTTAGACCGGTGTAAGTCACCTACAAACCATGTACTCGAATCCTGGATCAACGACAACCATGCAAATAAAATGATCTACATACAAATTACATATTTTATCCTATTGTTTTCTACCAATAAATTTTCATATCATATTCATTTACACAAATAGTATATCTTATTTAATGCTAAAATCATATATGAAACATTTCTTAAAAACATAACTCAAGTTTATACTCGTATAATCCTTTACTACATCCTAAGGTTATATATAAAATGCGAATTCACTTTACCTTTTAAAATTAAGGTGAGGGCCCAAAATAAATCGGGGTCTTATAACCAAGTCAACCTTTCGACTTCTTCATCTGATGGATTTAGCAAGTAGCTAGAAAGAACAGGACACTGGTATCCAAACTTAGGCCACGGTCCACTTCTCTCAAACACCCCTACGTTAAAGACGTTTATTAGCTGACCTAAGAAGATTGAATGATTCACCTAATAAGGATATTCAAACCAATTTAAAAAATTTATTAGCTTACTACCTTTTCAATTCAAGAGTTATATAAACTCAACTTTACATTTTCGAAATAACACTTAGCTTCAAGTTCTATAACGATCCAGATGTTTCTATATTGCCAAAAATCATCAAAAATCCATTTTGTTCTAAAAATTAAAGCTCTAGAACTAAATACCAAGTTTCATTTCATATCATTTGAAGTAACAATATATACACATATACCTATTTTGTATTAAATCATAATTTCGGGAGTAAATCAGAAATCATTTTCAAAGCTATTTCAAATACTTCATAAAATCATACAAGGTATCATGATTTTAATTTATAAACCAACTTCCTATATATTTACTTCAATATCCATTAAAAACATATAAATAGATTGAGTAACACTAAAACGATACCAAGGAAATGGATCCTACTAATTCATACAATACATCCCCTAACTAAGAAGGGTAATAACCAAAAGAAGTGCTTACCAATCGAACACATCTCTCACCAATTATTATTTATTTTTGAGCCACCCAAACTAGATAACATAAAAATACTTTATTCTCAAACTGACCTGCTGATACCAAGAGCAACCTCAAAATCGAGCAAATCTAAAAACTCTTTTCAAGATATAAGTATTCAAAAATACTTTCAAATAGTACTGTTATTATTTCCACCAAAATGTTGGAAACCATTTTCAAAGATACAGGGATTTAAATTATTAAACTATCATTTTAAATCCTCTTCATTTATAAACCATACTTAGAAAATTTATACTAAGCATCTAACCCAACATTATCACCAAACGTCTTATAGTCAAACTATAAAATTCACTCCACAAGGTGTTAGTTTCAATGCACCCACAAATATTATCTACCCGACAGATGCTGTACAAAGGTAAACTACTCATAAACTAGTCGAGGACAAATCAACAATCAATAAACAAAACTAAGTTCATATAAAATGGCCGAGCAAAACTAGCCAATCTACAAATAATAACAATGCACATAAACAGGTCGAGCATAACTAAACTAATCAATGAAGGATAATAAACAACCATTGTCATTCCTTACATTAATTAAACTACATTACAAGTCAGATTGTAAAAATACCTTTAAGGCATATGTTATAAATACATACATGCTCTCATATATATTATACACTCAACTCATTCTAGGGCATCGCTTACCTTATCTCTAATGAGTTATACCCAACCAAAGCCAAGGTTCTCGCTTGACCTTCAGCTCTGATACCAACAGTAATGACCCACCTTTTTTATCTTCAAATGTTCACACTAATACATTCACGTTCACATGTCGAACGTCAAAGTTTCGAAAAGACAGATTGTTAAGGTAAAAGAAAAGGTAGAAAGGAAAAAAACAAGAAAGAAAAGAATAAAACATCTGAATCTCACAATAGAACGATAATATATAATATCAAAAGGACAATACAAAGAGCTACCCCAAGATACATATCATTTCAAAGTTACATTCCTAAATATAATTGTTAGCCCAAATAGTTAAATAGCCAATCCTCTCAAATGCTAATGTATACATAATAGTAGTGCAGCGGAAATAAAAATACTATAGTAGGTGAAAAAATCTTGCTTGAGTCCTTGACTAGAATGAATATCCAAACAAAACCTGCCTTTCTCAAATTGCTCAAAAGTGCACCCAAGAATTTAAGGGAAAGATAAAACCATGAGTCAAACATATGTCTAATGAGTGAAACTCAAGAAACATGTGCCCACATAACAGAATCTTTTGAGACCAACTAAATCACTGAAATGATTTTCCCTAAAAAGGACCAATCCATCTAATAATTACATATGGCGATAATAGATAGTGTTAAGGGTAAAGAATATAAATCAAAAAATAGTTGTGTTGATTGCATCTCACAAAACAACAATATTAGAAGTACAACTAAAACTGCAAATGTCTGTTTACTTAGGATTTCCATTTAAGGTACCCGTAGTACGACGAGATGGACCTCATGACAAGGGTCAAAAGCTACCTTTCAAAGCAATGTATATTTCTTGATAAAATATACCATAGGTAAACATAGTTGATTGACACCCAAACACGTGATATCGATATCATCAACTCCCATGCACTACCAGTCGAAAGCATCTCTAGATATGGAGTTGATATACCCTTAGGTTAGCTTAACCCATTGGCTATGAACCCAATACTATTTTCTATCATTACTGATGGTGAAGTCATATTCAGCACCTCAACACACGAGTCTTCATCACTCAAACAGTTCTTGAATCTCTCCATTGATGTCAACATAAATCGTTCGATGAATGCTAAATATGCCCTCTTTTATAATCATTCTTAAGCTAGATAACACCCTTGCTAGCATTGTTTGAAATGTTAATATCGACCTCACTCCCTTGGACTTAACCTTAGGATAGACACTTCAACTCCATAGAATTTCACTCTATAAATGCTTCCAAAACATAGAACTCATATATCAATTTTGAAGTGTTTATGATTTCGAGTCATCTCATATAAGTATACTCCCCCACTTACTGGACTCTTTAAACCAAATCGATGGATTTTCGCTTAACTTAACTTCGATTCTGTAACACCCTCTAAAAATTAATAAGAGATTAACTAATAAGAAAAGAATTAATAAATTAAAAATAACGCTAATTTTTCTTTGAAGATGTTGGAATTTGGCCATGAAAGTTGTGCCTTTGCATTTGTGGCGATTTTTTAATTAGTTTCAATATATAAAGTTATGAAAACGAAGATCAGACGAAAAATTATGATGTCTAAAGTTTTTGGATTCAAATTAATTTAAATGCAATTCAAATGTAAACGAATAATTAATGCTCAAGTTTGAAATTTAAAAATTAACGGTTGTTAGACTTGGGGGTTAAGTATACGTTAAAATAAAAGTTAATGTTAAATACCATTTAAGGAATAAAATAATAAATTAATGGCAATTAAATATACATTCCTAAAATACGCTAACTGGTTAACCATCTACCTTCTGTTGGTCGATCGCTGGCAGTCGATCGCCCAGATAGGAGCGGTCGACTGGTGATCGTAGTGGTGGCTAAGGTTTTTAACACCGTGAACGGTCCAGATTTTATTATTTTAAAATAACTTAAATCCGACAGTTCTGGTGCTTTCTAACCACTATAAATAAGAGCCTATCCCCCTTATTTTTATTAATAAATTATTTTGGAAACTAAGCAAATCTCTGTTAGTCTCATTCTTCAAAGATTTAGAAATTCTCTAGGGTTTCAACTAAGAAATTTTAGGTGTTTAATATTCAATTTCTAATTCTATTCTTCTCCAATCCATAAAATTCTGAATCGAATCTATATGTAATCCATTTATTGTAATTTTCAAAGGAAAAGATCTAGGGAGAGATTTAAATTGAGCGTATACAAATGCAAGAGGAAGAGCTAAGGATTTCTAGTGAGTGGAAATCTTAATCTTTCTTATTTTAGTAATTGTATAGTATAACTTGGATTTGATATATGCCTTAGGGAATTTTGTTAATGAAAAAAATCACATTAAAACCCCAAAATTCCACTAAAGTGAAATGTTAGTTCTTAAGTTAGAACTTCAATTATTATATATTAAAATAGTGGAACTGTGTAGTCATTGCAATGTTAATGTGTTACATTCTTTTCCACTTCTCATCTTTTTCTTCGGATCCGATTAAGGATTTTTGAAAAGAAATAAGTTAGGAAATGGTGTGTATGGTATGGATTCTTTTATTCATAGTTTGCATGGCTAATTTCGGCAATTCAAATATAAATTCCCTTTTTCAATTTTATGCAAAGAAGTTGAATAGAGAGTAAAAGGATTTGAATTGTAAATTTCTTTTAATGTTGATTCTGCTATTTTAGTATAAAATAAGTTTGAATATTGGATATATGGTATGTTTATTGATATGGAATGGACTTGTATAAATTTAAAGTTTTGACCTTTAAACAATTAGTTTTGGGCGTAATCTTCGCATGCTTAGAAATAATTTAGGCATGTGTGTGTATGTATTTGCATGTAAATAATGTATAATTAGTAGCATTTTAATTGCGTAGTAAGTAGGTTATTAATTAGTATTAAATCCCCCTTAGGAAAGAAATTGATAATTAAGATGAAATAATGGTTTTCCTTGTGTCTTAGTATTGCATGCGGTGAGGTGTGTGATAGTATGTTAAGAGATATAGATTATGATCAAGCCATAGGGATGCAAGGTCAGTCAAAACCACACAGAAGTTTGTCCAGCTAATTTGGCTACGAGCAATGTGACTTTGTGGCTGATGTAAGACATCACCTATAATAAGTATCCACGGAGGATGTGATATTAGTCCCAAAGTCTATAGGGTAAACCTTCCCAGCTAATCTGGCTACCAATACATACGAATAGTCAGACTAATATGAGAGGTCACAATTTGGGTTATGGGTTATAATACAAATGACATGCTTTGGGATTGAAGGTAGTAAGTAGCTAACTGAGGCCCGCCCTCCTCTTTATTTAAGAAGCATTAAATACTCAGAGTAAGTAGTTAGGCATGGTAGAGGATATCTCGAGAAAGGTCCGCTTTGGGTTTGAGTTATAAGTGTCGATTATAAGATCCGCCTCTCCCCCAAAGTAGTATTAAGTGGCTTGATGAAATTTCGTGCAATGTCAGCTAGACAGTATCTAAGAGCGGTCCGTCTTGGGATAGATATTAAATGATGAGGACCTGTCTATTGGTGGTAGATGTGTGGGATTGGGAATGGCCATTGGCATATAATTGATGATGGGTTATTGGGTTGAAAAAAGGTAATGGTCATAGAATTGGACTAGAAAGGTCTTACGGCTTATAGTAGGAAAAAATTATATTACAGATAGGATGCGTATGACGTATTCTTATTTAAATCATACTATCCAAATACTATTATAGAAAGGTTCGAGATTTTTATTCATTCAACATTGTTGTTTTGACTCCTTCCTCATTATAGCACAGGATAGGGAAGATGACGCAGATTTGTGGAGATGATGGTGGAGACGCATACTTATGGCAGTTACTTATAAATCTATTTATGTTATTTCTATATTTATGTTGCACCCATTGAGACATGATTTATTTTCAAATATTGTACCACGAATATTTGGTGTTGTTATATGGATTATGTTGTATGTTTTTTTACATTTGAATTTTTAGACAAATAGGTACTATTCTATCATTATATTTATCCTTCCGCTGTGAGATTCTGAATGTGTAGATAGATAAAAAAATTTATTGTTCCTTAAATAAATTTTACCAAAAGCCGGCTTTGAAATGGTTCTAAGGTTCGATGGGCCTTTTCTTGGTCGAAAATTAGGCCCGTTTCAAGGTGGGTTGTTACATTTGGTATCAAAGCTTAAGTTACCCGATCAATATGGATAAGTATACATATAAATAGCATTCATGTTATTTTTAAAAATATTTTTCAATAACCATACTATATATATACACACACTTATTTTGAACATATGCCTAACGTAATAAATTGCGACTATAGAAGTAGTTGCGACCATATTCCGAAAGGATAGGCGAGTCGACTATGAGTTGGAAAATAAAATAAAGTTAAATTTATATTCCTACCCCTTATTATCCCACGAGGGAGAGGTCGTATTGTAAGGAGTGGACCAAGAAGAGTATGACCGCAACATATCGAAGCACCCCAGAAGCTGAATGGTATTTGAACCGTTTGTTGGGCCTAGACTGCCTTATGGTTTTGGATTTCAGTGGATTGCCAATTAAAGACATACATTTCATTAGAATAGATGGGAGATAAGAACCTTTATGTTGTAAGCATCCAAAAGAAGGGAATGATATGAGTGAAGTAAGATGTGAAGTAGTGGAGCAAGTTTCCTCGAGAATGTGTAAGTTAATCACCACAAGGAGATAATCAGATTTTTATAAAGATTGAATACGGAAGTAGGAAAGTTATAATGGTAATCCCTTTTAGAAAGGCAGCTCTTTTAAATTAAAACGTGGAAACGAATGTTATAGTTTAGAAATTAATGGTTAGAATTATAATAAATAAATAAATAAATAAATAAACACATATAACTGCGCTTAACATTCAAAAATAAAAATATATAAATAGTGTAATTTACAATAATATTCTTATTGGTTATCAACTAGCAGTAATTACCAGACTAGGATTTATAGATATTAAATACAAATTTAATGGGCAATAAATTTTAAACTAATTGAGAGTTAAAAGGGATTAAATGGGGATCGATTAAGGAATTTAATATGATATTTATGGGGATGCATAGTTCACCATAATTAGGTAAATTAATCGAAGTAATGTATGGAGCACATCTACTAGAAACCAATAAGGAGAACTAATAAAGGTGGTTATAGTTGTGACGACCCACCATTCTGACCCCCAGGAATGATACTTAACACATCCTTAGTGTTCGTGTGTTGTTGGCCATGCATCGGAAATATGAATCATTGTGGGGTGAAATAAAGAAAAGAATAGAAAACCTCACAACGAAACTGTTAAATAAAACATAATAGTCAATAATGCATAAGGTTATTCCTTAACAAGGAGTTATCAGCGTTACACAAAAGTACTACAAATCGACTTAGCCAGTTACAACATCCTGCCTTTAAAAATGTTGAAACAAAATACACTTACACAAACTAGAAAACACAACGGAATAGATAGCTAAGTAGATAAAGGACCTCCTGCTCAGATGCCGTCTTCAAAAGAGCCCACAAAGACCTGTTACCCTCGGACTACTCAAATAAAATGAATACCCAAGAGTTTAGGGAAAACAAACAACTTGGGTCAGACGATATATCTAGTACAAGTAAAACTATAAGCGATAGGAGCGTAATTAAACATAAACATGTAAGACCGCTCCGCTAAACACGGGACGGGTATACTCCTATATAAATCAACATCTAAATATAAAGAATGGATAATAATTAAACTTCGCGAAAAGTGATTGACTCTTCCCGATGCAAATAAGGAAATAAATTTGAAGGTTCGAACCAAATCTAAAAAGGAAAATCTCCAACAAATGACTAGGAGGGTGCACCCCCCTTAAAGTATACCTCTAGTAGTATACTTTTGAGAAGCTTATTTGCTCTATGAAACTTCTCGGAACCCCCCCCCCAAGCCGGACCCTGCCAAACCTAACCGAGAATCCGAATATTTCACATCTAATAGCGCTACCAAATCCAATCTAGATGAGATGTGAAAGTATTCTAATGGGATGTAGCTTGGCCTCATCTCCGCTTTGGTTTTAGTCATTTCCGACAAAGGATATCATGCTCAACGGAGCAATAAATTATCTTAGAATGACGATAATAAAGAAGCTGAAATATCTGATAGTTGAGGAAACCAACTATCGAGGATATAAAACAATCATATATGGAAATTAAGTCTTGTATAGTTATCAACACTCATCGAATTCAAACTTGTACTATTTCTTGGTTAACAAAAATACTGGACAATTCAAGGTAGTGTTACATCAAGGTCATGTCTCACGATTATTCTTAACTTTCGAAATAATGACAAGTCTACTTATTCGATGTTTAGTGATAATTATACAAATAAATCATTTTCATATAAGTGAATAGCTTTATGGAAATAAACTCATTTCCATAAAAAAAATCAAACCTTTTCTTTTAGAAACCCAAATTCGTACTTGGCTTCACATTACAAGTATTAGCTTTAAAACACTTTGCTAAAAGAGTTTAGTAACTTTGAAACGTCATTATAAAAAGGATTTAATAACTTAAAACATCGTTATTACATTGATTAATTAACTTTAAAACTTTGTTAGCTAAGTTAATTGATTATCTTCAATAATCTTTAAAGTAGATTGCCTTTAAACATCATTAATTTAATTAATAGCACTTAAATATAATTAATTAAATTAATTTATACATAATTAAATATCATTATTTAAAAATGATTCATTAATTGTAAAAATCTTTAAATGAAAGATTAATTAAAGTTAAACAGATATATTGACTTCTAAAAGTCATTAATTAAGAAGATTAATTAATTTAAAAGCATCATGAGTAAATTGATTAGTTAAGTTTAATCCATCATCATTAAAAGGTTAATTAACTGTAAACATCATTAGATAAAATGATTAATTAATTTTAAAACATCACTAACCAAGTGATTAGTTGATTTTAAACACATCGTTAATAAGTTAATTAGTTAACTTTAATCCTCATTAAATAAATAAATAAATAAATAGATTAAATAACCATTATTAAAATGATTAATTATTTTTGAAAACATCGTTAATAAAAAATTGCTTAACTTGTAAAATAATTCCAAGCACGATAATGAAACCTAACTGTTTCGATAAAAGATGATTTTATGAAAGTGCCGATATATATACAACCACACATCATATAACAAGGATATGAGCATATATACATATGTAGTGATTTACAAAAATACAACATATATCAAGCATTTATCAACAAAGGCTTAAATTTATCTACTAAAATTTCATATGTCTTATGATTCGCTTACTAACTTTTCAAAGCGACTAACTTTCAAACAACAAACCAATCCAACAACCAAAATATTATTGCACCAATACAACAAGTATTCAATGGCTATAACATGAACATAAATATAGTTTGAAAATGTTTGGTTTGAAGGTGGAAGCTTTACTCACCAAACTTGTTCCAAACCAAGCTAAACTTTCACAAAACTTGCCTAAACTCTTAGCAACTTGCCTTAACTCTAAAATAGGACTTTGTGTGGGCTTGTAGGGTGCAACATGGCTTGTCCAAGGGCAAAATTAGGCTCGGCCTAGGCATAAATGGGCTCAGCCTTGGAGTATGGAGGTGGAAATAGCTTTTGTCTTGGTGGAGGAGTGTTTGTAGATGAATATATGGAGTTTTAAAGTGAAGAAGCTATATTTTGACAACTTCAGATATGGATTTGGTAGCCATGGATATTCTTGAACATGAAGAGAAGTGAATATGAAATGAAGATGTAAAGTGGGAATGTGTGGAGATTGTGGATATTTATAGGCAAAGAAGTGGAATAATAATAAAAATTAACTTTGACATTTAAAATATATTAAATGTTGTCATGTGCATGCTTCCATGCTCCCCCTCTCCCTAGGTGCACACGCACCCACCTTTTGTCCACCCTCCACCATGCCTTGTGTACTAACCTAGGTAGCTTAGGTCACGGTGGTGCATGAGAGGTTATTTTATATTTTATGTTTTAGTTAAATCTTATTTTATTTTAATCTAAGCACGGTTTATTTATTTTAACACTATCATTAATTATTACATGGCATATGTGCATATGTGTGCATGTGTATGTGAGATATACAAAATGTACGTGATGTTTTCGATGACTTTCTTATGCCGAAAAGTCGAATTTTTTGAAAACATTTTTCATTCACATTTTCTATTTTTATTTGAACTAATTATTTTGATAAACAAAATTTAAAAATGATTTTAATATCATTAATAAATATTTAAAATGTGTTTATTTGGTTATTAAAAACCATTATTTAAATATTTAAAAATAATTTTAATATTCAAATTTAAAGCGATTAATTTATGGGTCGTTACAATGGTGGAATGACATACTAGGAATGTCCATCTTAATTTAGTAAGGAGTGTTAATACCACAGCATCATTAACGCTAGTTGATGGTGAACGGCAGCTTCCAGTAGAATTTTCTTTTAGAGTTTTTGGTTTGTAATTGCTATTTATCACCCTAAGAATATTGGAAAACGTACGTTATGATATAAGATGTGTTCCTGTTTAATCATTGGGTTGGTTTTATAGGAAGGATTAGACCTATATATATATGTGTGTGTCTATATATATATATATATATATATATATATATATATATTGATAAATAGTGTAAATAAGGAAATTTCATAAAGATGCTTAACTAGTAATAAATTGTATGTAAGATTGGAAGTTAATAAGGGAATTACGTTAGTAACTAAGAATAAAGAATAATTTAATCCCAAAAAAATTTAAATTTCGGGAAAAATAAATTTTAGCTTGTGGAGTGTCACCATTCAAAAGTGACCATTCAATCCGGAGGAGATGAGACGTATAAACATATGAAGTGAATTTTCTATTAGCTCGGAATGAAAAAGAAGGGCTGTTGAATATGTTTTCAAATATTTGACAAGGAAAGCCCGAAGGATTGTTATTACCATTGGAAATTCCAACTTGGAAATGAGAGCGTATATCGATAGACTTCATAGATAGGTTGCCTAGGAGTCAAAAGGGAAATGATGTTATTTAGGATATAGTAATAGATGGGTTGCCTAAGAGTCAAAAGGGCAATGATGTTATTTAGGATATAGTTGATAGGCTCACTAAAAAGCGCTCATTTTATTCCCGTTAGAAGCAATAGGGCGGTAGCATCTTTAGCATAAATTTACATCAAGGAGATATTTCGACTTCATGGAATTCCAATTAGCATTGTTATTGATAGGGACCCTTTATTTACTAATGAATCTTAGAGGAGTTTCTAGTTAGCTTTAGGAACCTCGCTGAATCTTAGCACAACTTATCACCTACAGACTGATGGTCAAACCGAAAGGGTGAAGGGGATCTTGGAAGATTTGTTGAGAGATTGCATCATAGATTTTGGAGGACACTATAAGTAGCATTTACCTTTACTCAAATTCATGTGTAATAATAGACACTAAGCGACGATTGGCATGACACCCCTTAAAGCGCTTTAGGAGGCTATGCAAATCGCCCAATTTTTGGTGGGAAACCACCAACAAAATTTTACTCGAAGCAAATTTAATTCGCTAGACTTGAAAATAGAAATAGTTGATTAGGCAGCGAATGAAGGCCATACAAGATCATCAGAAGTTATATACGAATAAGCGAAGGAAAGGATTAGAGTTTGAGGTTGGAAAAATGGTGCTTGTTAGAGTTTCTTGTAACGACCTGTAATTTTCGATACTTAAATTTTGTTAATTTAATAAGTTTTGGTAATTTAATTCGAAAATAAAATAAAAATCTATAATTTAATAATGAAATCACTAAAATAGAGGTAATAATGACAATGCAAGTTAATAAATAACCAATTTAGTGCAGACCTGATTTATTGAAACAATTGCAAGGTCGTAATTGATTGTAAATAGAAAATTGGAAAATAAAATTCAAAGTTATATTAATTGACGAAATAATACGTAATAAGCTGTAATTTGGAAAAAATCAACATTATATAATTAATTGTAATAATTGTTGGTTGATAATAAAGTATGAATGGGGTAATGATTGATTGAATAAAAAGAATGGGAATCAAGATTTATTAATTTAAATTTAATAATTGGATTAGTTGGAATTAAATGAAAATTAATATTTAAATATTACGTTAATTGAAATTAAGATGGAATTCCAGAATATTAATGAAATAAATCATGAATCCAATGTTAATTTCATCCATTTGACAACAATGAATTGAATAATAGAATTAAAAGTAAATTAAATGGAATTATTGGAAATTAAATTTATAATTTCTAAATTTAATGAAATTGACGTTAACCCTGAAATTGATAAATTAATCAACTCTAAATTGACATCTAAATTTGTTTAAATAGTGTAAATGATTAAGAAATTTAAAGATGATAAAAATTGTCAATTGTAGAATTGAAATTGAAAATTTGATTAAATTAATTAATTATTAATTTATTTAATTAATGTAAAAATAGCCATTTTCTCCACTGACTCGGATTTCGACGAAACTAGTTTCATCGAATCCGTAACAGTAAATTATTGTAGGATTTCAAGTTTCGTAGCAATCGGACTTGTTGTTTGATCGTACGGACTCGTAACGCCTTGAAATCAATTTAATTGAAATCAATTAAAATCAATTTGAAATAACTTAATTTTAGCATAACTTCTTCATACGATGGAATTTGGACTTGAAATCTATTCCATTGATTTTAAAATATTTTAAAACATCTATTTTGATATATGGGTTGACCCAATTTCGTTCCGTAGTCAGAACGGGCTTCTCGGGTCATTATCGTTCAATTTTCCAAACCAATCAAGCCCATTTGTATCTGTTGCGTTCTGCCTATATATGTGTCATTATAAACCCTAGCAGCCATTCTATTCCTCATTATGTATGTACATAAATTTCTGTTGCTCCTTTTCTTCAATGGCTGAAATCCTAAAACTCAATTCAATTTCAATTCAAAATTTAACTTCAAAATTTAAAACTCTTGAAACAATATCAAATTTTGTATGGACTCAAAGCTCTCGATGAACGCATCTTATATCTGCAATTCATTTTTGGATTCAAATCATCGTTTTTCCTGAAATCGCAAATCAATGATGGCCGTTCATATTGGATTTTGGATGATCCAATGGTGGATTGTAACGATTGGGCGATCGGCTAGTGGCGTTGGGATGGTGTGCTCGAGCAGGTCGGTGTGGTGTATTTCATTTATCGTAATAGGCCGCGATTTCTCCAGAATTCGGCCCCAAAGTTCGACGGCGGCGGGAGTCGTTATGGCCACCTCGGAGACGCGCGCGGCTAAGCAAGAGTCGGCCCGACCCAGGGAACGCGGCGCCATGGTCTGATCTCGACGAAGGCGAGGGATTTTCGAGCGGCGGTAGTCTAAAAGGCGACGGCTTCTAAGGTTTTTGGGTTCGAGTGTTCTGCACGTGAACGTGAGGAAGGAGATAGCCTGATGATGTGGCAGGAAAGGTTAGGGAGTCATTTATTCTGTTTTTAATTTAATTTTGATTTCCAAATGTTCTAACTTATGTAACTTTCGCATACGAGGTTCAATTCATGCGCGGTTTCTTGTTTTGGGATCGTATCGAAATTCCAGACATTTAGACCCTGGTTTTAACAAATTCCGAGACTGTTTAAATTTTGGGTTTAAATTGGATTTAAATTCAATTTAAATCCAAAAGGTGAGTGTTTTAACCTACTCACAACTTCTCAAAAAATTTATGTTTGTTAAATTGATTTATGACTGTTTGGCATATTTTGAATCATCATATCAGTTTATTTGAATTTATTTGGATAAAATAGTTATTTAATTTATTATTGAATATAAACTGCCAGTAAATACATGTTATTTATTTTCTATTCTATATCGACGTTATTGATTGAATTGGATGATGATTGTGATAAATGTTTGATGATTGATATTGGATGAACGGATGTTGTATTTTATATTGTTATAAACTGCGTGTTATTATGGATTTTTATTTCATTCGGGATTCGGTTCGAATTGATAAATAACCTTATTTATATTTTAAATAGCGGATTGAAATGATAAATATCTGTATCACTTGACCATAGGATAGAAAATTATATACAGACACGGCGGTCTATATATAAAAATATTTTGAAATGATTTCTATGGTTTTGTAAAGAAAAATATGGTTTTATAGAAATATTGATTTCAGATATTATATATATGTTACTTTATATATATAGTTAAATTTTTGATTTTTAGCTATGTATAAATTTGTTTGGTATAAAACAAGTTTAAAAATAAAGATTGATTTATTAAAATGCATTATGGTTAAGTATTTATATAAATTATATTTTATATAGAGTTTATAACAATTTTTAGTAAAATTAAGGCTGAGAAGATAGATGTGGAATTGATTTGAAATTGTATTAAATGCAGAAATTTATTAAATGAAACTGATTCGGAACTTATGAGATTTGAGATTTGTAAAGGATATGATTTATAACTTGATCTTGTTTAAGGTGAATTAAATAAATATTTCAAGTATAAATAAATTGAAGAAAACATTTAGTTGTTTGTAATCCAGGTTTTATTTAAATGACAATGGATTTATTAAGTAAATATTTCGAAACTAAACAATAGAAAATTGAATTTGATATATATAGGAAATTATCAGACTTAGTTTTGAAATTGTTGAATAAGTACAGTTGAAATATATTGAATTTGAAATGGTTTATTTTGTGGATCAAATCTGCTTTGAAATCGATATAATTTGGAATAGTTTATTTAGGATTTGGTTAAATATAAAATTTAGAAATTCGAGTTGTTTTAGAATTGATTTGCGAAATTTAAGACTCTACTTTATTATATAAAGTATTTTAAAATTTAAACCATTTAAGTGATGGAATTTATGTTTCAAAGTTACGGATTTCAAAGTATTATGATTTGAAAGTGCTTTAATTTCAAGTGTTTGGTTTCGAAGTGTATAACTTTGAAAGTGCTATGATTTTGGAAAAAGGATATATTTGAAATAAAAATGATATTATATTGGTTTGAGTTTTTATAAAAATGATACATATTGATTTGATTTTTGAAATGGAAATGGCATCGTATTTATATGGTTTTGAAATGGATATTATATTTTGGTTTTGAAGTATAATTATTTTGAAATGACCGCGGTGTTATAATAACATTTGGTTGTTAAAGAGACCGGGATCGGAAGTTGTCATACTCTCTGCCAACTCCGAAAACCACTTTAACAACTGTGTACGTGGTGGAGATTCCAGAATGAAGTAGAATGGCGGCGGCGTTTCCTTTAAGGTATATACGTGGACCCTGACTCCCGTGAGTTGGCATAAGGTGGCTAAACCAGGAGCGATTGACGGGCTAAGAAGGTAGCACCTTTTATCGAACACACTCCTTCGATACTATTCTATTACTTTGTGATTGATTTGGGCCCTTTTGATTTTGAGGGTGTGGCTCGAGGTGGGTGGTAGTAGCTGTTATGCGTTATCACTGGTCCGGAAGCGTAATTGGTATATCTACCCTGGCATTGCCTAGTTGTGCCATGTCACCTACTCTAGCGCGCCTTATACGAGTTTGATTTATGTCGTACCTATGGAGTATCCTCTGGTAACCTCCCGATCAGGAGGTATTACGGTACTGTATAGACTATCGGCACTATTACGTGTTAAGGGCTATATGGGTAACCCCTTAACGCTATTAAAAAGTAAGTTTATTTTACTATTAGACATTATTATAATAGCAAAATATAATACATAGTAAATAGTTTAACGGATCCTTAGGAGATGTAAATCCCGAACATCTCTTAAGTTACTGCACTCACATTTGACACTAGATAGAAGATGTCAAATCCCGTAAACATCTCTGACGCCGTTCCACTCATATGTATTTCCGTTGTTTTAACTCACATAAGATCTTTTAGTTCTGACTCGAGTGTTTTGTCTTTTCAATTCGCTCGGGTCAGTCTGAGCATTTCAGGATTCGAAGACTTTATTTCTAGAGGACGAAGACGAAGATTGCATTACTATTATTTATTATATTATTCCACTACATTCATACTGTTCCGCTGCATTATTTATCATTCATTGGTATGTGTAACTCTGATATGTAATGTATGAGTAAAATCAAATGTTTTGTAAAACAGCTTCATGAACTGTTATTTGATTATTATATTTTGTCATTCCACTGTGAGATTCTGTTTTGTTTTATTTCCTTCTCTACTTTTCCTATTCACCCCCATGACAATTTGCCTTTTTGTATGGTTTGAGTCTGACGTGTGTGGTTTATCATCGATTTAAAACGTACAAAAAGGTGGGTCGTTACATTTGGTATGAGAGCTTTGGTTTAGCGATAAACCTTAGCTTTGTGGGGTCTAACTCTCTACTAATAGGGTAGTAATACCCTATGATGAGTCACTGAGTGTATATATATGAGAGAGCTTATTTGTTAGTGTTATAATAAGGTTTTAATATTGTGTTAATTTGTTCCGTTTTGTATTTATAAATTCTGATTGGTGCATAGGACTCTAT
Organism: Allium cepa; assembly: GCA_030765085.1. Lineage (NCBI taxonomy): Eukaryota > Viridiplantae > Streptophyta > Magnoliopsida > Asparagales > Amaryllidaceae > Allium > Allium cepa. Next base: position 446,963,946 of record CM060935.1, on the reverse strand, counting down.
GACGTCAATAGGGATTTCTAAACACTTAATAGGACAGATCGACATAATATTTGTTTTGGATATAGGTGGATGAAATAATTTCTCCTATTAAAATAATTTTTTTATAAATGATATATATTTGGTGTAAGGCCCCGATTCTTCGACTTCCGAAAACCAACATCAATACGTGCACTGTATCAACTGCCGAGCAATCGAAGGCCCAAAAACCGAACACTTAGGGTTTTAAAGAAGAAAGAAAGAGGTAGAAGAAGAGAGAAAAAGGTAGGACAGAACAGAAAGAAAAAAATAAAACAACATTAGAATCTCACAATCGCAGCGGAACAACATATAATAGATAAATGAATAATCTTTAAACAAAGAGCTATATCAGTTATTACATTACATCACATTTCATTACATCATATCATCAGAGTGTACATAAACAACAACAACAAACAGCGGAAAAGAAATACTATATACTAATAATACGCCATGCCATCCAGCTTGCCTCCAGCAACTCCTGAATTCCAGAATATCCTGATAAACCTTAACTCTTGACTGCCCGTGTGGAAATTGGTGGGCACCCAGAGTTTAGGAAGGAAAACAATAAACTCCGAGTCAGTCATGTGACTGGTGTGAGAACTCAAAACAGTTTATTTATCTTTAAAATCAAAATAGAGGAATATTTTTTTAAGTCAATTCGCAATGCTTTTAAAAATGAGACTACCATAAGGCCTCCCGCACACACACACAGTGCAAACGCAGAATCGGAGGAGATTTCTCCTTATGATAGTCAAAGATGCTTGATACGCATTTAAAAAGAACATTTGATATTATTACTAGTGCATAGTGTAGGGAAAATCATTTCGAAAGTAAAGATATAAATCTTAGCTAACATACGACCATTATCGTATGCCTACTATAGCTACCATGTTCAATAGCAGGTTACCGCCACATTCCATGGCAGGTTATACAACTAAAACCGTACAAGATCGTATTGTTTTATTTGGATTTCCAACAAATGGTCAGGCCAAGGAACTTCCCATTGCCACATGGAAACGCCTCTGGAAGGACGTCCCGAGAACCTAACGGTTTTCTCTGCCAACACAAGGCCGGGTTACCTTTCAAACTAGGTAACAACTGACACGAGTATGCCATCCCCCGGTCCTTTGGGACCTTTATCCAAGCGCTCGTAACCAACGTCACACCGTAATAAATAAAGTGTTTCAACATGAGTAAATATCTGGGCTCCATACCATGATACCACCCTTTTCCAGAAGGAAATGCACATACCCTAAGGGGCGCTACCCCCAATAACCTTGCTGCATCTTTCCTGTTTTGACCATTCCGGGGTGTGAGGTTCGACGAAGTCTCATCCACAAAGCCACGCTTTGGTACAAAGCCATGCTTTGGGTCAACAAATGATCAAAAGAAATGATCACAAAGATAAGTGATCAAACAAATGATCATTTCACAAATGATCAAACAATGATCATTTCACAGCAACACTTAGCATATCACATTACCAAATTGGGAATATATTGCTAATAACCTTCAACTACATAACCTCTGAGCTCGTACGTCTCAGAGAAGGGTGTTAAGCTAAGAGAATAAATTCTCCGCCACCAACAGAAATATATTTGAAAGAAATCAGTTTTGTATCTCAATTGTAATGTCAGACATACTATCCATACAAGTATGTTCCGGGCTCGAACAGAACCGAAGGCACTTACAAAGAAGTCCTTGCAATCCGGATATTCACTAATCACGTCCGGACTTCCCATCACATATGGAATTTCTATACCGGGGCCATTCGGTGCAGAAACATTCAACGGTAATCCTTCCGTTTTCAAAAATATCCGGTCTTCAACACCGGTCTTCAAATGCAATTCATAACGACGTATCACATATTCGGAATGGGTTATACGACCCCAAGGTCCTTTCCCGGTTAACCCGAATAGTGAGCGCTTATTTAAAAATAAGTGTGGCATTCAAATTCAAGCAAATCACAACAAATACCCATTCAAAGGTAAATATTGATAGTCGGTTATTGAACTATCAATGGATATGCACACATCACCAGATTCCAAATAAATTTCCAAATTATTTATTTTCCAAAAATATTTTTACAAGATATATAATTTTCACACTTCAACAATTTGAAAACAATTTTCAAATCACTTTTCACCTTTACCACTTTTGAAAACAAATTTCAATCATTTTCCTTATGCGGAAATACTTTCATTTCAACATGGTTCATTTAAACCAATTAAATAAATCCTTAACGATTTACTTTATATTTACGTTCCAAATCCGTAAATTTATTCCCACTCTTCAAAAATAAATCAACATTTATTTTTAAACAAATTCCCCCTTTTATTATAAATTCCATAGTGAATTTACATTCCAAAATATTTATGAATACACGATTTCAATTATTCATTTTCAATTTATCTTCAAAAAGATAAATTCTCAAAACGTTTCATTTTACATTGGAAAACATTTCCATACTTATTTATTAATAAGTAATTCACATATCCATTTATTTTCAACCTTTGGAAAATATTCAATATACTTAAATCGAAATTAAGTATATATTTCATTCTTTAAGGAAATCATTCTCTTAACCATATTTATTTGGGTCAAAACGAATGTTGCGTAAAACATCGTTACAACAACCCAAAATCACTAGTATAGGGATTCGAAATTAAAATAGATATATAAATCCCAATACTATACAAAACATTTCCTTTCGGAAATCATTTACTATAACAATAGTGTTATAGTCCATCATTTTCTTCTATTTCTCGAAAACGTCTATTTCAACAATGTATGTTGAAATCTATGGTTTCGAATCTTAACACATTTTGAAAACATCGTTAAATCGTTTTAATTCTATTTAAAACATCACATCCAAAACATTTTATTTAACATATTATTCACTATCCAAAAACGTGAATATACTTTGTTAACCAATTTCATCATTTCTATTCATTTTGTTTTAAAGGATTATTCACTGTCTAAAACGTGAATATAACTCCATCAATAAGTTATAACAATTTACTTATCAAAATAAGCCGTTTGCGGATTTATAAAACAATGTTTATAAATTCCATTTCTATTTATTTATAACAACTTCCTTTTATAAATCTCCTTTGTTAACCTATTCAATTCATAACTCAATTATATCCTAAAAGTTCATATTATAAGTTAAATGCTTATAATTTATTTACAAAATTATTCCTTTAAATTTCTCAAATTATAAATCTTATAACTTATAAGATTCATTTATTTATCCAAATCTATTCCTTTTAATAACTTTACAAAATTTATAAACCTACTGCTTATAAATTCCATTTATAACTTCACCATTTATAATCCTATAAATTTCATTCATTTATGAAATTCATTCACAATTCATTCCAACACTTATAAAAACTCGTTTTTATAATTCAAATATTTTTAATTTATAAATATCAATTTATAAATCTTTTATATAAATCAATTTATACTATTATTTAAAACGTCTTAAAACTCCTTTATAATTTCATCATTCTCTTTGATTTATAAAATAATCAAATTTTATAAATCCTATATTTTAAACTTTTTCCAATAAATTCAAAAATCCCGATTTAAACTATTTTATAAAATCATTAACCCCATATTTTCAAAAATCAACTTTTAACTATATTTCTCAAAAATCATAATTTTTATAACATTAAAATTATAATGTTTATTTATTTATAATGAATCAATTCCAAAAATATTTTATAAACTATACTTTCAAGAATCACTTTAAAATCCTTTTAAAATTCCAAAATTGGCCCAATGATGCTACACACCAAATAGTCAATCACGACAACAACGATATCATATATCGATATGATAATCAACGAATATCAAAATATCCATAATCAAATAAATACTGTTGAGGAATCCAGTTGGATCCCTCCAACCTGTTTTCCTGCATCCAAAGATGTTAGCACAATACCGATTCCGTTCCAGTACGAAATCATCGCGGTATATGGGATTTAAAATATTATCCACTTAATAGGCGGCGCAATAGGGTCTCATCCACTATATACTGCGGGAAATCAACTCCAAGTACATAAATAATACCAATTTCACTATACTGTGAAATATTCGCGGTATATGTTTTTAATAAATAACCTCCGCTTACTAACGGCGCATAATGTCTATTTTAACAATCAATAGATAACAATCATCATTCAAACATACATTCAAGAATTTTAAATCTAACTATTTAAAATAAAATCGAAACCGATTCGATTGAGTGAGAAGTTCTCACCTTGATTTCAATTTCGTTTTAGCGATTTATTTCGAATAAAATTAAACGTGCGTTTAATTTTACCCGAAATTCTCACTAACTTCAAACGACTCCAATCCAATTCCATAGCGTAGTGCTCGTCGATACGATTCCAAAGCAACTGGTTTCGCGCGTTTTCGACCTCGTATGAAAAAGATATGAATTTTCAAAGTTACACGAATTTTATATTATAAAATTACAACATAATTTCTCTATTTTAAACCTACAGCTAAATCTCAACCCTTGATTTCAATTCCCTGCAATCGTAACCGCTCCTTCTTCATCTTCCATCTCACGTTCATCCCCCAGAAACCGTGTGTACATAGAACCCATATACGCAACTTTAGGGTTAAATTATACGACCTCCACGACGAACATGAACACGATCAGAAGGTACCATCTCGAAGCCCATCTTCTCCTCTACCTTCGCCTGAACCCACGGCCAGCTCGGCCCCCCCTTTCGACTTGATTTGCGTGCGCAACACGCGGCCGTTGGCCCCCCTAGCTCCCCCCTCTGACGCTCCAAACACGATCATCACCGTATAGAATCAAAGCTCTCATCGAGCTCTTCGACTTTGTAGTTGAGCATTTCTTCTAATTGTATATAGATTGAGAGAGATTAAGAGAAGAAAATGATGAATTTCTGGCCATTGAATAAAATGGAGGCGGCCTGCAGATGATGAAACCCTAGTTTGTTTTCTTTTGCAAATTTGTGAGTTATATGTCCTTATATAGAAAATTCCAACGACACTATTCATCCCGGAATTTCCGAACTCCAAACGAAGCGTGCCGGTTGGCGTTCCTAAGGTTTACCCCGCGTTTCGAACACAATGGAACGTGTTTTGGGAGCTAATTCGGTCATCTGTGCGAGTTATGGCAATAAACGTTCGATTTAAAATTAAACCGATTAAATGATTTTCTAGGCGTTTTAGCTTGCCCCGGACAAACGGTAAATCCGATTGACACGAAATTTGAAACCATACAATAATATAACATTACAGATCCGATGAAAGTAGTTTCGTCGAAATTCGAGACTGTTTGAAAAATGGCTAATTTCACTGGTCGATTAAATATTAAAATATTCAATTTTCACAAATAAACTTTTAATTCGATTTTAAAAGTTCAATAACATCATTCTAACTCCAATATGATACAATAAAATTTTACAAATCATTTTCAATCATATTTAACCCAAATTGCAATTATTTCTGTAATTTCAACATATTAAATTATCGATTAAATTTTCCAATTAAATCCAATTATTCGAAATAAAATTTATTCGACTTATAAATTTCACTTATTAATATTTAAAATTAATTAAATATTCAAATTTTAATTAATAAAAATTCTGGGTCGTTACATACTTCCCCTCTTAAAAGAATTTCGTCCTCGAAATTACCAAGTATGAAAAGTTACAGAATCTATTAACTTTGCCAAAATTCATGGTTAGACTTCTTACAATAACTTTACTAAGTTTTCAAATCATACTTAGTTATCTTTTCAAAAACAACTACTATTGTTTAACTTTCAATTCTAAATCAAATTTATAGTTTTCACAATTTTTTTCAATTTTCTCAAAAATATTCTAACGCCTTAAATTTTCGGAAAAATTCGCCACAGTCTCCTTTGCGCGGCTTGATCCGAAAAAAATGACAGTATATATATCACAAATATACATCTCATCAAGTGATGAGGCATCCCGTAGGGAAAAAATGTAAAAGTACGATATTTAATCCGAGATATGTACCTTATATTTTATTAGCGAGCATATACGGCTAATATAGCGCGAAAGCGAGCTCCAAATGCGAAGCAAACGCGATCCGCACCTACTAAACACTCAACAAACAAATGAGAAACATGTATATAGACAATAGTATCGATATACAACATATAGCAATGTAATAACTACACATGCCAACATAGCAAATGCGGTAAAAGTAATATATATTCAACCATCAACCAACTATCATCCAACTAGCATTCATAACCAATAAATATTCATTCATATTATCATTAATATTCAATGAATTGGGTTTTCAATTTAATCACATTCGATTCATTAACAGTGGATGTTTTTACTAACATTCATTTTCAGTTAGTTTATATTCACTAATTCATATTCAAGTTGGTTCACTTCCAAATCAAATTCAATTCCATTTAAGATTCACTTAACTTCCAATTGAATTTCAATTTCTTTAACTTCCAATTTCATTAATACTTAATGAATTATATACCATTAACAATCATATATCAACCAGTGTATATTAACTACAACCAAATTCCCTTGCTTATATTCATTCAATTTGGTTTAACACCATCACTTTCAATTGGTTCAATTAAATTGATTTTCATTCAATTATTCAACTTCCAATAACATTAGATTTTAATGTATTAACACCTACATTCATTATTTCATATCAACTTTATTTACATTCAATTTGATTAACATTCAATTCATTCGTTCAATTCAATTACTAAAGTTGTATTTCATACATATAACTCAAGTTCATATTTATCACTTAACTTTATTAATTTACTTTGATACCAAAATCAACTTCATTGAACATCTCTTAACTTATATTCCATTTAAACATTATTTGGTTTTACTTAACTTAAATTCCCACTTATAAATCCAATTCAGATTCCAATTCTAAGTAAATTTCCATTTAACTTTAAATTCATTTTTATTTACAACTCATATTCATAAATATCTTCATAGTTTCACTTCTTATATATATAAGTTTATTTCACAATTGTAAATCACTTTAATTATAATTCAATTCTTATAATTCTTTTGCTTATACAATTTTTCCTTTATAACATGTTTTTATTTAACTTATTCAACAACCAAACAATCAACTTACATACACTTTAATAATTCTGAAAAATTATTCCTTTATATATAAAATATAATCAAGGTAAAATTATTTCATTTACCCAATTTAAAACAATACTATGTCGAATTGTTCTGTACAAGTGTTTAGAGATCCCTATCAACAACGTTGATCACACGTATTAACCAGAATCCATATACCACTCAACAAACCAATCATCACAATAAAAAACAATTTTATATTCACTAACAAATACGCTCTCATAGCTATTATTACACTCAAACTCATTCTAGAGTACTACTGACTCTATCTCTAATGAGTAATACCCAACAGAACTATGGTTGTCGCTTAACCAAATGCTCTGATACCACATTGTAAGGCCCCGATTCTTCGACTTCCGAAAACCGACATCAATATGTGCACTGTATCAACTGCCGAGCAATCGAAGGCCGGAAAACTAAACACTTAGGGTTTTAAAGAAGAAAGAAAGAGGTAGAAGAAGAGAGATAAAGATAGGACAGAACAGAAAGAAAAAAACAGAACAACATCAAAATCTCACAATCGCAGCGGAACAACATATAATAGATAAATGAATAATCTTTAAACAAAGAGCTATATCAGTTATTACATTACATCATATCATCAGAGTGTACAACAACAACAACAAACAGCGGAAAAGAAATACTATATACTAATAATACGCCATGCCATCCAGCTTGCCTCCAGCAACTCCTGAATTCCAGAATATCCTGATAAACCTTAACTCTTGACTGCCCGTGTGGAAATTGGTGGGCACCCAGAGTTTAGGAAGGAAAACAATAAACTCCGAGTCAATCATGTGACTGGTGTGAGAACTCAAAACAGTTTATTTATCTTTAAAATCAAAATAGAGGAATATTTTTTTAAGTCAATTCGCAATGCTTTTAAAAATGAGACTACCATAAGGCCTCCCGCACACACACACAATGCAAACGCATAATCGGAGGAGATTTCTCCTTATGATAGTCAAAGATGCTTGATACGCATTTAAAAAGAACATTTGATATTATTACTAGTGCATAGTGTAGGGAAAATCATTTCGAAAGTAAAAATATAAATCTTAGCCAACATACGACCATTATCGTATGCCTACTATAGCTACCATGTTCAATAGCAGGTTACCGCCACATTCCATGGCAGGTTATACAACTAAAACCGTACAAGATCGTATTGTTTTATTTGGATTTCCAACAAATGGCCAGGCCAAGGAACTTCCCATTGCCACATGGAAACGCCTCTGGAAGGACGTCCCGAGAACCTAACCGGATCTCTGCCAACACAAGGTCGGGTTACCTTTCAAACTAGGTAACAACTGACACGAGTATGCCATCCCCCGGTCCTTTGGGACCTTTATCCGAGCGCTCGTAACCAACATCACACCGTAATAAATAAAGTGTTTCAACATGAGTAAATATCTGGGCTCCATACCATGATACCACCCTTTTCCAGAAGGAAATGCACATACCCTAAGGGGCGCTACCCCCAATAACCTTGCTGCATCTTTCCTGTTTTGACCATTCCGGGGTGTGAGGTTCGACGAAGTCTCGTCCACAAAGCCAAGCTTTGGTACAAAGCCATGCTTTGGGCCAACAAATGATCAAAGAAATGATCACAAAGATAAGTGATCAAACAAATGATCATATCACAAATGATCAAATAATGATCATTTCACAGCAACACTTAGCATGTCACATTACCAAATTGGGAATATATTGCTAATAACCTTCAACTACATTATCTCTAAGCTCGTACGTCTCAGAGAAGGGTGTTAAGCTAAGAGAATAAATTCTCCGCCACCAACAGAAATATATTTGAAAGAAATCAGTTTTATATCTCAATTGTAATGTCAGACATACTATCCATACAAGTCTATTCCGGGCTCGAACAGAACCGAAGGCACTTACAAAGAAGTCCTTGCAATCCGGATATTCACTAATCACGTCCGGACTTCCCATCACATATGGAATTTCTATACCGGGGCCATTCGGTGCAGAAACATTCGACGATAATCCTTCCGTTTTCAAAAATATCCGGTCTTCAACACCGGTCTTCAAATGCAATTCATAACGACGAATCACATATTCGGAATGGGTTATACGACCCCAAGGTCCTTTCCCGGTTAACCCGAATAGTGAGCGCTTATTTAAAAATAAGTGTGGCATCCAAATTCAAGCAAATCACAACAAATACCCACTCAAAGGTAAATATTGATAGTCGGTTATTGAACTATCAATGGATATGCACACATCACCAGATTCCAAATAAATTTCCAAATTATTTACTTTCCAAAAATATTTTTACAAGATATATATTTTTCACACTTAAACCATTTGAAAACAATTTTCAAATCACTTTTCACCTTTACCACTTTTGAAAACAAATTTCAATCATTTTCCTTACACAGAAATACTTTCATTTCAACATGGTTCATTTAAACCAATTAAATAAATCCTTAACGATTTACTTTATATTTACGTTCCAAATCCGTAAATTTATTCCCACTCTTCAAAAATAAATCAACGTTTATTTTTAAACAAATTCCCCCTTTTATTATAAATTCCATAGTGAATTTACATTCCAAAATATTTATGAATACACGATTCCAATTATTCATTTTCAATTTATCTTCAAAAAGATAAATTCTCAAAACGTTTCATTTTACATTGGAAAACATTTCCATACTTATTTATTAATAAGTAATTCACAAATCCATTTATTTTCAACCTTTGGAAAATATTCAATATACTTAAATCGAAATTAAGTATATATTTCATTCTTTAAGGAAATCATTCTCTTAACCATATTTATTTGGGTCAAAACGAATGTTGCGTAAAACATCGTTACAACAACCCAAAATCACCAGTATAGGGATTCGAAATTAAAATAGATATATAAATCCCAATACTATACAAAATATTTCCTTTCGGAAATCATTTACTATAACAACAGTGTTATAGTCCACAATTTCCTTCTATTTCTCGAAAACGTCTATTTCAACAATGAATGTTGAAATCTATGGTTTCGAATCTTAACACATTTTGAAAACATCGTTAGATCGTTTTAATTATATTTAAAACATCACATCCAAAACATTTTCTTTAACATATTATTCACTATCCAAAAACGTGAACATACTTTGTTAACCAATTTCATCATTTCTATTTATTTTGTTTTAAAGGATTATTCACTGTCTAAAACGTGAATATAACTCCATCAATAAGTTATAACAATTTACTTATCAAAATAAGCCGTTTGCGGATTTATAAAACAATGTTTATAAATTCCATTTCTATTTATTTATAACAACTTCCTTTTATAAATCTCCTTTGTTAACCTATTCAATTCATAACTCAATTATATCCTAAAAGTTCATATTATAAGTTAAATGCTTATAATTTATTTACAAAATTATTCCTTTAAACTTCTCAAATTATAAATCTTATAACTTATAAGATTCATTTATTTATCCAAATCTATTCCTTTTAATAACTTTATAAAATTTATAAACCTACTGCTTATAAATTCCATTTATAACTTCACCATTTATAATCCTATAAATTTCATTCATTTATGAAATTCATTCACAATTCATTCCAACACTTATAAAAACTCGTTTTTATAATTCAAATATTTTTAATTTATAAATATCAATTTATAAATCTTTTATATAAATCAATTTATACTATTATTTAAAACGTCTTTAAACTCCTTTATAATTTCATCATTCTCTTTGATTTATAAAATAATCAAATTTTATAAATCCTATATTTTAAACTTTTTCCAATAAATTCAAAAATCCCGATTTAAACTATTTTATAAAATCATTAACCCCATATTTTCAAAAATCAACTACTATATTTCTCAAAAATCATAATTTTTATAACATTAAAATTATAACGTTTATTTATTTATTTATAATGAATCAATTCCAAAAATATTTTATAAACGTATACTTTCAAAAATCACTTTAAAATCCTTTTAAAATTCCAAAATTGGCCCAATGATGCTACACACCAAATAGTCAATCACGACAACAACGATATCATATATCGATATGATAATCAACGAATATCAAAATATCCATAATCAAATAAATACTGTTGAGGAATCCAGTTGGATCCCTCCAACCTGTTTTCCTGCATCCAAAGATGTTGGCACAATACCAATTCCGTTCCAGTGCGAAATCATCGCGGTATATGGGATTTAAAATATTATCCGCTTAATAGGCGGCGCAATAGGGTCTCATCCGCTATATACTGCGGGAAATCAACTCCAGGTATATAAATAATACCAATTTCACTATATTGTGAAATATTCGCGGTATATGTTTTTAATAAATAACCTCCGCTTACTAACGACGCATAATGTCTATTTTAACAATCAATAGATAAAAATCATCATTTAAACATACATTCAAGAATTTTAAATCTAACTATTTAAAATAAAATCGAAACCGATTCGATTGAGTGAGAAGTTTTCACCTTGATTTCAATTCCGTTTTAGCGATTTATTTCGAATAAAATTAAACGTGCGTTTAATTTTACCCGAAATTCTCACTAACTCCAAACGACTCCAATCCAGTTCCATAGCATAATGCTCGTCGATACGATTCCAAAGCTACTGGTTTCGCGTGTTTTCGACCTCGTATAAAAAAAGATGTGAATTTTCAAAGTTACACGAATTTTATATTATAAAATTACAATATAATTTCTTTATTTTAAACCTACAGCTAAATCTAAGCCCTTGATTTCAATTCCCTGCAATCGTGACCGCTCCTTCTTCATCTTCCATCTCACGTTCATCCCCCAGAAACCGTGCGTACATAGAACCCATATACGCAACTTTAGGGTTAAATTATACGACCTCCACGACGAACATGAACACGATCAGAAGGTACCATCTCGAAGCCCATCTTCTCCTCTACCTTCGCCTGAACCCAAGGCCAGCTCGGCCCCCCCTTTCGTCTTGATTTGCGTGCGCAACACGCGGCAGTCGGCCCCCCTAGCTCCCCCTCTGACGCTCCAAACACGATCATCAACGTATAGAATCAAAGCTCTCATCGAGCTCTTCGACTTTGTAGTTGAGCATTTCTTCTAATTGTATATAGATTGAGAGAGATTAAGAGAAGAAAATGATGAATTTCTGGACATTGAATAAAATGGAGGTGGCCTACAGATGATGAAACCCGAGTTTGTTTTCTTTTGCAAATTTGTGAGTTATATGTCCTTATATAGAAAATTCCAACGACACTATTCATCTCGGAATTTCCGAACTCCAAACGAAGCGTGCCGGTTGGCGTTTCTAAGGTTTACCCCGCGTTTAGAACACAATGGAACGTGTTTCGGGAGCTAATTCCGTCATCTGTGCGAGTTATGGCAATAAACGTTCGATTTAAAATTAAACCGATTAAACGATTTTCTAGGCGTTTTAGCTTGCCCCGGACAAACGGTAAATCCGATTGACACGAAATTTGAAACCATACAATAATATAACATTACGGATCCGATGAAACTGGTTCCGTCGAAATCCGAGACTGTTTGAAAAATGGCTAATTTCACTAGTCGATTAAATATTAAAATATTCAATTTTCACAAATAAACTTTTAATTCAATTTTAAAAGTTCAATAACATCATTCTAACTCCAATATGATATAATAAAATTTTACAAATCATTTTCAATCATATTTAACCCAAATTGCAATTATTTCTGTAATTTCAACATATTAATTATCGATTAAATTTTCCAATTAAATACAATTATTCGAAATAAAATTTATTCAATTTATAAATTTCACTTATTAATATTTAAAATTAATTAAATATTCAAATTTTAATTAATAAAAATTCTGGGTCATTACATTTTGTTGTAATATAATTGTTGTTTGGTAGTGAAATTTATGAATATAGGTTTGAAATAAGATTTAAAGTAAAATAAATGAGAATAAACTGGAAATTCAGAACTTATGTTCCGGGAATTTGAAAATTTCTTTTGAACGATTTTGGAATATGGTAATAATATTATTAGAAATATTTTCTGTTATAAATATTTCGATATGATTTGAAAGAATAGTTTTAAAGAAAATTTTGGAAAGAAATAAGTTATGTACTCCCCTCACTGTCGCTGGAAAATGAATTCGGTGATGAATGCACGCATCATCGACATTCATTTTCGAGTTTCTATATGGGAAGGCCACCGTAGCAGTTTTACTACGGACTTATTTTGATAAACAAATTTAAATTTGGAATTGTTTTAAATATGATTGGATATATAAATTGTAAGTGTATACATCTATCTATTATTTTAAAATGATCTGAAATTTAACCCGGTATTTAATTATTAAGTTTCCGTTAATTAATAGTCTCAAATATTATAGGAAAATGGAATGTACCTAATTAATAATTGGAACATCTAATTAAAATAAGAGATTAAATGCAAGGTTATAAATGAAGTTTCAGGGAAGTTGAAATATGTAACCTATAAAACCAAAAGATATGATTATTGAACGTTTAATTTATTAAAGAAACAAGATAAACTTGTATAATTTTCAGTTGCATTCTTAAAAAGCATACACACACACACACACACACACACACACACACACACACTCACCAAAAGATTTAAAAGTTGTAATGTTTAATAAGAAAATGTAATGGAAATTATACAAGTAAACTTATGTGATGAAAGTGTTCAATGAATTTTTTTTTATAAATAAGAATTTGATGTTATAGAGGTTATAAGCTTAAGTTATAATTGAAATATTATTATAATAAAATGTGATAGAAAGTAAATATTGCACGTAGATGACTATAAACTTAAGTTAATGAATTTAAATGCTAAGTAAATAAATTGAACATGAACACTATTAATAAATGAATTGTAACTGAAAAAGATAAATCATTATATGAATGAAAAGGAAATCAAACAACAAAGATTATGAAATGAAATTAATAAGAATGAACTTGATCTATCGTTTGAAATTGTTACTTGTTTGGTTTATGGTTGTTTGGGCAAGGATACTTTAAATTTGTTTGGATGTATGAATAATCTGTTTAGTTTCATCTAAGACTGTTGAGTAAATGGTGCACTTAATAGTTTATTTTCCATTCTGTACAATTTAAAGTTTTGAACCTGAACAACTATATGTTTTATTTGATATGAATGGATAACTGATTGTGTTGATTTTTGATTGTATATTGATTGCAAGTAATTGTTGCTTATATTGGTTTGATTGTTAGTAGTTGAAACAACCTTAAATATTTCATTTTATATAATTGTTAACCTTTTTTGGATTATATAAGTGAAATACAGGTTATGGAAGCAATTGCTACTGCTTTTGGTTTCATAATCAAGCGTTTATTTGTCCAACAAATAGGTACGTTTTCGGATTATGGTTTTATAACGTTATTATATTTGTTTTTCCCTTTTTGGGATATATTATTTTGGGATATGGTGATATATATTGTTATATTTGATATTATATTTTCTTCCGAGCCTCCCCGTACAAAGGAGACTCTGCCAAAAAAATTCGTGAATTTTGGACTTAGAAAAATTTTGAAAAATGTTTTCCAAACTTTATTAATGTGAGTATAAAAGGATTTAATGGTTATAAATTAGTATATTTTATATAAATTAATTAATTTTGTAAATTTATTTGTTTATAAAGTTAATATTTTTGAATAAGATGTATTGTTCACTCAGCCTGTAATTTAATAATGAAATCACTAAACTAAAGGTAATAATGTTAATGCAAGTTAATAAATAACTAATTCAGTGCTAACCCAATTTATTGAAACAATTACAAGGTCATAATTGATTTTAAATAGTAAATTGGGAAATAAAATTCAAAGTTATATTAATTGACGAAATAATACGTAATAAGCTGCAATTTGGGAAAAAATCAATATTAGATAATTAATTGTAATAATTGTTGGTTGATAATAAAGTATTGATGGGATAATGATTGATTGAATAAAAAAGAATGGAATCAAGTTTTATTAATTTAAATTTAATAATTGGATTAGTTGGAATTAAATAAAATTAATATTTAAATATTACTTTAATTGAAATTAAGATGGAATTTGAGAATATTAATGTAATAGATCATGAATCCAATGTTAATTTCATCCATTTGACAACAATGAATTGAATAATAGAGTGAAAAGTAGATTAAATGGAATTATTGGAAATTAAATTTATAATTTCTGAATTTAATGAAATTGAGGTTAACCCTGAAATTGATAAATTAATCAACTCTAAATTGACATCTAAATTTGTTTAAATTAGTGTAAATGATTAATAAATTTAGAAATGATAAAAATTGTCAATTGTAGAATTAAATTGAAAATTTGATTTAATTAATTAGTTATTAATTTATTTAATTAATGTAAAAATAGCTATTTTGGCCACTGACTTAGATTTCGACGAAACCAGTTTCATCGGATCTGCGACAGTAAATTGTTGTAGGATTTCAAGTTTCGTAGCAATCGGACTTGTCGTTTGATCGTACGGACTCGAAATGCCTTAAAATCAATTTAATTGAAATCAATTTAATTGAAATCAATTGAAATCAATTTGAAATAACTTGATTTTAGCGTAACTTCTTCATACGATGAAATTTGAATTTGAAACCTGTTCCATTGATTTTAAAATATTTTAAAACGTCTATTTTGATATATGGGTTGACCCAATTTCGTTCTGGAGTCAGAACGGGCTTTTCGGGTCGTTATCGTTCAATTTTTCAAACCAATCAAGCTCATTTGTCTCTTTTGCGTTCCGCCTATGTATATGTCGTCATAAACCCTAGTAGCCTGTCTATTTCTCATTTCTATATGTACATAAATTTCTGTTGCTTCTCTTCTTCAATGGCTGAAACCCTAAAACTCCTCAATTCAGTTTCAATTACAAATTTAACTTCAAATGTAAAACTCTTCAAACAATATCAATTTTTATATGGATTCAAACTCTCGATGAACGCATCTCAGATCTGCAATTCGTTTTTAGATTCAAATCATCGTTTGTCCTAAAATCGAAAATCAATGCTGGCCGTTCGTATTGGATTTTGAATGATCCAATGGTGGATCTGTAACGATAGGACGATCTGCTAGTGGCATTGGGATGATGTGACCGAGCAGGTCGGTGTGGTGTAATTCGTTTGTCATAATAGGCCGCGATTTCTCCAGAATTCGGCCCCAAAGTTCTACGGTGGCGGGAGCGGTTATGGCCACCTCGGAGGCATGCGCGGCTAAGCAAGGGCCAGCCCGACCCAGGGAACACGACGACATGGTCTGATCTCGACGAAGGCGAAGGGTTGTTGAGCGGCGATAGTCTAAAAGGCGACGGCTTCTAGGGTTTTTGGATTCGAGTGTTTTGCACGTGAACGTGAAGATGGCCTGGTGATGTGGCAGGACAAGTTAGGGAGTTATTTATTCGGTTTTTAATTTAATTTTGATTTTCAAACGTTCTAACCTATGTAACTTTCCCATACGAGGTTCAATTCATGCGTGGTTTCTTGCGTTTGGATTGTATCGAAATTCCGGACATTTTGACGCTGGTTTGAACAAATTCTAGGACTGTTCAAATTTTGGGTTTAAATTGGATGTAAATTCAATTTAAATTCAAAAGGTGAGTGTTTTAACCCACTCACAACTTCTAAAATTTCTTATGTTTGTTGAATTGATTTATGATGTGATTAGCAATTTATTTATGACTATTTGGCGTATTTTGAATCATCATCTCAATTTATTTGGATAAAATAGTTATTTAATTTATTACTAAATATAAACTGCCGGTAAATACCTGTTATTTATTATCTATTCTAAATTGATGTTATTGATTGAATTGGATGATGGTTGTGATAAATGTTTGATGATTGATATTGATGAATGGATGTTGTATTTTATATTGTTATAAACTGCAAGTTGTTATGGAATTTTATTTCATTCGGGACTGCAGTTTGAAATGATATATAACTGCATTTATATTTTAAATTACGGATTAAAATGATAAATATCTATATCACTTGACCATAGGATAGAAAATTATATACAGACACTGCGGTCTATATATAAAAAAATTTAAAACGATTTCTATGGTTTTGTAAAGAAAAATATGGTTTATAAAAACATTGATTTCAGATATTATATAAATAATACTTTATATATATAGTTAAATTCTTGATTTTTAGCTATGTATAAATTTGTTTGGTACAAAACAAGTTTAAAAATAAAGATTGATTTTATTAAAATGTATTGTGGTTAAGTATTTATATAAATTATATTTTACATAGATTTTATAATGATTTTTAATAAAATTAAGGCTGAGAAGATAGATGTGGAATTGATTTGAAATTGTATTAAGTGCAGAATTTTTTTAAATGAAACTGATTCGGAACTTATGGGATTTGAGATTTGTAAAGGATATGATTTATAATTTGATCTTGTTTAAGGTGAATTAAATAAATATTTCAGATACAAATAAATTGAAGGAAACATTTAGTTGTTTGTAATCTGGGTTTGATTTAAATGACAATGGATTTATTAAGTAAATATTTCGAAACTAAATAATAGAAAATTGAATTTGATATATATAGGAAATTATCAGACTTAGTTTTGAAATTGTTGAGTACGTACAGTTGAAATATAATTAATTTGAAATGTTTATTTTGTGGATCAAATCTGCTTTGAAATCGATATAATTTGGAATAGTTTATTTGGGATTTGGTTAAATATAAAATTTAGAAATTCGAGTTATTTTGGAATTGATTTGTGGAATTTAAGAATCTATTTTATTATATAAAGTATTTTAAAATTTAAACCATTTAAGGGATGGAAGTTATGTTTCAAAGTTACGAGTTTCAAAGTATTATGATTTGAAAGTGTTATAATT
This sequence comes from Allium cepa, assembly GCA_030765085.1. Taxonomy (NCBI): domain Eukaryota; kingdom Viridiplantae; phylum Streptophyta; class Magnoliopsida; order Asparagales; family Amaryllidaceae; genus Allium; species Allium cepa. The sequence continues at coordinate 446,945,882 of CM060935.1, read as the reverse complement.
TCAAGTGTTTGGTTTCGAAGTGTATAACTTTGAAAGTGCTATGATTTTGGAAAAAGGATATATTTGAAATAAAAATGATATTATATTGATTTGGGTTTTTATAAAAATGATATCATATTGATTTGGTTTTTGAAATGGAAATGATATCGTATTTATATGGTTTTGAAATGGATATTATATTCTGGTTTTGAAGTATAATTATTTTGAAATGACCGCGGTGTTATAATAACATTTGGTTGTTAAAGAGACCGGGATCAGAAGTAGTCATGCTCCCTCCCAACTCCAAAAACCACTTTAACAACTGTGTACGCGGTGGAGATTTCAGAATAAAGTAGGATGGTGTCGGCGTTTCCTTTAAGGTATATACATGGACCCGCCACCCGTGACTTGGCATAAGGTGGCTAAAACAGGAGCGATTGACGGGCTTAGAAAGTAGCACCTTTTATCGGACACACTCCTTCGATATTATTCTATTACTCTGTGATTGATTTGGGCCTTTTTGATTTTGGGGGCGTGGCTCGAGGTGGGCGGTAGTAGCTGCTATGCGTTACCACCGGTCCGGAAGCATAATTAGTATATCTACCCTGGCATTGCCTAGTTGTGCCATGCCACCTACCCTAGCGCGCCTTGTAAGAGTTTGATTTGTGTCGTACTTATGGAGCATCCTTTGGTGGTCTCCTAATCAGGAGGTATTACGGTACTGTATAGACTATTAGCACAATTACGTATTAAGGGCTATATGGGTAACCCTTTAACGCTATTAAAAAGTAAGTTTATTTTACTATTAGACATTATTATAATAGCGAAATATTACTACATAGTAAATAGTTTAACGCGTCCTTAGGAGATGTAAATCCCGAACATCTCTTAAGTTACTGCACTCACGTTTGACACTGGATAGGAGATGTCAAATCCCGTAAACATCTGTGATGTTGTTCCACTCATATGTATTTCTGTTGATTTAACTCACATAAGATCTTTTAGTTCTGACTCGAGTGTTTTGTCTTTTCAATTCGCTCGGGTCAGTCTGAGCATTTCACGATTCGAAGACTTTATTTCTGGAGGACGAAGACGAAGATTGCATTACTATTATTTATTATATTATTCCAATACATTCATACTGTTCCGCTGCAATATTTATCATTCTCTGGTATATGTAACTTTGATATGTGTTGTATGAGTAAAATCAAATGTTTTGTAAAGCAGCTTTATGAACTGTTATTTGATTATTATATTTCGTCATTCCGCTGTGAGATTCTTTTTTGTTTTATTTCCTTCTCTGCTTTTCTTATTCACCCCAATGACAATTCTCTCTTTTGTATGGTTTGAGTCCGACGTGTGTGGTTTTCGTCGATTTAAAACATACAAAAAGGCAGGTCGTTACATTTCTCCTCTTAGGAAGGTTGCTAGATTCAGAAAGTCGGGAAAGTTGGTACTAAGATTTGTTGGGCCTTCCAAAATTTTGGAGAAGATAGAAAAACTTGCTTATCATGTGGAGCTACTAAATAAGTTGGCAGGATTCCATGTCATATTTAAGGTTTTACTTGAGGAAATGCCTTCATCGAACAGCAATCATGGTAGAGCCTCATCGGTTAGGAGACATTGAGACTATGCCGATTGCACCCCCTCTACCACGTGTATAGTGGAGCATGGAACTATGAAACTCCACAACAAAGGTATTAGGCTGGTTCGAGTATAATGGGGCGATAACCTAGCGGAAAGCACATGAGAAACTTAAGGAAAGATGGGAATTTCTCATTCTGAGCTTTTCATCGGTAAACTTTCTCCCTCCAACTTAGGTTTAGTTGCATCATGGTTCCTAGATTGGATGGTGGGGGATGGTTTCCACACTTTTACTGCCAGTTTTGCACTCATTTTTTTTTTTGCATGTTGAGGATATTTGCATACATGCCTATATGTCATGACACTTGCATTCAAGCTAGGATTAAGCTCACCTATGCACATACATAATCACATTGCACTTTCTGGTTGAGTGGATGGTTGTGTAGATAATATAGTTGTATAATACAGATGCTCGGTACATGTTATGCAATGTTCCTTAAAAATTTCAGGGACGAAATCCTTTTAAAAGGGGGAGAAAATAAATTAATAATAAGGCTAAAAATAAAATTTTGAAGATGTTGGAATTTAGCCATGAAAGTAATGTCGCTGCATTCGCGGCGATTTTCCGATCAATCCCCATATATATAGTTTTGAAAACCAAGTTCAAACGAAAAATTTATTGATGTTTGAAAATTTCAAATTCAAATTAATTTAAATGGAATTCAAATTTAAATAAATAAATAATGCTAAAGTTTGAAATTAAAAAATTAGTAGTAGTTAGGCTTGAGGGTTAAAGTAAACACTAAAATAAAAGTTAACATTAAATGTCAATTAAGGAATTAAATAATAAATCAAGACAATTAAATATACGTTCCCAAAATACGCTAACTGGTCGACCACCCAGGTAGGAGCGATCGATCGATGATCGTAGTGGCGACTTGGGTTTTTACCACTGTGAACAGTTTAGATTTTATTTCATTAAACTGACTTAAATCTGATGGTTCTGCTGCTTTCTAACCACTATAGATAAGAGCCTAGCTCCCTCGCCTTTATTCACAAATTATTTTGGAAACTAAGCGAAGCTCTAACAGTCTCTCTCTTCAAAGATTCGGAAATTCCCTAGGGTTTCGGGTAAGAAATTTTAGATGTTTAATATTCAATTTCTAATTCTATTCTCCTCATATCCCTGAAATTGTAAATCTAATCTATATACAAGTATATTTTAAAAGGAAGAGGTTTGCGAAGAGATTTAAAACGGGCATAGACAAATCCAAGAGGAAGAGCTAAGGACTTTTTGTGGGTGGAAACCTTAGTCATTCTTATTTTAGTAATTGTATTATATAACTTGGATTTAACATATATGCCTTAGGAAATTTTGTTTATGAAAACATCACAATAAAACCCCAAAATTCTCCTAAAGAGAAATGTCAATTATTAAGTTAGAACCTCAACTATTCTATATTAAAATAGTGGAACCATGCAGCTGTTGCAATTTTAATGTTCTACATCATATTCCACCTTTCATCTTTTTCTTTGGATCTGATAAGGGTTTTTGGAAAAAAAATAAGTCAGAAAATGGTGTGTAAGGTATGGATTCTTTCATTTGTAGTTTGCACTGCCTACTTCTGCTATTCAAAACGAAATTCCCTTTTTCAATTTTATGCAAAGAAGTTGAATCGAAAGTAAAACGATTTGAATTGTATTTTTTTAATGATGACTTTTTTTATTTTAGTATAAAATAAGTTTGGTATGGATTCTATTTTTATACAAGTCTGTTGTTGAATTGATAATACTGGATATATGGTATGTTTGTTGATACAGAATTGGACTTGTATAAATTTGAAGTTTTGACACTTAAATGATTAGTTTAGACGTAATCTTTGCACATTTAGGCACACGTGCGTGTGCATTAGCTTAAAATAAATTGCAATTAATAGTGTACTAATTGTGTAATAAATAGGTTACTAATTAGTAGTGAATTTCCCTTAGGAAAGGAATTGATAGTTAAGGAGAAATAAGGGTTCTCCTTATAAGGCCTTAATAGGGAATGCTGTGAGATATGTGATAATATGTTAAGAGAGTATAGATTATGACCAAGTTATAGGGATACGAGTTCAGTCAAAAGTACATGGAAATTTGCCTAGCTAATCTGGCTACAAGGAGTGTGACTTTGGGGCTGATATGAGATATCACCTATAATAAGTACCCACTGAGGATGCGTGGTTAGTCCTAAATTGTGTAGATTATACCTGCTTAGCTAATCTAGCTACCAATACCTATGAACAGTCGAACTAATGTGAGACGTTACGGTTTGGGTTACAGGTCATAATACATAGGACATGTTTCGGGGTTTAAGATAGTAAGTGGCTGATTGAGGGCCCTCCTCCTCCCTATTTAAGAAGTATTAAATGGTCAGGGTTTATGGTTAGACACGATAGATAGTATCAAAGAGGAGTTTAAACCTCGATTCTAAGGTATCAAGCGACTATTACAGGGTCTGCCTCTCCCACAAAGAAGTATTAAGTGGCTTGATGAGATTCCATGCAATGTCAGCTAGATAGTATCAGAGAGGAGTCCACTTTGGGATAAGTACTAAATGATGGGGACCTCCCTCGGATAAAGTATTAAATTGTCAAAGTCTGCCTAGCTCTCATTAAAGAGGTATTAAGTGACTTGGGTACTATTTCTTACATTGTTAGGATATTATTGACAGTGGATGCATGGGGTTGGAAATGGCTTTTAACCTACAGTTGAAGATGGGTTGAAAAAGGGTAATGGTTATAGAATTTGACTGGAAAGTCTTAGGGCTTATAATTAGAAAAGCTTATAATATAGATAGGTTGCATAAGACATATTCTTATTTAAATTATGCTGCCTAAGTACTATTATAGAAAGGTTCGAGATTTTTATTCATCGGACATTGTTGCTCTGACTCCCTCCTCATTACAATACGGTTTATAGAAGATGATGCATATTTTTTGAGAGGGTGGCGAAGACACGAACTTGTCGCAGTTACTTATCTACCTATTTATGTTATTTCTATATTTCTGATGTACCCATTGAGACATGATGTATTTTCAAATATTGCACCACGAACATTTGGCGTTATTGTGTGGGATTATGTTGTATGTTTTTTACATTTGAATTTTTAAATAAATGGGTATTGTTCTGATATTATATTTTATCCTTCCGCTATAAGATTCTGAATGCGTAGGTACATAGCATAGTGTATTGTTCTTTAAATTAATTTTACCAACAACCAGCTTTGGAATGGGTCCAAGGTTCGATGGGTCTTTTCTGGATCGAAAATTAAGCACGTTTGAGATGTTTGTTGCATGTTCTTTTAGAAATAATCAAACAACGCATAAGGTAGGAATCATCTCTTACCCGAATAGATTCCCTTATCTCTTGTCTTAGAAAAGCAAGACGAGTTTATACTAGGATATAGCGCCATCGAGAGGATAACCGTACCACATAATTCTTTTATTTCTTTTAGATATTTCCTAAATTAATTTTGGTCAAATTCAGATAAAAATAAAAATGATCGCATATGGAAATAAAGTCTCGTATACTTATCACATTTTCGACCTTTTCAACTAATGCTATCCTTTGGTCAAGAGTCAGGCCCGATAGGTTAAAGCACTGTTTTCTTTCAAGCCTTACTCGAGCATCATTCTTAACTCTTGCAGATAGAACATGTCTACTTTGTCGGCTTTTAGTGCTAAGTACATGAGTAAATACTTCCCATAGACCAGTAAACACACAAAGCAGGATTAAGTCATATAAGGGAATACTAATCCCTCTATGATCTAATAATACTTTTTTGCAAATACTTATACATATGTAAAATACCTTTATAAAAGATATATACATGTATAAAACTACTTCACTATTCATTTCTACTCTTTTCAATACTTCAAACTATATTCATTTACTTATCTCAAAGGTATAAGAATATTCACAAATCACTTAACAAGATTTTTAACTTTAAAATATAAGCAAAGAGCTTAAAAACAAATGTTACGAAACATTATTACTATAAACCCCAACTTTTAAAAATCAAACAATTTTCTTTTTCTATCCTTCTTCCAAAACATTTCATACTTATCATTATCATTAAAATACTACTTTAAAGATCTAAGTACACTACAACAAAAAGAGTCACTAATGCTGGCACATATCCGCTATAAAAACAAAACTATAGCGGTGTGATAAATACTATATATCGACATGTTAGAAAAAACAATAGCATATTTATAATACAAAAAATACCGCTATAACATAATAAGCTTTCATAGTGCATAAAGGCCGCTAGAAATATTAGTTAGGCATAACGAAAATTTTCCGCTATAAATAACATTTGTAATGGTTATATAAACGATATATTTCGACATGTTATAATACATTCTAAATTGGTTTACAGTGTGTATATGCCACTATAAATTGTGTAGATACAATATCATTTTTACCGCTATCCTTTGACAGTAACAACCTGCATTACATTACCGTTTTATAGCACTTATATTATATAACGATAACGCTTTTAAGCGCTATGGTTTATTTTTCTATGTGTTTGATGCAACTTGTTATATATTACAGTTTAGTAATAACATATAAAAAATGAATCTTCTTAAATACATAACAATATAAACAACGTAAAAGTCGAGGAATATAATAATCAGAAAATGTAATGCATTATATTAAATATACCAAATATTTCCAAACATCGTATTAGACATGATCAAACATACACATAATATCCATTACATATGTTTCAGCCCATACCATAAAGGGGCAACAAATTTTTGAGTACACCCCAAAATGTTTTCTATGTTTATCTTCACTCAGTAACAAACAAACGATTGTTTTCCCACCTTCGGTTCCACCGCTAAAAGGAACAAGTGCTTTCATTTCATAGCATTACTTTACAAGATAATATAGTCTCTTTATTCTTTTAGTCCATACAATACTACAAAAGAAACAACACTTCTAAGAACAAATGCTATTACAAGAGAGTTTGGATGAGATAAAAAATATTAAAAAGGCAAGCAGTTGGTCTCACTTTTGGATGCTCACTGGTTCAGCTTTTACCCTGGAATTGCCCATGAGATATTAATTAAGTTATTCAGCACATGATATCTAAATAAAAAGGAACCTTAAAGTAGAAGATATGACATGTAGCTAACGTCAAGAAATATCGACAGTATATTGCATTTCAGACTTCAACCTATACTTTTTCCAAATAATGGTTAAACTATCATTTAATTATATTTTATTGCTTTACAATGTTCAGGTAAGATTTCCCTGATTCAATTCTGAATTTTAATTTTGAATTTGAGTAGATTAACTTATACAGAAAACATTTTGCCAACTTGATTGAAAATAATTATGCGGGCAAAAGGAGCCAGCTTGCAAATAAATTGATGGCAGCGAACCATTTAAAAGCGAAGCTTTTGGTGCATGCAAAGGAACATGGTGTTTTAGACATTAGTAAATCGAAAGGGGAAGACAGCGAAAGTAAATGGAAAAATGAAGTGAGGAAATATGTGTGTAGGCCATATAGGCTAGTACAAGACTTGTGCACATGCATTCATAATTCAGTTTTAAATGTAAATATTGATTCACTCATCAGTGGTTATATTGTTCTTAGGCATAGAAGAGATATTGTGAGTTGAAACAATACTTAAAAAGTGACAGGTTTAAATGCTTCTTTGATTATCAATGTTGTCATCAACGATCTATTCAGATGATGTTGTATATTAGACAGATACTGTATAGAAGATAGAACGATATATTATATCCACATAAAATGTTTTTTTTTCTTTTTCTTGAATAATTGTTTAACAATGTCTTTTTTTGGACAATATTGGCATATGGATTTTTCACCCGATACATGAGATTTGGATCCTACTATGCTGAAATAGAGATCATTTTATTACTCTGTTATATTAAAACTAGTGCAAACGCTGCTATGTATACATAATTTGTTTCATTGATGAACTATTTTATAAAAGTTGATATTTCGTTTCGTTGATAAACTATTGTCTCTATTGTGCAAAGGAATTTTTTACCACATTCTTAATTCTGCAATTAGTTGTGTATTGATCATAACTTATTTAGTCAATTAATAATCATGCTGTTTTATGTAAATAACTTGGTTTATAGTTTTGTCTTGTTGTCTTAATTAATGGCGTCATTTCAGTTATTTTTTTCTCTGATTCTGATATTGGAATTTGATTGCTTGCTTTTATCTGGTATAATGAATTTTCTATTTATGGCACAAAAATTATCCTAACTGCACCCTCAATTTATTTATCATTTTTTTAAGAACAAATAATAAGGTCATTCCAGCATCACTTTGGGGAAAATCCAATTTCCTGGTATGACCACTTTATATATAAACAAAAAGAAAATATATATTAGCTGATTATATTCAAAAGTATGAAAAAAAAGATTAAACATATTTTTTTTGTCGACTATAATGAAAGGATATGTTTCATTCACAACTCAGAAACTAATATATGACATAAAGCCAGTTCAGTTATGCTTCAACGCCCAAAAGAACCAAAGTTCTAGCCTTTTCATGCGATTCCGATAATTTTTAGTGGTTACAAGTTTTTCAAAACAACTTTCCCTTCAATTTAAATTTCTATTACATAAATAATATTATTATTCAAGAATTATTAATTGTTTCATTAATTGGAAACGAAGGCTGTTGGGCTTCCGCTAATAATAATCTGTTTTGGCCTTTTGTTTCTATTTATATTCAAAATAAAAGAGAGAGAGAGAGAGGGGCATACTCTGAAATAAAAGACTCGTTAACTAAACTGGTAAGCATCACAGGAACGACGGCGTTTAGCCGTCGGCGGTCGTCGCTAAAACCCGCAGCAAAAATACACGATGGAAGCAAAATAGCGATTTCTTTAGCGACGGTTTCGCCGCCATATTCGCGTCCGTTAGCGTTGGAAACTTGAAAAATTGATCGTTGTAAATCGACACAAGTCTGGAACCAGAAAGTCGTCGTTGACTGTTGCTTATCGTCGCTAATCTGAAACAATTTGGCCGCCGCTAACCGTCGCTAGCCGACGCAAAACTAGGATCTGCAATTTCCAACAGAGCTTCTTTTAAGCATTCCAACCGCATAATAAACGTCGTCTTAATCTCACTTCATTCGGGAGACATATAAACTCAATATCACAACAAGTAACATCACATGCAACCTATAATCTTATACATATTGCAAATAATTAAAAACACAACGCAAATATCAATATTTACATAAACTTTCATCAACTAAAACCAATATTCCATCAACCAGCACAACCATATCTACAAAAATACTCATGTTATCAAATCCACAATCATCACAGTACACAATTATCAATAAAATATCAACTTCATCAACACATGTCAATAATTACACAATGAAATGATTACAAACAGTCAAAAAATTCGTATCTACTCATCGTCGTCATCTCTCGACCCGTCCTCACCAGACATCCTCCCGTGCTCTGCTAAAAATGCTGCAATCCGCTCATCTAGCGGCTGCGCCAGTACTCCGCCCTTCCGTGGGTCATTGAATTCTATCATCTGCTACTTCAGCTGAGCTATCTCCTTCTCGGCTTGAGATCTCCTATAAGCCCTCTGGGTCATCATCGTCATTAAATTATTTGATTGGAAGTTATTATTTATGCTTCAGGATTGAATATAATTTATATATAAGTTAGTGAAGCAGTTTACTTTCTTATTTCCATAACCATAACGCCTACTTCGAATAGGCGGATCAATGAGAGCATCCCAAATACTGTTTTCCTCCTCTAAGGTCAACTCACGGCCAGTGGACTACGCCACTCGAGCTTTCTCCGCTTCATATCTCTCTTACGACGACGAACGGTAGTTTGTAATATTAAATAACAAAGAACTTATCAAATGTGAAGTAAAAAAATGAAACAAATTTACCATCACAGATTTAGATTTATCATTCATAAATTCATACGAAATATTTCCCTCCTCATCCATGCACTCGACGAAATATGTGTGAGTGAAGGCCTCGACCAGTGTAGGCTCACAATTATATTTCTGAAACTGAAATTATATATACAAATGAATAATATTACAGATATGACTAAATTATTATACAACTATTTATAGACGCATTTGATAACATTACAAATTCTCCATGATGCTATTGAAAGGACTTTGACCCGCTGCGATGCAAAGCAGAATTTTTAACCCTGTTTGCACGGTTCTGCGCCGATAATTCCTATAAATTCAAATGCACAATTAACTAAATTAATGCACATAATATATGAATTTTAAACAAAATGTAATAACAAAATGAAATGATATAACTTACCTTCGACTCTGGAGTATCCCATAGCTGTAGAAATTGAGCCCATACATCAGCTCCCATCTAAGATGGCTTCTTTCCCGCTCTCTTGGCTTTTGATATGGTGTCTCTATAATTTTTGCGCATTCGATTCTAGTGATTGACAAAACATCCACGTCCTCCAGGTCGACACGAGCAGTGGTATGCGTATTGAAATTGATATTGGTTTGAATTATATACGTGTTTTAATTTACAAATAATTTTAAATTTAAACTTACCATCAAATCGGCGAATATGGCATTCTTAATGCGATCAGGAATGTCGTCCTAGTGAGCCAAACATCCCAACATTCGGCTCATGAATGCCTTCCTAGACACTTGCAAAATAAAGTTGCTCAGCTGGACCTCAAACCCCATGTATAAAACAAGATACGAATTTAATTAATTTTAAATAGTGAACATGTAAAATTTGATACTTACCCCCACACTCTTCGGAACTACTTCTGCCATCGGACGTTCCGGCGCTGTGCTACTGGCACCCGCACCAGCGGAAGGGGAGGACTGAGATCTGCTAGTGTCTCTGTGCATATCTGTTACAAACTCATTTCATATAATGATAAAAATATCAGTTCATTATTACAAAACATGTTTGATTAATCATCATCATATAAAAGTTGCTAAAACATCAAAAATGAGACAAGATCTCCTGAGCATATATACATAATTTAAAAAATACAATAAGACATAACTCACAACATAGTCATCGTTACTGATAACAGTTGAAACTCGGTATATGCATTATACAACAACTGATAGAAAAATTCAAAATTTTCAGTCTTCATCGTCTTCTGATTCGATCTCGGTCTCGTACTCTATATCGTTCTCTTCTATACTCCCAAATGCTTCTATTAAAACATTCGATTCATCATTTAACAAACCCAAATCAACGTCATCAACTATTATTATTTCATCATTTGGCTCAAGATCCATTTGATACACTACTTCTTTGGGAATATTAATTCCATTAAGCGTAAATCTTGCTTTTATTTTAAAAACAGCAGACCAATCTGCTTCTCTTTTTAAAGATGGATAGCGAGCAAAATAAACTTGTAATGCTTGCTTGGCCAATACGAAAAGATCATAATTATACTAATGCGAGGTGTGCTTTATTTCTATAAGTTTATATAAGTTTATAATCTTTGTGCACGTCGATCCTAGAACCAAGAATATTGCTGAACCAATTGCACTTGAATGAAAAATCTTTTCTGCAGGTTGTAGATAATATGTCAATTCTAAAACCTGTGTTAGGATGCAGTAAAAATCTTTTATATCTCATCTGGATCGTCACTGTCTTTGACAAATACACCACTATTATATGTTAGTTTTTATATGTTAATTTTTCAGCACCATAATTCTTGGTGTATGGATAAGTCTTGACATTTCCTTTTGGTCCGAGCGCAAGGTGTTGTAATCCTTCACCAACAGTGCAGTTTCTTGGATCATAAACGTAATTAAAAAACCATTTAGAAAATTCCTTACTGAGATCACCATATGGATGCTGTGATTCGTAAATACTGCGAATATGTGTACTATATGTTACATTATGATTTATATGTAAGTATCTTGAAATAAATATCAATTTATTATTACCTAACAAATGGTGCCACTTTGCACAATTAAGAAAAACATGTGTCTATGTTATACATTGATCTATATTGTCTAACCATATATCCACATATTTTCCAGTAGGTCGGTCATTTTGTCTAAAAATAGACAACATTTTTTGGGAATAATCTTCTTCAATGGCTTCATCATTATGAGGATCACTTACAAATGATAAGTTCACATGGTCAATGAAGTAATGAGAGAAAAAGAATAAAGCTTCTTCTTCAAGATTTGATTTGCAAATTGAACCTTCAACTCGTGCTTTCTATCTAAAAATTTTCTTCAAATGATTCAAGGGCCTATTACAAAATTAATTCGGTTTAAATGCACTTACGTAAATCTAAATTTTAAACTAACAACAATTTTACAGATATTTACTATTACCTCTCAAATGGATACATCTATCCATATTGCACAGGTCCTTAAAGAAGAGCTTCGGATGGAAGACGCACAGGTAAATGCTCCATTACATTAAAGAAACCCGATAGAAATATTTTATCCAGTTTGCATAACAATATAGGGATTTCTACTTCAAGTTTACGTATACGGTCGGTTTTTAACATTATCGAACAAAGCTGTTTGTAAAATAGACTTAGTTCTGTTATAACACCACATATAAATATTCCATCATAATATAACAATCATGACTTTTCATCCCACTCAATTTGTTGTTTTTAAAGTCAACACATCTACAGAGATTAGAAGACATCCCTTCAGGGCATTTTAGTCCTTCCACCCACTTTAGCATGAGTTTTATTTGCTTGTTGTCTAGCTCATAGCATGCTTTGGGTTTTTTATTGTCATTGGACTTTGTTATCCCGCCTTTTTCAGCAAGGCCGTGATATCAGAAGATCGACCGAGAAAACCAAAGATAGCTCGTCTCAAAGATTGGTCAACTCAGCATCTCAACAAAGCAAGTTCTGTCGAATGATTTCTCATCTAAGATCCCCTACGGAGGGGGGGGGGGGTCCGGGGGCAACGCCACCGCTACGGTGTTCGACCTGCCCGGTCAGGTCGCAGGGGTCCAGGGGGCAGCGCCCTCGGCGGGGTGCGGGGTAGCGCCCCGTCCAAAACGGTAAGCGACCTAGGGCATGGAATATCCAACGAGTTAAAGCGACCCAACCATTTCAGAAGCTACAGTAGACCCGCGACCTAAAGACTCCAGCGGGTTAACAGAACAAAGGTCAAGCGACCTACATCACAGCGACCTAAGATGGTACAAGACCCGTTGCGACCCAACGACTCAAGTATGCAGCGACCTACAACATTTAGCGACCTAACGGGTTAGCAGGGAAGCGACCTATAACACTCAAGCGACCTAACGCCTTACGACCTAGCGACCTAACGACCTAACTAGTTCCCGACCTAACACTCCAGCGACCTAACGCCTTACGACCTAACTAGTTCCCAACCTAACGACCTAACGACCTAGCGACCTAACGACCTAGTGCTTGCTCACTCCTTTAGATCGTCAGTCCTTTAGGTCGCGCACCATACCTCCTTAGGTCGTTTACGACCTACCTACTCCCATAGGTCGCTCGTAAGTCGCTCCTGGTACTTCAGCATGATAAGCCGCTTACTAACCCATCCCTTTAGGTCGTAACTCATCAACCCAAGACCTACGACATATCTTAGGTCGCTCACGACCTAAACCCAGCCGACCTAACTCCGAACTCTCTTATAAATACTCCGCCTACTCCAACGACAAAGGGACTTTTCTGGATTTGAAGGCGCCTACACTCTGCTGATTTCTCAACTCTCCGAGCACCTCAACCATTGAAGATCCTTCATCAATGCATCTACTCCATTCAGCATGGATCCGAGGAACAATCTATGATCAAAGTTCTAATCTCCTTCTTCAATTGTGTTGTAAACTCGAAAGTGAATTGTAAAAGTGTTGTAATCAATCAATCGTGTTGTAAAGGTGTTGTAATCTTGTAAAAGTGTGCTCGAAGAAGATAATAGAGGATGTAAAGTGGATGTAGGCTTGCTAGAAGCCGAACCACTATAAAAATCTCTGTCTCTTTTACTTTTCTGCTATTTTTTGTTTACTTTGATTCCCGTGCAAACGGGTGGTGCTTTCACTTCATCACGATACACACCGGGTGTTAGCGTTAAAGCTATTTTTATCGCTAACATTTTGGTGCTTTCACTGAGAACTCAACTCAGGAATTCTACTAATCAAGACTTGAATCCGAGAGATTGAGAAATTTGAAGAATTATGGTAAGGCGATCCAGTAGATTGCAAAGACCGGAGGATAGTCATCACAAAGGAAGTCAAGAGGCTTCTTCGAGGGCAAGCCACACTTCAGCCTTCGTTACGAGAGAGGAGATGGAGGCAATGACGAAAAGGCAAGAGGACTTGATCCAGAATTTGTTCCATCAAATTGGGCAACTTGGAGCATAAAGTCAAAGAGGAACAGAAGCTCAACCGGAGGAACAGATTCCACCATCCCCTCGTGAACTCGGGGGGCAAGATGAAAGCATTGGGCGAGGACAATCACTTGGCAACAACGATAGATTGGTGGAAATGGTCAAAAAGGCTATGAGAGGTGGTTTGGTAAACAAGGACTTGGAGGACGTGAATAGGAGTCCTTTTACCACATCAATCAGGGGAGCTAAGAACCCACCAGACTTTAAGCTACCATCATTGGATATGTATAATGGAAGGACTGACCCTACAGTTCATCTAACAAAATATATGAGGCATATGGAAGTGCACTGATTATTAGATATGAAGTTTAGGACTCTCTTATAAATGGCTAACAGACTTCTAATGCCCTTGTAGTAAGTTTCATCATGATACGAGGCATATGGAACTTCATTGCCCTTGTAGTAAGTTTCTACAATGGCTAACAGACTTCATATAAAGTTTGGGACGTTTACAAAAGTGTGCTATATCAAGTCTTGAATTCAGATCATCCTTAGTTTTCCCTTTAACATTCATAATTGTATTAAACACATTATTAAACACCTTTTTCGTTGTGCATCACGTCAATTTTATGTTGAAGTAGGAGATCTTTCCAATTTGGTAACTCCCAAAGTATACTTTGTTTCTACCAAATATGAATGTTCGATTTACCTAAAATTTCAATCTGAATCCCAGTTTCATGTATCTTCAGGTTGTCCTTTACAATTTTACATATTTCTTCGCTTGACCAAATCTTTGGTGGTTGCATACCCTCTTCTATGTTAGTTTTAAAGTTTTTTATTTCTTCTAAAAGTATGATTGGGATGGAGAAAACACCGATGACAATCAAACCAAGAAATTTTCCTTCCATACCGTAAAGAAAATTATCGTATGTCTTACATGCAATAAGGACACGCTAGACGAACGACCGAACTTCAACCTGAAAGCATCCTATGTGCAGGAAAATCACTAATAGTCTTTAACAAAGAAGTGAACATACAAAAGTTCCTTTTTTGTGAATTGTCATATGTTTCAACACCATCAAGCCATAATATTTTCAGCTCCTCGATTAATTGTTGTAGATAAATATTGATTCCTTGTGTCAGATCATTAGTCCAGGGATGACAATAATGAGAAACTTGTATGGAATTTTCATACACATTCATGGAGGTAAATTGTAAGGAGTAACGACAACAGGCTAAGATGAATATTTGCTACCAAACTGAGAGAATGGCGTAAATCCGTCCATACGTAAACCAAGTCTGATGGTACGGCTCTCTGCACAAATGTGGGATACATCTTATTGAAATGTTTCCATGCTTCTCCACCAGATCGATGTGTCAAAGTTCCCTCTGCCTGTCTTCTCACATTGTGCCATCGCATATGACATGCGGAGGCTGAAGACGCATATAACTTTTGAAGTCTATGGGTAATTGGCAAATAATGCATTCTCTTATATGTAACTTACTTTCCTTTCTTTTTTCTTGGTTTATATCTTTCCTTGTTACATATTTTGCGGTTTCTAAGATTAATGTCATCTTTCCAGTATAACATGCCGCCTTTTATACATGCATCTATCTTTTGGTAAGACAGACCGAAAATCGACATAAGTGTTTTCAATTTATAATGACTATTGCACGTAAGAATATTGGGTGGCATATGTCGTTTCGTAGCTTGTACAACTGCTGTAAACCCACTTTCTGTAAAGTTGAATTTTGATTTCATAGTGATGTATTCGACGGTTATTGATAATTCGGTTCCACTTTTACAACCATCCCACAACGTTCTCTTAGCGGCATCTAATAGATCATTAAAAAATGCTCCCACGTTCGGTTCTTCTTCGATATTGACATCTTCATCGTCAACTTGAACGATAGGGAACATTGATCATGCTGAATCTTCCATCATACCTTCTATTTGATTCGCCTTAACAACATCGACCTCTGACGCAACAAGACCTACTATAGGTGCAACAAGTTCTCCATGACGATTCCACAAATAAATATTTAGCACAAATCCAGATTTATACAAATGTACTTTAACTGTATCTGGTTTCTAATGCTTCGAATGTTGAAACTTACTACAAGGGCAATGAAGTTCTTCGCTCTTTCGGTTATTAGATATTACGAATCTAATAAATTCGTGTACACCATTGTAGAAATGTTCTTTCACCGAGCCTTTCATTCTAGTTCTGACTTCATACATCTAAGTACGGTCGACAAAACAATCAAACATTGTTCCTAATTTTAAAAAAATAGGTTAGTAATTTCGATCGCACTTTACTTTTATTCTAGGCACAACTTCTCAACTAAGTGATATATTGTTGTTGTGTTATTTTCTAAAGTAAAGTCTTTTAGAACTGAAGGCTTCACACACCACACTTCTGTCTAATTTCGACAGCACTTCACTTCACTTTCTTCAACTTATAACTTTGCAGCCGGGGGAGTATTTTATTTGTTGTATTTTCTAAGATAAAGTAAAGCCTTTTAGGACTAAAGGCTTCACACATCAAACTTCAGTCTAATCTAGACAACACTTTATTTCACTTCTCTTCTACGTATAACTTTGCATCCAAGAATAGTATTTTTATTGTTGTATTTTCTAAAATAAATTAAATCCTTTTGGGACTAAAGGCTTTAATTTGTGGTGGTTGTATTTGTTATAATAATACTTAACGCTTATATTCCAATCGATATTATATTCATTTCAAAAAAATGTAGACAATCGAAATATTTATTCTTGTATATAAATTTCATAGCTTTTTAGAAAATTAATTTGAGTACATTATTTGTTGTTGTTATATTCATTTGTTAACTTATTGGAAAATCAAATTTCATAGCATATTTCTTGTTGTTATGTTTGTTTCTTAAGTTTAAAGAAAATCGATTTGAGTACAATATTTGTTCTTATCATATTCATTTCTTAACATTTTAAAAATCGATTTGAGTACAATATTTATTGTTGTCATATTTATTTCTTGATTTTTTTAGACAAAATCAATTTTAGTAGAATATTTCTTGTTGTTATAATCATTTTTTAACTTTTTACAAAATCGATTTTATTACAATATTTGTTGTTGTTATCTTTATTTCTTAACTTTTAACAAAATCGATTAAAGTATAATATTTCTTAACTATTTATTAACTAAATTATACGTTTTGTAACGTATTTTCAAACTCTTTTAACTAATATAATTTTAATTTACAGATTTTGTAAGCTAAAATTTGAAGTTAGCACCAATAATAACAAATTAAAATAAATTAATTTTATACTAAGCACCAATAGTTATAATTAACACACACTAATTAATTAAAGAGTATTACTATAACGACCATTTGTGCAAACAATATTGTTTTCGCGTAAACTGTAACAAACATCGTTCTCCACTATAACAAACATTCCTATAAACTTATCAATAAGCATATTAATCAATAATAATAATTTTCGAATTTTAAATCAACCTCAATTTTTAATTACAAATTAAACAATCAAACCACTTACTAACATCTTCAAATCAACTAACACACAATTATCATCAACTAATACACAATAATCATCAATTTCAAATCAATAATCAACTAATTTTCTAAATTAGGGTTTTATTATTATCTTTAAATCAACTACTAAAGTATACCATCATCTAATATCGAATAATCTAACCTATTCAAACCAAGAAGTGCTAATTTTTTTTATAAATACGGTTTAAAGTAATATACCTTAAAAAATGGGGATAAAGACGAAGAAGAATTGCACAGTGGGAATAGGTCGTCGACGTCGGCTAGAGGCGGTTGGTGGTGGTTGGAGACGAAATTGGGAAGAGGAAGAAAGGGAAATGGGGTGGAGGGAAATAATGCTAAAACGTCTCGGCTTCGCGGGTTATATTCAGGCAAGCGATGGCCTGCGATAGCTTGCGACGGCTGCGTTTTTTAGCCGATGCAAACCATCGTCGAGAGCCTTCGCCAAACGAAGCCGTTCTAGTATTGAGGAGTGATAAAAACTTGTTATAGTTATGCCGTCGTAGGCAGCGCCAAAGCATCAAGCATGTGCGCACATGCACATGTGCGTGTATGCATATGTGCATGTATATACGTATAAATAGATATGTCATTTGACTAATGTTAGATAACAATTATAAAATAATACTTGTATAACTAAATATTCATGCTATAAGGGTCCAAAAAAATTATTTTAATAGAGATAGAGATTATGCTAGAATACTTGTATAATTGGTTAACTACATATTCACACTATGATAGTTATATATACATACGTGAGAGAGAGTGAGTACACGCACATACTATAAGAGTCTAAAAATTTATGCTAAATAGAGATTATATTATAATACTTATATAATTAGATAACCAAACAATCATACAATGAAAGTCCAAAAGTTTGGATTAACTTCGAGTTTCGACCAAAATCTGCCTAGACTCCAGCCACACACTCGTCATATGGAGATCCATTCTAATTCCTTTATAATCCACTCAAACGAAGTGCAATGTTGTTTAGTGAGAACAAAGCACTATTGCTTTGTATGAATGAGGTGTGAACATAATATAAAAAATGTGTAGCAACCAATAAGAAATATTGTTTTGTTCATGCTAAGTGAGAATGGTTTTGCACTCAATCGAATGTAGTTTCTGTGCGCAAACTCACTTGATAAAGCCCAAAATCAATACCCATCAATCTCAATTTATCTAGTCAAGCCAGAAGAAATACATAAATGATTTTAACTAGCAAATGATGTTATCTTTAGATTAACCATTCGTAATTCCATAGTTGTAATTTAGGGAACAGAAGCCCTAAGATCAGCATTATAAGGAGTTACAAAACCTTAAAATGCTTGCTAGATTATCAAACTAGATAACAAATCAATTACCATCTTCTTCAAAGGGAAAACTCTCGATATCATCATCTTGATCTAGATGCAAAGCTGATTCAGGGGGCGGCAAAAGCGATGTCGGAGGCAGATATGTTCTTCCTTAATCGCTTGAGTGATGGACACGGTTGAATCTCTTTAAAATCATCATGCTCGTCATCTTTAACGCCAGTGTTGTTGTCTAGATTGGGATTTAGGGTTTCCTTTTCTTTATCTTCATCGAAATCGAGGTCGAGACTAAGTGAGAAAGGAGGAGCTGAGAAATCGAATTCCAATAAAGGATTTGAAATTTTGATGTTTTTTGGGCTTTCAATCACAAGGATTACGAGGATTTGGCTTGGTTTGGAATCAGGAAGAGAGAAATAAATTCAGCAACAGGCGGCCAAAAAAATAATTGGGGGACGTCAATGCATTAGTAACTAAAGAAAATTGACATAATCAATAACATTATAAAATAAAGCATTATCTGTTACCGTTATAATAAACATCTTTTCTTATAGTGATACTTCAAAAGGATTAGAGATAAATGTTACTTAAACATTGTCACTAGAAAACCCAAACACTTTACAATTATCATTATCTTTAAATTACTCATTTTAAAGAACAAAGTATATTCAAAAGGGTTAAAAAATGTAACTCAAACATCGTTTACTGTAAACCCAAAACCATTTCAAACTTAACGTTTTCTTTAAAATATTCTTGTTAAGGATCTACTTATATTCAACAGTATATTAAAATTGGTTAAAAATAAATGTTACATAACTATTTTCTACTATAAACCAAAAACCATTTTATACTCAACACACATTTTAAAATATTCTTTTAAGAGTCTAAGAATATCTACACTTATCTAACAAAGTAATATACCTTTTATTAACTTCTCAAAACCATTCATTATAACTAAGTGTTAAACCAAAACCACATTTATCTTTTATAACTTACCTCGCTTGTTTTTCCAAAAACATAAATATATATTTACAAAAATACTTTTAGAATACTTAACTTACTTTTCCAAACTTACACACATACACAAAAACTTTTGGAATACGTATAACTATATTTTAAACAACATTATAAAATATTATATAAAAATAACAAATTTAGAAACTACTAGAAAAACTATTTTAAATAAATGTTACAAAATAAACCCTTTACTTTAAAAATTCATAATAATTTATAAAAATATATTAAAATTTGAAACCTCTTTTAAAATACTTTAAAACCTTCTACTAAACATTTCTGAAAAGATTCCATAAAAACTAAAAATTTAAATAACATTTTAAACAAGTATAAAATCACAAAAGTGGCTTAAAACACCACAATACTAAACAGTGCCATAAAAGCCCAGAAATGTTGTTGTAGGTTAAAGACAACCTTTATAAGTGTTATAAAAGATATTGGACGGAGAGCGGGTTTAAAAAGCGTGAAAGTTTGAGGCCAGTTTTCTCTATCTGGATAAAAGTTTTACGATCTGAAATTTTTACAGTAAATAGTACACTTAGTCCAGTTAAAAACTATGCAAAGAAACCCCTAAGGATATCTTTTAAATTCATATTAAAAATTCCCAAAAACAAGGCATTTACAAAGTGCCAATATAACGACCTTTTCTCACTGCTAACTTTTGCAACTTTGTTCTACAATTTCCATACTTTTTCAAACCTCTTCCTTGATGTCTTGTACACTACTATAAGTGAAGAGCACAACCAAAGTATAAACTTTCATAATATATTCACATATAACATTCAAAGGGGTTAAATGCAAGTGATTCACGAAGTGCACATAGCTACTCTTTCGCTACAAAAATTTACACACACACTTCCATATCACACACAATCAGACCAAATAAGTAAACACAAAATCCAAGCCATGATATAAGTTTTAGAGGATAATAGTGTTAGATTTTAGTGATATAATATTCCATATTTAATTAGATCTTGGAGATATTTGAGTCTGTGTGGAATTATGACTCAAATTCATTGCCTATTTTACAGATTTGATAGAATTTTGGAAGGTGATTTATTGCATCTTTTAGAGATTTTGCGTATTTGATAGAGAGATTAGTTGCCTCTTTTATTGCATTAAAGAAGTTGACAAATTATCTACCGGAGAAAGATTTATGAAGGTATTCAATAGCTTCTTAAATAAGATATTTTATAAAGTCTATTATAAATAGACATGTCTAGGATTCATAAGACGTGTGGGAAAAAGTGTATTTTGTTGGGATTGAGATTTCTTCTCAATTTTAAGTCTCTTTTGTATTTTCTTGGTTGAATCAATAAAAGTTTTTGTTTTTGGAGTAATTATTTTTGTTTGCTTTCTTCACTACTTTCTCTTCTAAATCTAATTGTGTAGTGATCCTAAAAATTCTTAACATTTTGGTATCAGAGCCAACTACACAAATTTTTGGAAGAGTATTTGGCTATGGAGAAGATAAGTGTTGAAAAGCTTAATGGAATGAACTGGGGGTTATGAAAGGCGAAGATGGAAGATTATCTCTATCTTAATGATCTTCACCAACCCTGGAAAACAAAGGGGAAAAGCCAAATGGAATAATTGAGGCAAAGTGGGAAATTTGGATAGCAAGGCAGCTGCAGCAATTCATTGTTTTATGGAGAATTCTGTATTTCATATCGTCGCTTGTGAAACTTCTGCTTTTGGCATATGGAAGAAATTGGAAGGCATTTATGCAAAAAATTCTGCGACGAATAAGGCATTCCTGATGAGAAAGTTGGTCAATCTAAAACTAAAGGAAGGAGAATCGATTAGCGAACATCTCAACAGCTTTCAAGCAATTGTGAATCAATTGGCGGAGATAAGCTTCAAAGTTGATGACGAAACTCGAGCTTTAATATTAATGAGCTCATTGCCTGCAAGTTGGAAAACTCTTGTAGTCGCATTGAACAATTCAAATTCTACTGGTGTTATTTCCAAGGAGACTGTGGTTAGCAGCCTTCTTAATGAGGAGATGCGGAGGATAAATTCATCAGAAGGAAAGGCCACTGAAGAAAATGAAACTACAAATCCATTGTAAGAGGTTCACTTTGCAAAGAGAGAAAGACGCTCATTCAAGCCAAATACGGATCGAGATTTCATTTGCTATTACTATGAAAAACCAGGTCATCAGCTGAAATTTTGCAATAAATTAAGAGAGGATAAAGAGAGGATGAAAACTCAAGAAGGAAACAAAAATAAGCTGGAGGTAGACGGTGATGAGGAGGTAAACTTTGGCATTGACAATGATGTTCTTTGTGTTGATATAAGTATGGAAGGAGAATGGGTGCTAGATTCTGGTGCATGTTTCCACATTTGCAATCAAAGGGAAACATTCACTGATTATAAGGGGGAAGCATGCAAGGTGGAGTCCGCTAATGGTGGAGATCTACAAATTCAAGGCATAGGTTCTGTCATGTTGAAGATGAATACTGGAAGGTTGGTGACGCTTACATGGGTTAGGCATATCCCAGAAATTAAAAGGAATCTTATCTCTATTGGACAGCTGGAAGGGAAAGGTTGTAACTTCTCGATTCGAGGTGGAGTAATTAGGGTTTGGAAGGGTAATAGGGAGGCGCTGCGCGAAGAGGAAAAACAATAATATTTATTCATTGCTTGGAAAAACCTTAAAGATTGCAAATTTTTATACAAGTGAAGTTGGAGAGACAAATCTGTCAAAATCAAGGTGGAGCCAACAACGGAAAACCACAAAGCCTACTTGGAGGTCTTTGTGGTATTACAAGCAATTCTGATATGTTGATGATGTGCATGTTCTATTGGCGGGCATGCATAGTTTGAAGGGAGGTTTAGCATTTGGTGAAGATATATGTTTCCTTGGATATATTGTTTGGAGTTAAGGTTCGAGGAGGAGTTTGGATGTCATTTAGGAAATATTATATCAAGGTGGAGATTATTAGATTTTAGTGATATAATATTCCATATTTAATTAGATCTTGGAGATATTTGAGTCTGTATGGAATTATGACTCAAATTCATTGCCTATTTTACAGATTTGATAGAATTTTGGAAGGTTATTTATTGCATCTTTTAGAGATTTTGCGTATTTGATAGAGAGATTAGTTGCCTCTTTTATTGCATTAAAGAAGTTAACAAATTATCTACCTGAGAAAGATTTATGAAGGTATTCAATAGCTTCTTAAATAAGATATTTTATAAAGTCTATTATAAATAGACATGTCTAGGATTAATAAGAGGTGTGGGAAAAAGTGTATTTTGTTGGGATTGAGATTTCTTCTCAATTTTAAGTCTCTTTTGTATTTTCTTGGTTGAATCAATAAAAGTTTTTGTTTTTGGAGTAATTATTTTTGTTTGCTTTCTTCACTATTTTCTCTTCTAAATCTAATTGTGTAGTGATCCTAAAAATTCTTAACAAATAGAAGAGAATATACTACATATGAAGTTGTCACTTGCTTTCCATAGCAAGGAGGGTCCAAAAGTTATAAGTTGCATTAATTCTTTACTTTAACATTATATTCATACAATAAACATACACACATAAAAATGTATACACTTCAATGGTGAGTAAACTCATCCCAAAACCATGCTAACACAAAGCACAAGCCACCTAGAACACATTGTCACTTCCTATCATCGCCAAACAAGCCAAAGACACCACCTTTGCCTCAAAATAGCATATAGCCAGTCCATTTTTGGTTGTTGTCCTCCCTTCCTTCACCTTTGAGTTTCTTTTCCTTTCTCCTAGGTCACCTTAGGGCCATTGCCAAAGTATGGAGAAGATTGGAGTTGATTTGCATTGATTTGAAATTGTTAAAGAGAAGAGTGAAGAGGGTGAAGTGTTATGTTTTTAATTTGTAAAAGGTCTTTGTGGAGCAAATGAAATGGTTAAATAGAAGTACTCAAGAGGTCAAAGAAACCTCCTAAACCTTCTTAGCCAGCCATGCCAGCAACCTCCCCCTCACATGCTAATTTTACACATGACTCCTTCCATTACCTCACCCTTAAGTTTTCCTAAAATGCCTCTCTTTAAAATATCCTCAATGACATCACCCATGACATCATCTAATTTAGTTAGTCATAAACCATTAAAATATTTTTAGTTGCTAATTAATTGCATATTAATATATTAGGAAAGCTTAAAAAATTTGAACAACTTATATCGAGTAAAAAGCCGTTTATCGACAAAATGATTTTCGGTCACATTATTGATATTTCTTCGAACTATTTATTATTATAAGCATATTTCAGAACCCTCTTTAGTTATTAATTAAAAAGAGGGTTAACAAGGTTTTAAATATGAAGTGTTAAAAAATACAGGTCGTTTTTGATCTTTTTGGTACAATCAAATTTTACTTTACTTTAAGTGGTACCAGTAGTGACAATAATGTACATACGTTCGCTTCGCCAACACTATATAACTTTAGGATGTATGGAATTTGGTTTTTATTAGAGCTCTAATATTATCCACATTCAACTTAACTTGTCCAATAACAAAGTTCTTGGTTCAATAATAACATTTACTATTAACCATTCTACTCTACCTAAGGATTTTTACTTTGAGTTGACTACGGTTGACCGTGATACTAACCTCGTACTGCCGAGAAAGTGAATTCTCTATTGAATAATGTTTCACTTCCAATTTTTCAACTTAGATCCAACAAAAATTGCTCGATGGATCATCATGCCATGGTTTAATAAAAGTGGATTATCTGCATTGAAGTTCCATAGTGTTCTAGAATAAAGAGAACCATGTAAGATCATCATATTGAGATTTTCTATTCGACCTAGTTGTTACCAACCAATAAAAACTTCCAAATCAGTCATCCTATGGTTATCTAATAAATCTGAGCATGTAATCCCTTGGTGCCCACAACTGTCATTAGTAATTCGTTGTCCAACATTTTGAGAGCCTTACGCACTTTTCTCTCAATGGATGTATCAATATCCTTTCTTAAAATATCTTAAAAAGGAACATTTAAAACTAAATGTACTTTTTGTGACCAATTACTCACTATTACAACTATTTACAACTACAATGACATAACATTTTGTTTAAGGATTTTCTTATCAATATAGTTCAAATTAATTTCTTAATTAATTAACAAAAATAAAACACCTTTATTACAAAAAAGAATGATTATAGAGTTAGATATATTTAACATTTACAAAGTTGCCTTTAGTGCATGCCACTAATGTTTCACTAGCCACATATGGTAACCAACTTAATTTATATCAATGTTTACTTTACTTAGATCAACATACACATTCACAAAACACATTAACATCGAATATCAAACCATATAATATCATATAACAACAAACAATGTCATCATTTGTCAATATAAAGGGCCTTCCACGATTTATATAGATTTTTCAGAGCAAGTTCAATCTGGATCAACACAAACATTCAGACATCTGACCTACTAACTAAGATGTTTGACTAAACATTTAGAGGTACGATTTTCCTAAAATTGAAGTGCAAACTTAAGGGTTTTAACTGTATAATTTTAGACATATGAAATTCAAATGACTATTTCGTTGTAGATTTTTATTATATTTTAGTAAAATATGCTTATCAGTCTTCATAAATTATGCATATATCAGATGTATACTATTTGAGCATAATGTACACATTTGTATGATTATTTTATTGATTTGTTTCCATGTTATAACCATCCAGTTCATATTAATTATCACCGTAGTATTATCAACTTTAGTTTATACCTTTCTCCTTCATCTTTCTTTACCATCTTATTATAATGTGTATTCAACTATCATTGTTAGTTTTCCTTCATGTCAATTTCAATACCAATATCCAAATTTAAGTGCATATTAACATCTATAAGTAAGGTAGTTAACCTAACTTAGGCCATAATCGATGAATCGATAACAAATATGCTTTTATTTATCTTAATTAAAAATTCACATACACGTATATAATTACTAATATCATTATGATTCGCCAAGCATTTTGTATTATTTGTAAGGGCCAAAAACTACAGTCGATCCATTATTCAATCCAAGTATAGTCTAAAAGTATAAAATCAGTTATGTAAAATATTTGTATGTAAATCTAGAGTTTTATTTATTAACCTATCTATTTTGATAGGTTTATATTCAAATTTAATAATAAACTCATTAATTCATATTTCATTCAATATAAGATGTCACGTTCGAAAGAGTTAGTGGTATGTCATAGGGACAATTATGTGATTTGTTACATATATCTAACTCTATAGTCAATCTTGTTTATAATAAAGATGTTATATATTATGTTGTATTGTGATAATTTATTGAGTAATTAATTTAAAGTATATTAATATGAAAGGCCTTAAATAAAATGTTATATGATTATAGTTGCAAATAGTTATAGTCATAATAATTAATTATAAAATAAAATAACACTTTGTTTTAAATATTCCTAGTCAAGGTATTTTGAGAAAGGATATCGATATATCCATTGAGACCACAGTGCATAATGCTCTCCAAATGTTGGACTGTGTATTACTCGTGACTTTTAGGGGCATTTAGGGATTACATACTCATAGTTGTTGGATGACTGTGGAAAGATTCGTCTGATGGTTTCCCATTGGCAGATAATAACTGGGTCAAACAGGAAATCTCAGTGTGATGATGTTACATGGTTTCTTCAACTTGGGAATACTATGGAACTTCAATATGGGCAATTTAGTATTATCATAGTAAAATCATGCATGGCGATCCATCGGGCGACTATATTTGGGTTTGAGTTGAAGCAATGGAAGTAAAGCACTATTCAATAGAGAATTAGTCTCCTCACTTGTATGAGGTTGGTATCACGGCCAACTGTAGTCAAGTCAAAGTCAAAATCTCTGGTTAAAATAGTGCGTTAATAAAAAATGTTATCATTGAATCAAAGACTTTTTTGTGGACTAATCAAATTGAACGTGGATAATATTGGAGTTTTGACTAATACCAAATTTCATACATCCTAATGTAATATAATGTTAGCGAGGAGAACATGTGTAAATTATTGTCACTTTTGCTACCACTTAACATAATATAAAATATGATTTTATTAAAAAGATCAATAGACGATGAATTCGACCAAACTATCACATCACTAGCTAAGGTGAGCGTTCCTATGAATTTTATAAAAAACCACATGATTTATTTAATTTATAAAGTGTTATAAATAATTAAATTAATTAGTATTTGAGAAATCATATTTATTATTGTATTTGATGTTTGGAGTGTTATTAATAAATGTGGTAGCTCCTAGAAATGTTTTAGATACTATTAGTCACTATCTAAATGTGTAAATAAAAGTAATATATGCACGTATCAATGTATGATATCGATATCTGTGTGTGTTTACAAGCACAAGTTTTAAATATATTTAATAGCTTAATGGCCTTGAATTTTTTTGTCCACTAAAGAAGGAAGGTACGACTATCCATATGAGGTAAAAATTGGCCTAAATATTGATTTTATTATAATTTGGAATTAATAAGGGAAGATTTTATGATAAGAACGGGAAGATTTCATTCTCTCCAAAAAAAATTCTTCCACATCAATTTCATTTTACATTTTTCTCTTCTTAACTATTTTCTTCAGTGGCCAACCATACCTCCTTTGTCCACTCACCAGGGAAAAAATTATTCTTTAATATAACCTCAAACAAAATAAAAACAAAGGTGGTTCATTTGATCATTGTGACATTGAGTGGTGATTCAAGCAATCTAGGAGTCAATCCCAAATCGAGGTACAATTAAGGGCTAAAGTACTAGTCTTATTTGGTTTCAATATTCATACATGCTCACTCCGAACCTTGTAGGTGTATGTAATATATTCTATTTCCATTAAAATAGATTTGATATAAAATTGTTATATGTGTTGTCATACAAATGAAATTCAAAGAAATGCATTTATACGCAATAAATTTGTTGTTTAATTTTGTTTTTGTTTATGCAAGTCATTTTATTCATGATATACATATTATACTTTGTTTACTGTTTAATTCATAATATGGATATATGTAATATGTAAATAATCAATTTTGCATTTTGGTCATGATCTAGATTGTGCAAGATTTGTACATTTAAGATTGTGTTTATAAATGTATTAAAAAAAGGTTTTTCTTGTACGTCTATTAACCCAAAAAATATATTTATTTTAATCATTTCGATCATGTATACATTTTAATAAATATGGATACATACATAATACATGCATACATACATAAATATATATATATGTATGTATGTATGTATGTATGTATGTATATCCATAACGTGAAATTAGAATTAAAATGTATATATCTAGTTTGCTTAATTTTTATTACCTGATTTGCATAAACAATCCTTTGTTTTGGTTATGATTCAACATGTAAATTTTATACATATATATCCTTAGTTGATCGATATAAAAAATATGGATAAGGAATACAGATAAATCCGAACTATTATACGTCTAAACAGGAATTGAAAATATTTTAATTTGGCATCAAAGTGCCATTAAGAGAGAGTTGGAGTTTTTAATTTGGCATTTAAAAGGAAATCAATGAGAGTTGTCTCCCTGTACAACTCCTTTATATATATTTTACATAAATTAATTTCATAATAACATGGTGATATAGTTTATATATATATATATATATATATATATATATGTATGTATGTATGTATGTATGTATGTATGTATGTATGTATGTATGCATGTATGTATGTATGTATATAAACTATATATAAATTCCAATCAATATGTGTATACAAGCCTTATATACATATTATAGTATATTCAAGCATAATTTGGCACTTATATTCCTGATATGCGTGTGAATTTATCACATTTATATTAAGTATAATACATATGTGTATACAATAGATATAAATCCCCAATATCTATATGGGTATACTGTAAACTCGGTAGAGCTTATTTGAACCTTGAAGTTGTCTTCCAGTGGCCTAAGATTACATCTTATATTCATGTCCCAATCTTTTAGACTATAGTCCTATCATCATATCATGTGGCATGGTAGACATTATAGGCCCTTCTAGTTTCAATTTTTTTTATTTGGACTAATGATAATGAGTTTGCTCCTTTGTTGCAACAGTTTGGGAGTTCTGAAGTGTTTGGAAATTGAATGTATATCTTTCAGACTAAGCTCAGGTTGACTAAAAATAAACTCAATGCGTGGTCTAAACAAAATATGGCCCTGGTAATTCTCATTCTATCAGAGAGCAATTTCATGCTCAGCGGTTACTTAAGCAAGCAAACCCTCATGATCTATAAATCTCAGATAATGACACAAGCTTTCTACTGGAACTGCCTCTATTAATTCTGAAATTGAAATGATGAATCAGAAATCTAAGGCAGCTAGGAATGTTCAAGGTGATAGGAACTAAATGTTATTTCATGCTTATTTCAAAATCTTGAAAGTTAAAACCCTCATTCACCTTGTTCTTGATCAAAATGGTAAACTTCACAAATTTCCTCCTCAAGTTAACCAGGCTTTCCACTCTTATTTCACCAACCTGTTGTCCAATTCAAAAAACCTGCAAACTGAACTTAACCGACTCTCTAACCTTCACATTCTTTCCATTACTCAAGCTCATGCTAATTATCGCATAAATCAGATTACTCATGAGGAAATTTAAAAACCAATTTTCGATATGAAAGCTACTAGCTCTCCAGGACCGAATGGATACACTGCACACTTTATCAAAAAACATAGAACATTATAGGTACTTATTTTACAAAATAAATCTCACATTTTTTTCAAGATTGCTAAACGGGATCAATCATACTAAATTATCTCTAATTCTAAAAACTGAACTACCACAAGTTATGTCTCAATTTAGACCTACTGCTTGTTTGCAATATTGTGTACAAGTGTATTGCTAAAATATTAGCAGCTAGAAAGAAGGCTTGTCTTAGCGAAATTACATCAAAAAATCAGGTTTTTTCTACCTAATAGATCAATCATTGAGAATATTTTACTACTCATGGACTTACGAAGGTACAAATTTTTTTTTCCGCCTAGGTGTGTACTAAAATTAGACATTCAAAAAGCTTATGATATTGTTTGGTGGCATTCAATAATATCTATATTATAAAAATTGGATTTTCCACCACCTCTTCTTTCCTGGATCTATACATGAATCTCGACTCCTCACTTTTCATTTGTTGGAAACGGGCAAAGCATTGGCTATTTTTCCTCCAAGAGGGGTATAAGGCAAGGTGACCCTACTTCTTCATATTTGTTCCAATGTGTGACGGAATGCCTTACTTCTTTAATCAATCTGAATGTGGTATCATAGAATTTGCAAGACACCCAAAATGTGCTAAACAAAATATCACCACTCTCATGTTTGCAAATGACCTCCTTCTCTTCACAAAATCAACTGCAAGTTCCATCAATAAATTCTAGAAAATCTAAGTTGATTTTATTATAGTAAGTCGGCTTACTATCAATAATGATAGGTCCAATCTCAGTATAGCTGGTCTATCCCCAAATTTAGCTAATCAAATTCACTAAATTTTTGGATTAACTCACCTCCCTTCTTCTTCCTTTTACTTAGGTGCTCCTATTACTAAAGCAAGGATATTTATTACTTAATGCTTACCCTTGTTTTAAAAATTGTTGCTAAACATGGAAGTTGGTGCACTTCCATACTTCCAATAAGCCATAAAGAGTATAAACTCTATCATATAGCATAATGGTTTAAATCCGAAATGTAATCCGAATACATTGTCAAAATATGATTCTGATAGTTGTACCCGAAAGGATATGATCCATCGCCCACAAGCGTTCTTCAAAAGGATGAACGGTGTTGTTGGTATATAGTAAGAGACATCGATAAGGTAACCTCGTAAGTTTCAATTATTGAAATTGGTATAATAGATTTGTCAGCCAATGTGCTTAATTCTAAATCTACACAGAAATTATTGTCCAATATTACTTTGAATTTGGGTGCATCTTTGTTGGAATGGAAATTATGACAATGATTTAGAATAGACTATTTGTATATGATAAATTAAGTTTCAATACTTCAGTAGGAATGATAACTGAGTTTACGAGTGTTTAATATGATCTAAGAACCGATATGACATTGTCGTTCGACATGCATTAGAATTGAACAAATATTTTGACAGAGAAATCAAGTGGTTTCATTCTCAGTCAAAATAAAGAGGAGGCATGTATTTAGAAGAAATAATATTAAGAGGTGCTAAAATATTTCTAAAAATATAACTAAGGACATTGGGATTATCCCAAATGATATACATAAACACCATACTAAAATATTTAATATGAAGCATATGAGATGGATTTCTTACGCATCAACAATAGGAATTATCTTATATGTTATGTTGTCTAAAGTATAGAATTTCACTTGTGTAATTGATGCATTGAGTGAGTATCAAATCTAAATTAAAGATCACTAAGTGGTAATTACAAGTATTCTTAAGTATTTACGAAATAATAGAGAACTATTTATGGAAACTTTGAATTCCTTATGGAGGAGTATTCAGACTCGAACTTCATAATCGATATCAAATATATTTTGTCATCCTAAATTCATATTCAACCATAATTAATTAAGGGGATTTAAGTTGGAAATGTTCTAAATAAGTGGTGGTGGATTATTCAACTGAAAGGTTGAATGCATCGTCTTGAATAGGACCACAGTAAAAGCAATATAAATATAAATACACAAATTTATGAATGAGCAATTGGAGATTCCAAGTGCTAAGAATCTCGTGACATTATTTTTTGAAAATGATTTAACGATTCAGATTGTAAAAACACCTAGGGCTCAAAAGATGTCTAAAAGCATTCTTCAAAAGTTCTAGATGATAATGGTAGATTATCAACGATGGAGAGATGTTGGCTGGCATAGTAGATAGTAAAACAATAAAGCAAACCCATTCACTAACGGACTAGCTCCTATTAGTTTTGAATTGATAGGAGGAATGAGATTAAGATTCTATAATTGGCCCCAAGTGCAAGTGGGAGATTGAAAGAGTTAGGGGAAATTATGTAATTGTTTACATCTATTAACTCTTTATTCAATCTTACTCGTGATGAAGGTGTTTGATTTCTATCATATGCCTTTCATATTGTGATAAAATTAATTAAGTAACCAATTTAAAGTATATTAATATGACAATCTTTAAATAAAATGTTACATGATTATAACTTCCAATAGTTGCAATCATGGGTAATTAATCATAAAATAAAATAGCATTTTGTTTTAAATATTCCTGGTCAAGATGTTTCGAGAAAGGTTATCGATACATCCATTAATGCTAGAATACATAATGCTCCTATATATTTGGTAATATATTACGCATAGATGCTTGGGTAAAAGAAAGTTACATACTCATAATTATTGAATGACAATGGAATAAATCACCAGAGAGCTTTCTGTTGGTTGATAACAACTCAAACAGGAAATTTTAGTGTGATGATGTTACACAGTTCCATCGACTTAAGAATACGATGAACCTTCAATGTGGATAATGCACTTTAATTATAGTGAAATCATAGCATGGTAGTGTATTCAAACGACTATAATTGGGTCGGTGCCGAAACAATGAATGCAGAGTATTAATCAATAGAGGATTTGTCTTCTCAGTTGTATGGAGTCAGTATCATAGTCAATTGCAATCAACTTAAAGTTAAAATCTTCAACCAAAGTGGAACGAGTTAATAATAAATGATATTAATTAAACCAATAACTTTTATTGGACTAATCAAGGTAAAAGTGTATAATATTAGAGTTTGGACCATTACCAAATTATATACATCCTAATGTGATGTAGTATTGGCGAAGAGAACGTATGTAATTTATTATCACTTTTGGTACCACTTAAAATAATGTAAAATATGATTTTAAGGGAAAGATTTGTATCAAATGAATATGACCACACTATCATACCACTAGTTAAGGTGACGAGTGAACATTAATATTTGACTTCTTCGATAATGATCGCTAACTGAATTAACACCTCCGAGTCTCACAACAGTATTTGTGAAATATGACGACCCAGAATTTTAGTCATTTGAAATGGGATATTTAATTAATTTTAAATATTCAAAAGTAAATTTTATAAGATGAATAATTTATATTTGAAATCTAATGATTTAATTGGATAATTAAATTATTGATTTAATATTTGAAATTGTGTAAATAATTGGAATTTGAATTTAATATAAATGAAAGTGATTTATAAAGTTTTATTAAATTCTATTTGAATTAGAATGATGTTAAAGAACTTCAAAATTGAATTAAAAGTTAATTTGTAGAAATTGAATATTTTAGTATTTAATTAACGTGTTAGCCATTTTTCACACAGTCTTGGATTTCGACGAAACTAGTTTCATTGGATCCGTAATGTTATGTTATTATAGCATTTCAAATTTCGTGTCAACTGGATTTACGGTTTAGTCGTGGCAAGCTAAAATGCATAGAAATTTGTTTAAGTGAATTTTAAATTAAATAATTTGATTCGAAAACATATCTTTGAGATACGATCAAATTGACTTCCGAAGTATATTTTATTGTATCCGGAATATTGGTAAAACATTGTAAACGTCAGGCGGCACGCTTCTTTTGGAGTTCGGAAAATTTTCAGGTGAATAGTGTCGCGAAATTTTTCTATATAAGGCCACAACATTTCACATTTGCAACCCAAAACCCTAGCTGTTAAACCCTAGCTACCACTTCTTGATTCAAAGGCCAGAATTAGTCGATTTTCTTCTCCAATTTCCTCTCAATCCATAAACAATTAGCCAAAACCTCCCACTGCAAAATGGATGAGCACGATGAGATCTTCGTAACCAACGGTGGTGATCGAATTTGGTGTGACGAGGAGGAGGCTAGGGGCCTGCATTTTTAGGGCTGTTAGAGCTTGATTGGGTGGCCATGGCACGTCGTGAGGAGGCCGACCTCTAGCTATGGGTGCAGTAGAGCGAGGCCTTTGCGTTGGTGGTAGTCTATTGTCGTCAAGTGGTCGATGGGTGGTGGAATTTATGGTCAAAGATGGTGGGGGATGGGTTTCTTTTGATGGAAGTTGTACATGAGGGAGAAGAGGATGTTCATCGGCCTAGATTTGATGATATCGAAACAAACTTCCACGATTAACTGTTGGTAAAAAAAATAAAAAATAAAATTTGTAAATAATTATATATTAATTCGTACAATTTTTAAAATAGCGTAACTTCTTCGTACGAGGTCCGTTTTTGACAAAAAAAATTGCGTTGGGTCCGTATTAACAAGCCCTACATTTTAGTGCTGATTTGAAGTTGATTGGACCTAGCGTAAATTTTGGATAAAATTAAATGTGCTTAATTTTTTTGGGAATAAAACACTACAAATGCTATTGGAACCAAAGTAAGTACAACTCACTCTTTCTGACTCACTGATATTTTTATATAAGTGAGAATAAATTTTATTTATAATGATTTATGATTGTTTAGATGATATATGATATATTATCTATATATTGATTGGTATATGGATATATTTATGCCTATTTTAGCAGGTGAGACCCTATATGTTCCCGTATATGAGTGGATGACCTTTTCTACCCACGTCTGCCTCGAAGCGGATATTGTACATATATTTATAATATGTATAATTGTTGTAGGTGACAGGTTGGAGGGATCCAACTGGATTCCTCACCAGAATTAGTTTTTTTTACAAATATTGTGATATATGCTGTTATCATGTGATATATGATGATTTGGTTGCTGTGATTGATGTATTTAGTGCTATTGCAGCATGGGGCCATATTTTTGATAATCTAAAAGTACTAAAGTGATGATTTCCAAATTAAAAAGGATTTCTAAGTAATTTTGAAAATAGATTTTTTACTAATTTTTGAATTGTTGAGTAAATGAATTTATTTTAAATAAATAAATATTATAATTTTTATTGTTATAAAAATTATGATTTTCGTGAAATATATTGAAATGTGATTTTTGAAATATGAAGTTAACTATTTTTGTAAAATAGTTTAAAATGAGAATTTTGAATTTATTATAAATGGTATGTATATAAGATTTATAAAAATTGATGTTTTATAAATAATAATGATAATGGATTATGAAGGAGTTTGGTAAATGTTGAAATGGAGTTATAAATGGATT
This sequence comes from Allium cepa, assembly GCA_030765085.1. Lineage (NCBI taxonomy): Eukaryota > Viridiplantae > Streptophyta > Magnoliopsida > Asparagales > Amaryllidaceae > Allium > Allium cepa. Next base: position 446,910,932 of record CM060935.1, on the reverse strand, counting down.
TTATAAGTGAATAAGATTTATGAATTGTGAAGTCATAAAATGAATGGATTTTGTAAAATAAATGATTTATGAGTAATAAACTTTTAATTTGGATTTTTGGCATATAAATGTGATATATATGGAATCGGTTACTAAAGGAATTTTGTATATGTTAATTTTTTCATAAAATATATATGAAATTTATAAACATTGTTTTATAAATCCGAAATCAATTGAATTTGATAAGTTAAATACAGAAGTTTATTAAAGGAATTTCATCCACGATTTTGGACAGTGGATAATCCTTTAATTTAACGTGCAATACTAATGAATTGGATAAAAGGATTATATTCAGGATTTTGGACAGTGGACGATCCTTTAATAAATGTGTAGAAGTATCGAGTTTGGATAAGAGAATTATATTCACGATTTTGGACAGTGAATAATCTTTTAAATTTATATAAATGTTTTGAAAGTGATAATATTAAATAAAGTTAAATGGTTTGAATATGTTTTAGAAATGTATTAAGTGTCGAATACATATATTTCAGCATTCATTATTGAAATAGACGTTTTCGAGAAGTACATGAAATGATGGACTATAACACTGTTGTTATAGTAAATGATTTTCGAAAGAAGATGTTCTATATAGTATATGGGATTATATATTTATCTAATTTTTGAATCCCTATACTAGTGATCTTAGTTTGTCGTGACGATGTTTTACGCAACATTCGTTTTGACCCAAATAAATATGTTTAAAGAGAATGTATTCCTTAGAGAATAAAATATATACTTAATCGTGATTTAAGTCTACGTGATACTTTCGAAGTGTTGAAAATAAATTGAACTTTGAATTACTCATTATTAAATAAGTATATGGAAATGTTTTCCAATGTTGAAATGATTTGAGATTATATATTTTTAAAGATAATTTGAAGTGAATATTTAGCAAATGGTTTAATTAATAAAAGATTAATTAAAAGGGCCTAGTGATTGCTTATGGTGCTAATATTTGTTTTTTTGCTATGATAGTTAAATAACTTACTATGGCCAATTTAGTTCCTGGACTGACGTGGAAACTATTTAGTCGTACACTTAGTACATAGCCTTCTGTGTAGGCATGATTATCGTTTGCGTTGAGGATGTTGATTCATGAAGTGCGGAGTATTACTCCAATCTATCGCGCTTCCTTCTTGGCTGAAGGATAGAAAGTTGAAAGTTGAGATGTGATAAGTCTATAAGACTTAGTTTTTTATGTGAGGTTGAGAAACGCTTTTGCTTTGTTGGTGCGAAGAGACCGGAATCGGTTTATTCGAAAACTACTTCGGACCAACATTTATGCATTCGATTGTGCAGGTTCATTACTAATGATATTGATATTCGGGATTTTCATAGTAGGGGACTACTTGTTTGTCATTTGGGGTTAAAATCCCAATATACATCCAGTAGCAGTAGTCTCTTCGTTATGAAATATCCAATGCAAGGACTATTCGCTACTAGTCCTAGTGGCTTCCCAACAGGATGTGGTAGGAAAGTACCTTTGGTTTCTTCTGTTCCTGGATAATTTGTATGGATGTTTGTCTGACATTTCATTTCCAAAGATTACGTACATTGGTTTTGACAAACGTACATCAATGGTGGCGGAGAAGGAAACTTCTCTTAGCTTAACACCCTTCTTGAGACGTACGAGCTTAAGGGTTGTATTTTTGTGGAAGGCAATTAGTAGTCAACGGAAATGTCCGTGTGGCATTCAAAGTGATGTGATATGTGATTTGTGAAAGGCAATCGTTACCTCTGGCCTCATCAACTGGAAATGACCGAAACAGGGTTGAGTGCAGCAAGGCTAAGTGGGTCGCTCCTAAGTAGGATAGATCATCCTCTTTTAGATATATCTTTACACGTTGTGACATCGTGTATCCGATTATTGTGGTTTGTATGCTAGAGGGCCCTCGGAAAAGGTCAGTAACGACCGAAGGATGATATATTCGGCACCATCTAGTTATAGAGGTGGGCCGATGTTTTGTTGGTAGAGGATGCTTTATGATGGTCCTCGGTGCATTCCTCTAGAGATGTACTACTGGAAGGTAGTCCCTTCACCTAGTCATTTGTATGGAAATCCAAAATCCACTACATACCTACCACTTAATTTGTAGAGCCTAGTATGTTGGAATTTAATAATGGTAACAATTTCGACAATTTGAATATTATTTGTATACTAGAGACTAGTATATATAAGAAGATTTGATATGAAACGTTTTAGTTATCGTAAGGTAAAAACATGTCTGTGCTTATTCGTGGGCGTTTCTAACGAGATACTTTTTTTTTTGGATAAAGGAAAAGTTTGGTAATTTAATAAATTCAGTTTAGTGTGTTTCACACGTTGGTTTACCAGACTAATCTGGGCGTTCTTCCCTTTCAATGCTCGGGTCAGACCGAGTATATTTATAGGTTCAGATTTGGTGCTTTTGGAGCTTCAGTAGGAAAGCTGAAGATCTTCATTTTCGTATACACATTCCGCTGCTTAGTTGTTTATATTATCGGCAATTATGAGGACAGATTATTATAACTGTGCAGGTTGATAATTATTGTTTAATTGTTGTACTTTGATTAATGTATGTATATACAGTTCTGTTTTGTAAAGATCATTGATAAGATATTATATGTTTTCCGTTACGGTGTGAGATTCTGTATTGTTCTGTTTGGTTCTATCTTCTCTTTTTCTTTTCATCTCTTCTTCTTGTTAGTCCGTGAAATGATGGTTTTGATGACAACAACCTTAGAATAGTTTATAAAATATAAATACTAACATTATAAGTTTAGATATATATGTATATATAGGAATTGACCATGCAGGTACTAAGAAAGAAGACTGCACAGTATAGAGATTCAAGATATCAAGATAGAAGACTCATGAGTATCAAGATTATCAAGAGTTCAAGATTTCAAAGTTAAGTATTTTTTATTATTAGGAATTTTGTTAAAACTCATAGAAAAGCACTGGAATCTTAAAATTCAATTTATTCATGGAATGGAATCCACTTCGAGCCTGTTAAATGGATGGAACCCCAAGTAAGATGGAACCTACGAAAAATCTAGTTGAACATTGTTTTGTATCCGCTAACTTTTTATTCAAAATGATTTTTCAAAATTATATCCTGTTTTCAAAATGTTTTCAAAACTTTCCTTTTAAAAGAATCAAAACCCTCTATCCTGATTTTAAATAATTTTAGCCTCAAAATTATCTTTAGTTTCAAAGTCAAATTACTCCTGATTTTAAACTATCTTTTAATATAATATATTTAACTTTTAAATATTTATACTTAGATTTAAAATATAAAATTAGAGTTAAATTCTATATATCTTATTCTCTATATTTACTTATTAATTTTAACTATATTCAAGTATATTTATAAAGTTTAAATTAGTTTTAAATATAAGATAAAGGTTATTTTCAAAGAAAATCAAAACATCAAAAAATGCTTTGGGATGTCGACATGCCTATATACCCAATGTCGACATGGTGTCAGTTGAGTTCAAAATTTAAATTTCAAAAGAAGTATCTATTCGCCATAACTCTTCACGAATGGACATGGCTATTGTTCTTCTATAAATAAGGGTTAGTTTCAACGAATTTAACATCAGATTTTCTGGTTTTTCACTCATCTTCTTCTTCCACTTTTCTTAATACATATTCTTACCATTACTCTGCCGAAATCAACATTGAATCGAACTCGATTACTTCTAATTTGATTCTCTATCACTCCCTCTATAAGATTCTCAGTGCTATTCAGAGTTATATACTTCTTTGTAATCTATTAAGCGAGAAAAGGTGTGATTGTAGCCTTGAAAATCAATCAAGAAAGAAAAGGTGTGATTGTAGCCTTGGTAAATCAATTGGGTAAACTTGTGGCCCAGAAATCAAGTATCTCAGCCCAAAGGACCGAAATTCTGGAGGGTGTACCTTGTAGCCTTGAAACCGAGGGTGTAATTGTACAATTGTTTTTGAAAGGAAATCCATACTTGTGTTGCGGGACTGGATGTAGGGTAACTCTGAACCAGTATAAAATCCGGTGTGTTATTTCCTTAACTGCCTTTATTTTATTTCTGTATCTGTGTTTGTTTCTGTGATCATATCTGTGTCTGTATATTGCATACATCGGTGTCTAAATTAACATAAATCGAAAAAGATTTAGTAATTCTTTATTAACACTATTCACCCTCCCCTCTAGCGTTAGTCCTAACCTTAAGATCTGTAATCCGCATTTCTCACAATTGGTATCAGACCAAGGCTTTCAAAGTTTCATAATCTAATTTTTGAAAAAGTTTTTAAAATGGCTATATTTTTTAATACTAGTTAAGAAGCATTAAAACCATCATCGTTTCTTGAGTCTGCATATAATCAATATTCAAATTCAAGTTGTTTACCAAGATTATTTGATGTGTAGGAATCATGCTTTATGGGTGTTGAGGAATCAATCCACAACGGACAAATTGTGCATATCAGAAAGAATAAGTGGATACTTGATAGTGGGTGTTCTAGACACATGACTGGCAATCCAGATATACTGAATGATATCATATACAAAGACGGAGGATTAGTTAACTCTGGATACAATTCAAAAGGATATGTGATTGGCATCGGCAAAGTCGGTAATTTTGAAACTTCTGCTATTACTAATGTTTTTCTAGTTAAGAATCTGAAACATAATCTGCTAAGTATAAGTCAACTATGTGATAAATGATATAAAATTAAATTTGAAAAAGATAAATGTCACATTGAAGATAATAATTCAACCATTATATTTGAGGGAGTCCGGAAAAAGAATATTTATATTCTTAGTATGAAAGTTTCAAATGATAACCTGTGTCTGTTGGCAAATACAAGTGACCCTTGGATTTGGCACAAGAGATTTGGGCATTTGAATTTCAAACTCTTATCTAGACTGTCAAAACATGATATGGTAATAGGTCTCCCTAAAATGAATTTTAAAGTAGATAGTTTATGTGATGCTTGTCAATTAGGAAAACTTAGAAAAAGTTCTTTTAAGTTAAAAGATATGATTTCAACTTCAAAACCTCTTGAATTACTTCATCTTGATTTATTTGATCCATCTCAAATTCTATCAATAAATCATAGTAAACATGTCTTTGTAATTGTAGATGATTATTATAGATTTACATGGACAATATTCTTGAAACATAAAAGTGATACTTTTGACTGTTTTAAGACATTCTCAGAAAGAATTCAAAATCAATTTTCTCTAAAAACTATAACTATTCCAAGTGATCACGTGGTGAATTTGAAAATGAAAAGTTTGAGGAATTCTGCAATAAAAAGGGAATAACTCACAATTTGTCATTTTCAAGAACTCTACAACAAAACGGAGTAGTAGAACATAAAAATAGGACGATTCAAGAGTGTGCGAGAACTATGCTTATAGATAGTAATTTACCAAAGAATTTTTAGGCAGAAGCAGTTGTTACCGCTTGTTATATTTTGAATAGAATTTTAATTAGACCTCTAACTGATAAGACATCTTATGAACTTCTTTACTTAAAGAAACCTAAGGTATCTTATTTCAGAATTTTTGGAAGTAAATGCTTTATTTTAAATACAAAAGATAATTTAGATAAATTTGATCCTAAATCCGACAAAGGTATCTTTATCAGATATTCTAATATAAGTAAAGCGTACAGAGTGCTTAATTTATAAACTAATTCCATTGAAGACACAATGCATGTTTCATTTGATGAAAATTTCAAAATTTTTGAAGATACAAATGATGAAGAGGATTTAATCACTCTAAATCAAGAATCAATTGAAACTAATAATGAAATTGATCATCCTAATAAAAGGACTAAACTTTTAAAAGATCGTCCTATAGAAAATATACTGGGAGATATGCAATCTGTTGTTAAAATTAGAAATCAACTAAGTCAAATGAGTAATGTAGCTTTTATATCAACTATTGAACCCAAGAATCCAAAAGAAGCATCAACTGATGATTCATAGATTTTGGCTATGCAAGAAGAATTAAATCAATTTACTAGAAATGATGTTTGGGAACTTGTTCCTAGACCAGAAAATAAAACTATAATTGGAACTAAATGGGTTTATAAAAATAAAATGAATGAACAAGGAGAGATAGTTAGAAATAAAGCTCGATTAGTCGCTCAAGGTTATTGTCAAGAGGGAGGAATAGATTTTGATGAAACCTTTGCTCCCGTAGCAAGATTGAAGCCATTAGGATTCTATTTGCTTTTGCAAATCATAATAATTTCAAATTATTTCAAACGGATGTCAAAAGTGCCTTTTTAAATGGATTTGTAAAAGAAGAAGTATATGTTGAACAACCACCACTTTTTGAAAATGATAAATTACCAAATCATGTTTACAAACTTAAGAAAGCATTATACGGTCTAAAACAAGCTCCTAAAGCCTGGTATGATAGACTAAGATCTTATTTATTGCAATTTAATTTTGAAATTCGTAAAGTAGATAATACTATTTTTATTAAAAGAAATAAAAATGATATTCAACTAGTTCAAGTTTACGTAGACGATATCATTTTTACTTCAACTAATTTTGAAATGAATAAAGAATTTTTTGAAATAATGACAAAAGAATTTGAGATGAGTCATATGGGTGAATTAAATTTCTTTTTAGGATTACAAATAAAATAATTAGGTAATGATATTTTTATTAGTCAAGAAAAATATGCTAGAGTAAATTTGGTTTGACTACTGCGAGTGGAAAACCCACTCCCATTGCAACCAATGAGTACCTTAGTAAAGAAGATCTCTCGAAAGATGTAGATGAAAAACTATATAGAGGAATGATTGGATCACTACTCTATATTACTGCCAGTAGAGCTGATATCATGCATAGTGTTTGTCTCTGTCCGAGATATCAATCCCAACCTAAAGAGACCCACTTAAAAGCCGTAAAACGAATCATAAGATATGTTAAGCACATGTCTGATTATGGTTTATTCTACCCTAAAAATGATTCTTTTGACTTAATATCTTACTGTGATGCTGACTATGCTGGTTGTAAATCAGACCGAAAAAGTACAAGTGGGACTTGTCACTTTTTAGGGCATTCTCTGATTTCTTGGCTAAGTAAAAAGCAGAACACAGTTTCTTTATCAATAACTGAAGCAGAGTATATTTCTGCTGCTTTGGCTTGTTCTCAAGTAATATATATGCAACAAACCTTAAAAGATTTTGGTTCAAAATTTTCAAAATAACCAATTTATTGTGACAATACAAGTGCTATAAATTTATCCAAAAATACTACTCAACATGCTCGAACTAAACATATTGACATCAGACATCATTTTCTCAGAGATAATATAAGTAAGGAAGTAGTTACTCTCGAGTATATCAATTCTGAGAATCAAATTGCTGATATCTTAACAAAACCCTTAAATGAATCAATATTTACTAAATTAAGAAGAGAATTAGGTATTTGTTTTATAACTGAAATATAAAATATAAAACAAGTATAATTAATAATTAATATTAAAATAATTCAAAGAGTTAAAATAAAAAGGACCATGTCGACATCTCCCATATACCCATGTCGACATGCAATGTTTTTAAGTTTTGAAATTTTCCCACTAAAATTCAAAAAATTTAGTTATATATTCTTCTCTATTTCGAATTTTTGTTCATTCTCTCAGTTTTCTCTTTAATCTATTTTCTGAAATAAATAAAATAATGGCCTCCTCTTCCAAATCAAACATAAAATCAACCTTTTCATTCCCCTCTCCTACGTCAGGTCCATTTCAACGAACTACTTTCGCTCGTGTGACTGAAATGGAGGAATCTATGAAGGATGTACTTCAGATGATGACTGAAATTCAAGTGACTCAACTTCGTATGGAATAGGAACAGGAAAGGCAAGGCAAGATTCTTAGGAATTTGCAAAAATTCCTAATGGATAACGAGGCCAACCCTATCTTGATTGATGAAGACTCTTCACTCAATCAAGAACAAGAGGCCAACGAGGAAGAAGAAGAAGAACCCATGGAAGAAGCGCACAAGGAGGATGATGACCAAGTCGTGTGTGTTGGAGAAGTGTGTTTTGACAAGAATGAGAATCTTGTCGATCAACGTGGAAACTTCTGTTTTCACTATCCAAACTGTTCGATTCATAGATATCCTATGTTTTATAATGCACAATAGTTTCTTTTCTTTCTTCTCTATTGTTATTTGTGTTTCTTTATGTTTTCTAAACGTTCATGTATATACAACTTCATACGTAATAAATAACTTGTGTTCTTATATGTGTTTTAATTATAAATACTATTGTGAATTCTTACTTAGGATAGTTGATAGTTTAGGACTATGTTTTAGTATTAGATTTAAGTGATGATTACTTATGATAACACTATCATTATAATCACATGTCATAGAGTATTAGTTATATAGTTTAAAGTTATATAGTTTACATTTAGTTTTTCTGTTGACGACAAAGGGGAGAAATATAAAATAGGGTAGTTAGGCATAGATTAAGGGGGAGTTATTAGTTTTAGAGGGAGTTATTAGGATAGAAGTAAAATTTTATAAACAAAGGTTGTCATCATCAAAAAGGGGGAGATTGTTAGTCCGTGAAATGATGGTTTTGATGAAAACAACCTTAGAACAGTTTATAAAATATCAATACCGACATTATAAGTTTAGATATATATGTATATGCAGGAATAAATCATGCAGGTATTAAGAAAGAAGACTGTACAGTATAGAGATTCAAGATATCAAGATAGAAGACTCATGAGTATCAAGATTATCAAGAGTTCAAGATTTCAAAGTTAAGTATTTTTTATTATTAGGAATTTTGTTAAAATCGTAGGAAAGAACTGGCATCTTAAAATCCAATTTATTCGTGAAATGGAATCCACTTCGAGCTTGTTAAACGGATGGAACCCTAAGTAGGATGGAACCTACGAAAAATCTAGTGGAACATTGTTTCGTACCCGCTAACTTTTTATTCAAAATGATATTTCAAAATTATAACATGTTTTCAAAATGTTTTCAAAACTTTCCTTTTAAAAGATTCAAAACCCTCTATCCTGATTTTAAATAATTTTAGCCTCAAAATTATCTTTATTTCAAAGTCAAATTACTCCTGATTTTAAACTATCTTTTAATATAATATATTTAACTTTTTAAATATTTATACTTAGATTTAAAATATAAAATTAGAGTTAAATTCTATATATATTATTCTCTATATTTACTTATGAATTTTAACTATATTCAAGTATATTTATAAAGTTTAAATTATCTTTAAATATAAGATAAAGGTTATTTTGAGAGAAAATCAAAACATCAAAAAATGCTTTGGGATGTCGACATGCCTATATATCCCATGTCGACATGGTGTCAGTTGAGTTCAAAATTTAAATTTCAATAGAAGTGTTTATTCGCCATAACTCTTCACGAATGGACATGGCTGTTGTTCTTCTATAAATAGGGGTTAGTTTCAACAAATTTAACATCAGATTTTCTGGTTTTTCACTCTTCTTCTTCTTCAACTTTTCTTAATACATATTCTTACCGTTACCCTACCGAAATCAACATTGAATCGAACTCGATTACTTCTAGTTTGATTTTCTATCACTCTCTCTATAAGATTCTTAGTGTTATTCATAGTTATAGACTTCTTTGTAATCTATTAAGCGAGAAAAGGTGTGATTGTAGCCTTGGTAAATCAATTGGGTAAACTTGTGGCCCGGAAATCAAGTATCTCTACCCAGAGGATCGAAATTCTGGAGGTTGTACCTCGTTGCCTTAAAACCGAGGGTGTAATTGTACAATTGCTTTTGAAAGGAAATCCGTACTTGTGTTGCGGGACTGGATGTAGGGTAACTCCGAACCAGTATAAATACGGTGTGTTCTTTCCTTTACTGCCTTTATTTTATTTCTGTATCTGTGTTTGTTTCTATGATCATATCTGTGTCTATATATTGCATACATCGGTGTCTAAATTAACATAAATCAAAAAAGATTTTGTAATTCTTTATTGACACTATTCACCCTCCCTCCTCTAGTGTTAATCCTAGCCTTAAGTTCGTAATCCGCATTTCTCACAATTGGTATCAGAGCAAGGCTTTCAAAGTTTAATAATCTAATTTTTGAAAAAGTATTTAAAATGGCTATATTTTTAATACTAGTTTAGAAGCATTCAAACCATCATCGTTTCTTGAGTCTGCATATAATCAATATTCAAATTCAAGTTGTCTACCAAGATTGTTTGACGTTCAGGAATCATGCTTTATGGGTGTTGAGGAATCAATCCACAACGAACAAATTGTGCAGATCAGAAAGAACAAGTGGATATTTGATAGTGGGTGTTCTAGACACATGGCTGGCAATCCAGATATACTAAATGATATCATATACAAAGATGAAGGATTGGTTAACTTTGGAGACAATTCAAAAGGATATGTGATTGGCATCGGCAAAGTCGGTAATTCTGAAACTCCTACTATTACTAATGTTTTGCTAGTTAAGAATCTGAAACATAGTCTGCTAAGTATAAGTCAACTATGTGATAAAGGATATAGAATTAAATTTGAAAAAGATAAATGTCACATTGAAGATAATGATTCAACCATTATATTTGAGGGAGTCCGGAAAAAGAATATTTATATTCTTAGTATGAAAGTTTCAAATGATAACCTGTGTCTGTTGGCAAATACAAGTGGCCTTTGGATTTAGCACAAGAGATTTGGGCATTTGAATTTCAAACTCTTATCTAGACTGTCAAAACATGATCTAGTAAGAGGTCTCCCTAAAATGAATTTTAAAGTAGATAGTTTATGTGATGCTTGTCAATTAGGAAAACTTAGAAAAAGTTCTTTTAAGTTAAAAGATATGATTTCAACTTCAAAACCTCTTGAATTACTTCATCTTGATTTATTTGGTCCATCTCAAATTCTATCAATAAATCATAGTAAATATGTCTTTGTAATTGTAGATGATTATTCTAGATTTACATGGACAATATTCTTGAAACATAAAAGTGATACTTTTGAATGTTTTAAGACATTCTCAAAAAGAATTCAAAATCAATTTTCTCTAAAAACTATAACTATTCTAAGTGATCACGGTGGTGAATTTGAAAATGAAAAGTTTGAGGAATTCTACAATAAAATGGGAATAACTCACAATTTTTCATTTCCAAGAACTCCACAACAAAAGGGAGTAGTAGAACGTAAAAATAGGACGATTCAGGAGTGTGCGAGAACTATGCTTACAGATAGTAATTTTCCAAAGAATTTTTGGGAAGAAGCAGTTGCTACCGCCTGTTATATTTTGAATAGAATTTCAATTTGTGCTCTAACTGATAAGACATCTTATGAACTTCTTTATTTAAAGAAACCTAAGGTATCTTATTTAAGAATTTTTGGAAGTAAATTGTTTATTTTAAATACGAAAGGTAATTTAGATAAATTTGATCCTAAATCCGACAAAGGTATCTTTATCAGATATTCTAATAGAAGTAAAGCGTACAGAGTGTTTAATTTAAAAACTAATTCCAATGAAGAAACAATGCATGTTTCATTTGATGAAAATTTCAAAAAGTTTGAAGATACAAATGATGAAGAGGATTTAATCACTCAAAATCAAGAATCAGTTGAAACTAATAATGAAATTAATCTTCCTAATAAAAGGACAAGACTTTTAAAAGATCATCCTATAGAAAATATACTGGGAGATATGCAATATGATGCTAAAATTAGAACTCAACTAAGTCAAATGATTAATGTAGCTTTTATATCGACTATTGAACCCAAAAATCCAAAAGAAGCATCAACTGATGATTCATGGATTTTGGCTATGCAAGAAGAATTAAATCAATTTACCAGAAATGATGTTTGGGAACTTGTTCCTAGACCAGAAAATAAAACTATAATTGGAACTAAATGCGTTTATAAAATAAAAATGAATGAACAAGGAGAGGTAGTTAGAAATAAAGCTCGATTAGTCGCTCAAGGTTATTGTCAAGAGGAAGGAATAGATTTTGATGAAACCTTTGCTCCCGTAGAAAGATTAGAAGCCATTAGGATTCTACTTGCTTTCGCAAATCATAATAATTTCAAATTATTTCAAATGGATGTTAAAAGTTCCTTTTTAAATGGATTTGTAAAAGAAGAAGTATATGTTGAACAACCACCACTTTTTGAAAATGATAAATTACCAAATCATGTTTACAAACTTAAGAAAGAATTATATGGTCTAAAAGAAGCTCCTAGAGCCTGGTATGATAGACTAAGATCTTATTTATTGCAATCTAATTTTAAAATTGGTAAAGTAGATAATACTCTTTTTATTAAAAGAAATAAAAATGATATTCAACTAGTTTAAGTTTACGTAGATGATATCATTTTTTGTTCAACTAGTTTTGAAATGAATAAAGAATTTTTTGAAATAACGACAAAAGAATTTGAGATGAGTCATATGGGTGAATTAAATTTCTTTTTAGGATTACAAATAAAACAATTAGATAATGGTATTTTTGTTAGTCAAGAAAAATATGGTAAAGACCTAATTAGTAAATTCGGTTTGACTACTACGAGCGGAAAATCCACTCCCATGGCAACCAATTAGTACCTTAGTAAAGAAGATCTCTCGAAAGATATAGATCAAAAACTAAATAAAGGAATGATTGGATCACTACTCTATATTACTGCCAGTAGACCTGATATCATGCATAGTGTTTGTCTCTGTGCTAGATATCAGTCCTAACCTAAAGAGACCCACTTAAAAGCCGTAAAACGAATCATCAGATATGTTAAACACACATCTGATTATGGTTTATTCTACCCTAAAAATGATTCTTTTGACTTAATATCTTACTGTGATGCTGACTATGTTGGTTGTAAATCAGACTGAAAAAGTACAAGTGGGACTTGTCACTTTTTGGGGCATTCTCTGATTTCTTGGCTTAGTAAAAAACAAAACATAGTTTCTTTATCAACAACTGAAGCAGAGTATATTTCTACTGCTTTGGCTTGTTCTCAAGTAATATACATGCATAAACCTTAAAAGATTTTGGTTTAAAATCGTCAAAATCACCAATTTATTGTGACAATACAAGTGCTATAAATTTATCCAAAAATACTACTCAACATGCTCGAACTAAACATATTGACATCAGACATCATTTTCTCAGAGATAATATAAGTGAGGAAGTAGTTACTCTCGAGTATATCAATTCTAAGAATCAAATTGCAGATATCTTAACAAAACCCTTAAATGAATCAATATTTACTAAATTAAGAAGAGAATTAGGTATTTGTTCTATAACTGAAATATAAAATATAAATAACAAGTATAATTAATAATTAATATTAAAATAATTCAAAGAGTTAAAATAAAAAGGATCATGTCGACATCTCCTATAGACCCATGTCGACATGCAACGTTTTTAAATTTTTAAATTTTCCCACCAAAATTCAAAAAAATTTAGTTATATATTCTTCTCTATTTCCAAATTTTATTCATTCTCTCTGTTTTCTCTTTAATCTATTTTCTGAAATAAATAAAATAATGGCGTTCTCTTCCAACTCAAACATAAAATCAACCTTTTCATTCCCCTCTCCTACGTCGGGTCCATTTCAACGTACTACTCTCGCTCGTGTGACTAAAATGGAGGAATCTATGAAGGATGTACTTTAGATGATGACTGAAATTCAAGTGACTCAACTTCGTATGGCAAAGGAACAGGAAAGGCAAGGCAAGATTCTTAGGAATTTGCAAAAATTCCTAATGGATAACCAGGCCAACCCTATCTTGATTGATGAAGACTCTTCACTCAATCAAGAACAAGAGGCCAGCGAGGAAGAAGAAGAAGAAGAAGAACCCATGGAAGAAGCACACGAGGAGGAGGATGACCAAGTCGTGTGTATCAGAGAAGTGTGTTTTGAAAAGAATGGGAATCTTGTCGAACAACGTGGAAACTTCTGTTTTCACTATCCAAACCGTTCGATTCATAGATCTCCTATGATTTATAACGCACAATAGTTTCTTTTCTTTCTTCTATATTGTTGTTTGTGTTTCTTTATGTTTTCTAAACGTTCATGTATATACAACTTCATACATAATAAATAACTCGTGTTCTTATATGTGTTATAATTATAAATACTATTATGAATTCTTACTTAGGATAGTTGATAGTTTAGGACTATGTTTTAGTATTATATTTAAGTGATGATTACTTATGATAACACTATCATTATAATCACATGTCATAGAGTATTAGTTATACAGTTTAAAGTTATATAGTTTACATTTAGTGTTTTCGTTGATGACAAAGGGGGAGAAATATAAAATAGGGTAGTTAGGCATAGATTAAGGTGAAGTTATTAGTTTTAGAGGGAGTTATTAGGATAGAAGTAAAATTTTATAAACAAAGGTTGTCATCATCAAAAAGGGGGAGATTGTTAGTCCGTGAAATGATGGTTTTGATGAAAACAACCTTAGAACATTTTATAAAATATCAATACTGACATTATAAGTTTAGATATATATGTATATGTAGGAATAAATCATGCAGGTATTAAGAAAGAAGACTGTACAGTATAGAGATTCAAGATATCAAGATAGAAGACTCGTGGGTATCAAGGTTATCAAGAGTTCAAGATTTCAAAGTTAAGTATTTTTTATTATTAGGAATTTTGTTAAAACTCATAAAAAAGCACTGGCATCTTAAAATCCAATTTATTCGTGGAATGGAATCCACTCCGAGCCTATTAAAGGGATGGAACCCTAAGTAGGATGGAACCTACGAAAAATCTAGTGGAACATTGTTTTGTATCCGCTAACTTTTTATTCAAAATGATTTTTCAAAATTATTTCCTATTTTCAAAATGTTTTCAAAACTTACATTTTAAAGGATTCAAAACCCTCTATCCCGATTTTAAATAATTTTAGCCTCAAAATTACCTTTAATTTTAAAGTCAAATTACTCCTGATTTTAAACTATCTTTTAATATAATATATTTAACTTTTAAATATTTATACTTAGATTTAAAATATAAAATTAGAGTTAAATTCTATATATATTATTCTCCATATTTACTTATGAATTTTAACTATATTCAAGTATATTTATAAAGTTTAAATTAGTTTTAAATATAAGATAAAGGTTATTTTCAAAGAAAATCAAAACATCAAAAAATGCTTTGGGATGTCGACATGCCTATATACCCCATGTTGACATGGTGTCAGTTGAGTTCAAAATTTAAATTTCAAAAGAAGTGTCTGTTCGCCATAACTCTTCACGAATGGACATGGTTGTTGTTCTTCTATAAATAGGGGTTAGTTTCAACTAATTTAACATCAGATTTTTTGGTTTTTCACTCCTCTTCTTCTTCCACTTTTCTTAATACATATTCTTACCATTACTCTGCCGAAATCAACATTGAATTGAACTCGATTGCTTCTAGTTTGATTCTCTATCACTCTCTCTATAAGATTCTCAGTGCTATTCAGAGTTATAGACTTCTTTGTAATCTATTAAGCGAGAAAAGGTGTGATTGTAGCCTTGAAAATCAATCAAGAAAGAAAAGGTGTGATTGTAGCTTTGGTAAATCAATTGGGTAAACTTGTGGCCCAGAAATCAAGTTTCTCTACCTAGAGGATCGAAATTCTGGAGGGTGTAACCGAGGGTTTAATTGTACAATTGATTCTGAAAGGAAATCCGTACTTGTGTTGCGGGACTAGATGTAGGGTAACTTCGATCCAATATAAAATCCGGTTTGTTCTTTTCTTTACTGCCTTTATTTTATTTCTGTATCTGTGTTTGTTTTGGTTATCATATCTGTGTCTGTATATTGCATACATCGGTGTCTAAATTAACATAAATCGAAAAAGATTTAGTAATTCTTTATTAACACTATTCACCCCCTCTAGTGTTAATCCTAGCCTTAAGATCCGTAATCCGCATTTCTCACACTTCTCTCTTCTTTTCTTTCACCTAACTTTCTATTAGTCTGTTCTTTTTGGGTCGGACATGAGTGGTTTATTGTCGATTAAAAGGGTATGGATTTCGGATCGACACACGTAGTATCAGAGCTTAGATTTTGTATATTCCTAAGCTTTGATGTGTACTCGTTATAGATAGGGACAGTAGTGCCCTCGATTGAGTTTGAGTGAATTATATATATGAGCGCGTATTTTTTTGTGATATAAAAATGTTTTATATCGTGTTTGCTTATCCGTTGAGCTGTTTGTGAGTTATGGTCGGTATGTGGGACGCCATGTTATCGATAGGGATTTCTAAACAGTTAAACGAGGCAAGTCAACATAGTATTATTTTTAAACTGGGTAAATGAAATAATTTTACCTCGGTTATATTTTATATATAAAGGAACAATTTTTCAGGAATTATTAAAGTGTATATAAATTGAATGTTTGGTTGTTTGAAAATGTAAATATATATAAGTTAATAAAAGCAGTTTGAATAATCTAATAAAAGCAACGACTGTAAAAGAATAATTATATAAGCAAATGAATTATAAAGTATGGAAGTATATTTAATATGATTTGCAATTGTGAAATAATCTTATATATAAGAAATGAAACTACATGAATATATTTATAATTATGAGTTATAAACGAAAATGGATTAAAACTAAGAAATTGAAAATTTGAATCTCGTTTATTTTGAAAGTCATTTTTCAAAGTAAAGAGGTTATATTATTATAAACTTAAATAAGATAAATAAATTTGGAATGATCTTATTTAAGTAAAGTGAAATAGTGAGATTATATAAGTATAAGTTTGTAAATGTGATTTATAAATAAAAGGATTTTTCAAAATAATAAAAAGCACTGAATTCAGTACTGTTGCTATGAAATACTAAGGGTGATGACTGCAACATCATCAGTATCATTTCCGAGTTTCTATGTGATAGATTTGCTACCATAGTAAATTGAAAATTTAAGTTATGTTGTGATAAATAAATTTGAATATAAAATCCAAGTTGAAATTGATAAATGTAAGTAAAATAAGTTTCAGACATATAATATGAAATAATAAAATTTTAACTTTAGTAAAGTTGAAATAAAATTGAGTTAGCATAATAAATATATGATTGAAATTTAACTAAAGGAAGGTTAAATAAATTAAATCAGATTTAAACTGGATTAGATAAATTATTGAAATGGAAATTAAACTTAAGAGATAAGTGATTATATAATATGAGTTTGGAAGTTTGGATAAATAAGTTGTATAACTTATAAAGTGAGAAAATGTAAGTAAAATCAATTGTTAAAATCGTTAAACAATTTTTGTTAAGCAAAACAAACTATGAATTTGAATAAGTGATGAAATTTGACTTAAGTGAAAGTTAAGTAAAATAGAATTTGAATTAAATTTGAGAATGAACCTATATTGTTGTATGGTGAAAGTAAATGTAAATGAAGATGAAAGAAACATGACTTATGTGATGTTGAATGAAGTTGAATTTGGTATCAAAATGAATTAATAAGGTGAATATGCAAAGTAAGGTCGAACAATAAGCAGTTAATGAAATGAGTAATTAATGAATATGAACTTGGGTTATGTAATGAAATTAAACTTTAGTTGTAAAGTGAATTAGCAATTAAAAAAAATTGAATGAAAGTCAATTGAATATCAACCAATTGAAATTAAATGTGTTAAACCAAAATGAATGTTGAGAGCAAATTAAATAAATTTGGTTATGTTGAATATGCATTGATTATTAGATGGATGTTAATTAATTGTGTAGAGATTCATTAAATGTTAATGAAATTGAAAGCTAAATAATTTAATTCAAATTAGAAGCGAAGTGAATTTAAATAGAACAAAATTTGATTTGAATTGGAAGTGAACCAACTTGAATATATATTAGTGAATGTAAAATAATTGAATATAAATAAGTGAATGTTAGTAAAATCCAATGTTAATGAATCAAATGTGATTAAATTGAAAATTAATTCAATGACTATTAATAAGAATTGAATGTATGTTGATTTGGTGATGGATTGATTGGATAGATATTTGGTTTGTTGGATGTTAGTTGGATGATAGTTGTTTGATGGATGGTTTGTTGCTTTGGTTGCATTTGCAATATTGGAATATATATAGTAGTTGTATTGGTATATGTTGTATATTGATATTACTTTCTATATACATGTTTGTCATTTGTTCGTTGAGTGTTTAGTAGGTGCGTGTGGCATATGCTTCACGTTAGGAGCTTGCTTTCGCGCTATATTAGACGTATATGCTCGCTAATAATATTTAAGGTACATATCTCGGATTAAATATCGTATTTTAATACTTTTTTCCCTACGGGATGCCTCATCCTCGAAGATGAGACATATATTTGTGATATATATATATATATACATATAAATATATATATATACATACATACATATATATATATACATACATATATATACATGTATATATGTTGTGATCCTACCATGATCAAACTGCGCAAAGGAGACTGTGGTGATTTTTTTTTGAAATTTAAAGTGTTGGAAATTTTTTGGGAATTTCGGAAAATTTTTGATAACTAAAATTTTGATTTCGAGTTAAAAGGTAGATGATATTAGTTGGTTTTTAAAAGATAATTATGAATGGATTTGAATACTTAGAGTAGTTTTTATAAGAAGTTTAACTAATGGATTTTGGAAAAGATTAAAATGTTTAAATGAATTTGGAATCTAGTTTGAACGAATTGTTTTTGGCAAATTTATGGATTTTGTGACCTTTTCTCACTTGGTAATTTTAGGGACGAAATTCTTTTAAGCAGGGGAGAATGTAACGATCCAAAATTTTAGTCAGTTGAAATTAGGATATTTAATTGATTTTAAATATTCAAAAGTAAATTTTATAAGCTGAATAACTTATATTTGAAATCTAGTGATTTAATTAGATAATTAAATTATTGATTTAATATTTGAAATTGGGTAAATAATTGGAATTTGAATTTAACATGAATGAAAATGATTTATAAAGTTGTATTAAATTCTATTTGAACTAGAATGATGTTAGAGAACTTTTAAAATTGAATTAAAAGTTAATTTGTAGAAATGGAATATTTTAATATTTAATTAACGTGTAAAAATATCACTGATTGAGTGGCTGTTGTTCAAGAATATATTAATTACTGTTGTAAGAATGACATAACCTGTGTGATTTTAAAACTTGATTTTGCTAAAGCTTTTGATTCGGTGGATTGGGATTTTCTTGTAGATATTTTTCATGCTAGAGATTTTGGTCATAGACGGATTAGTAGGATTTTGACTTTACTTAGAACTGGAAACTATAGTATTATGGTAAACGGTATATTAGGTAATAGAATTCAATCTAAGAGAGGTTTAAGGCAAGGGGATCCCTTATCTCCTTTATTGTTTAACTTAGCCGCTAATGTTTTTGCTAAAATTATTAAAAGAGCAGTGGATAATGGATCTCTAGGACGCGTGGGCAATGTCATATCGCGTAATGGTATATCGGTTCTTCAATTTGCCGATGATACCTTACTTTTTTCTTTCCATCTTCCTAGACACATTGTTACCCTCAAGTTTATCGTTTACACTTTTGAGCTTTTCTCTGGTTTAAAAATAAATTTTGACAAAAGTTCAGTTTTAGTTTTAAATGATTTTGAAAAAGTTGAAAACTTAGTTGCTAATACACTAAATTACAAAACTATGATTTTCCTTTTGAATAGCTAAGTTTTGTGATTAGACCTACCAAACTCAAGCATAATGATTGGCTTATTAACATTGATAAAATTAAAAATAAGATATCTAATTGGAATGGGAGATTTTTATCTAGAGCAGGTAGGCTAGTTTTAATAAATTCCGTTTTATCAGCCCTATCGATTTATTGGATGTCCATGCATCTGTTTCCAGATTGGGTTATTGATAAAATTAGAAGAGATTTCTTATGGAGGGGGGATAATATTAATAACAGTATAAAATGTCTAGTAAATTGGGAAACTATCTGTAAAGCTAAAAAAGAAGGTGGTTTAGGAGTTATTAACTTGCGTAACATGAATTTGTCTCTTTTAGGTAAATGGCTTTGGAAGTTTAAAGATATAAATGATAATGCTATTTGGAAAGAGATCATTTTTAAATATTACTATAACGATAATAGCAATTTTTACCAAATTGCTTATCCATATTCCCAAAAAAAATCTAATTTTTGAAAAAACATTTTAAAATGTCATGAAAATTTTAACTTAGGAATTAATATGATAGTACATTCAAGTGATTGTACTTCTTTTGGCATGACTATTGGATTTCGATCTTGCCTCTAAAGTTAGAATGTAAGGAGCTGTATGAAATTTGTAACTTTAAGTATGCTTTAATTAATGAAGTTTATTCTCCTGAAAATGATCCTCCTTGGAATTTCAGTTTTAACAGAATTTTAGTAGATTCAACCCTTAGGCAACTTTCTTTGCTTTATGCCAGATTAAATCTTTATAATATTGATAATGATAATGATTTTATTAGTTGGGAATGGGATAAGAGTAAGAAATATACTCCTAATTCTTTCTACAGATTTATTAATTTTTCGAGTACTATAAATAACTCTTTTAAATATATATGGAAATCTAATGCTCCTCCTAAATCCAAAATTCACATGTGGTTAATACTTCATGGAAAACTTAATACAATAGAATTTTAAAGAGAAAAAACATTCAAAATGTTAATAAATGTTATTTTTGTAATCTGCATCTTGAGGAAATTAATCATATATACTATGATTGTTTGGATTCTAATCACATCCTAATTAGTACTCTTAAAATTTTTAACTTTAATACAATAACTAAAATTTCGAATTGTGAGTTCTACTGGAATAATTATAGATTCAAGTTCAAAAAGAATATTAAATTTTTACTAGACACTTTATTCATTATTATTAGTTGTTTATTTGGTTTGAAAGAAATCAAAGAATTTTTAATAATAATAATAGTCATTTTAACAAATTGATTTTAACAATTTCTTCATTTTGTTTTTATTGGATTTCTACCCCAAACATAAATTAGCTGAAAATATCCTTTTCAAACAGTATCTTAACAAGGTTAGTCATAATATTAACTTTTTTAAACACAACAATAATCTTTTTAACATTATTAATAACACTCTTAATATTTTCTCAAATTTATATGATGATTTCACTTTTAATCATAACTTACTTATGATTAAAGGTTCATAAGATAGATCAGTCTCAATTTTTGTACTAGTCTAAGTTTGGTATTAGTTTATAGGTAATTTAATTCTTCTGTTATTGTCTAGATAATCTTATTTAGATTTTTTCCTACATTATAAATACATATATATGTATATTAATTATATAAATATACATATACATGTATCATTCTAATTTTTTCCTTAGTCATTTTTCAGATATAGGTATGAACGATAGGATATCAGGTTCATTTTGCAGGTACTCATGTCTTCAGATTGTAGGATATCAGATTGTAGAGAGGTCATCAGTACAGAGATTCTTCACCCAGGACTACTAGTAGTTTTCTCCTCAGATATAGGCTACTGCTATCTTCATTATGGAATACTTTTTTCAGAAGGATCTATTCTTTAGTTTGGCACTTCTTCCTCTTGTTCATAGCCTTCAAAGCGGTTTCTCTATTCAGCAGATCCACTTCAGAGTTGATGCTTATTCATCCCTTCTGATCCAGATATTTAGAGCTTCCTTATTAGTTTGTGATGTCATCCAGTAGTTTTAATTTTTTTTCTTTAGTTTTATAGATACTTCTAACACCTTAATATCGGGCGGTGGCCATGCTGGAGCTCGATATCGGGGTGTGATGGGTGGTGGCCTTGTCGGAACTCATCTAAGGAGTACCTGAGATTTGATATATGTATTTAGTTTTTGTTACCTGCCAGACATGTTGGCAGCACCTTATATCCATGATATATATATTCACATGTGTGCTCTCCTCTATTAATAGAGGATCACACATTTTTCTCAAAAATTAACGTGTAAAAATAGCCATTTTTCATAAAGTCTTGGATTTCGACGAAACCATTTTCATTGGATCCGTAATGTTATATTAATGTAGGATTTCAAATTTCGTGTGAATCGAATTTACAGTTTAGTCGTGGCAAGCTAAAACGCGTAGAAATTGGTTTTAGTAAATTTTAAATTTAAATAATTCGATTCGAAAACCTATCTTTCAAATACAATCGAATTGGCTTTCGATATATATTCCATTGCTTTCGGAATAGGGGTAAAATATTACAAACGCCAAGCGGCATGCTTCGTTTGGAGTTCGTAAAATTTTCAGGTGAATAGTGTTGCAAAATTTTCTATATAAGGCCACAACATTTCACATTTGCAACTCAAAACCCTAGCAATTAAACCCTAGCCGCCACTTCTTGATTCAAAGACCATAACTTATCGATTTTCTTCTCCAATTTTCTCTTAATCCATAAACAATTAGCCAAAACCTCCAACTACAAAATTGAAGAGCACGATGAGATCTTCGTAACCAACGGTGGTGATCGAATTTGGTGTGACGAGGAGGAGGCTAGGGGTTGCATTTTTAGGGCTGTTCGAGCTTGATTGGGTGACCGTGGCATGTCGTAGGGAGGTCGGCCTCTGGCCATGGGTGCAGGAGAGTGAGTCCTTTGCGTTGGTGGTAGTCGATTGTCGTCAAGTGGTCGATGGGTGGTGGAATTTATGGTCAAAGATAGTGAGGGATGGGTTTCTTTTGATCGAATTTGTACGTGAGAGAGAAGAAGATGTTCATCGGTCCAGATCTGATGATATTGAAACAAACGGCCACGATTAACTATTGGTACAAAAATAAAAAAAGATTTTTTAAATAATTATATATTAATTAGTACAATCTTTAAAATAGCATAACTTCTTCATACGAGGTCCATTTTTGACAAAACAAATTGCGTTGGGTCCATATTGACGAGCATCACATTTAGAGCTAGTTTGGAGTTGATTGGAGCTAGTGTAAATTATGGATAAAATTAAACGCCTGTTTAATTTTATTCGGAATAAAACACTACAACTGCTATTTGGAGTACAACTCACTTTTTCCGACTCACTGAATTTTTACATAAGTGAGGATATATTTTATTTATGATGATTTATGATTATTTGGATGATATATGATATATTATCTATATATTGATTGGTATTTGAATAGATTTCTGCCTATTGGAGAAGATGAAACCCTATACGTTCCCATGCATGAGCGGATGACCTTTTGTACGCGCGTCTACCTCGAAACAGACATTGTACATATATTTCTAATATGTATATTTGTTGCAGGTGACAAGTTAGAGGGATCCAACTGGATTCCTCACCAGTATTGGTTTTATTTACAGATATTGTGGTATATGCTGTTATCATGTGATAATGATGATTTGGTTGCCGCAATTGATGTATTTAGTGCTATTGCAGCATTGGGCCATATTTTTTATAATATTAAAATATTAAAGCGACGATTTCCAAATCAAAAAGGATTTTTAAGTGATTTTGAAAGTAGATGTTTTATTAATTATTGAATTGTTAAGTAAATGAATTTATTTTAAATAAATAAATGTTATAATTTTTATCGTTATAAAAATTATGATTTTTGTGAAATATGTCGAAATGTGATTTTTGAAATATGGAGTTAACTATTTGTGTAAAATAGTTTAAAATGAGAATTTTGAATTTATTATAAATGGTATGTATATAAGATTTATAAAAAAATGATGTTTTATAAATAAAAATATTGGGATTAAAAAGGAGTTTTGTAAATGCTGAAACGGAGTAAAAAATGGATTTTATAAGTGAATAAGATTTACGAATTGTAAAGTTATAAAATGAATGGATTTTGTAAAATAAACGATTTATAAGTATTTAACTTATAATTTGGATTTTTGGCATATAAATGAGATACATATGGAATCGGTAAATAAAGGAATTTTGTATATGGAAGTTTTTTTATAAAATATATATGAAATTTATAAACATTTTTTTATAAATCCGAAATCAATTGAATTTGATAAGTTAAATGCATAAGTTTATAAAAGGAATATCATCCACGATTTTGGACAGTGGATAAACCTTTAATTTAATGTGCAAAAGTAATGAATTGGATAAAGGGATTATATTCACGATTTTGGATAGTGGACAATCCTTTAATAAATGTGTAGAAGTATCGAGTTTGGATAAGAGAATTAAATTTATGATTTTGGACAATGAATAATCTTTTAAATTTAAATAAATGTTTTGAAAGTGATATTTTTAAATAAAGTTAAATGGTTTGAATATGATTTAAAAATATTTTAAGTATCGAATACATAGATTTCAGCATTCATTGTTGAAATAGACGTTTTTTGAAAAGTACAGGAAATAATGGACTATAACACTATTGTTATAGTAAATGATTTTCGAAAGAAGATGTTTTGCATAGTATATGAGATTTATATATATATATCTCTAATTTTCGAATCCCTATACTAGTGATTTTGGGTTGTCGTAACAATGTTTTAGGCAACATTCATTTTGACCCAAATAAATATGTTTAAAGAGAATGTTTTCCTTAAAGAATAAAATATATACTTAATCGTGATTTAAGCATACCTAAAATTTTCTAAGTGTTGAAAATAAATTGAATTGTGAATTACTTATTAGTTAATAGGTATATGGAAATGTTTTCCAATGTTGAAATATTTTGAGATTATATCTTTTTAAAGATAATTTGAAGTGAATATTTGGAAAATGGTTTAATTAATAAAAGATTTATCAAAAGGGCCTAGTGATTGCTTATGGTGCTAAATATTTGTTTTTTTGCTTTGATAGATAAATAGCCGACTATCAAATTTTGCCAATTTAGTTCCTCAACTTGATGTGGGAACTATTTAGTCGTACACTTAGTACGTAGCCTTCTGTGTAGGCTTGATTATCGTTAGTGTTGTGGATGTTGATTTGTGTAGTGCGGAGTATTACTCCAATCTATCGAGCTTCCCTGTTGGCCGAAGGATAGCAAGTTGAAAGTTGGAGACGTGATAAGTCTATGACACTTAGTTTCTGTGTGAGGTTGAGAAATGCTTTTGCGTTGTTGTTGCAAAGAAACCGGGATCGGTTTATCCGAAAACCATTTTGGACCAATATTTATGCATTTGATTGTGCAGGTTCGTTATTAATGATATTGTTATTCAGGATTTTCATAATAGGGGACTGCTTGTTGATTGTTTGGAGTTAAAATCCCAATATACATCCAGTAGCAGTGGTCTCTTCGTTATGAAATGTGACGATCCGGAATTTTTGGATATTTGCAATTGGAATATTTAAATTGATTTTAAATATTTAAAAGTTAATTTCTATCTTAAATTCAAATATTATTATTAGTATTGAGCAATTAAGTTATTGGATTTAATAAACTGAAATTGGGTAAATAATTGAATGTTCAGTTTTATGCCTATTAAAAATAATTTAAGGGTTTGTAAAATTTATATCGATAGTACTGAAGACAGAAAAAGTGTTGGAATTGAATTTCGAAGTGTTTTGTTAAGTTTTGAAATTTTATCATTTAAATCGATATTTAAAAATAGCCATCCGAGGCGAAGTCTCGGAATTCGACAAAACCATTTCCAATGGATTCGTAATAGCGTATTATTATTGGGTTTCAATTTTCGTAGTGTTTGGAGTTGTTGTGTGAGCGTATGATATATAAACGCGCTGAATTTAAATCGAAAATTCAATTTAATAACTGAGTCCAAAAAGTTATCTTCTCCATACGATCGAATTAGAGCTTGAAACCTTTTCCATTGCTTTCGGAATAGGGGTTTAACATTATAAACGCCTAGCGGCACGTCACGATAGGAGATCGAGATTTTTGGCTTCGTTTCCTAAACGATTTAAATATAAATATAAATTTAAAAATAATATACATGTATTTAATATGATAATGTTTTCTCAGGACAAATTATGCACGTTCCCCTCCTTTCAAAAACATCACGTACTCTTTGTCTTCCCTCAAAAGCTAAAATCAACGTAAGATTTCCGTGTAACTTACTTTACCCCAATTTCTTTTTTCTCCATTTCAAAATTATACAGCCCAAGCCCTTTTGTTTAAAAGAAATCGAAATCATTTTTCACAAATGAATTCGAATTCGTTCAGTATCAAAAAAACCCATATCGAATTCGCGACCAAATCGCTAGTCCTATTCGAGTTCACCGATCAGTAAACGGGTGCTCGCGATCTCTTTCAAGGAGTTCTCACGCTCGAGCTCGCACGTGTGATTGAGGCGTCCTAGCGGTTGCTCGCGTAGTGGGAGTGGTCGGAGGTCGTTGGCGAGTGGTGCGGCGCGATTCGTTTTGGTCGAGGTCGCTTCAATTTCATGTCAGTAGCTTCAAATCGAGGCGCGCGTAGCACGTGAGGGTGTAGCGGCGTTCTATCGATGGAAGCAGCTAGGGCTTGATTTCGAGCATTGCATAATGAAATCAGGCACGCTGCATCGCGATTCCCTTGTCTACGCACGCGAGAAGGAGGAGTAGTGGCACTGTGTATAGGAATGGTCGACAACGATTCTCAACGAGCAAGGCAGAGGGTTGCGGCAGCAAGTCAGTGGTGGTCATGGGCTAGGCAGTAAGGTAAAACAATCTTTTTTTACTTTATTTTCAATTCAAAAATTTATAGATGTACATCCTATTATAAAATTTATAACTTGGTCAGAAAAAAAGGTAAACTAGGTTGGTTCAACTATCATTTAAAATCAGTTAATTAAATTTATTTTAGTAGTTTCGAAAGGGAAAATTAATAGTTTAGTTAAAACATTAGTCAACTAAACATATTACATGGAAATTTATTATTAAATTAATTCAACTATTAATAAATTGTATAATGTTTATACAAGATCAAAAATAATGAAGAACAGGCTGGTTTGGAATGGATTGCATACAAAATCAAAGGTGAGTTAACCTCACTCATCTGATTTCTATCTAAATTTAATTGGTTAAATTTAAATAACTGGTTGAATGATTGAATTGATTTTATGTGCTATATTATATATAGTAGTATATAGTATATATTGGAGTGACTAATTTCACGCATTATATAGTGGATAAGACCTTATGCGCAGCATAATAGCGTACGATATTATATAAATTCCATATACCGCGATATTCCACCTCGAAGTGGAATTGGTATTTTATATTGTGCTAACATCTGTGGATGCAGGGAAACAGGTTGGAGGGATCCAACTGGAATCCTCAAAATTATTTATATTGTTTGATATTTTGTGATGAATATTATTGATAATTGGAATGTTGAATGCTATGGTTTACTTGAATATATTCTGGTACACTGAGTTATCAAAATATATAGAATTGGATTTTTGAAAAAACAAAGAGAAAAGAGTAAATTTTTAAGTGAAATAATTATAGAGAATTCGAATAAATTTAAGAATGAATTGGGAAAGAATGAAAGTGATTTTAAAATTTTAATAAATAATTCCGAGTATGAAAAAATGGGGATTTTGAATAAACAGAAATAAGGAATTGTTAAACTTAAGAGTTATTATTTAAAGGAATAAAGAATTTACTTTAAAATTTAAGGTTTGAATTTATTTAAAAGGTAAAGAAGGAATTTAGGAAAATCTGAAATTGTATTTTCAGTTAAAAGATTTTAAATCATAATTAAGAAATAAAGTCTGAAATCAACAGATTTTGAAATAAATTGAGTAAGTAAAAAATTTATTGCAAATGGAGTGAATTGGGAATCAATTTGGAAATTGATTTAAGTGTTTGAAATTGGAAATTTAAAGGAGAATGTGACTATGAAATTTATAAGCTAGGTTTATAAAAGTAACGTAATATATCAGTGGATATTTGAAGAATAAATTCATGATGGGAATTTATTAAAGGAATGGGAAATTTGTTTAAAAATAAATAGTGATTTATTTTAAAAGATGTGAAAGAAAAGCGTATTCCCTGGATAGCCAAATACGTTTTCAAAACAAATTTGAAGGTAAAGTTAAAAGTTTTAAGTTGTTTTAAAGTATGTTATATAAAACTTATTATTTCTAATTATTTAAGTACCAAAGTAAGTATTTTTCAAATCTATTATTGTAGTAATAATTTAAAGGTGACTAGGTATTTTTCTTTTAAAAGATAAGAACTAGTTTTATATTTTATAAGGTAGCCTCATTTTAAATATTCCTAATATATATATTTTTAATAAGGTATTGAAGTAGTTTTCAATCTAAATGTTAAAATATATTTTATAATAAAGTGTTTTTATATTATTTTAAAAATCTAAAGCTTTGTACTTGGCATTTTTGGTGGAAGTAAATATTTGGGAATTTATTTCATGAGAACAGTGTGGTTTCGAAAACTATTTTCAAAAGGATTGGAAATGGAAATATATCTTGCGAAGATATTTTGGGGATAATAAAAAATTTGGAGAAATTATTTATTGTTTGATGGATGTTGTGAATGTTAATTGATAGTTAAATAACCGACTATCAATATTGGCCAATGTGCTGATCGTTTCGAAGAGACCGGGATCGGGATTAATTTCTCGAAAACCACTTCGATCCGGTTTGTACGTTTTCGTGAGGAAGACGAGTTTGGATTCGAAGGTGGAGCAGTGAAGTGCAAGGGCTAGTCGCTACTAATCCTGAGGATGATTTCAAAATGGCTGTAGTAGAAGTAGTGCCTTCGGTTTCGTTCGAACCCGGGACGGACTTCTATGGATGAATGCTTTCATAACATCGTCAGGAGGATGATGAGCGTATTAAGAGATGAGTTCTCTAAAGGTAACGCTTAGCCTCAAGCCTCATCAACTGTGAATGACTGAAAATCAGGGGTTATGCAGCAAGGCTAGGTGGGTAGCGCCCATTAAGGTGAGGTCATCCCTGTCTAGATGTCCCTTTTATTCGGCTTAGTGGTGCGGTTGCTGATCCCAACCGTGGGGTGATCTTACTCGGGATTATCCAGTAGGGGTTAGTGCCGGTCTTGTGTTCCAGGGGGTCAGGAGTGATTCTCGGTATGCTGATCTAGACCAGGTACCGTGACAGGTGGCACCCCAGTGCCTAGTCATTAGTTGGAAATCCATTCTCCCTACATGCCCGTACGGTTTTGATTGTGCCTAACTATTGCTGAAACCTGAGATGCAAGCATTTCAGCTAGATTCTATTTACTTTCTAAGGACACTATTATAATATCAGAGAATTTTAATAAAAAGTGTTTAGCCATCGTAAGGTAAAAACCCGACATGTTTATTCGTGGCGTGGTCTTACGAGATGCTTTTGTTTTCAAAGGATTTTGAAACTTTAATAATCAATTTGAGTGTGGTTTTCTCACACTCGTATTCCAGACTAACTCGGGTGTTATTTAACTATAATGCTCGGGTCAGACCGAGTATTATAGGATACAAGAAAGGATGCTGTGGAGCTCAGGAGACGAGCTGGATGGTGATACGTACTTCCGTGCTTGATTATTGTTCCGCTGTGTATTCAGTTCTAAGGACAAGTTTATAGGACTGTCCTATTGTATGTTATTGATGTTGTTGAACTCTGGTGTTGTATTCTGATGATGTATGTATAAAACGGATATAGTTTTCTTTTGTGTAAAGATCATTTATTATCTATTATATTTTATTCCGCTGCGATGGTTAGATTCTGATGTTGTTTTGTTTTCTCTTCTTCTACTCTTCTTCTTTAACCCAAATGGTTCGTATTTCCATTTATCTTGAGTTGATTGATGGAGAATAGTGTCGACTCAAGGGGTATGGAACTGTGGGCCGTTACAGTTGGTATCAGGCTTGGTTGGCGATAACCTTGGCTCTGGTGGGAATTACTCAAATAGAGTCTGTAGTACTCTCAAATGAGTTTGAGAATATTAATAGATATGAGCGCGTAATTGTTAGTGGATATAAATTATTTTAATATTGTGTTGGCTTATTGGTTGAGTGGAATATGAATTCTGATCGGGTAAGTTGGCCGATATTCGAGAAGAGTTTATAAACACCTGACAGGATAAATTGACACGGTATTGTTTTAAAGGTGGGTGAATGAAATAATTTTACCCAAATATATTTTGATATAAAAGAAATATTTTCTTAAATTGATATATAACTTGGATGTTTGGATGATAATATTTAAAAAAAAATATTATAAATAAAAAATTTGGAATGACTTGTATAATCAAATGAAAAAAATGGCATGAGTATAAATTATACCAATGAATTATAGTTAAAATTTGATTTAAATCAAATTTGAAAATTTACAATCCTGGAGATTTTGGAAGTATTTTTCGAAGTGTTTTGAAGATAAATAATAGCATTATTATTTTAAAAGCATTTCTAGAAGGAAATTGTTTCAAATGAATTTTGGGAAGGGATATAGCATTGAACTCACTTCAGTTGCTGGAAAATAACTTCGGTGATGACTGCAGGATCATCGATGTTCATTTTGGAGTTTCTAAGTGACGGATTGCTGCCAAATTGATTTGTTCAGAAGAAACAGTTTGTTTTTGAAATTTCAAAGGAAATTTATTGGGAATAAAAACCAGGATTGGTTTAAAATTTTGAGAAGTGTGATTTTGAGATGTTGGAGATTTCAAAATGATTTGAGACCAAAAGTCGGGTGTTGGAATCCTGAATCCTTATTTGAATTGAAAATCTGATGAGGTAAGTTATAAACTTGTAAATTTGAGATGATTTTTAAATAAGGAAGGAAAATATGAGCTTTGAATGTTGGAATCAAAATTTAAAGTGAATAGTTAAAAATGAAATTAACTTGGATTGAGGAAGAAAATTGAATTGAATTGAATTAAATAAATCAGGGATATAATAGAATTAAATTGGAATAAAATTCTTTTGAGTTATAGGTGATATTTAATGGTTAAATGGAAGTAAGTTGGATAAGAATTGGATTGGAATAAATGAATTAGAATAATTTATAAAAGAATTAAAAATCCATGGAATAAAAATATGCTTGGGTTATAAATAAGCGTAAAACTCGAGTTAAAAATAAAAGATGAATATATTCAAGCCTAGAATGAATGAAAATGTGTAAAATAATAAGTTGTGACTTATAAAATTGAAAAGTGGGATAGAAAACCCAAAATAAATATTGTTTGATGATTTGGAAAATAAAACAAAAATCCAAACTTGAATTATAAAATAAATTGAACTTAAGAAAATTAAATAAAGTGATTTTTGAGATTAAAGAAAAAAATCAAGTATTGAATT
Source organism: Allium cepa (assembly GCA_030765085.1). Lineage (NCBI taxonomy): Eukaryota > Viridiplantae > Streptophyta > Magnoliopsida > Asparagales > Amaryllidaceae > Allium > Allium cepa. The sequence goes on along the minus strand of CM060935.1, from coordinate 446,879,731 downwards.
ATAAATAGGGGGAGAAATAATTAGATAATAAATTTGTCAATGAGATATGTAAATGGAACCTAATGTAGTTAAATAGAAGCTGAATTTGTGAGTTAATATTGAAGTTTGGAAATAAAACTCAAGTTATAAATCAAATTCGACTTGAATTGTTAATGAAGTAAATATAATTGAAAATATTGCCAAATAAATTGAAATTGGAATAAAATAGGGATGGTTTTAGTTGCAATAAAACCCAAATGAGTGGGAATAAACTGAAAATGGCCTTGTAATTAATTAAATGAATTGAGAATGAATTGAATCTGGAAATTTAAAATTTATACGAAACAGATGAACTAATCAAATAAATTTTTAGTTTGAAATGAGATTTGATTGAAATAGAATTAAGTTAAATTGAAAAGAAAATTTTATTTGCAAAATGAAAATAAGCTTAAGTATGAAATTTGAAGTAAATTAATTTAAGTTTAAAATTAGTGGAAGCTTGGCTTCGAGAAAGGGTAAAAGTCCATTAAATAAAAGTTTGGGTAAATTTAAATTGGGAAATGGTTATTAATATATAAGCATGGAATGGTTCAAGATTAATAAAATGGTCTCAAATGAAATGAAGGCGAACATGGAACGAAACGTAAAGGAATGGATCGTGAATAAAATTGAAAAGGAATAAAACCGAAATGGAATGTGTTGAGCTAAATAAAATGGTTGTGAATGAATTAAAATAGAAGGAATTAAATATAAATTGAGTTGGAATCAATTTAAAATGGTTATAACCTTAAGTAATTATTTATTCACATGAAAATTGTCGAATTGCATAAGGAAATGGGTCGATCGATATAAACGAGATCAGATAAAATCCTATGAGTTATTAGAAGTGAATTAGGATAATTTTGAAATCAATTGGAATGAATATGAGTTTGTTTTGCTTAGAATGAATTAAATATAAGCGAGTAAGTTGTAAATTACTTAAACTGAATGGAATGGTTTGAGAATTGGTTGTAAGCAATTGTAATAAGTGTCAGAACCTTGTATGTGCTTATGGAAACTATATAACATGCATTATATGTGAAATTTATGTGTTAGCTATATTAAAATAAGCGAAATACTAGTAAATTGCATATATTTTATACTTACATACTTAAATTGAGTAAGTACAGGTTCAGGGAGGCCATTTGGCTGGATTTGTTTGCGCAAATTGCTAATTAAATAAGCCGCTTGCTTAAAAATGCTAAATAAAGGTACGACTGCGCAATAAAAATAGGAGATACGAATTGTTTTTGTTTTTCCGACCGTGTGGGTCGATGTATATATATATTTATATCTCTTGTCAAATTGCAAAAGCTCCTCCGTACAAAGGAGACACTGCCAATTTTTTTTGAAAATTTTGGGAGTTAGAAAATTTTTGAAAATTTTTACTAGCGACAAAATGATTTAAAATTGGAAATTTAAATAAATTATTGGATGAAACTAATTTAAAATAATGATATAAATCGGTTATAAATGGAAAATAAAATTTAATGTTCAGAATTGATGATAAACTGAATTCATATGGAAATGGAAAAACTAATTTGAATAGAAGTAGATATGAAAACTTCTATAAGGAAATGTATAAAATGATTTTAAAAGCTATGATTGGATATTATTGCTAAATAGGATATGCAGGTATTTTAAAGGGAAAGGAAAATAGGTTTTGATTTCAGAAGATAAATTTGAATTGCTCGACAAAAAGGTATGTGTTCAAAATTTCTGTATGAAATTTGATTGGGTTTTTGATCTAGCCACTTGGCGTTTTGTTTTCTTTTGGAATTTGGGAGCCCGTATAGGCATTTTGTAGTTGTACCGACCTAGCCACGCAAAGGAAACGCTGGAATTTTTTTTTGAAAATTTAGAGAGTTAGAAAATTTTTGAGAAAATTTTGATAATTCAAATTTGGTTTTAAATTCAAATTTGAATTGTTAAGTAAGCAATATTGTTTAGAACTTATGGATAAGTTTTTAAAGCTAGAAAAAGGGTTAGTTGTCTTTAATAAAAGATATGTTATGACAAGTTGATAAAATTGTTTGGTTTTGGAAAATAGTAATGGGTATTGGATCATTCTTCTTAACTAGCAATTTCGCGGACGAAATTCTTTTAAGGGGGGAGGAATGTGACGACCCAAAATTTTTGGATGTTTGCAATTGGAATATTTAAATTTATTTTAAATATTTAAAAGTTAATTTTTAACTTGAATTCAAATATTATTATTATTATTTAGCAATTAAGTTATTGGATTTAATAAACTGAAATTGGGTAAATAATTGAATCTTTAGTTTTAAGCCTATTAAAAATAATTTAAGGGTGTGTAAAATTTATTGTACTGAAGATAGTAAAAGTGTTGGAATTGAATTTGGAAGTGTTTTGTTAAGTTTTGAAATTTTATCGTTTAAATTGATATTTAAAATAGCCTTCCGAGGCGCAGTCTTGGAATTCGACAAACCAGTTCCAATGAATCTGTAACATTGTATTATTATCGGGTTTCAATTTTTGTAGTGTTTGGAGTTGTTGTGTGAGCGTACGATATATAAACGTACTGAATTTAAATCGAAAATTCAATTTAATAACTGAGTCCAAAACGCTAACTTCTCATACGATCGAATTAGGGCTCGAAACCTTTTCAATTGCGTTCGGAATAAGGGTTTAACATTATAAACGCCTAGCGGCACGTCTCAATAGGAGATCGAGATTTTTGGCTTCGTTTCCTAAATGATTTAAATATAAATTTAAATTTAAAAATAATATATATGTATTTAATATGAAAATGTTTTCTCGGGACAAATTATACACGTTTCCCTCCTTTCAAAAACATCACGTACTCTTTATCTTCCCTCAGAAGCTAAAATCAACGTAAGATTTCCGTGCACCTTACTTTACCCCAATTTCTTTCTTCTTGATTTTAAAATTATATAGCCGAAGCCCTTTTGTTTAAAAGAAATCGAAATCATTTTTCACAAACGAATTCGAATTCGTTCAGTATAAAAAAACCAAATCGAATTCGTGACCAAATCGCTAGTCCTATTCGAGTTCATTGATCAGTAAAGGGGTGCTCGAGACCTCTTGCAAGGAGTTCTCACGCTCGAGCTCGCTCGTGTGATGGAGTCGTCACGGCAATTGCTCGCATAATAGGAGTGGTCGGAGGTCGTTGGTGAGTGGTGCAGCACAATTCGTTTTGGTCGAGGTCGCTTCAATTTCATGTCAGTAGCTTTAGATCGAGGCGCGCGTGGCGTATGTGGGTGTAGCGGCGCTCGATCGATGGAAGCAGCTAGGGCTTGATTTCGAGCATTGCATAAGGAAGTCAGGCACACTGCATCGTGATTCCCTTGTCTACGCACGCGAGAAGGAGGAGTAGTGGCGCTGTGTATAGGAATGGTCGACAACGATTCAAGGCGTCAGCGAGCAAGGCAGAGGGTTGCGGCAGTAAGTCAGTGGTGGTCATGGGCTAGGCAGTAAGGTAAAACAATCTTTTTTATTTTATTTTCAATTTAAAAATTTATAGATATACACCCTGCTATAAAATTTATAACTTGGTCAAAAAAGGGTAAACTAGAATGGTTCAACTATCATTTAAAATCAGTTAATTAAATTTATTTTAGTAGTTTCGGAAGGGAAAATTAAAAGTTTAATTAAAACATTAGTCAACTAAACTTATTACATGGAAATTGATTATTAAATTAATTCAAATATTAATAAATTGTATAATGTTTATACAAGGTCAAAAATAATGAAGAACAAGCTGGTTTGGAATGGATTGCATAAAAAATCAAAGGTGAGTTAACCTCACTCATCTGGATTTCTATTTAAATTTAAATGGTTAAATTTAAATAATTGGTTAAATGATTGAATTGATTTGATGTGCTATATTATATATAGTAGTATATAGTATATATTGGAGTGATTAATTTTCCACATTATATAGCGGATGAGACCCTATGCGCCGCATAATAATGGACGATATTATATAAATCCCATATACCGCGATATTCCACCTCGAAGTGGAATTGGTATTTTATATTGTGCTAACATCTGTGGATGCAGGGAAATAGGTTGGAGGAATCCAACTAGATTCCTCAAAATTATTTATATTGTCTGATATTCTGTGATGAATATTGTTGATAATTGGAATATTGAATGCTATGGTTTACTTGAATATATTTTGGTACACTGAGTTATCAAAATATATAGAATTGGATTTTTGAAAAAAAGAAGATAAAAGAGTAAGTTTTTAAGTGAAATAATTATAGAGAATTCGAATAAATTTAAGAATGAATTGGGAAAGAATGAAAGTGATTTTAAAATTTTAATAAATAATTCCGAGTATGGAAAAAAGGGGATTTTGAATAAACAGAAATAATGAATTGTAAAACTTAAGTGTTATTATTTAAAGAAATAAAGAATTTACTTTAAAATTTAGGGTTTGAATTTATTTAAAAGGGTAAAGAAGAATTTGGGAAAATTTGAAATTGGTATTTTCATTTAAAAGATTTTAAATCATAATTAAGAAATAAAGTCTGAAACCATTAGGAAATAAATTGAGTAATGGAGTGAATTGGGAATCGGTTTGGAAATTGATTTAAGTGTTTGAAATTGAAAATTTAAAGGAGAATGTGACTATAAAATTTATAAACTGGGTTTATAAAAGTGAAGTAATATATCAGTGGATATTTGAAGAATAAATTCACGATGAGAATTTATTAAAGGAATGGGAAATTTGTTTAAAAATAAATAGTGATTTATTTTTAAAAGATGTGAAAGAAAAACGTATTTCTATGGATAGCCAAATACGTTTTCAAAACAAATTTGAAGGTAAAGTTAAAAGTTTAAGTTGTTTTATATTATGTTATATGAAACTTATTATTTCTAACTAGTTAAGTTCCAAAGTAAGTATTTTTCAATTCTATTATTGTAGTAATTATTTAAAAGTGACTGGGTATTTTGTTTTAAAAGATAAAAATAGTTTTATATTTTATAAAGTAGCCTCATTTTAAATATTCCTAATATATATATTTTTAATAAAGTATTGAAGTAGCTATCAATCTAAATGTTAAACTATATCTTATAATAAAGTGTTTTTAAATTATTTTAAAAATCTAAAGCTTTTAACTTGGTATTTTTAGTGGAAATAAATATTTGGGAATTTATTCCGTGAGAAGAGTGTGGTTTTGAAACTGTTTTCAAAAGGGTTGGAAATGGAAATATATCTTGCGTAGATATTTTGGGGATAATAAATAATTTGGAGAAATTATTTACTATTTGATGGTTGTTGTGAATGTTAATTGATAGTTAAATAACCGACTATCAATATTGGTTAATGCGCTGATCGTTTCGAAGAGACCTGGATCGGGATTAATTTATCGAAAACCACTTCGATCCGATTTGTACGTTTTTGTGAGGAAGACGAGTTTGGATTCGAAGGTGGAGCAGTGAAGTGCAATGGCTAGCCGCTACTAATCCTGAGGATGATTCCAAAATGGATGAAGTAGGAGTAGTGCCTTCGGTTTCGTTCGAACCCGGGACGGACTTGTATGGATGAATTCTTTCAGAACATCGTCAAGTGGACGATGAGCATTCTATGAGATGAGTTCTCTAAAGGTAACGCTTAGCCTCAAGCCTCATCCACTGGGAATGACTGAAAATCAGGAGTTATGCAGCAAGGCTAGGTGGGTAGCGCCCGTTAGGGTGAGGTCATCCATGTCTAGATGTCCCTTTTATTCGGCTATAGTGGTGCGGTTGCTGATCCCAACCATGGGGTGATCTTACTCGGGATTATCCAGTAAAGGGTAGTCCCGGTCTTGTGTTGTAGGGGGTCGTGAGTGATCCTCGATATGCTGATATAGACCAGGTACCGTGACAGGTGGTACCCCCAGTGCCTAGTCATTAGTTGGAAATCCATTCTCCCTACGCGCCCGTACGGTTTTGATTGTGCCCAACTATTGCTGAAACGTGAGATGCAAGCATTTTAGCTAGATTCTATTTTACTTTCTATAGACACTATTATAATATCAAAGAATTTTAATAAAAAGTGTTTAGCTATCGTTAGGTAAAAACCCGACATGTTTATTTGTGGCGTGGTCTTACGAGATGCTTTTGTTTTCAAAGGATTTTGAAACTTTAATAAATAATTTGAGTGTGGTTTTCTCATGTTAGTATTCCAGACTGACTCGGGTGTTATTTAACTATAATGCTCGGGTCAGACCGAGTATTATATGATACATGAAAGGATGATGTGGAGCTCAGGAGACGAGCTGGATGGCGATACTTACTTCCGTACTTGATTATTATTCCGCTGTGTATTTAGTTCTGAGGACAAGTTTATAGGACTGTCCGGTTGTATGTTATTGATGTTGTTGAACTCTGGTGTTGTATTCTGATGATTTATGTATAAAACAGATATAGTTTTCTTTTGTGTAAAGATTATTTATTATCTATTATATTTTATTACGCTGCGATGGTTAGATTCTGATGTTGTTTTGTTTTCTCTTCTTCTACCTCTTCTTCTTTAACCGTAATGGTTTGTATTTCCGTTCTTCTTGAGTTGATTGATGGAGAATAGTGTTGACTCAAGAAGTACGGAACTGTGGGCCGTTACATGAAATATCGAGTGCAAGGACTATTTGCTGCTAATCCTAAGGATTTCCCGACAGATTGTGGTAGGAAAGTACCTTCGGTTTGTCCTGTTCTTGGACAACTTGTATGGATGTTCTGCTACTTAGTTGTTTATATTATCGGCAATTGTGAGGACGGATTATTATAACTATCCAGGCTGATAATTATTGCTTGATCGTTGTTTTTTGATTGATGTATGTATATACAATTTATGTTTTGTAAATATCATTGCTATGATATTTTATGTTTTCCGCTGCGATGTGAGATTCTGTATTATTCTGTTTGTTCTGTCTTTTCTCTTTCTTCTCTTCTCTTCTTCTCTTTTTTTCCTTTCTCCTGCCTTTCTGTCAGTCTGTGCTTTTTGGATCGGACATGTGTGGTTTATTGTCGATTCAAAGGGTTCGGGTCGTCACATGAATTCTTCGAAAAACCACACAATTTAATTAGTTTATGAAGTGTTATAAATTGATTAATATTTATGAAATATTAATAATTATTGTATTTGATGTTTTGGGTGTTATTAGTAAATATGGTAGCTCCTAGAAATGTCCTGGGTAATATTAGCAATTATTTTGATATGTATATAGAAGTTATAGACACATATATTAATATATGATATCGATATGTATATTTGAATAGGCTTTATATATATCTAACTACTCAACTGGCTTTGGAGTTTCTTTTATCCATTAAAGAAACAAGGAATGGCTGGTCATAGGAGGTAAAAATTAGTCCAAATATTGATTTTGATTTAATTTGGAAGCAACAAAGAAAGGTTTTTAGGAGAAGAATGAGAAAGGTTTTCATTCTCTCCATGAAAAAATCTTCCTATTAATTTCATTTGATTTTTTGCTATTCATTCCTATTTTCTTCAATAGCCGACCACAACTCCTTCATCAACTCCCTATGGTCAAATTTTACCTAAAAATAATATCAAACAAAATAAAATCAACAGTAGTGTATTCGATCGTTCGAGCGTCAAGAAGCGATTCAAGAAATCTAAGAGTCATTTCACAAATTGAGGTTTCATTAAGGGCTAAATCTGAATAGGTACTAATATATTATTTTATTTCGCATATTCATACATACTCGCCCTCAACATATTTAAATGTATGCAATTTATTTTGTTGCAACCTAAATTAGATTTTAAGTAAAATTGTTATATGCGTTGCTTTACAAATAAAATCAAAGTTACATGCAATAAAATTTGCCGTTTAATTTTATGTTTATTTATGTTAGTCTTTATAATTGCGATATGCAAATTATACTTTATTTAATGTTTAATTTTAGATATATGTATATGTAAATAATCAATTTTCATTTTGGTCATGATTTAAGTTATTTCGTCTAAGATTGTTTATACATATATGTATTAGAAAAGGTTTTTTTATCTCTATTAACCCAAAAAATATATTTATTTTAATAATTCTGGTCATGTATACATTTTAATAAATATGGATATATATATATATACACACACACACACATACTCATATACATATGCATAAACATATTTTTTTTGAAAACTGGTATGCTTTATTACTAAAATCAATCGTATACTTCCATTGTATGTCTCATCAAAACCTTACAGCCTCTAAACCTAAGTGGGCATCTTGTAAGCGAAAAGAGTACATATAATATCTATATATTAGCTTACATATGATGTCATAAACATGTAAATAGTATAAAAAGGAAAAAAAAATACAAAACCGCCTACTAAGAAAAATAAAAATCCACCCACAACTAGGCCCAACCCGCTTCACTTTCAATTGCCACAAACGTCTGTTCCTGCAAACCCTCTTCAGCAAGTTCCTTTCATCCATTGTCATTCAACGCAATTCCCCATTGACTTAGCATACATCACATTAATAAGGGTACTTATACATTCATACATCACATTAATAAAATTTGAGAAAGTAAGGGTACTTATACATTCATACATCACATTAATAAAATGAGTAGGAAACCCCATTTTTTCCATTATATAACATATGAAGCTCATATTTATCTTGTCGCAAGTATTTGTAAATTGAATTTGATATCAAACTTGTCTACTCCTCTTTACTAAAATCTTGAAGTGGTTCATGTGCCAAAAGAATATTTTCACTGATATATCTTCCATATATAAAAGCACTTTGGTTTTCGCATATTAGATGCGGTAAGAAGTGCTTTAATCTAGTGGTGTCAAACGGACTGAGTTGGGTTGTAAATGGGTTGGTTTGAAATTAGCCCAACCCATTTAAAAGAAAAAATGACCCAACCTATTAAACCCATTTATTAAATGGTTCAACCCAACCCAACTCGTTAGTTTACAGGGTCAACCATACCTAAACCATTCAACCCATTATTAATAAAAACCAAAAGAATAAAATAGGTCAAAAACTACCTATCGAACATGAAAATTGTACCAAAAAGCTTCAAACACAACAAAATCCATGGCTCAAAACTAAGAATTGCAGCAAACAAATTTAGAATAATTCAAAATAGTGTAGCAGAGAAATAAAAACTGCAACAAGATACCAGAAAACAGTTCAAAAAACTTCATAAACTTGACCATATAACACTGGTAATACAACACGTCATTCAAGAACTTCAATATATAATATAACATGAAAAAAATATAATAATATAGAATAAAATTAAGCCGAGTTGTATCTTCAAGTTGGAGAATTCTATTAAATAAGGTGAGCTGTATCTTCAAGTTTACAGAGACATATAATGATCAGGTTCTAAAATTTTGATGACATTCCCTGCAAATAACAAAGTTAACTTATTTGAAACTTACTGAAAAAGGTTTAAAGGGGAAATAAAGATATAAAAAATGAAGTAATATGCAGAAAGGTTTAAAGGGGAAATAAAGAAAAAAATATACCGCTTACTGCATAGAGCATCTACATTGAATAATTGAATTTCACAAGCTAAATATTGTTATGTAAATAACAAAATGACGATTAAACTTTACACATTCATGTAATGGGTTTCGCTCATATTTTTGTTTTATATTGGCTAAATTTAACTATTTGAGATATTTAAGATTATATTTTCATAAGAAGTTAAACTAAGACAAAACAGAATTGAAGACAAACCATTGTGAATTGACAAAATGAACCCACTTTCATAGCTGTAATGCTAGCCAAACTTAGCAAACATTTTAACATGTGATCCAAATAAGAAGAATTATTATTTGCGCTAACTTATCCAGTGTATATGTAGATTTAAGTCGTAATTAACTTATGATATTAGTATATCATCATTACAGATGATCTTGATAAAGAAATTTGCGGCATCAAAAAAAAAGAAACTGGCCTGCTTTAGTGCCCTGTACAAAATTCCAGCTAAGAGAATTGAGTGGATATATACTCATTTAGTAACATCAACTAGTTTTGAATCATACTAAAAATATTGAATGTCCGATACACAGTGGCTGGTGTGCGGTCAATTTTGTGCAAACTAGCGGATGAAATAGCAAAGTATAATAAACAACCATATATGCATATGTTGAAAATTGAAATGGCAAAGCTATCGTGTCAAACAAAACAAAAACATTTCCATCATAGTACAGGTTTTATGCTAGAACAGACAATTTCAGAATAAATAATTGTAGATTCAAAGTAAATTAAGGAGAATAGTGTATAGTGTAAATTAAGGAGAACAGTAAATTTGGCAGTTAAGCATACTTGTACCCTAAGATTTAGGTAGAAATTGTCAATTCCGCATCCGTATGAGACAAAAAAATATCCACATCAGGCTCCTCTATAGCTAACGCTGTCCCGTTTCCATATAGCTAGTTACGTGAACATAACAATGCTTCAATGGTATCCACCTTCAGAGAACTTCAGTAATCATCAAGAACTCTACCTCCGATACTGAATGCACTTTCATATGCTACTGTAGTAACCGGGACCGCCAAAATACCTTTTGCCATACGTGAAAGAATTAAATATCTATACTGGTGAGATTTCCAAAAAGAGATAATGTCGAACGATGTTTTAGGATCTTATAGTTCCTCTTCACGATATGACTTAAGTTCAGATTTACGAGAACTCTCGACTAAACATACCTTATGATGACTGTAAAATTCTTCTAACATATCTTTACATTCTTGTGAATACGGACCAATATCTGCATCAACGTATTCTACATCTTTTAATCCACTTGCTTCACCTTCGTTTTCATTTTTTTGCATATTCGTTGAAAATATTTTCAAATTTACTCTCCACCTCATCAAATTCATAACAATTGACTCCAAAAATTTGTTTATAACAGTATTTAACGAATTTGATTTTATGACGTGGATCAAAGATGCATGCAATGGAAAGTATCATGCTAAATTTTCTCCAATATTTGTCGAATTTTTTATACATTTCATTTGCCATTGTTGACATAAAATCATTGTCTTTCATACACTTTTGCAGTGTAAAAAGAACCGTCACGAGCTTCGTAAAAATAAGTTCAATGTTGGATAATTAGAACCCAAAAATAAACAAGTAACTTTGTAAAAAGCTTCCAAAAAATCCACAATTTTTTTTGCATCTATCCATTCATCCGGGGTTGAACAATAAGTATAACCCTGATCACGATTTCCAAACGGCATAGTGCTTGGTGGAAGTAAATAGCACTTTAGGCATTAAAATTTTGAGTTCCATCTCGTTGGAACATCTTGTTGCAATATTTTTTTTCTTTCGCTCATAGAAAGATCTGCTATGCATTCCATAAACAACCTTTTTGTTGATTTGGAGCCCTAAATGTACTTTATACTTTCCCTAATATTCGTTAAAAAGGAACCAATGCATTTTAGACCGTCTTGTAGGATCAAATTCAATATGCGTGCAGTGCAACGAATATGCAAAAACTCACCATCTGCAACCAGTGCTTTCTTATATGTGAGATGAGATTCCAACAATTCAATAAATTTATCATTTAAAGATGTGTTGTCAAGCGTAAATGCAAACAGTTTATCTTCGATATTCCACTCAACTAAGAGACTAGACACCTTCCGAAATATTGAAGCTCCAATGTGAGGATAAGGCATCAATGAAAAACTAAGCAATTTTTTTTGTAAAACCCAGTCGTTATCTATCAAGTGCACGGTCAATTATAAAACCATCTATATTAATTGATGTCCATAGATCAGATGTTAAGCTTATTTTTCCTTAACATGATTTTAAAAAATGTTTAAGCTTAACTTTTTCTTTCTCGTAAAGTTTTATGACATCCGATCATATTGTATTTCTTGATATATGTTGCACTTCATTGTTCAAATAAAAATGCAGTTCTCGTACTTCATCACACTGGACAAACATAAAGGGCAAGTTACGCCTAATGACGGCCTTAGTCATCGATTCTCTATACTTACTTTGATCGAACTTACTTATCTCATTAAGCCCACTCAATTTTTTTGGTAATGTGTTGACATTTTGGAATATGTTTTAGCATATTAGAAGTTCCATGCTTTTCACTCCAAAAATATATTTTCTTACATCCCTTGCAAGGTGTTTTTCCTAAAATAGTTTCATTTTTCTAAAAATAGTTCCAGACTTCTGAGTGTCTGGTTTTACAACGTTTTTTTCCAGCCGACCTACTCAATGAATCTATTAATATAATCAAATCTTCTTTTTCAATGTTTATATGTTCAATTGAATCCATGTTCTACAATATTAAATATTAATAACATTTAGCATGTAGGCAGTACAAATAATTTATATATATATATATATATATATATATATATATATGAGTTTTGCCTAGTACAATTAATGCTAATCTATTTTCGCTCACAATTCTTGTAGCTGAAATAATAAAATTTTATATATCAAATTATTGGACTTCAGTATGTAATTCCATATCATATATGAGTATATGATTGCATCAACATTTAATTATCAGAGTATTCAAGTAAGAAGGTGTTCAAAGTAACAACTTATAGTCTGGTAAGTAGAATTTCAAGTTCCAAGTTCTAACGGCGGCTTTAATTAAAAAAACAGATTAGGTTTTGCTAGTTTTGATCACCTGCTAAGACAGCAACAAAGAAAAAAGAGGAAACATTATTATTATTATATTTGGACGCAGACAATGGAATAGTTCCCAAAGTACTTGTAATAGTCCGCAAATCCGTACCCCTTGAGTCGACACTACTCTCCATCAATCAACTCAAGATGAACGAAAATATGAACCACTTGGATTAAAGAAGAAGAGGTAGAAGAAGAAAATAGAAAACAACATCAGAATCTAACCATCGCAGCGAAATAAAATATAATAGATAATAAATGATCTTCACACAAAAGCAAATATATCTGTTTATACATTACATCATCAGAGTATACATAACACACAACTGGACAGTAATCATAATTTGTCCTCACAATCTAAATACACAGTGGAATATTTAACACAAATACGGAAGTACGTATCGCCATCCAGTTCATCTCCTGAGCTCCACGACATCCTTTCCTGTAATCTATAATACTCGATCTGACCCGAGCATTATAGTTAAATAACACCCGAGTCAGTCTGGAATACCAGCATAAGAAAACCACACTAAAATTTATTATTAAAGTTTCAAAATCCTTTGAAAACAAAAGCATCTCGTAAGACCACGCCACAAATAAAAATGTCGGGTTTTTACCTTACAATAGCTAAAACACTTTTTATCAAATCCGTCTGATATTATAATAGTGTCTATAGAAAGTAAAATAGAATCAAGTTGAAATGCTTGCATCTCACGTTTCAGCAATAGTTGGGCACAGTCAAAACCGTACAGGCGCATAGGGAGAATGGATTTCCAAGTAATGACTAGGCACTGGTGTACCACCTGTCACAGTACGTGGCCTAGATCACCATACCGAGGATTACTCCCAATCCTCTGCAATGCAAGACTGGGACTACCCCTTACTGGATAATCCCGAGTAAGATCACCCCACCATTGGGATCAACAACCGCACCACAAACCTGAATAAAAGGGACATCAAGACAGGGATGACCTCACCCTAATAGGTGCTACCCACTTAGCCTTGCTGCATATCCCCTGATTTTCAGTCATTTCCAGTTGATGAGGCTCGAGGCTAAGCGTTACCTTTTTAGAACACATCCCTTAGAAAGCTTATGGTCCACCTGACGATGTTCTGAAAGCATTCATCCATACAAGTCCGTTCCAGGCTCGAACGGAACCGAAGCCACTACTCCTGCTACATCCATTTTGGAATCATCCTCAGGATTAGTAGCGACTAGCCCTTGCACTTCGCTGCTCCATCTTCGACTCCGAACTCTTGTTCTCCACACGAAAACGTTCAAACCAGATCGAAGTGGTTTTCGAGAAATTAATCCCGATCCCGGTCTCTTCGAAACGATCAGTGCATTGGCCAATATTGATAGTCGGTTATTTAACTATCAAATAACATTCACAAACAACCATCAACCATAAATAATTTCACCAAATTATTTATTGAAAAGTGTGTGATCGTGCACGTGCTAGTATAGTACACACGGATCGTGTAATATGGACTATAATATAAATGCAGAAAATAGATGATAGTAGAAAAGTAAATAAAAAATAGAAAAATCACACCAGAGATTTTTATACTGGTTCGGAGCACCGTCCTACGTCCAGTCCCAGACTTCTTTCTGGATTTTCACTATTAACTACCTCGCTTCACCCGGAGGAACAGGTTTACAATACCCGAGCAAACGAACGGGATTTCACGCCTCTAATACACTGAGGACTTCAACACTTGCCTCTTACAACACAGAGGACTTCAACAAAAGAACAAATACAATTGTTGTTGACAACCTGTGCTCTTGAAAACACGGATTTGTCACTAGTAGTACACCCTTCCTATAATCTTATCCTCAAAGTATGTGAATGATGTTTTGTGAAGATTAAGGAAAGTATATTACTTATTGAATCAAAAGATATGAAATAATTTCAATGATTCAATAAGCAATTGAAAATAATTGGGAGGTTTTTAGAATGCAGAAATATGCAGAAAGTAAGATCAGAGATTAGAGTAAAAAGCATATATAATCATGTTTTTTTTAATCAATGATTTAGATGAGTTTATATAGAGAAGAATGGTTGTAACTCTTTGTGATCAGTTGCCATTAAGAGATATGATCTTTGATGAAAGGTAAGAGATGCAACCTTTGGAGAAAGAAGTGTCTTTTGGAAAAATTGCTTTCTGTTTAAAAACGGTCGATAGGTCAAAAAATGACCAGTAGGCAGGAATTCAAATATATAGTCGTTATGTGCATGTGTGCACGTTCAGTGTGCAAATTATACAGGAACGGTCGACCACCTATTTTATAACCGGTCGACCGGTCCCTGTAAAGTTGCACACTAAATGTGCAACTGCAATTTAGTCGTATATATATTGATTTCCTTGAAATGCATGATTATTTGAGGATAGATTTTAACAAGTTTATCACTATTACAATATCAAATTATCAACCTATAATCTAGAGTACCATATGTAGCTCTTTATAGCCATAATGACCTTGTTTTGTCGATCGCCTTTATTTCTTTGTCAGAAATCAAAACCTAGAACTTGTGACTCAACATTCTCCCCCTTTTTGATTGATGACAATATATATCTGAAAATCTGAATCTCCCCCTGAGTATGTGATCTCCCTCTTTGAATTTTTATATATATGTATGTTCCTGCAAGCAATTGTTAGCCCTTTCTCCCCCTTTGTCATCGACAAAAAGGAGTAACAGATACTGGAATAATATAGGAGTGTAATCACCATAATGTGCGTAGCAAAATAAAACTTAACACATCCAAAACATACCAGAGTATAATACATACCATAATGTCAAATGAAAAATAAAAATAACGACACTATTTAGTACAAGTGTCGATTGATGTTTTTAAAGTACTTAACCATAATAGACAATAGAATCTAAGACGAGGCAGATCCTATCTCCTCTTCATCATCATCGTCGTCGTCGTCGTCATCATCTTCTTCTTCTTCATCATTGTTCCCTCTAGATGATTCTCCATGTCCATGTCCACTCATACCAGTAGACTCCTCAGATGATGTCCAATTGAAAACAGGAGGAGCATGACGTTTTCCTGGGTCTTGTGCTTGAACAGAGGTGGATGTGGTACATGATATAGCATCCCATAGCATACCAAAGAATGACTTGACCTTATTGAAGCGTTTAACAATTTTAGAGTCCATGTGCTTGAGACGTGATTCAAGAAAATATTGGTTACGCGCAATAGTTTCAAGTGATTCTTTTGTGGATGATTTTGATTTTAACAGTTTCACTTCATCGGAACGAGGTCGAGAGGAAGTTGCTTTTTGTTTTCTTGGACCTCTTTGTTGCCATTCTTCAAAAGGCATAATCTCAAGATAAGGTGGAGGAAGCTTCATGCATTTGATGGTTATGGAATCAATACATTTTGGTTTCGAGGTGGCAGAGTCAGGAGGCTTTACCCCACAAGCTAACAAAAGACGCATGATATATTCATTGTAGAAGAAATGAGGTCGTGTAGAGTTATTTACCTTGAGAATTTCGTCAAAAAGCATATGAACCCAATTGATTTGGATTTCCCCATAAATAGCATAGAGAGCCTTGAAGTTTTCTTTATATACAGCATCATAATTTCCAAGTCTCGGAAACAGAGAATGCATCAAGATGCGATGAAGTAGTCTGGCGGTGGGTCGAAGTCCAATAGACTTTGTGCCATCACTATTGTCCTCTATGAACTGATGACTGATGCTATCGCGAGTGAAGACTTCACAGAAAGTAGATGAAAACTCATCGCCTCGATTTGGTATACCAAGTATAGAGGCAATCCTATCACGAGTAATAAAAATTTGTTTGCCACAGACGACAGACCAAATAACTCCATTCGGATTATCAGGTTGATATTCGTCGAGGTTCATGTTGGCATAGAACAATTTTATCATCAAATGATTTATTTTCACATTGTTTTCTGAAAAATCTATCAATGGAGAAATGTTGGAGTTATTGGCTAACCTACGAATTCCATAAGACGTGAAATCATCAAACTTGATGAAAGAGCCCGGATGAAACTTGTAGTTAGTCATTTGATTCCATCTTATTATGGCTACCGGACTTTCGAGCCATTTCTTAGCGGAGAAATTAAGAGATGAAGGTCCGGAGGATGATGCTTTCTTGGGTTTCTTTTGCAGAGGAGCCATTGTTAGAAGATTTGGAGATTTGGAAATTGAAATTGAGAAACTAGGGTTTTTGGAGTTTGGGGAAAAATAACTGGTTGAGTAAAACGAGAAGAAGGATAGTAAGAAAATGACGCATAGGATATATATAAAAAACTGGAAATACGTCAACCGGTCGACCTATAGATTATGGCCGGTCGACCGTTTTCAACCAGAGAGCAAACGGTCGACCGGTTTAAATATGGAGGGTCGACCGGTTTGACAGCATGCTAAAAAATACCCTTTTTTGCAAATTTTTGAATATATCGTGCTATATTTTCACTCTTATTGTAGAATACAAGTATTATTACATGAGTGATGGAAAGAAAAAAATACAATGAGTATATATAGATCTAATGAGAAGTGGAAGGTTCGTCACTAGAATTATCTTTGTTTTCTTTAATACGTTTTGCCCATGGACTCCAGTTTTTATGAGCACCTTCATTCATCTCATAATTCCGATCCCAAGAGTTAGGACTTTTAGATGTTGATGGCCTAGACGGCATTGGTTCATGCACGTCATGCTTGCTGGAACTACAGAAGAATGATGCCACCTTTTCTAAAACAGATAATCGTGCCGATGTCCGTTGTTGCTCGTGATAAAGTTGGCTTTGCCCATAATGGAGCTGTCTCTGAAGATCTATCTGATGTTTCTGATAGTGATGAATCTCGTCGATCTGTGCTTTGGTACGAGGAGAACAAAACAGCGTCTTTTTAACTCGTTTTGAGTTTGGTTTATTAACAGAAATACAAGAGCATTGATGATGATAACTTGGTTTTTTATTTTGGTGTTTTGGGAGAATAATATTCCTTCGACTCAGAACTCGTAATGGAAATGTGTGATTCTTGAGCACATTTATCACAAATGTGAGCCATAGAGAATTTTGTATAGAACGATTTAAAACATAACACGCAGTAGCGACGGCTTCTACCCAGAAATGTTTTGGTAAAGTGGATCCATTTAATAAAGTTCTTGCACATTCTTGTAATGTTCGATTTTTCCGTTCTACAACTCCGTTTTGTTGTGGAGTTCTAGGAAACGAAAAATTATGGTTAATACTTTTTTTTTGTACAAAAATGTTCAAATTCGTTATTTTCAAATTCACCACCATGATCACTTCTTATGTTTTTAACTTTTAGC
Organism: Allium cepa; assembly: GCA_030765085.1. Classification (NCBI taxonomy): domain Eukaryota; kingdom Viridiplantae; phylum Streptophyta; class Magnoliopsida; order Asparagales; family Amaryllidaceae; genus Allium; species Allium cepa. The sequence goes on along the minus strand of CM060935.1, from coordinate 446,861,778 downwards.
CCTTTTGATTTTTGAATTCTTTTGACGAAAGATTTGAAATGGTCAAAAGTGTCACTCTTGTTTTTCAGAAAAATAGTCCATGTATAACGAGAATAGTCATCAACAATTACAAATACATATCGATTATGGTTTATTGACTGAACTTGTGTTGGTCCGAATAAATCCATATGTAGTAGTTCAAGTGGCTGTAATGTTGATATGACCCTTTTTGACTTGAATGACGATTTTGTCAATTTTCCTAACTGACAGGCATCACAAAAACTATCGTTTTTATAACTAATTTTTGGTAGACCTCAAACTAGATTGTTTTTGGCCAGCTTGTCAATAGTTCTGAAGTTTATATGACAGAAGCGTTTGTGCCATAGCCATGGATCATTATCATTAGCCACAAGACACATATCTGAATTATGATTAATATTCATATTCAGAATATATATATTTCTGTCTCTATAACCTTCGAAAACTAAATTGTGGTCTCTATCTAAGATACTACATTTATTATTCGAAAAAGAGATTATAAAACCTTTGTCACATAACTGACCAATACTAAGTAAATTGTGTTTTAAATTTTTAACTAGCATGACATTTGTAATAAGAGGTAAGTTAAATGTACCGCAATTGCTCACATCGCCTTTGCCGATGATATAGCCTTTTGAATTGTCTCCAAATGTGACGGAGCCACCATCTGAGTATGTAATATTTGTTAATAAGCTCTTGTCTCCCGTCATGTGCTTCGAGCAACCACTGTCCAATATCCACTTTCCTCTTTTCTTAAGTGGGACCTGCAAAAATAGGATTAAGTCCATGGTACCCACTTTTTATAGGGTCCTAAGAGTTAGGTCTTAGGAGTCCAAACCCATATGGGTCTGGTATCCCCTTTATATATATAATTATTATTAAGATGCACAGTATTCATGAATTGCTGAATGTATTTGTTCCTAATCAAATTGTTATTTGTTTTAGGGACCCATATTTTGATAGTCTTTGTATTTTTCTTTTGAAATTTCACAACTGGCTTTAGTTTGGAATATAATAAACTAAGATTTTTCTTAACTTCAATCTTTTGTACCTTCTTCTTTCTTTTATTACCCTTGATCTCTTGTTTCTTATATCCCAGACCTTGTTTATTTGATGCAGATTGTGAGTTTTCAATGATTTTTGTCAAATTTTCTCGATCTTTGTTAAAGTTAGAAACATTTTGAGTAATGTCATCCAACTTTGTTTGTAAACTAGCTTTTTCTAGGTCTAGAATTTTGACTTTTGCCTTAAGCTCATGATTTTCAGTAGTGAGAGCATTATTTTTCTCTTTTTGAGCTTCTATTTCTTGACTCAAAAGAGATAGTTGAGAGTCAACATTAGATGATGATTCTTGAATTTTTCAAGTTCCTCTTCTAATATTTTCTTCTCATTTTTTAACATATCTCGTTCAAACTCTACTCTACTTAAATCTGCTTTGACTACTTTTAATTGACGTTTTATGTCTTTATATTTGACTATCAATTCAGCATTAATATCAAGTAATTCATCAAATGTAGGAATTTGTACCTCATCTTCTGTTGCCATAAAACAAACATTAGCTTGTTCATTCTCCGAATCACTTTCACTTTCTGATGAAGATGACTCTGAATCATCCCATGTTACTGAGAAGGCTTGTTTCTTTGATTTGTCCTTCTTATATTTGAATTTGTCATTTTCTGACTTCTTCTTTTGTTCTGGACAATCCTTCTGCATGTGTCCCTTTTTATGGCAGTTAAAACATTCTATAGCAGATGAAGATGGTTTATTTGATCCAGGTTTCCTTTTATTGTAACGACTGGCTTTTCGATATTTTAGGAATTTTTTGAATCCTTTCGCAATAAATGCCAAATCTTCGTCTTCAGAATCTGATTCATTTTCATCTTTCTCAACATGAAATGCTACATTTATCTTTTCTTCTTTCTGTTCTTTTCTAGCCTGCAAATTTGCTTCATAGGACATTAAATTTCTTATTAATTCATCTGGCTTCATGACGGAAAGGTCATTAGCTTCTTCAATTGCTAATACTTTTCCTTCCCATTCACTAGTCAGAGAATGTAGGACTGTTGAAACAACATCAAAATCAGAATATTTTTGTCCTAAGCCAATAAGTGCATGGTGGATAGTTTGAAATCGTGAATACATATCATTGATTGTCTCATTTGGTTTCATTTCGAAATTTTGAAATTGACTTTTCAGCATGGCTATTTTGGCTTGTTTAACCTTGTTAGTACCTTCATGAGTGGTTTTTAACGTTTGCCAAATTTGATATGCAGTAGTGCAGATACTAACACGGTTATATTCATTTTGGTCTAATGCACAGAACAACATATTTATTGCTCTTGCATTTACGGCTGCTGCCGTTTTCTCAGCCGCAGTCCATTCTGAATAATCAGTAGTTGGATTCACTATTTCTCTTTGAGTGGCATTCTAAGCATCATAGCTATTTGATTGCATAAAGAATGACATACGTGTTGCCCAATAACTATAGTTAAGACCATTGAAAAATGGAGGTCTTTGTGTCGATTGACCTTCCATGTACGTGGTGTTCTGAGTGCTAGTACTTGCGTTATTTGACATATTACAAGAATATATCAAATAACTGTGTTACGGTTATGTGATAACCTTGCTCTGATACCAAATGAAAAGTGTGTGATCGTGCACGTGCTAGTATAGTACACACGGATCGTGTAATATGGACTATAATATAAATGCAGAAAATAGATGATAGTAGAAAAGTAAATAAAAAATAGAAAAATCACACCAGAGATTTTTATACTGGTTCGGAGCACCGTCCTACGTCCAGTCCCAGACTTCTTTCTGGATTTTCACTATTAACTACCTCGCTTCACCCGGAGGAACAGGTTTACAATACCCGAGCAAACGAACGGGATTTCACGCCTCTAATACACTGAGGACTTCAACACTTGCCTCTTACAACACAGAGGACTTCAACAAAAGAACAAATACAATTGTTGTTGACAACCTGTGCTCTTGAAAACACGGATTTGTCACTAGTAGTACACCCTTCCTATAATCTTATCCTCAAAGTATGTGAATGATGTTTTGTGAAGATTAAGGAAAGTATATTACTTATTGAATCAAAAGATATGAAATAATTTCAATGATTCAATAAGCAATTGAAAATAATTGGGAGGTTTTTAGAATGCAGAAATATGTAGAAAGTAAGATCAGAGATTAGAGTAAAAAGCATATATAATCATGTTTTTTTTAATCAATGATTTAGATGAGTTTATATAGAGAAGAATGGTTGTAACTCTTTGTGATCAGTTGCCATTAAGAGATATGATCTTTGATGAAAGGTAAGAGTTGCAACCTTTGGAGAAAGAAGTGTCTTTTGGAAAAATTGCTTTCTGTTTAAAAACGGTCGACAGGTCAAAAAATGACCAGTAGACAGGAATTCAAATATATAGTCGTTATGTGCATGTGTGCACGTTCAGTGTGCAAATTATACAGGAACGGTCGACCACCTATTTTATGACCGGTCGACCGGTCCCTGTAAAGTTGCACACTAAATGTGCAACTGCAATTTAGTCGTATATATATTGATTTCCTTGAAATGCATGATTATTTGAGGATAGATTTTAACAAGTTTATCACTATTACAATATCAAATAATCAACCTATAATTTAGAATACCATATGTAGCTCTTTATAGCCATAATGACCTTGTTTTGTCGATCGCCTTTATTTCTTTGTCAGAAATCAAAACCTTCATAGAACTTGTGACTCATCATTTATTAACCACAAAATATCTTCGCAAGATATATTTCCATTTTCAACCCTTTTTTAAAACGGTTTTCAAACCACACTCTTCTCATGGAATAAATTCCCAAATATTTATTCCCACTGAAAGCACCAAGTACAAAGCTTTAGATTTTGAAAATAATTTAAAACACCTTATTATAAATATCCTTTAAAACATTTAAATTAAAAATTACTTTAATAATTATTCAAAATATATACTTTAAGAATATTTAAAATAAAACTACTTTGTACAATATAAAACCGAATTTCTAACTTTCAAAACATAATACCAAGCCACCTTCAAATAATTACCGCTATAAATAGATTTAAAGAAAATACTTACTTTAGAATTTAAATATTTAGAAATAATAAGTTTTCTAAACATACTTTTTAAACAACTTAAAACTTTTAACAAAATTTGCTTCGAAAACGTACTTGGCTATCCAAGAAAATACACTTCTCTTTCACATCTTTAAAAATAAATCACTATTTATTTTTAAGCAAATTTACCCATTCCTTTAATAAATTCCCACCGTGAATTTATTCTTCCAAATATCCACTGACACATTACTTTATGTTTATAAACCCAGTTTATAAATTTCATAGTCACATTCTCCTTTAAATTTTCAATTCCAAACACTTTAATCAATTTCCAAACTGATTTCCAACTTATTCCATTTTGAAATAAATTTCTTTACTTACTCAATTTATTTCGAAGTCCATTAATTTCAGACTTTATTCCTTAATTATGATTTAAAATCTTTTTAACTAAAAACACCAATTTCATATTTTCCAAATTTCTTCTTTATCCTTGCAAATAAATTCAAACCTTGAATTTCAAAATAAATTCTATATTTCTTGAAACAATATCATTTGAGTTTAAAAATAAAATTACTTATTCCCATTTATTCAAAATCTCATTTCTCGCACTTGGAATTTTATTTATCAGAATTCAAAAATCACTTCTTATTCCTTTACAATTCATTTTTAATTTATTCAAATTTCTGTGATTATTTTACTTAAAATTCACACTGTTATTTTCTTTTCAGAAATCCCATTTCTATAGATTTTGATAACTCAGTTCACCGAAATATTTTAAATCAAGCATAGTATCCAACATTTCCAATTATCAATATAATTCATCACATAGCAAATAATTATATCATAGAATATTTTAACAAAACTAAATATTTTGAGGAATCTAGTTGGATCCCTCCAACCTGTTTCACTGCATCCACAGATGTTAGCACAATAAAATATCAATTCCACTTCGAGGTGGAATATCGTGGTATATGGGATTAATATAATATCATCCGCTATTATACGGTGCATAGGGTCTCATCCTCTATATAACACGGGAAATCAATCACTCCAATATATACTATATATATACTACTATATATAATATAGCACATTAAATCAATTCAATCATTCAACCAATTATTTAAATTTAACCATTTAAATTTAAATAGCAATCCGGAAGAGTGAGGTTAACCCACCTTTGATCTTTTTGTTTTGCAATCCAATCCAAACCGGCTTTATTTCTTCCAGATATTGACCTTGTATAAAAATTTATAAAATTTATTAATATTCAAAACAAATCGAACAACCCAATTACCATTTAGTAACTTTATTTAATCTAATAATAAAATTAAAAAAAAATCCTTTTTATAAAATCTTTTAGTAACTAAAATAATCAGATGAGTTAATTAAACAAATTAATCCCTTTAATAAATTATTCTTAGTGACAATAATTAAACAAACCATTTAAAAAAATTAATTACCTTAATACTTTGCTTTAAAATAAGTTAGCAAATTTAAAATGTATGCACGTATGTTTATTTCTCTTTTGAAACTACCTATACTCAAAAATTTAATTTATCCAGATTCAAAATTTAACTTTTATATAAACTCCACAACATTTTCAATTTCTATATTTTCCAAATATTTTATGTATATGTATATATATATATATAAAATGCTAATAAAATTCCTTTCCACTACATATTAACGAAAAGCAGAACTGTTTTATATTATTCTGTAAAATATTTATATATATACATATTTTCTATAATTATCAAAACAATAATTTTTTTTACTGTAAAGAACTTTTCTTCTTTCATATATATATGTATGTATGTATGTATGTATATTTGTAAATAAAAGACTAGTTTAAAGTTCCTATATATTTTTCACTTCAAAATCCTAATTGTATATACTTCCTGATAACCTCTATAACTATATTATTATATATAGTTTTTCAATCTGCATATACACATTTTTTAAAAAAAAACAAGCTAAATCGAAAAAAAACGAATACCTCGCTGTTCGTTGAAATCGCGATGCCCGAACTCTACGCACGCCTTCGACCATCGAGCCAAGCATGCCCATCGCGAACCCTAATCCGATCGCCTAGGTCCACCTCGTACGATTCCTCGTCGTAGCCCAAAAGCGCTTCAACTCCGCGACCCCATGCCCAAAATCATCGCGACCCCTCGCGGCCTCGACTACACCCTAAAACGAAACCCAACTTCCCCATCGTGAAACCCTTCCCCTGCCACGCATCGATCCCAAACACGATGAACCAAGCCTCGTGATTTGATTCGACTCTGGTTCGAACGCATGAAAGGCAATTTGATTTTCGCGTATCCAGTCGCCATTTTTTTTTCAGTTGAATTTTCTGTAGAAAAGAAAAGCTCGGGTTTTCTTTTTATAAACGAGAAGGAATAGGGTAGCGTGTTATGAATGACTTCGAACTGACATTGGGAAGATAATATTGTGTGATTTGAAGATGGTAGCGTGTTGACTAATTTGTACAGTGATTTGAGATGTTGGGAAAAGTTTTGAAATGTTTCTGATGTGAACAATTGACCAGTCAATACAATATATGGATATTTTTTAAATTAATATTTGAATCGACTATCGTAGCTAAAAATCTCGACCTCCTATCGAGGCGTGCCGCTAGGCGTTTATAATGTTATACCCCTATTTCGAATGCAATGGAAAAGATTTAAGTCCAAATTCAGACGTATGGAGAAGATAGCTTTTTGGACCCAGTTGTTATGTTGAATTTCAATATTAATTTCAGCGCGTTTATATATTGTACGGCCAAATGATCACTCCAAACACTGTGAAAATTGAAATCCGATAATAATACAATATTACGGATCCAATGGAACTGGTTTCGTTGAATTCCGAGACTGTGCCTCGGAAGACTATTTTTTTAAATATCGATTTAAACGATAAAATTTCAAAACTTAACAAAACACTTCCAAATTTAATTTCAACACTTTTACTATCTTCAGTACCATCGATATAAATTTTACCAACCCTTAAATTATTTTTAACAGGCTTAAAACTGAAGATTCAATTATTTACCCAATTTCATTTTATTAAATCCATTAACTTAATTGCTAAATAATAATAATATTTGAATTCAAGTTAAAAATTAACTTTTAAATATTTAAAAAGAATTAAATATTCCAATTTCGAACATCCAAAAATTCCGGATCGTCACATTCCTCTCCCCTTAAAAGAATTTCATCCCCGAAATTGCTAGTTAAGAAGAATGATCCAATTCCCATTACTATTTTCCAAAACCAAACGGTTTTATCAACTTGCCATAACATATCTTTTATTAAAGACCCACTATTACTTCAACCAACTTCCTCAAACCTTCCATAGTTACTAACAACATTATTTACTCCACTTATTCAAATTTAAATTTAAATCCAAATTTATATTATCAAAACTTTCTCAAAAAATTTCTAACTCTCTAAATTTACAAAAAAATTCGCCAGCGTCTCCTTTGCGCAGCTAGCTCGGTACAACTACAAAATGCCTCTATGGGCCCTCAGATTTCAAAAGAAAAAAAAGCTAAGTGGCTAGACTAGAAAATCCTCAAATTTTGTACAGAAATTTTAATGCATACCTTTGCCGAGCAAATTTCAATTTATCCTCTGAAATCAAAAATCCCAAATTCACTTTCCTAATCCTTTAGTTCTAACTAAAAAATTAGTTGTAATCTCCATTTTCAAAATACCTTATTTCAATTCCAAATTGAAATCGTTTTGTCGCTAACAAAAAAATTTTCAAAAATTTTCTAACTCCTAAAATATTTGACAGAGTCTCCTTTGTACGGAGGAGCTTTTTCAATTTAACAAGATATATAAATATATATACATCGACCGACACGGTCGAAAAAAAAAGTTCAATTGCTTTCAATCAACTCTCAACCCATACTATTCAATTTAAGTGATTTACAGCTCACTTGCTTGCATACGATTCATTTTTCAACCAAACGAACTTATATCCATTTCAATTGATTCCAAAAATCAATTTTCTTTACTTCTACCAACCCATAGAATTTTTATTTACTTCCGTTTAAGTCGAATGACTAATTTATTCTATGCAATTCGATGATATTCACTTAATAGGATATCCATTTTAGTTTTTATCCACATCCAATTGATTCCAACTCATTTGATTTTAAATTCCATCCCCCGAAGTTAAACTTCTATAAATTTTAAACTTAAGTTAATTTACTTTCTTCACACTTTTTCAACTTCATAACTTAAGTTAACTTCTATTTAATTTGATTCTCATCAAATTCAATTAGCCCATTCTCTTTATCCATTTTAATTTTAATCCCATTCTCAGTTTGTTAAAATAATATCCAAGCACATACTCAACTCATTTATACTCGAATTGGATTTTATTTGTAACTCAAATCATTTCTGTTATAATCCAATTCCATTTTATTTTTACAACATCTCCACTTCTTTTTTATTCATTATCAATCCAAGTCGAATTCTATTTATAATTCGAGTTTATTTCCAAACTTCATTATTAACTTACAATCCATTTCATTTAACCGAGTTAAATTTTATTAACATACTCTATCAAATAATTTATTTAGCTAATTAGCTTACTTCCAACTTTTAAATCAATATTCGTTTTATTACAAAAATCACTTCATCAAATTTTCCGGAGTTCAATTTTTTTATAATTCCAGTATGAATTTTCTTTCATTTTCCAAAATTCCAACACCTTTATTTTGGCTTATTTATTCCGTTTTTACATTTTTATAAGCTACTCGCTTATTAATATTCATACTTCTCCATCCATTTACAGTCAATCACGTTCACATTTCACTTTTAACTAGAGACTATATTTTTTTTTCAATGCTTTTCAATTCTTTTATAAGCTTCCAAAGCTTATTTATCCCAATTCAATACTTAGTTTACACTTATTTATTTAAGTAAGAATTTTATTCCATTCAATATTTTCTATAACTAAACTGAATTTATTTAAATTCAATTTTATTCCAACCTAACCCCAGTTAATTCTAGTTACATACCATTCTTTTGAATTTTGTTAAATAAGGACTTAATTTCATTTAATACCATCCCACACAATTCACCTTTATTTCATTTCAAACCTTTATTTCATTTCAATTCCTTTCAACTTACTTCAAATCCCATTCATTTTTATTAACTTTTCTTAAGTTAATTTAATTCTAATTAATTTTATTTCTCAATCCAAATTTAATTTATTTTCCCATTTCAATCACATTCAAGATGTACTAATTATTTCTTCCAATCATCCATTAAATTTTCCACAATTTAATTTTTTCCAAATTAAATTTATTTAACGTTTTCACTTTAAATTTTAATTCCAACATTCAAAGCTCATATTTTCCTTCCTTATTTAAAAACCATCTCAACTTTACAAGTTTATAACTTACCTCATCAGGTTTTTCGATTCAAATAAGGATTCAGAATTTCAAACACCTGGCTTTTGGTTCATATCATTTCACAACCACCATTATCCCAAAATCACATTTCTCAAATTTTTAAACCAATCCTGGTTTTTTATCCCCAACAAATTTCCTTTGAAATTTCAAAAACAAACTAGTTCTTCTGAAAAAATCAATTTGGCAACAATCTGTCACTTAGAAACTCAAAAATGAACATCGATGATGCTGCAGTCATCACCGAAATTATTTTCCAGCAACTGAAGTGAGTTCAATGCTGTATCCCTTCCCAAAATTTATTTGAAACAATTTCCTTTCAGAAATACTTCTAAAACAATAATGCTATTATTTGTCTTCAAAACACTTCCAAAATCTACGGGGTTTTAAATTTACAGGTTTGATTTAAGTCAAATTTTAACTATAATTCATTTGTATAATTTATGCTCATACCATTTTTTTTTCTTTTATTCTTTTTTCACTTGATTTTACAAGTCATTCCAATTTTTTATAATCTCAATTGTTTAGAATATTATCATCCAAACATCTAAGTTATATAGCAATTTAGGAAAATATTTCTTTTATATCAAAATATATTTTGGATAAAATTATTTCATTCACCCACCTTTAAAACCATACTGTGACAATTTATCATGTCAGGTGTTTATAAACTCTTCACGAATAGCTGCCAACTTACTCATCATAATTCATATTCCACCCAACCAATAAGTCAACAATATTAAAACAATTTATATTCACTAACAAATACGAGCTCATATCTATTAATACGCTCAAACTCATTCTAGAGTACTATGGACTCTATTTTCAATGAGTAATCACCACCAGAGCCAAGGTTCTCGCTTAACCTTCGCTTTGATACCAAATGTAATCGCCCGCAAATCCTTACCCCTTGAGTCGACACTATTCTCCATCAATCAACTCAAGATGAACGGAAATACAAACCATTTGGGTTAAAGAAGAAGAGGTGGAAGAAGAAAATAGAAAACAACATCAGAATCTAACCATCGCAGCGGAAAAAAAAATAGATAATAAAGATCATTTACACAAAAGAAAATATATCTGTTTATACATTACATCATCAAAGTATACATAACACACAACTGTACAGTAATCATAAACTGTCCTCACAATCTGAATATGCAGCGGAGTATTTAACACAAATACAGAAGAACGTATCGCCATCCAGTTCGTCTCCTGAGCTCCACAGCATCCTTTCCTGTAATCTATAATACTCGTTCTGACCCAAGCATTATAGTTAAATAACATCCGAGTCAGTCTGGAATACCAGCGTGAGAAAACCACACTCAAATTGATTATTAAAGTTTCAAAATCCTTTGAAAACAAAAGCATCTCGTAAGACCACGTCACAAATAAACATGTCGGGTTTTTACCTTACGATAGCTAAAATACTTTTATCAAATCTGTCGGATATCATAATAGTTTCTATAGAAAGTAAAATAGAATACAGCTGAAATGCTTGCGTCTCACGTTTTAGCAATAGTTGGGCACAATCAAAACCGTACAGGCGCATAGGGAGAACGGATTTCCAACTAATGACTAGGCACTGGAGTACCACCCGTCACAGTACGTGACCTAGATCACCGTATCGAGGATTACTCCCAATCCCCAGCAACACAAGACCAGGACAACCCCTTACAAGACAATCCTGAGTAAAATAACCCCTCGGTTGTGATCAGCAACCGCATCACTAAGCCGAATAAAAGGGACATCAAGACAGGGATGACCTCATCCTAATGGGTGCTACCCACTTAGCCTTGCTGCATATCCCTTGATTTTCAGTCATTTACGGTTGATTAGGCTTGAGGCTAAGCAATATCTTTTTAGAATTCATCCTTTAGAATGCTCATCGCCCTCCTGACGATGTTCTGAGAGCATCCATCCATACAAGTCCGTCCCGGGTTCGAACGGAACCGAAGGCACTACTCCTACTACATCCATTTTGGAATCATCCTCAGGATTAGTAGAGACTAGCCATTGCACTTCACTGCTCCATCTTCGACTCTGAACTCTTGTTTTCCACACGAAAATGTTCAAACCGAATCGAAGTGGCATTCGAGAAATTAATCTCGAACCCGGTCTCTTCGAAACGATCAATGCATTGGCCAATATTGATAGTCGGTTATTTAACTATCAAAAAACATTCACAAACAACCATCAGCCATAAATAATTTCATCAAATTATTTATTAACCTCAAAATATCTTCGCAAGATATATTTCCATTTTCAACCCTTTTGAAAACAGTTTTCAAACCACAATCTTCTCATGGAATAAATTCCCAAATATTTATTCCCACTGAAAGCACCAAGTACAAAGCTTTAGATTTTGAAAATAATTTAAAACACCTTATTATAAAATATCCTTTAAAACATTTAAATTAAAAATTACTTTAATAATTATTCAAAATATATACTTTAAGAATATTTAAAATAAAACTACTTTGTACAATATAAAACCGAATTTCTAACTTTCAAAACATAATACCAAGCCACCTTCAAATAATTACCGCTATAAATAGATTTAAAGAAAATACTTACTTTAGAATTTAAATATTTAGAAATAATAAGTTTTCTAAACATACTTTTTAAACAACTTAAAACTTTTAACAAAATTTGCTTCGAAAACGTACTTGGCTATCCAGGGAAATACACTTCTCTTTCACATCTTTAAAAATAAATCACTATTTATTTTTAAACAAATTTACCCATTCCTTCAATAAATTCCCACCGTGAATTTATTCTTTCAAATATCCACTGATATATTACTTTATTTTTATAAACCCAATTTATAAATTTCATAGTCACATTCTCCTTTAAATTTCCAATTCCAAACACTTAAATCAATTTCCAAATTGATTTCCAATTTATTCCATTTTGAAACATATTCCTTTACTTACTCAATTTATTTTAAAATCCATTAATTTCAGAGTTTATTCCTTAATTATGATTTAAAATCTTTTTAACTGAAAATGCCAATTTTATATTTTCTAAATTTCTTCTTTATCCTTGCAAATAAATTCAAACCTTAAATTTCAAAATAAATTCTTTATTTCTTGAAATAATATCACTTGAGTTTAAAAATAAAATTACTTATTCCCATTTATTCAAAATCTCATTTCTCGCACTTGGAATTTTATTTATCAGAATTCAAAAATCACTTCTTATTCCTCTCCAATTCATTTTTAATTTATTCAAATTTCTATGATTATTTTACTCAAAATCCACTCTTTTATTTTATTTTCAGAAATCCCATTTCTGTAGATTTTGAAAACTCAGTTCACCGAAATATTTTAAATCAACCATAATATCCAACATTTCCAATTATCAATATAATTCATCACAGGATAGAAAATAATTATATCACGGAATATTTTTAACAAAACCAAATATTTTGAGGAATCCAATTGGATCCCTCCAACCTGTTTCCCTGCATCCACAGATGTTAGCACAATAAAATACCAATTCCACTTTGAGGTGGAATATCGCGGTATATGAGATTGATATAATATCACCCGCTATTATGCGGTGCATAGGGTCTCATCCGCTATATAATGCGGCAAATCAATCACTCCAATATATACTATATATATAGTACTATATATAATATAGCACATCAAATCAATTCAATCATTCAACTAATTATTTAAATTTAACCATTTAAATTAAAATAGCAATCCAAAAGAGTGAGTTAACTCACTTTGATCCTTTTGTTTTGCAATCCAATCCAAACAGGCTTTATTTCTTCCAGATATTGGCCTTGTATAAATATTTATACAATTTATTAATATTTGAAACTAATCGAACAACCCAGTTACCATTTAATAATTTTATTTAATCTAATAATAAAATTTTAAAAAATCCTTTTTATGAAATCTTTTAGTAACTAAAATAATCAATGAGTTAATTAAACAAATTAATCACATTAATAAATTATCCTTAGTGACGATAATTAAATGAACCATTTAAACAAATTAATTACTTTAATACTTTTCTTTAAAATAAGTTAGTAAATTTAAAATGTGTGTACGTATATTTATTTCTCTTTTGAAACTACCTATACTTAAAAATTTAATTTATCTAGATTCAAAATTTAACTTTTATATAAACTCCGCAACATTTACAATTTCTATATTTTCCAAATCTTTTATGTATATGTATATATATTAAATCCTAATAAAATTCCTTTCCACCTACATATTAACGAAAAGCAGAACTATTTTATATTATTCTGTAAAATATTTATATATATACATATTTTCTATAATTATCAAAACATCAATTTTTTTTACTGTAAAGAACTTTTCTTCTTTCATATATATATATATATATATATATACATATATATATGTGTGTGTGTGTGTGTGTGTGTATGTATGTATGTATATTTGTAAAAAAAGATTGGTTTAAAGTTCCTATATATTTTTCACTTCAAAATCCTAATTGTATATACTTCCTGGTAACCTCTATAACTATATATTATATATAGATTTTCAATCTGCATATACACATTTTTTTATAAAAAAACAAGCTAAATCGAAAAAAACGAATACCTCACTACTCGTTGAAATTGCGATGCCCAAACTCCACGCACGCCTTCGACCATCGAGCCTAGCATGCCCATCGCGAACCCTAATCCGATCACCTAGGTCCACCTCGTACGATGCCTTGTCGCGGCCCAAAAGCGTTTCGTCTCCACGACCCCATGCCCAAAATCATCGCGACCCCTCGCGGCCTCGACTACACCCTAAAACGAAACCCAACTTCCCCATCGCGAAACCCTTCCCCGGCCACGCATCGATCCCAAACACGATGAACCAAGGCTCGTGATTTGATTCGACTCTGGTTCGAACGCGATGAAAGGCAATTTGATTTTCGCGTATCTAGTCGCCCTTTTTTTTCATTTGAATTTTCTGAAGAAAAGAAAAGGCTCGGTTTTTCTTTTTATAAACGAAAGGAATGGCATAGCGTGTTATGAACGATTTCGAACTAACTTTCGGAAGTGAATACTGCGTGATTTGAAGATGGTAGCGTGTTGAATAAAATTTGTACGGTGATTTGAGATGTTGGGAAAAGTTTTGAAAAGTTTCTGATGTGAACAATTGACCATTCAAAACAATATATGGATATTTTATTTAAATTTGAATCGACTTGAATTCGTAGCTAAAAATTTTGACCTCCTATTGAGGCGTGCCGCTAGGCATTTATAATGTTATACCCATATTTCGAACGCAATGGAAAAGATTTCGAGTCCAAATTCAGACGTATGGAGAAGATAGCTTTTTGGACCCAGTTATGATGTTGAATTTTGATATTATTTTCAGCGCATTTATATATCGTACGACTAAACGATCACTCCAAACATTGCGAAAATTGAAATCCGACAATAATACAATATTACGGATCCAATGTAACTGGTTTCGTCGAATTCCAAGACTGTGCCTCGGAAGGCTATTTTTTAAATATCGATTTGAACGATAAAATTTCAAAACTTAACAAAACACCTCCAAATTCAATTTCAACACTTTTACTATCTTTAGTACTATCGATATAAATTTTACCAACCCTTAAATTATTTTTAACTGGCTTAAAATTGAAAATTCAATTATTTACCCAATTTCAGTTTATTAAACCCAATAACTTAATTACTAAATAATAATAATATTTGAATTCAAGTTTAAAATTAACTTTTAACTATTTAAAATCAATTGAATATTTCAATTTCAAACATCCAAAAATTCCGGGTCGTTACAGTACTACATCTAAACTGACTGTATACAGAGAAGAGGAAAATTCAACAAATGTTAAAATGAATTCCCAAGAAAGTATCAATTACCAACCACAAGATTTTAAGAATAAAATCAGCTCTTATAAATACTTTACATGAGAAATCACAACCTGACACGAATTAGACGCAGTGTATGCAGCATTTGAATAAAATTTGGAAGCTCTCTTAAAGAAGCAAAAGACAGCGAGTAAAGAACTACGGCATTGTAACTTTGCATGTGTAGAAACAATAGAGGGTTGACAATTATCTTCATCATCTAGAAGTTATGCTACAGCATGTGAAATAAAACAAACATCCAAATACATCAGGAAAGTCCTGCTCCAAAACAAATGGCTGAGACTGGATTAGGGTTTAAGTGAAAAAAAATGTGTTGACCTATCCATCATCATTTTCTACAGGCACTCATTATAGTTTAATTAAGAATATTAAATATATATCGATTTGATCAATATTTGAATTGATTATTATATAGTCAAAACTGCAGTATACTGTACAAGTTGCTACCTATTTAAAATTTAATCCCAGCTAAACAGATGCAGCAATCGATTGTGCGCTATTTCTTTTGAAACAAAGCTTTCAATTCTTGATCATCATGTTGAATTATCAAGAAATAAAGGAAACAATATAGAATTATTTCATTTTGTGGCTAAACATTACGAGAAGATTAAAATTTCTTCTTTCAACACTATTCCTAAAACATCTCAATTAATGTCATTAAATATCAAAAAGGATAATATTATTGAAACTTTAAATGCTACAATCAAAGATATTAATAAGGCACTGATTATCTTTTTTGTTGAATCTCAATATATTTTAGATATCAACTAAAGGAAAAACAATGGTTGTTTGAGATGTGAACAAAAAATGGTAGTTATATTATGCAGTTCATAAAGCTTTCCCATGATTTATTAAGTTACGCTAATCGGTTGTTTTATTGTTTAGTCTCATTCAAGGTAGAGAGACTGGCCATTAACTGCATAGTTTTGGAAAAAGATATTTGTTTTAGTTTATCGCTACCCCCCATAGAAAGTGTTCTTGACAATCCAAAATGGAACAATCAGACAAGAAGTTTTTGCTTTTTGTGCTTTATAAAAGCCATGTTGATAGTATAAATCACTTTAATTATACGTCAGTTCTATGTTATGCAAGTCTTCGTGATATACACTTGATCTGATTTTCATTTTGGATTTCAAAAATGACATAGTTGTTACTTGATTAACTTTCATTTTGGTTATATTATATTATAGTACATACAAGTAGATGCAATGTAGTTGCAGTGTGTATAATTGAAGTACTAAATTAATATTTGTAATAACCGACTCACAATCTGATTAATGCTTCTTATCACTCTAACATATAAATCCAACTTTTTGACATTACAGTGAGTGGAACTATAGGGAAAATGTTGACAACCATAACATCGTAAGGTCAAAGATCATCCAATATTATTTTTGCAAATTTTCCAAAAGCAGACACAAACACACCGTCATCACCACACCCGCTTCCACACTCCATTCGTCACACAATCCCTTAACCATCCAAGTTGGCACCAAATTTTAGGTAAAAAATATTAAGCAATATACTTAAATATAAAACTAACTGATACATCATGAGTTTAATTATGTAAAATAATGTTCTAAGATAAAGAATAATTGAGAAAGTAGGTAAATTCGAATAAATAATTGAAGAAAAATAAGACATCAAAGTACCTCAGATTGCTTTCATGTGCTGAAATAATATCATTCTGGATTTCCAAAAACCATTCATGTTATAGATCCTTCAAATATATCAGAAGGTTATTCGTATAAATAGTGGCGATTAGGGGTTTAAAACTCAATCATAGCAACTAGGTTTTAAAACTTTATACAAATTAATCTAAATCTGGATGCAAATTCACAACTTAAACTCAAGTAAAATCTTGGACCCAAATGACGAGAAAATTTGTACCTTAAAAAACGTGGATTAGAGACAAAGAAGCGAAGATGGAAGGAGAGACGAAAGCAGAAGACAGCTACTGTTTTTTTCGCAGAAGAACTAGAGTTCAGGAGCTGGAGTTTGACGAGAAAGAAAGCTAAACCTAAATTTGTGATGGGTTATGTGGGTATGGTGGTTATGCGATTCTGAACCATTAGAACCAGTTTCTTTGTTGGGTTAAATGGGATTACCCAATAATTCCATTTAACTAAATGGTTTTGACCCAGCCCATTTATTTTATGGGTAATTGGGTTGGGTATGTGGGTTGGATATGTTTTTGACAGCCATATATGTTGCATCCAGATTCTAGCTAGGATCTTCATTAATCTGAGATGCCTTTGATTGTTCAATGTCTTCTGAAGAAGTTTCCTTTACTTCAAAGAATTCCTCTACTTGATTACGTTCATTGTTTGCTTTTCATTTGCGGACTCATCATAATTGTTTTAATCTTGTCCAGATTGTTCACCACTTTCCATTGCTGTCTTCTGGATCCACTTTGGCTGAGATGATGAAGTATGAATTCCTGCTTTATGGCCGAAGACGTTGTAATTTTCCCATTTTGGAGGAATGAATACATACTCCATGGAAATATTGCATTTAACACCATTATGAAGCAGAACATGGATTGATGTAGCTAACTAGGATTGTACGCTAATCTGAACTTTGCAACCTTGCATATTTCGTGTATTTCTTTTGTAAAGTAAATTCATCTTGTTGAATTGGGTTTCTATTGGAAATGGATACAAAGAAGCGGACATACAAAGCATATGTCATCACGCATAACCCAAGTGAAGATCTCAACCATCTGCTCTCAATCCAGTGGCTCAAAATATTTTAAGCTTATAGATGTGGGTCTAGGCTGTTTTACTTGAAGCCCAACATACAATGTGTTACCCTTATAAATAGCATATCATGTGCAACGAAAATTGTTGTATCCTTCATCAAAATCATTGTATTGGATCGTTCAATAAAGATAAAAAATCATTTTTCTTTCAATGTTTCAAATCTTCTGCAAATAATCCATAATTTCGTATATGGTATCAGAGCAACTATGCTTAACAGCAACTCATCAGAAGGAAATAATCAATCATCATTTGACTTCAAATTTCTTCTCATCAGATATAAAGAATCAATCAGAAACATCATTGCCGCACCAGTTTAAAAATATTCTGGCCGCAGAGAAACTCTGTTGAATCTAAGAACAATAGCAATCAAATCTTAGAAAATCAGAATCAAGAACTCAAAAATCATCAACACAAAGTCAAAGAAAGTTCCATCCTAAGAAACACTCATCAGATTTCAACATTACAAGAGTTTTTGGTTACGTCGAACCTGAATTGTGTTTGATCAAAGTTCTTGATCCAGTTTTCCAGTCAAGAATTGCAATCTTTTCGTTTTATCCCTCTTTTTTGTCTTTTTCAGATTCAAGATCATCATGGCAGACGAAACTAACTCAGAAATGCCAATCAGCAGTAGTGAGTCTCAACACACTTTATCATATGCAAGAAACTCATAAGAACCATGCCCAGTCCCCAAAGCCAATTGGTCACTGTCCATCTTAATGAGCAGAGCCATCTTCTTTGGAAACTGCAAGTTGAAACTGCTCTGCAGAGATAAGGCCCTGAAGGTTTCGTTCAAGGGACCATACAAATTCCCCTAAAATGCATCATTGATCAAGAAAACAAAATTATCAGTAATGAAGAACCTGTAAGACATTACAGACAAGATAGACTCATCTGCTCATGGTTATTGTCATCAATAAATGCAAATCTTTTATCTCATGTTATAAGCTGCAAGACAACAAGTGAAATCTGGACAACAATAGAAAATGTGTTCAACTCTCAATCTGCTGCAAAGGTGATGTTTTACAAAAGGCAACTTCATAATATCATGAAAGACAATCATAGCATGAGAGAGTATTTTTTTTCAAGATTAAGTCAATCTGTGATTCTTTAGAGGCAGCTAATCAAAAGGTTTCAAATTCAGAGCACATTATGACAATCTTAAATGGAATCAGTGAAGAATATGAAGCAGTAACAACAGTTTTATCTTCCTAGAAAAAATCTACCATCTATTGATGATGTACACTCTGTAACGACCCGCCTTTCTATCACCAAAAAGAGCATCATTATTTAAGCAAGAAAGGGAAAGAAGAAGAAAAGAAGAAAGAAGAAAGAACAACAACACATCAGAATCTCACAGCGGAACGAATGAAATATAATACATAACATATACATAGCATCATATACATCAGAGTACACAACTATATATCTCAATTTAGACAGTTATAACATTTTTGTCTAATGTACAATACAAGAACCAATACAGAATAACATCACAGTGGAAACTCTATGTATATCTACACATTTAAGCCTCCTGCTCCAAAGCTCCTCCAGAATTCGTCAAGGCTAACCTGAATCACTTGACTATTCATACATAATATGAGTACCCAAGAGTTTAATAAAAAAGAAAATAAACACTTGGGTCAGAAAGGGGTCTGGTGTGAGTAAACGGTTTAAAATTACTTAACTTTATAAAATCCTTTTAAAATAAAGGTATCACGTAAGACTTCCCACACATAAACATGGAAAAAATTTACCTTACACTATCCAAAATATTTAATAGGAAATCCAGTGATATTATAATAGTGTCTAGGGTTTTCAAGTAAATAAGAAATAGCTGAAATTGTTACATGATTAAATTCTAGCTACTAGCCACAAAAGTGGGTAATGCAATATAAACCGTAGGGTCTCCGAGGAGGAATGGGTTTCCATCAATGGCAGGACTACTGGGGTACCGCCCGTCACAGTACGTGGCCTAAATCAACGTACCGAGGATCCACCCTAAATCCCCTGCAACACAAGGCTGGGACCATTCCTTACTGAACAGCCCCGAACATGACAACCCCACAGTTGGCTGCAGACAAATCCGAAATAAAAAGGGACATCTAGACAGGGGTCAATCTCGTCCTACTTGAGCGCGACTCACTTAGCCTTGCTGCACCTCCCTTGTTTTAGCCATTCTGGTTGATGAGGCTTGAGGCTGCGATTACCTTTATAGAACACATCTATCTTAGAATGCTCATTGTCCACCTAACGATGTTCTGAAAGCATTCAATCCATACAAGTCTATTCCGAGTTCGAACGGAACCGAAGACACTATCTCGTTACACTCATTTTGGAACCACACTCAGAGTAAACGACAGTAGCCCTTGCACTCTGAACCTTCATCTCGAATCTGAAAGTACCATCTCCGTTAAACTCATTCTGGAATCACCCTCGGAGTTATAATGATACATAGTTCTTCCACCTCGAGTCTTCACTTCACTTCACTTGGATTTACGACCTAACGTTAATTTGGATCGATGTGGTTTTCAGATATAAAATACGATCTCGGTCTCACCGAATCCAAAACGCCATTTTAATGTCCAAGTTGCACTTAAGGGTTTAAGCATTAGATATTCAGAATATCACTTAACATAAATGGATGATTCATAACACACAGATAGATAATCCACCGTTATCTAATTCATCCACACATATCACAAAGCAGCATATATATCACATCTCAAATATATCTCATTCAAATCATCAAATATCAACCAATGACATCCAATATCATCCAATTTCATTTACTCATTCATACACAAAGTTTGATCCAAACTAAATTAATTTAACTAATCCTTAATTAAATTAATTCCTTACTTAATCACTTGGATTATCGTTAATCCAAATTACTTACCATTAATTAATTACAATTTAATTAATTAATCATCACTTATTTTCCACTTTAATTAATCTCCCTTGATTAATTATTTCTTAATTGCTTTAAGTAATTATTCCTTAATTACAATTTTAATTAATCATCTTGATTAATTACTTCTTAATTATACCAAGTAATTATCTCTTAATTACCTTTTAACTTAATCATCCTTGACTAATTACTCTTTAATTAATCACATTTGATTAATTACTCTTTAATTACATTTAGTAATTAAAACTTAATTATAGATTAATTATCCTTTAAATATTAATTACTAATTTAATTAATAATCACTTTCATTGATTAAATCCTTTCTGATTAATTCATAACAAGTAATTAATCACTTTATTAAGTACCCTTAATTATTAATTAATTATTCTTTAACTATTTAATTTAAACCTTTAATTAATTAATTCTTTTAATTAATTACTAAGTGATTAACCCTTAATCACTTCCACTTAACTACTTCCGTAAAGTAATTAACCTCTGATCACATTCTTAAATAATTACCCTTTACTTAATTACTTCGAGTAATTAATTACTTAATTACTTCGCCAAGTAATTATACTTAGTTAATTTTAATCATAAGTGAATATCTTAATTAATCACTGATTAATTACTTAATTAATTATTTAATTACTCATTTAAAATTAATTTAAATAATTTCTTAACTACTTATAATTAAAAGACCCTTAATTAAGAAAATCATTATCTCAATTAAATTATTTATATTAACCCACAACTCTTTAATTATTAATAATAATTGAATTATATTAATTATCTTCACACATTAAATATCTTAATAAATCAAAAATCTTAATTACTTAAGATAATCTTTATTATAATTGATTACTAAATCTTTATCATAAACTTTATTTAAAATATAACATTTTTTTGAAATCAATTATAATTAAACAATTAAAATAATTTAATTAACTTTTAAAATCTTTTAAAACTTCCCAAAGTTGTTTAATAAATTTTCAAAACAAACTTTATTTTGAAAACCCACTTATTCTACCTTTAAAACTTTTATATTTCAATATATATATATATATATATATATATATATATATATAACTTATTAAACTTATCCGTGGAAACAAATTAATTTTATAAGTAAAGTCTTGTTTACTTTTGTTTTAAAACTTAGGAACATTTCCTAAAATCAAATTTCCTTGTTTTGAAACCTTAACATTTCCAATTCAATTCTTAAACCCTACAACTCACAATCCACTCGAGGAAAATCCCTAAATCACTCGATCAAAACACGGGCTTCATCCCTTCTCTTCCACTTCGAGTAAAACTCGAACATCCCCAAAGAAAAACCCAAGCTCTTACCTTCCTTTCCCAAACCAGATTCCAGAAGCACGAAAGACGTGCACATCCACGTGCACAACTCCCCTGGCCACCAACGAACTCTACTCCGGCCTTTGACACATTGCTCTCGACCATGACAACAACACTTGATAACCCAGAAACCACGAGTCGAACGAGAATCGAAATTGACAGCAATACCCACACGACCTGAACCAAATGCCATCGGAAAACTGATCGCCGCCGATGATCTAGACCTCGAGACTCCATGCTATCTTCACCGTAGCTTCGCCGCACCTTCCAACATCCACAGCACAACTCGCGATCGACTTCGATCGCTTCCTGTCGCCGCGAACCCATACCAATGCCGATGACATAACTAGGAAGCAAAACCCTATTTCTTCTTCTCATATCCACGTCGAGCATCTAAAAATCCCAACTCTATTTTTTGATGATCACCTCCTCCCCCTCGACCTTCAGATTCAACCACGTTGGCCAACTCGTCATTGATTGACGGAATTCGATCAAAACACCTCTCACGTTCAACCCTAGCAAACACCCTAATTCCCAAACTAAAAATCATGATTTCCTATGGTGAATTCAAACCTGTAATCAAAACTTAAAATTGAATTTATAAATTTTTGACCCATTTTAATTTTTACTGTAAATTTAAAAATTCCAAGCCAATTAATCATTTAAATACCTGTAATTATTTTTAGGTGAGATGTTACATGATTTCAAACATCTTCCATTTACAAATCATAAGCTGATTTGAATTCAAAATTGAGTTATTGAATTTATTAAGAAATCAAAGCCTGTTGTTATCACACAGAGACTATTTTTTAACTATATAGGCATTCAAACACTCATAATACAAACATGCATTTAATTCAATTCAAGAGCATAGGCAAATATCTTGATTTCCATATATTTATAAAAGAGAAGAACAAGATTTAAACTGTTTTAAAACCTGCTTACACACCAGACATGTAGAACAGAGACAGAGAACAGAAAACTTGTTTTTCAGGCTTGAATTTCTCTTGCTTGATGAATTTTACATTAGGATGTTGATCTTTATCTTTAATTGCTTGTTGATTGATTATACTTGAAGAATTTGAAACAAATGTGGCATCTGACTTTTGATTCCCTTTTCAGACTTGAGTTTCCAGATTTGAACTTCCACCTTTTAATTTTCTTTGACCCTTGATTCCAGATTTTTATCTCCTTTTGCTTCTTGGAATTTCAAGTTTTTTTTTTCTTCTTTTGATTTGTTTTAGATTTTAGTTCAAAAGATGAATGCAGCTGAAAAGTAATAGTAAATCTCTTCTTCATATTTTTATTTTATTTTTTAAAATTTTAAATTAAATTATCAAAGAGAAAATGTTGACATTTGTCCCCTAAGATGTTAATTAGCTTACACCTATGCTTATATTTTTACAAATTTCTTTAACCTATTTTAATATTCTTACAAGTGTTACTTTTCTTTCTATAAATTTATTTAAGTTATGTATATGTATTTGTGAAATATTTACATGTACAT
Organism: Allium cepa; assembly: GCA_030765085.1. NCBI lineage: Eukaryota > Viridiplantae > Streptophyta > Magnoliopsida > Asparagales > Amaryllidaceae > Allium > Allium cepa. Next base: position 446,837,829 of record CM060935.1, on the reverse strand, counting down.
AAATGTATTTATCTTTTTAAGCTTTATAATTTTATATAAATATACAAAAGTAAATTCAAGTGAACATTTATTTATAAATAACTTATGCTTAAATCCAATTAAATGTATTATATGTTTATAAGCTTGAGAATTTTATTTTAACTTTAGATATTTTTACAAACCAATTTTGTCTTATGTTTGAATTTAAAAATGATAGAATATTAAAAACAAATGAACTTTTTAATTTAAATCTTATTTAAAACTCAAGTTTAAAATATATATTTATAATAAATAAGAAATTATCCTTCTTGTTAAAAATTTAAATTTCAAATATCTCTTGAAAAGTATTAAGCTAAATTATAATTTCCCAATTACAAACTATATATATTTTAAAGTTTGAAAACACTTTATTAAGTTCAAAACAATATATTTTTTTTTCCATTTCCAATATATATACAAGTATATACATTTTAATTGGAAAACATTTTGACATTAGTTTTGAATATTATCATATTAAATTTTGAAACACTATTCCAAATCACAATATATATACACATATATATTACAATTTGAAAACATAGCTTTTATTACATTAAAGACTTCCTATATATAATATATACATATATATATATACATTATAAATCGAAAACATTTTGATTAGCTTTTGAAAGATAAATCTTACCAATTTTATGTTGTTAGGAAAAGATATTGATAGATATTGTCAAATTAATTATTATTAGCCTTTAAAAGAATGTTAACTTGTCAATTAATAATACAAAATAATCAAATCAATTTAATTTTTTAATAAATATTATTAAATTGATATTGCTCAAAAATCTGGGTCATCACATTCGTCCCCCTTTAAAAGAATTTCGTCCTTGAAATTTAAAAGCGAAGATAATTTAATAATCCAGCAAAAATTTTTATTTAAAACAGCAACCATAGCAACCAATTCAAACAAACAATTCTAACTATCCAGGAAATTTTTTGGATAGAATTTCCTAATATTATCTAGAGTTTCCATATACATATATTGGAATACCCACTCTACAGAATCTTAAGTAACTACACTACTATTATCCAGACTCTTTCTCATCTAGGTCTACAAATCTGAATAAGACATCAGTCTAAACTCAAAACCAGCTCAACTACCATATCCTTCTGAACTACTGATTCTATCACCCGTGATGAATCATACACGTATTCCTCAGAGATACGTGAAATACAATGAATTCCAGTTACCCGAACTGGCAATTCGATCCTGTAGATCAAAATCTAATCTCTAGAGAACACATGAAAATTTCAAAATACTTCCGGAGCTAGCTCTCCAGTTTTACCCAATCTTATATCTCCTTTGATCGGATAAAACTAAAACAATATCCAAATTCCGACTTGACATTCCAAATCTCCTCAATTCTTAACTACACAACTCTACTGACGATCCTGGGTCACCTCCATCTTTCCTGATTAGCTTAACCCTTGCTGATACTTCATGAACCAAACTGGACCAGAATCAAACGAATTTCCAGATCTTACACCATAAAATGGCTCTCCAAAAACTCTCTGAAATCCAGAACACAACTCTACTCCACAAGCATTAGTGGACTTCAGACCTACCTCTCTTATCTGGAATAGCCCAACAGTTGCACTTGACAACCTTGCCTTCCAAATCCTGAAAATTCCTTCATACTTGAATTTCCTGTAGAAATCCTCTAATCCAAGAAAACTGCAACTCCCGGATGCTCCCGTTCTAGAACAGCTGCTATCTCGCTTCCGCTGCACAACTTTGATCTGTAGTAGATGAGAATGCTATCGGAGAACTTGAGCACAAACTAGATCCATACACAGTTTATCAGACCTATAGAATCTTAGTGACCCATTCCACTTGGTCAAAAACACCCTGACAGAATCTTAACTGGAAACTAGATGATCAATCCTTCTTCAAAGAATCCTGAGTTACTTCACCAAACTCTTCTCTCTCGAAGAGCCCTCCCTCTACTAGGTTGAATCATTAGTATTGCTTCTGAAATCCAAGTCGTTAAGGAAACTCACTCCCTGATTCAGGTAACTTCTGACTTCCTCATCCAAAATCTCCTCGCAATTTAAAGCTATCAACCAATTCCATAAAAAAATCCGTGAGATAGGCAGACATAATCTCAATAAACTCGGGCTCCTAACCAAGCACCAACAACTTTCTCTTCTTAAGGAAAACAATGAGGCCATGTCCGAAACGAAGCAATAAATCAACCTTAGTCTCATACTTTAATAAAGATAAAATTCCCATATTCGAGATCCAGAAGATCCCTAAACATATGAATCTTCCCTGTAGTAGGCATCATTGTTCCTCCAATACCATCTAAATCTTATTCCAAAAGAACATCTTCAAAGCCATCCATGGATATTGCATCCCACCACACAGCTGTTTCTTCCTGAAGTCACCAAGGTACCATCACCTACTTCTGCTCAGCTGATAGATTCAACTCTTGGAAATTCCGCTCACTCGAGAGCAAACCAACCTTACACTTCCAGAATATACTCCAATCCTTGAAAAGACTTTCTCTGTGATCAGTGAAATCATTTCACCAATCAACAAAGCTTATTCGAGACGGTATTAGATCTACAGTCTCGATAGATACACCTCCAACCACAACATATGAGCCTCTTCCATTAGTGGTTGTCGTGTTACACACACTCCTACTATATCCACCTTTATAACTTATGTTGGTAAATCCAAATAGATAACCCAACAGATTAAGTAGATATATAAATATATATATATATATATATATATATATATAAATTACAAGTACGCTCTCTCAAGAAAGAAGTCACTCCAAAGCCTAGGTATTCACTTAACCTAGTACTCTGATACCAACTATAACGACCCGCCTTTCTATCACCAGAAAGACGCATCATTATTTAAGAAAGAAAGGGATAAAAGAAGAAAAGAAAAGAAAGAGAAGAAAGAATAACAACACATCAGAATCTCACAGTGGAACGAATGAAATATAATCCATAACATATATATAGTATCACATACATCAGAGTACACAACTATACATCTCAATTAAGACGGTTATAACATTTCTGTCTAATGTACAACACAAGAACCAATACAGAATAACATCACAGTGGAAACTCTATCTATATCTACACACTGAAGCCTCCTGCTCCATAGCTCCTCTAGAATTCGTCAAGGCTAACCTGAATCACTTGACTACTCATACATAATATGAGTACCTAAGAGTTTAATAAAATAGAAAATAAACACTTGGGCCAGACAAGGGTCTGGTGTGAGTAAAAGGTTTAAAATTGCTTAACTTTAGAAAATCCTTTGAAAAGAAAGGTATCACGTTAGACTTCCCACACATAAACATAGAAAAGTTTTTACCTTACACTAACCAAAACATTTGATAGGAAATCCAGTGATATTATAATAGTGTCTAAGGTTTTCAAGTAAATAAGAAATAGCTGAAATTGTTACATGATTAAATTTCAGGTACTAGCCACAAAAGTGGGTAATACAATCAAAATCGTAGGGTCTTGTAGGAAGAATGAGTTTCCATCAATGGCAGGGCTACTGGGGTACCGCCCGTCACAATACACGTCCAAGATCGACGTACAGAGGATCCGCCCTAAATCCCCTGCAACACAAGGCCGGGACCATTCCTTACTGGACAGTCCCGAACAAGACAACCCCGTAGTTGGCTGCAGATCCAACTGCCCACACAGCCGAAATAAAAAGGGATATCTAGACAGGGGTCAATCTCGTCCTACTTGAGCGCTACACACTTAGCCTTGCTGCACTACCCCTGTTTTACACATTCCTGGTTGATGAGGCTTAAGGCTGCGATTACCTTTATAGAACACATCTATCTTATAATGCTCATCGTCCACCTGACGATGTTCTGAAAGCATTTAATTCATACAAGTCCGTTCTGAGTTCAAACGGAATCGAAGGCACTATCTCGTTACACTCATTTTGGAATCACCCTCAGAGTTAACGACAATAGCCCTTGCACTCTGAATCTTCATCTCGAATCTGAAAGTACTATCTTTGTTAAACTCATTCTGGAATCACCCTCGGAGTTATAACAATACATAGTTCTTCCACCTCGAGTCTTCACTTCACTTCACTTCACTTAGATTTACGACCTAACGTTAGTTTGGATCGATGTGGTTTTCATATATAAAATCCGACACCGGTCTCACCGAATCCAAAACGCCATTTTAATGTCCAAGTTGTACTTAAGGGTTTAAACAATAGATATTCAGAATATCACTTAACATAAATGGATGATTCATAACACACAGATAGATAATCCACTATTACCTAATTCATCCACACATATCACAAAGCAGCATATATATCACATCTCAGATATATCATATTCAAATCATCAAATATTAGCCAATGACATCCAATATCATCTAATATCATTTACTCATTCATACACAAAGTTTGATCCAAACTAAATTAATTTAATTAATCCTTAATTAAATTTGTTCCTTACTTAATCGCTTGGATTATCATTAATCCAACTTACTTACCATTAATTAGTTACAATTTAATTAATTAATCATCACTTAATTTTCCACTTTAATTAATCTCCCTTGATTAGTTAATTCTTAATTACTTTAAGAAATTATTCCTTAAGTACAATTTTAATTGATCATTTTGATTAATTACTTCTTAATTATACCAAGTAATTATCTCTTAACTGCCCTTTTAAATTAATCACCCTTAATTAATTACTCTTTAATTAATCACACTTGATTAATTACTCTTTAATTACATTTAGTAATTAAAACTTAATTATAGATTAATTATCCTTTAATTATTAACTACTAATTAATTATTTAATTAATAATCACTTCCATTAATTAAATCCTTTCTAATTAATTTTCTAACAAGTGATTAATCACTTTATTAATTACCCTTAATTATTAATTAATTATTCTTTAATTAATTAATTTAAACCCTCATTTAATTAATTAATTAGTTAATTAATTACTATGTGATTAACCCTTAATTACTTCCACTTAATTACTTCCATAAAGTAATTAAGCTCTAACCACCTTATTAAATAATTACCCTTTACTTAATTACCTCTAGTAATTAATTACTTAATTACTTCACCAAGTAATTATACTTAATTAATTTAAATCATAAGTGACTATCTTAATTAATCACTGATTAATTACTTAATTAATTATTTAATTACTCATTAAAATTAATTTAAATAATTTCTTAACTACTTATAATTAAAAGACCCTTAATTAAGAAAATCATTATCTCAATTAAATTATTTATATTAACCCATAACTCTTTAATTATTAATAATAATTGAATTATCTTAATTATCTTCACACATTAAATATCTTTAATAAATCGAAACTCTTAATTACTTAAGATAATCTTTATTATCATTGATTACTAAATCTGTATCATAAACTTTATTTAAAATATCACATTTTTTTGAAATCACTTACAATTTAAACAATTTAATTAACTTTTAAAATCTTTTAAAGATTCCCAACGTTGTTTAATAAATTTTCAAAACAAACTTTATTTTGAAAACCCACTTATTCTACCTTTAAAACTTTTATATTTCAATATATAAAAAATTTATTAAACTTATCCTTGAAAACAAATTATTTTTATAAGTAAAGTCTTGTTTACTTTTGTTTTAAAACTTAGGAACTCCTAAAATCAAATTTCCTTGTTTTGAAACTTTAACATTTCCAATTTAATTCTTAAACCCTACACCTCACAACCCACTCGAGCAAAATCCCTAAATCACTCGATCAAAACACGAGCTTCATCCCTTCTCTTCTGCTTCTAGTAAAACTCGAACATCCTCGAAGAAAAACCCGAGCGCTCACCTTCCTTTCCCAAACCAGATTCCAAAAGCACGAAAGACGTGCACATCCACATGCACAACTCCCCTAGCCACCGATGAACTCTACTCCAGCCTCCGACACATCGCTCTCGACCATGGCAACAACACTCGATAACCCAGAAACCACGATTCGAATGAGAATCGAAATTGACAGCAAGACCTACACGACCTGAATCAAATGCCATCGGAAAACTAATCGCCACCGACGATCCAGACCTCGAGACTTCATGCCATCTTCACCGTAGCTCCGTCGCACCTTCCAGCATCCACGGCACAACTCGCGATCGACTCTGATCGCTTCCTGTCGCCGCGAAACCCATACCAATGCCAATGACATACCCTGGAAGCAAAACCCTATTTCTTCTTCTCATATCCTCGCTGAGCATCTAAAAATCCCAACTCCATTTTTCTGATGATCACCTCCTCCCCCTCGACCTTCAGATTCAACCCCATTGGCCAACTCGTCGTTGATCGACGGAATTCGATCAAAACACCACTCACGTTCAACCCTAGCAAACACCCAAATTACCAAACTAAAAATCATGATATATATACATCAAAAATCATAATTTCCTATAGTGAATTCAACCCTGTAATCAAAGCATAAAATTGAATTTATAAATTTTTGACCCAATTTAATTCTTACAGTAAATTTAAAAATTCCGAGCCAATTATTCATTTTAAATACCTATAATTATTTTTTATGTGAGATATTACATGATTTCAAACATCTTCCATTTACAAATCATAAGCTAATTTGAATTCAAAATTGATTTATTGAATTTATTAAGAATCAAAGCCTGTTATTATCACGCAGAGACTATTTTTAACTACACAGGCATTCAAACACTCATAATACAGACATGCATTCAATTCAATTCAAGAACACAGGTAGACAACTTGATTTCCATACATATATCAAAGAGAAGAACAAGATTTAAACTGTTCTTAAAATCTGCTTACTCACTAGACATGTAGAACAGAGACAAAGAATAAAAAACTTGTTTTCCAGGCTTGAATTTCTCTTCCTTGATGAATTTTACATCAGGCTGTTGATGTTTATCTTTAGTTACTTGTTGATTGATTATACTTGAAGAATTTGAAACAAATGTGGCATCTGAATTTTGATTCCCATTTCAGACTTAAGTTTCCAGATTTGAACTTCTAGCTTTTCATTTTCTTTGACCCTTGATTCTAGATTTTTATCTCCTTTTGATTCTTGGAATTTCAGGTTCTTTTTTCTTCTTTTGATTTGTTTTAGATTTTAGTTCAAAAGATGAATGCAGCTGAAAAGTAAAAGAAAATCTCTTCTTCATATTTGTATTTTATTTTTTTAAATTTTAAATTAAATTATTAAAGAGAAAATGTTGACAATTGTCCTCTAAGATGTTAATTAGCTTACACCTATTCTTATATTTTTACAAATGTCTTTAACCGATTTTAATATTCTTACAAGTGTTACTTTTCTTTTTATAAATTTATTTAAGTTATGTATATGTATTTGTGAAATATTTACATGTATATAAATGTATTTATCTTTTTAAGCTTTTAAATTTTATATAAATATACAAAAGTGAATTCAAGTGAACATTTATTTATAAACAACTTATGCTTATATCCAATTGAATGTATTATATGTTTATAAGCTTGAGAATTTTATTTTAACTTTATATATTTTTACAAACCAACTTGTCTTATGTTTGAATGTAAAAATGATAGAATATTAAAAACCGATGAACTTTTTAATTTAAATCTTATATAAACTCAAGTTTAAAATATATATTTACAATAAATAAGAAATTATCCTTGTTGTTAAAAATTTAAATTTCAAATATTACTTGAAAAGTATTAAGTTAAATTATAATTTTCAAATTACAAACTATATATATTTTAAAGTTTGAAAACACTTTATTAAGTTCAAAACAATATTTTTTTCCCATTTCCAATATATATACAAATATATACATTTTAAATGGAAAACATTTTAACATTAATTTTGAATATTATCATATTAAATTTTGAAACACAATTCTAAATCACAATATATATATATATATATATACATATATATTACAATTTGAAAACATAGCTTTTATTATATTAAAGACTTCCTACATATAATATATACCTATATATATACATTATAAATAGAAAACATTTTTATTAGCTTTTGAAAGATAAATCTTACCAATTTTATGTTGTTAGGAAATATTGTCAATTAATTATTATTAGCCTTTAAAAGAATTTTAACTTGTCAACTAATAATATAAAATGATCAAATCAATTTAATTTTTTAATAAAGATTATTAAATTGATATTGCTCAAAATTCTGGGTCATCACACACTCAATTTTATTGTCATATGAGGCAAGAATTGGCATCAAGAAACCACAAGAAACTGGTTTCTTGGCCAACTTGGCTGCAAACTACAAGGATAAAAGTCACAACAATAACAGAGGAGAACAATCAACTCAAAGAGGTGGATACACTAACAGGTTAAGAGGAAGAGGCAGATGGAACAACAATGACAGACCAAAATGCCAAATATGTGAAAAACTTGGGCACACAGTAGCAAAATGTTATTTCAGGTTAAATCTAAACTATGTTTCTGGTCAGGGTCAAAATTCTCAAAGAAACTCAAGTTACAGTGTAAACATGGCACACTTACAACAAGAATCGAGCAACCAGTCGGATGTAAAAAGTTCTCAAACAAAGAATGCAAAGTCAGATCATATTCAGGACGAAGACTACTATCCCTACTTAGGTGCTACTAATCACATTACCAATGACTTAAGCAATTTGAACCTTGAAAGCAAGGAATAAAAAGGCATGAATTTAATACATTGGGTAATGATAAATCTATTGCAATTACACACACTGGTAAGTCTTATATCATGGGAAGGAAGCAGTTATACCTAAATAATTTATTGAGAGTCCCGCATATTAAGAAAAACTTACTAAGTGTGTCACAATTTGCAAGAGATAATAATGTTTATTTTGAGTTTTATCCACATTACTGCTTAGTTAAGGACATCCTAACTAAGGAAATATTTTTGCAGGGTAAACAGTATAAGAGGTTGTACAAGTTCAGTGTGGATAACTCAAGAAACCCAAACTTTAAAAGAAAATGGTGTAATAACTTTGAATTCAAACAGCAAGAAATCAGTGAGACATTTGATAAGTGGCATTGTAGATTTGCACATCCAAATGCTACTATTGTTAAGCATGTATTGAATAAAAACAATATGTCTTTTAATGATGTGTCTTCACCATATATATGTACATACTGTCAAATGGGCAAGAGTCATAAATTACCTTTCTTAGATTCTAAAACTCAATGTAGTAAGCCTCTAGATCTTATTGCTACTGATTTATGGGGACCTGCCCCAATATAACTGATTATGGGTATAAGTATTATATATCATTTGTAGATTCCTTTTCTAGATATGTGTAGATATATTTTTTAAAATCCAAGTCTGGAACTTACAATGCAGTCATGCAGTTCATAGCACATAGCACAGGCAGAAAATCAAACAAATTGCAAAGTTAAGATCACGCAAACAGATGGTGGGACTGAGTACTTGCCATTAAAGGAGTATTTTCATAAAAAGGGAATCAATCACAGGACAACATGCCCTTACACTTCAGAGAAAAATGGGCTTTTTGAAAGAAGGCATAAGCAAATTGTGGAAAGTCGGCTTACACTGTTAGCCCAAGCATCCATGCCACAAATTTTTTGGCCATATGCTTTTGCCACAACTGTTTATTTAATTAACAGACTGTCATTAAAAGTGTTAAATCTAAAGTGTCCAATGGATGTATTATTTGACACTAGTCTAGACTATCATAGTCTCAAGGTGTTTGGGTGTCTATGTTTTCCATATATTAGACTCTATAATGTTCACAAATTAAATTTTAGATATTCTCCTTGTACTTTTCTGGCTTATGCTAGTAATAAAAAGGGTTACAAATGCTCAGACAAAAATGTGAGGATATTTATTTCTAGACATGTGGTATCTAACGAAACAATCTTCCCATTTAGAGAATCAAATATCAAAGTTACCAGTAAAGTGTATGATGTTAAAGAATCTTTACCACTAATAACTATATCACCAGTTGAAACAATACAGGCTCAGGTAGAACCTGTTCAAAGCATTATCAATCAAAGAGCAACTTGATCTGACTCTCAGAGTATAGAATCCGGACTTGACTCAACAGATGATCAATCAAGATCAACTAGTGTACCTGATCAATATCTCCACAAAGAACTGTTGTGCAACTCTCTCCTCATCAAGTTCATGACAACGTATAAAGCACAGATTTAAACATGCAATCAGAAAGTGAAAGAACTAATCAACAATAGATCACAAACAAGACCAGTCATCACATGACAACCAGATCTAAAAGGGCATATTCAAACCAAAAATCTTTAATGTTGTTCTAGATGCTGAGGAGCCAATCACACATGATCAAGCCATGCAAAATAAAAATTGAAAAAACTGCAATGATTAAAGAATATGAGGCCTTATTGAAGAACAAGACATGGGATCTTGTTCTCAAGCGAAAAGACAAAAATATTGTAGGACGCAAGTGAAATTATAAATTAAAAAGAAACGCAGATGGTTCTATTTCTAAATATAAGACAAGACTAGTAGCCAAAGTCTATTCACAACAAAGTAGATTTGATTTCAATGAAACTTTTGCACCAATTGTGAAGCCTGCTACTATTAGAATTGTTATTACAATTGCCCTATATAGAAATTGCACCATCAGACAATTAGATGTAAATAATGCTTTCTTAAATGGTGTTTTACAGGAAGAAGTGTATTTGGAGCAGCCACAAGGCTTGAGGTAGAAAGGGAAGGAAGATCATGTATGCAAACTATACAAAGCAATCAATGGATAAAAAATAAGCAACAAGAGTGTGGTTTGAAAAACTAAAGGAAACAATGGTCAGATTGGGCTATCATCCAACCAAATCTGATAACTCTCTACTTACAAAATTTGACAAAGATATAATAATATATGTACTGATATATGTTGATGACTTTATTATTATAGGTAACAGTGAGAAGGAAATCAATAGTCTTATAAAGCATCTCAATCGGGAATTCACTATCAAATTCTTGGTAATCTAAGCTATTTCCTGGGCATTGAAGTCAAAAGAGTATCCAACAAAAGAATTTAACCGAATCAAAAAAAGCATATTACTGAGATACTGCACAAAGCAAAGATGCATGAAGCTAATCTCATTTCTACTCCTACGGTCAGTAACATGCACTTATCTAAATACAAAGGGGAAGCTATATTCAATAACAGCCAATATAGAAGCATTATGGGTGCACTTCAATATGCTACTATACTAGACCTGACATTGCTTATAGTGTAAATAAAGCAAGCAATGTATGCAAAATCCAACAGATGATCACCAAAAGCAGTTAAAAGGGTACTAAGGTATCTCAAGGGGACTTTAAGTTTTGGATTAAATCTGGTAGCAAACAAAATAATAAGTATAAATGTTATGTCGATGCTGACTGGGCTGCAAACCTAGATGACAAGAGGTCTACAATTGGGTATTGCATATACTTAGGAAACAATCCTATTTCTTGGTGCTCAAAAAAATAGTCTACTGTCTCTAGGTCTAGTATAGAGGCCGAGTTTAGAAGCGTAGCAAATGCTATTGCAGAAATTACATGGATAGAGTCCCTATGGAGAATTACAAGTCAAAACTGAGTGCAAGACAACTATTTGGTGCGATAATCTAAGTACAATACATCTTATAGACAACCTAGTTTTGCAATCAAGAACAAAACATGTCGAATTGAATCTCTATTTCGTTCGTGAACAAGTAGCAAGAGGAAACTAAATGTAAATCACATACATTCCACCTACCAAACTGCTGACATATTGACAAAGCCTCTATCAAGGAACAACTTCACTTGATTCGGAGAAAGGCTGAAAGTTGAGAGCCTCGATGACTGTTCACGCACTAAAAAGCATATGAACAGCCAAATTGACAACTTTCAAGATGATCTCAAAGTCACGAACCAGAATTATTGAAGTATCGAAGCAATTGCTGTGGATTCTTTGATCGATTGTCATCTCTGAATGACTATCAACCAAAGCTTTGATTTTTTCTCTCTGTACTCCTTGATCCACTCTTATTTACTTTTCCCTCAACTAGATTTCATCAGATTTTGAGGTGATTGAAACAAAAGAGAATTTGCAATAAATCGCAGCAAACCCTAGCCATAATAGGGTTTGAGGGGGCGTATTGGAAATGAATACAAAGCAGTAGACATACAAAGCATATATCATCTCGCATAGCCCTAGTGAAGATCTCAACCATCTGCTCTTAATCTAGTGGCTCACAATATTTCAAGCTTATAGATGCGGGTCTGGGCTGTTTTACTTAAAGCCCAATATACAATGTGTTGCCTTATAAATAACATATCATGTACAACAAAAATTGTAGTATCATTCGTCAAAATCATTGTATCAGATCATTTAATAAAGATAAAAAATCGTTTTTCTTTCAATGTTTCAAATCTTCTACAAATAATCTATAATTTCATATAGTTTCCAATGTAACTGCCAATTAAAGATAATGCATCTATAATTCAATTCCATATCAAGATTATGTAATCTTATCTAAATTGCAATTTCTTTCGATTCTGGTTTGTCAAAGTTATACCCAGAATGCCATGGATCCACTATCAATAAGCTTCCAAAATATGAGAACATATTTTTTCATAGGATTTCGCTCATATTCGTCATAATTATCAAACTGAACAGCATACTAAAAATTTAGAATATTATGTATTAGATAGTTATCGATGGGTTTCCAAACCTTTGTAATGTAATCTTTCGGTTTTGGGTATGAACTCTAACATTTATATGATGCGGTGCTATAGTGTTTTTCCAGGAATCAGTTTAGTTATTGAACGTAGTCTTTGGGATGAAAACACAACCTTCCGGTGGTTTTACGAATTGCAGTTTTTCAAATTTCTTCGTTGATAAGACTTCTGCATATGTTTTCCCTTTGACATCTTTATTTTGATCAAGCGGATATACATATATATACGTGTGTGTATATATATATATGTGTGTGCGTGTGTGTGCGCGCGTGTAATGTGAAATTAGAATTCGAATGTACATATCCAATTTGCTAAATTTTAATTACCTTATAACATAAATAATCATTTGTTTTGGTTATGACCCAAAAGGTAAATTTTCTATATATACATCCTCAGCTGATTTGATATAAATAATACAAGTATGGAATATAAGTAAATTAGATATACTGTAGATCTAAATGGGAATTGGAAAGATTTTGGTTTGGCATTAAAGAGCCATTAAGAGAGAGTTGCAGTTTTTAATTTGGCATTTAAAGGGCAATTAATGAGAGTTGTTTCTCTAAATAAATCTTTTATATATTTTACATAACATTAATTTCATTGTAACATGGTTGTGTCTATATATGTGTGTGTGTGTATGTGTGTGTGTATTTCTGTGTGCGTGTCTATATATATATAAATTATATACATAGTACTATCAACATTTGTATACAAAAAATACATATATTATAGTATATCAAACATACGTAGGCACTTAAACATTTATGGTCTTGATACGCAAGTAAATTTATTATATGTATTTATGTAAGTATAATATATATGAATATACAATAGATATATTAATATATAATATATATAAATGTACTTATCTCACCAAAATGAGTATATTCACAAACCATTTCTTTTTAAAAATATTTGTACTTCTGAAGTGAATACGGAAAAGTAACACGCGCTATCAACCATGGATTCATGGTTCAATGGTTACGTCTTTATCCTAGAGAAATCAAAGTCTTAATTGCGGACAATATCTGCCTTCAATTTCGCCATGAAAGCAAATCATTACTTCCCGAAAACTTTATTTAAAAATATTTCTAAAAATAAATGTTTGTAAAGCTTTTATAATAATTCTTCCAAGTTTAACTTAGGAAAAATCCTTTGAATCTAAGTTATTGTATAAACTATACTAATATGGAAAAATTTATCTTTTAAATAATAATACTAGTTTATTCTTAAATCATAATTAATTTAATATCCACTAACTTAATTAATAACTAAATATACATTAACCTTTTAAACGATTAAATAATTACCTTTCTCGAATATTTTTAAACACCCTTTAAATTTACCTAGTTAATAATTTCAAAATCCTCCTCAAAAACCAACTCAACTTCTTGATAATATATTTTCCAGTTCCAATATAGCCAATCCACTATCTATAAATCTCTCTTGATTTTGTCCCAATTGATTTACGTACAAATTCCGTAAATCCTCTTTTTCACTTTTAAAAATAAATTCTAACATTTATTTTTGAACTGAATTATCCATCTCATTATAGATTCTTACCATGAATTTGCTTCTTCCATTTATCACCCGACCAATATATTCTCTTTATCTATAAACATTGTTTATAATCTCACAGTCTCATTCTCCGTTTATAACAGTTCCAGAACACTTAAATTCCATTGCAAATTTATTTCTAAATTAATTTCCCTTTATAAATTAATTTCTCAGATAACCCAACTATATTCCACGCCAACTAAATTTCGATTCCACTCCGTAATCTGGAAATCTTATCTACGGTATAGTATAACCACTTTTTATACTTATTTCCTAATTTTATTTCTATTCTTCCAATCTATTTAAATCTTGATCTAAAACCATCAGGAATTATTTTTAAAAGTCTTATATATATAAATAATATTCCAAAATCTCTATTTATAATATTTCAAAATAGTTAAATACTAATTCAGGGTCAAACTATTTATTTTTCCCAAAATTCAGTTCTTTAATTAAATCCATGATTCTCTATAATATTTCACTTCCAAATTTCCTTTTAAATTTTCTTTCAAAATTCAAACATACACTGTTGGTAATTTTAAAATACCGAATCTAAGTCCAAACTAACATAACATCCAATCAGTTTCAAATCACACAATAATCTATCACAGATTATTTAAACAAGTCATATATCACTATATATGTTAATTCAATCATAAAAATACCAATCCCGCTTCGAGGCGGGTTATCATGGTATATAGGGTCATTCGCTATTATGCGGCGGGCATAGGGTCTCATCCGCTCCAACGGTGGGAATATCAATTCGACTACTAATATATATATATATATATATAATATCATTCAATAGATAATCAATTCAACCAACATCTAGAATTAACTTTAACAATTTAAATTAAATTCGACAATCCAAATGAGTGAGATTAACTCATTTTGTTTTTTATTTTGATGAATATCCAGATTTTAGATTCCCTAAAATCCCAATTGCCTTTGGAAAATTCCAAACCCATCCTAATTTATAGATTTTCCAGCTACGAATCAATACGACTTCTTTCATTGATTTTGGCCCTCGTATAAATAAATTATAAAATTTATTAACATTCATATTCATATAGCAAAATCGATAAATTTTTAATTATCATTTATTCTTTATTAAATTATAAATAAACGTATAAAAAATATTTTTACCTATCTGATTCTCTCCACCCTCACCATGCCGCAGGCCACCCTCACCTTACCAGAGCTCGCCACTTCCACTACCATGCCCACCAACCTCGCCATTCTCGTCCAACCTCGCGACCACTTCGCATTCACGACTCCCCCTACAGCAGCCAAAACCGCAAGCATCTACCTCCTATTGACATGACCAAATCGCGTCTATACCTCCTCTGTCTACTGTGACTTTGGTTTTCCATCATCAGGTCATACGAGACAACCTCCACCAACCATCCCTAGTTCGTGACCTTCTGCCAACGCGACCTTCACGTGTACGCGCCACCGTCACCACAGGCCACCAGAGCCGTGCCTACGCCTTCTCCAATCGACCACGAGCAGCAGCCCTCCACCTCGCGTGCCTTCCAATTTCTTCCCCTTCGAACTCACGCGTGCCACATCCTTCCGCCCTAGTACGGCCGTGGTTCGCCGAAGTCACCCTACTTCGATTTTGTTTTCGCAAGATCGTTCCCTTTTTTGTTTCATTTAAACTGAAAGAAGAAGAAAGCCTCATGCTTTTTAAAGAGAAGGAAATGGAGGTTGCATGCAATATAAACGAAAAGGAAGATTTGATTTCCCTGCCTGTTCAATTGGGTTAAGGTATAGTGATAAGATAAAGTCACAACTGAAAGAAGTTTGACTAATTAATAAAATAATTAAATTTCAAAATGTCTTGATCAATGCAACTTAAAATCTCGAACTACTATAGAGGCATGCCGCTAGGCGTTTATAATTTTATACTCCTATTCCGAACGCAATGGAAAAGGTTTCGAGTCCCAGTTCGATCGTACGGAGAAGATAGCTTTTAGGACCCAATTATTATATTAAATTTCGATATGAATTTTTCAATGCGTTTGTATCCCATACGACCAAATGATAACTCCAAGCACTATGAAATTTGAAATCCGATAATAACACACTATTACAGATCCAATGGAACTGATTTCGTCTAATTTCAAGACTGTAGCTCGAAAGGCTATTTTCAAATGTCAATTTAAATAAGCTATTTTAAAATTGAACAGATCTTGAATATAAATTTTGCAAGCCTTTAAATTATTTTTATCGAGCTTAAAACCCAAGATACAATAATTTAACCAATATTCAATTCAATAATTAAATTTTCCAATAAATCCTATATTTAAATTTTGTATTTATTTTATAAATAAAAACCAAATTTTCATATTTAGAATCAATCCATAATTCGAATTCAATATTTAAAATCAATTAAATATTCCAAATCAAACGTTGAAAAATCCGGGTCATCGCATTCCTCCCTCCTTAAAGGGATTTCGTCACTCAAATTTGCTAAGGTAGAAAGAATGCTCCAAACCCATTAACTTAACAAAACCCACTTAGTGAAAACTTGATATTTCACTTTCCTAATCTTTTACATTCAACCCAAACAGTTAGTTTTCCATCCTAAACCAAAATCCTTTATTTCGATTATAAATTCGAAATCGATTTCCGTTAACAAAAAAATTTCATAATTTTTACAACCCTCTAAATTTTCGAAATTTTTCGGTATAGTCTCCCTTGTTCGGAGAGCCTTTTGCAATATGACAAGAGAGATAAATATATATATACATCGACCCACACAGTCGGAAAACAAAATATATATCAACATTTTGTATATTTGTGGTATTTAATCCAAAAACGGTAATTATACATCTCACCCGTATACACACAAATTGCATTATTTGTAGAGATCCTATAGACTTTCATTTCATATTAGAGCATGGTCATTCCAATCTACAGTAACATGTAATTGGAAAATCATTAAAATGGCAAGCACATTTCAAGAAGGTCAATCAACTGCTTGTCCATCACTATTTATTGGTTCTATTTATGTTTATTGATCAACATGTATGCGAATTTTTATGGAAGCCAATGGCTTAGAAATGTAGCTAGCTATTCGAAACAAATATGAAGCACCTGACACTGATATTGGCACATGGACCGTTGCACAAATGACAGAGGCATCTAACAATGCCAAAGCTATGAATGTATTGTTTTACTCACAAGAAAAAAAATGTGTTTTCACATGTCATGCTCTGCAAGGCTGCACATGATATATGGTGTACTTTACAAGACACACATGAAGACACAAATAAAGTCAAGCAAACTAAAATTTTGATTTTACAAAACCAATTCTCATCTTTCACAATGAAAACAAGAAAATTAATTATTGATATATATATATATATATATATATATATATATATGCAAGATTTCAAACCGTTCAACATGATCTCATAGCACTTGGAGTCAAATTCATAGATTTTGATTTAGTCATGTGAATTTTATACTCTTTGACAAATGACCGAAAAAAAGTTTTTCCATCAAAGAAGCTAACGATCTTTCTAAACTTAAAGTACAAGAGCTAATAGGGATGTCGTACGAAGCTAACTAGCAGGGTAGAAAGGATCAAATCATGAAAAGAAAAATATAGCATTTGAAGCAAGTAATGAAGATTCAGACTTAGACAAAGAGGAGATTGTCTTCATTGCCAAGAAATACAATAAATTCAAGAAGTTCAAGAAGATGATCAAATTTCAAAATGGCAGCAAACCAAACTCCTCAAATCAAACATCGATTAAATGCTAAGAATGTGAAAATTTTGGCACATGAAGAAGGAATGTCTACAATTCAATAATGATAAAAGGACAAAAAATTCAAGAAAAAAGAACTTTTCAAGTAACATGGGATGATTCAGATTCATCTTCTTCTTCAGATAGAGAAAGTGAAAGTGACTTGGAATAACCAAATTTTTGTTTTATGGCTAACACGGATGAGTTACATTCTAAACTTACTTATGATGAAATAATGGAAATAAGCATTGAATTAGAGATAAATATCCGGAGAGCCTTTTGCAATATGACAAGAGAGATAAATATATATACATCGACCCACATGGTCGGAAATAAAATATATATCAACATTTTATATACTTGCGGTATAAAATCTGAAACCGTACCTTATTTCAGCATTTTTAAAAAAGCGGCTTATTTAACATGTAACTAGCGCGATCAAAATCTAGGCAAACGGCCTCCAGGTACATGTACTTACTCAATTTAAACACGTAAGTATGGATATAAGAAATTTAACAACATTTCACTTATTTAAATGGTTAAAACACATATGTTTCATAAGCAATGCATGTTAAACATACATCATAAGCAATTATAAGGTTCCGATACCCATGTAATCACTTTCAATCGACCCATATATAATTTTATTCAATTTAAATGATTTACAACTCACTTTACATGTATTCAATTTATTTTTAACCAAACAAACTCATACCATTCTAAATTGATTAAAAATCAATTTATTCTCTTTCTATTAGTTTACAGAACGTTATTTACTTCCGTTTACGTCAAACGATCAATTTTCTATGCAAATTCGGCGATATTCATTTAATAAGACAACCATTTTAGTTTATCGCTATTTTAAATTGATTCCAACTCAATTTATATTTAATTCTATTCCATTTCAAATTGATTCTCAATCAACTCATTTACATTCCATTCATTTCCACTTTTATTATATCCAAATTCACTTTATTAACCTCGGATTCATTCCACGTTATTATATTAGATAACCATTTCACAAATTTATTTAACCCGAGCTTCCTTATTAACTTAAGTTAATCCATCTATTTCCAATTAATTCAATATATAACTTAAGTTTATTTCCTTTGAAACCCAAGCCCATTTCAAACTTTTGATTTTTACTCAATCAACTTCATACGAATTACTAATCTATTTGATTAGTTTCTTCACTTATTCCACTCAAAATTTTAATTTCCATACTCAATTCATTCTCGAACTCATTTAAATAATGTCAAGGCCATTTTTAACTCATTTATACTCAAATTGGATTTATGTGTAACTCAAGCCAGTTTTATTTCAATACAATTCCATTTTATTCGACTTATTCCCATTTATATTTAACTCACTAAGAATATAAGTCTTATTTTATTTATTACTCAAGCTCTAATTTCAATATTCACTTTTTAATCCACCATCCAATTTTATTCAACCAAGTTGAGTTCCATTACCTTATTTAATTAACTAATTAATTCATCTAATTAGCTCACTTTCAATTTATAATTCAATGTCTGATTTTTATCTAAAAATCACTTCAACTAATTTACTCGAGTTCAATTTATTTTATAATTCAAGTTTGAATTTAATTTCTTCACCAAAATATTGAACCATTTTATTTTTGGTTTTCTATTCCGCTTTCAATTTTTATAAGTTACGTAACTTATTTTTCACATTTCCATATTTTCCTTTCTTATCTAGAATCATTCTCAATTTATAAGTTTATAGCTTATTTTCTGATGATTTCTAAATTATTTAAATAAGGATTCCAGAATTCAAACACCCGATATTTATTTTAAATCACTTTGCAATCAATTATATACATAAGTATAACCCTTCATTTCAACAAACCATTCCATTGAAATTTTGAAATTTTATCTCGTTCCATCCAA
Source organism: Allium cepa (assembly GCA_030765085.1). NCBI lineage: Eukaryota > Viridiplantae > Streptophyta > Magnoliopsida > Asparagales > Amaryllidaceae > Allium > Allium cepa. The sequence continues at coordinate 446,817,866 of CM060935.1, read as the reverse complement.
AAACACCTCCCCTTCGGAATTTTCAAAACAAAACTGGTTTGACCAAAAAAATACGAACAAATTAATTACGGTAATAATCTGTCACTTAGAAACTTGAAAATGAACAACGATGATGTTGCGATCATCATCGACCGAAGCGATTTCACTGCTATTATCACCTCCAAAAATCCATTTAAAAACATTTTTCTATTCAAGAATATATCCAAATAATAATACTATTATTTATCTCAAAATACTTTGGAAAACATTTTCAAAAATCTCCAGGATTAAAATTTTCAAACTTTGGTTTTAATCAAGTCTTAGTTTTTAATTCAATTGTATAATCCATATTTATACAATGTCTATTTGGTTATATAAACTATTTAATCTAGTTTTGTTTATAATATTATCATCCAAACACTCCAAATATATGATAATAATTTCTAAAAATTATTTCCTTTATATAAAAATATAGTTTGGGTAAAATTATTTCATTTACCCGCTTCAAAACCATACCGTGTCAGTTTATTATGTTCGAGTGTTTAGAAACTCCTATTGAGCTAGTGACGTCCCGCTATTCGATCAGAATTTATTTGCCACTCAACCAATAAGTCAACAAAATATAAAACCATTTATATCCACTAACAAATATGCGCTCATATATATTAATATGCCCAAACTCGTTCTAGAGCACTATTGACTCTATCTCTAATGAGTAATCCCCAACAGAGCCAAGGTTCTCGCTTAACCTTTAGCTCTGATACCAAGTGTAACGGCCTGAGATTTTTCGACTCTCGAAACTCGATATTTATACGTTCACTATATAAACTACCGAATATTCAAGTGTTGGAAATGCCAGATCATCAGGGGTAATTAGAAGAAAGGTAGAAGTAAATAGAAAACAACAACATCAGAGTCTCATGGTCACAGCGAAACAAAATATAATATATAATAACATGTTTTTAATACAAAAAAATCTGTAACTGCTATATACTTACAACCATCAGAGTGCAATAGACAACAATTAATTTGGACAGTTTAATGACCTATCATTACACAGCGGAATAATAATTAGGCACGCAAGTATGCCTTTGCCATCCAGCTCGACTCTTGAGCTCCATAGCATCCTATCCTGAATCTGTAATGCTCGATCTGACCTAAGCATTATATAAATAACACCCAAGTCAGTCTGGAAAACCAGCGTGAGAAAACACTCTCAATTTGAATTATTATTATCTTCAAAATAATTTGAAAAACAAAGGTATCTTGTAAGATCACGTCACACATAAACATGTCGGGTTTTTACCTCACGATAACCAAACACTTTTATCAAAATTCTCTAATATTATAATAGTATCTAAATTGAGTAAATAGAAAATAGATGAAATTCATGCACCTCACGTTTCAACATAGTTGAGCACAAGGTTTTACATATCGGATTTCGGTCACGTTTCATCTCGGAATTTTTACATAAGTTATCTCGTATCGAGGGAGATCTCGCACTAGATGAGTACATATCGGGTGTACATCTCGGATTGACATCTTAGGAATATCTCGGATGTACTTATGTGTCTAAAATTGATGTGTCAAAAATTTATTTAACAGTTATAACTTTCTTAGTAAAATAAAAAAGTAGCATACTTGATTTACATAAAAAAGGAATATTTTTAGAGGAATGGTAGCTTGATTAGCTTAATTGATTTGGTAATGATTGAATAATATCCTTTTATTTGAAGACAAAGAAAAGTGAAACCTTTCGTTATGACTCATTAAGATAAAAAGTAAAGAATATGTTCAAGAAGTTGGTAATTTATAATCGGATTGAATAGTTTCTTTTGAATCAATATGAAAACAAAAACATATTATGGAAAATAAGAAAAATGTATAATTTCGGGTGAGATCTTGGATCGAGATCTTGATCCATATTTTGGGTGAGATCTCGGATTGAGATCTTGATCCATATCTCGGAGGAGATGAGTGTCGAGGGAGATATGGAGGAGATTTGATGTCTCGTCTCGTTTAAGTGTGAAAAGGAGATCTCGGGCGATATATAGGAGATTTAAAACCATGGTTGGGCACAATAAAAACCGTATGGCGCTTATTGGAGAATGGGTTTCATACAATGACTATGCACGATGGTACCACCTATTATAGTACACTTCTGGAATCATGTACCAAGGACCTCGCCGAGATCCCCTACAACACAAGACCGGACTATCCCTAACCTGGATAGACCGAATATGCTATCACCCCGGGTGTTCCCACCTTCTTCCTAGCTCCTTTCATAAATTGTAGTAAAAAATATCCAAGGGTACCTAGAAAGGTGATAAACATACCCTAATTAGGTGCCACCTACTTAGCCTTTCTGCATCTATCCTGCTTTTAAGTCATTCCCAATTGATGAGGCTAGGGCTATGATTACCTTTTGAAGGAATTTTCACTTAGAATGTTCATTGTCCTATAATGACAATATACTGATAGCATTCATCCATAGAAGTTGTCCTGGGTCGGGACAAACCGATCACCATCTTCATCATCTTCACGGTATCTGTTCATAACGTTCAAACCGGAACGAAGTGACTTTTAAATAATTAAACCCGATCCCGGTCTCTTCGAAACGATTAGCGATTTTGGCTAAACTTGATAGTCGGTTATTTAACTATCAAACGAACATCCATATATAATTTTTTCCAAATTTCATCTCATAATATTTCCATAAGATATATTCCAATTTTTTTCTTCAATATTTCAATTATTTGAAAACAATTTATTAATCCTAACAGGCTATTTCCAAACCGTCTCTTACTTCAATCACATAGAAAAATATTTGAATATATTTTATGAATTCCTTACTTCCCAACTGATAGGAGATTTTTCACTTATTACTCTTGATCCAAAAGCCTTTCATACTTAATATGTGTGACGTCCCAGAAATTTAGGCAATATTTATTTAATAATTTTCGTTAATAATTATTTTAAAATGAGAAATATTGATTTAATAACCTAATTTAAACAAAAATTATCTTTTGAAAACTAATAATTATTTAGTTTGGTAAATGATATTCTTTTCAAAATTTATAATAATGACAATTTAATTTGGGATTTTATTCTTTTCAAAAGTTAAAAATATTTAAATGATAAAATGATCTCTATAAGCTTATTTAAAGAATATTTTATTTATAATGTATATATGTGTATACATTGTAAATGGAGAATTTGATTTTTAATTTAAATTTAAATCTAATAAGAATATTTTCAAATTTATATATATGTATGAAAATAAATTATGAATCGGTTAATTTGATTTAAATTAGTATTGAAAACTTTTCAAAAGTTAATTTATAAATCTATCTTATATTTTCAAAAGTAATTAAAGTTTATATTTATTTTGTTTATAAATATAATAGTTTAAATTGTATTTTATTATTATAAAAGTTTATTTTATTTTATTTTAAAAATTCTTTTGAAATAAACTTAGTTTATTTACATTAGAGTATAGTATTTTGGTTTGAAAACTTTGGAATAAAATTGAATTCGATATTCAATTCTTTTTAAAATTTTCTCTTTTGAAAATTTAGTTTTAAAAATATTATTTTAAAAATATTCAAGTAAACATTAAAATGTTTAATTTTATAAAGAAATTTATATGTAAACATGTAAGGCCAAATATAGATAAACATTTAAAACATGTTAAATTAAATTAGAAATTGATTTAGATAAATTTAAAAACATTCATAAATTAAAATTTTCTTTTTATATTAAAATTGTACATGTGTTAAGCTTTTAACCAATAAGAGGACACTTGTAATTAATCTATAAACTAAAGTAACTTGTGGCAATGTAATTTATTTTTGAAATTAATTATTATAGATAAGAAAACCTTGCAAATTCATTTAGTTCAAAACAACAAATGAAACCGAAAATCAGATTTGAAACAAAATTCAAAACCAATTCTGCAAAACAACTTCAATATAAAATCTGTAAACAAATTCAACCAAATCTGCAAACTGATTTCCCAAAAAATCAAGTTTCAACATCAAATTTGAGTTCAACTCATACTCAAGCAAGTGAAGATGGGGTCTGCATGCAGTAATTCAGTAATCAAATTAGAAGCAAATGCAAACATAGATTCAACATCACCAATGCAAATGCAAATCTGTTTCAGGAATTCAAATCTGGTTCCAGGAAAAATGATTGCATCTGAGTTGCTTCTCTGCTTCTTCATTTATAAAGTGAGTAAATTTCTTTGTTAAAAACAGTTTTTAAAAATCAAAGCTAAAGTAAATTTACAGCACTAAAGATTCTAATGCAAACTATTTTAAAAAAAAATCAAAACCTGCTATGATTTGAACTGCAGTGCCTTCATTTTTGGTGAATAACTTCGCAATTTAAAAGTTGCTTTAAATTATCTGTTGCATGTGGATATGAGCATGTTTGTGTGATTGTATTGTAAAGAAATTTTGTGTATACATATATAAATATGTATATATGTGTTGCTGTGCCAGGAATCTGTAGACCTGTTTGTTTTTAAAACTAAGATTGTAAATAGAAAATCCTTGTCTCTGGATTTAATTCTCTGTAAGGATTGATATGTAAACAAAATTTGGTTGTTTAGTATAAATTCAGGTTTGTAAATTATGTTTATAAATCAAAATTATGTTATATTTAAAAAAAATCTGTTGTCTCTGTAACAAAAAAATAACCGTCATTATTTTCCAAAAGCCAAACATCAAGCTACTGAAAATATTGAAAACAGTTTAATAATTTGAATACATATATAAAACCATGATTTTTAAAACCAAAATCGCCTTTTTAAATTCTCTGGGGAGTGAGCATTACTGGGTTGATCAAATTGGGAGTTTTTGGGTTTTTCTAATTGCCTAGGGGACTTTGGTTGTTATGGTGCTTCCTGGAGGTGGAGAGTGGATGGATGAGTAGGGGAAAATTGTCTGATGTATTGTCAGTAGTGGTTGGCAACAGTGGTGGCCGATTACAGGTTCTAACCCTATTTTTTTGGAGGTAGGCGTTTTCGAAGCTTCTTGATCTCTCTGTTGCACCGAGTGTTGCGAGGCTTTGGAGTTTGGCAGAGGGGGTGGAAACGGAGGGTTGGCCGGAGTCGCAACGATGTTGATGGTCGGAGGTGGGTTTTCTAGATGTTGACAGGTTTGGGAAATGGTGAAGTGATGTTCCAGGTTGCAAGTGGATTACTCGAATTGTGATTTCGAGATGCAGTGGGATAGTTGATGGTCGTAATCAAGTGAGGGGTTGGTCGGCGACGTAGTGAGGTTGGCTATGGTGGCTGTAGATGGTCGGAGTGCTGGTGCATATGCACCGTGCACATATAAGTTCTGATGAACTTTTGGAATGTGTAGAATTTTGACTCGGAGATTCACTCGGGTATTCGTGCTTTTGTCTCGAAGTATTTAGGTTGTGAATTCGAAGTAGTTATTGGGTGTCTCGGGTAAGTGCTTGGTTTCAGGTTTATAAACTTGATATTATGCAGATTTTAAATTTGAATGAAATTCAAATTTAAGGCAGGGATTTAAACTAGGATTTTAAAATACAAAGTTTAAATTTGAATTCAATGAACTTTTAAATCTTAAGTTTTAAAAATGAAAATATTTAAATTTAAGAAAGATTTAAATTAAGTTTAAAAATCAAGTTTTAATATGGTTTTCATATTGACTATGAATCCTGAATTTTAATTTAGATCAGTTTGTAAATTTTTAAATGTTGATCAAGTTTCAAATATTTTAAAGTAGAATTTAAAAATAAATTTGATTTCAAATAAATGGTTAAAACTTGATAAAATTATTTACTTTAAATAATTGAATAAAGGTTATGATGGGTTTAACTTAAAGTTAAATAATCAATTTATTTTTAAGCCTGTTTCTTTTAAATAAATTAAGTAATTTTGTTTTAAACTTTTCTTGTATATTTAAGTAATGAATGTTCTTTAACATTTATTTCTATTTCAAGGTTTATAAATTATTTAAATTTTGGATATATGTTTGAATTGTTAAACATTTTGAATCTTATTTTAAAATGGAATTAGAATTTAAATTTAGAAATGTATTGTTTTAAATACATCTGAATGTTAATAAAGTCATTAATAAAGTAAATGAATTATTTTAGAAATAATTAAGAAAATAAAGAATTTACTTATTTATTTGATTTTAAATAATGATTTAGATTAATTTTTAATTAGAGTTGATTAATAATAATTAATCTAAGATAAATTTTCTTAAGGAAGTAATTAAAGAAATGTTGTTAATTAATAAAGATAATTATCTAAGGATAATTAAGTAATTAATTAATGTGATTAATTTTGATAATTAATTGGAATAATTAATTGAATATAATCAATTGTAATTTGTTAAGAATAATTACTTGATAAAGTAATTAAGGGATTAATTACTTATTGAAATTAATTATGATAGTGTGATTTGTTTAAATTAATTAATTTAGTTTAATTAATTTAAGAAACCACTTGATGGTTTAATAAGAGTAATTATTTAATGTAATTAATGAAGCATGATTACTTAGAGAAGTAATAAATGATAATTACTGAAATGTAATTAGTGAAGATGATTTATAATAAAGTAATTTGGGTAATTACTTTTGTAATTAATCAAGGGATTAATTAATGAAGATGGGATAATTAATTTGTTATGAGTAATTAAGGGTAGTTAATTATTGGATTGATATTAATCAAAGGTGATTAATAATTGTATTTTAAATTTTAGATTAATTACTAAATGTAATTAATTTTAAATTAAGTAATTGATTTAAAGATTAATTAGAGATCATTAATTAATACAATTAGTGATGTAATTTAGGATTGTTTAATTAAGGAATAATTAATAATTAAGTGATTAATTACTGTAATTAATTAAGGATAAATGTAATTAATTATAGTTAATTAATAAATGAAGTAATTAAATGTTAATTACTTATGATTAAGGTTAATTAATTTTGTGAAATTAATTAAAGACTAATTACTTATTGTAATTAGAGAATGATTAATCAAGGGTGTTTAATCAAGTTGAATACTTAGAGAATCATTAATTAACTAGGTTAATTAATTAATGGATATTAAGTAGGATTTATAGAGGTGGTAATTAATTTAATTTAATTTAAATTAATTAGAGATAGAAGTAATTAATTTAATTCATTTTAAATTAATTATAGAAGGTGGTTAATAAATCATTGCTTATGGTTGATATTGATATTTCATTGGATGGTTGGATCTCAGTAATGAGATGAGTAGTATCTATAGGATATGGATGCTTAGTTAAAGTATGATAATGTGGATTATCTGTTTGTGATGATTATCTGTTTGTGATGATACGAGTTATCCGTTTATGATGAGAATGTGATTATCTATTGTGATATGTAGTTTATCTATCTGTGTATATAGATAATGATGAATTGAATTAATTTTCAAACTAAATTCACTTGGACATTAAGATGGCGTTTGGATTTCGATGAGACCGGGATCGGATTTCCAAATTTGGAATTCCGAAAACCACATCGATCCAAATTAAACGTTAGGTCGTGAATCTCAAGTGAAGAGTGAAGACTCGAAGTGTAAGAACTATCCGTCAGTATAGCTCTGAGGGTGATTCCGTAATGAGTTTGACAGAAATAGTACTTTCAGGTTCGAGATGGTGTTTCACAGTGCAAGGGCTATTCTCGTTAACTCTGAGGGTGATTCCAAAACGAGTGTAACGAGATAGTGCCTTCGGTTTCGTTCAAACCCGGAACAAACTTGTATGGATTGAATGCTTTCAGAACATCGTCAGGTGGACGATGAGCATTCTAAGATTTATGTGTCCTATAAAGGTAATCGTAGACTCAAGCCTCATCAACCGGGAATGGCTAAAACAGGGGAGGAGCAGCAAGGCTAAGTGGATCATTCCCAAGTAGGAGGAGATTTACCCCTGTCTAGAGGTCCCTTTATATTTCGGTTGTGTGGCAGTTGGCGACGGCCAATCTGCGGGGTGGTCTTGTTCGGAACTGTTCAGTAAGGAATGGTTCCTGCTTTGTGTTGCAGGGGAGCGGGCGTACTCCTCGGTACGGTGATCTAGGCCACGTACTTTGACAGACGGTACCCCAGTAGCCCTGCCATTGATGGAAACCCATTTTTCGTACGAGACCCTACGGTTTTGATTATATTACCCACTTTTGTGGCTAGTAGCTGGAATTTAATAAATGTAACAATTTCGGCTATTTCTTATTTACTTGAAAACCCTAGACACTATTATAATATCACTGGATTTCCTATAAAATGTTTTGGTTAGCGTAAGGTAAAAACTTTTCCATGTTTATGTGTGGGAAGTCTTACGTGATACCTTTTCTTTTCAAAAGATTTTCTAAAGTTAAACAACTTTAAACCGTTTACTCACACCAGACCCATGTCTGACCCGAGTGTTTATTTTCTGTTTTATTAAACTCTTGGGTACTCGTATTACGTATGAGTAGTCAAGTGATTCAGGATTGCTTTGACGAATTCTGGAGGAGAAATGGAGCCGGAGGCTTCAGCGTGTAGATATATAGTGGTTCCGCTGTGTTTGAGTTGTATCTATTTTCTCTGATGTACTTGAATTGTAATTGCTAGACAGACGTTTATAACTGTCTAGTTTTGTGTTGTATTAGCTGTATAACTCTGATGTATATGATACTATGAAATGTTTTATGTGATATAATATAATTTATTCGTTCCACTATGAGATTCTGATGTTGTTTGTTCTTTTCTTTTCTATCTTATATCTTTTCTACCCCTTTCTTTCTTCTTAATGATGCGTCTTTCTATGGAATGAAAGGCGGGTCGTTACAATATGGTAAATTCCTTACATTGTTTATAACGAATCCCATAAGTTCTGTTTTCTTAATTTAAATCTCTTTATTCAAAAGAAAATACATATTTCATCGAAATGAGTATATTCACAAACCATTTCTTTTTAAAAATATTTTAACTTCTGAGGTGAATACGGAAAAGTACCATGCGGTATCTACCATGGATTCACAGTTCAATGGTTATGTCTCTTTCCCAGAGAAATCCAAGTCTTAACTGCAGACAATCTCTGCCTTCGATTTTGCCATGAAAGCATATATATGCAACCCGAAAACTTTATTTAAAAATATTTCTAAAAATAAATGTTTATAAAGCTTCTATAATAATTCTTCCAAGTTTAACCTAGGAAAAATCCTTTGAATATAAGTTATTGTATAAACTATACTAATATCAAGTAATTTAGCTTTTAAATAATAATACTAGTTCATTCTTAAATCATAATTAATTTAATATCGACTAACTTAATTAATAACTAAATATACCTCAACCTTTTAAAGATGCAATAATTACCTTTCTTGAATATTTTTAAACACCCTTTAAATTTTACCTAGTTAATAATTTCAAAATCCTCCTTAAAGACAAACTCAACTTCTTGATAATATATTTTCCAATTCCAATATAGCCAATTCGGTATCTATAAATCTCTCTCTATTTATTCCCAATTGATTTACGTACCAATTCCATAAATCCTCTTTTCCACTTTTAAAAATAATATTTATTTTTATACTGATTTATCCATCTCATTATAAATTCTTACCGTGAATTTATATCTTCCGTTTGTCACCCGACCAATATATTCTCTTTATTTATAAACATTGTTTATAATCTCCAGTCTCATTCGTTGTTTATAACAGTTCCACAACACTTAAATTCCATTGAAAATTTATTTCTAAATTAATTTCCCTTTATAGTTTAATTTCTTAAATAACCCAACTATATTCCACATCAACTAAATTTCGATTCCACTCCATAATCTAGAAATCTTATCCAAGGTCCAGTATAACCACTTTTTATACTTATTTCCAAATTTTATTTATATTCTTCCAATCTATTTAAATCTTGATCTAAAAATCATTTAAAAGGAATCCATTAGGAATTATTTTCAAAAGTCCTATATATATAAATAATATTCCAAAATCTCTATTTATAATATTTCAAAATAGTTAAATTTTAATTCAGGGTCAAACTATTTATTTTTCCCAAAATTCATTTCTTTAATTAAATCCATGATTCTCTATAATATTTCACTTCCAAATTTCCTTTTAAATTTTCTTTCAAAATTCAAACATACACTATTGTTAATTTTAAAATACCAAATCTAGGTCCAAACTATCATAACATCCAATCAGTTTCAAATCACACAATAATCTATCACAGATTATTTAAATAAGTCATATGTCACTATATATGTTAATTCAATCATAAAAATACAAATCCCGCTTCGAGGCGGGATATCGCGGTATATAGGATCATCCGCTATTATGCGGGGCGCATAGGATCTCATCCGCTCCAACTGTGGGAATATCAATCCGACTACTAATAATTATATACTACTATATATATATAATATAATATCATTCAACGGATAATCAATTCAACCAACATCCAGAATTAACTTTAACTATTTAAAATTAAATTCGGCAATCCAAATGGGAGATTAACTCACTTTGATTTTTATTTTGACGAATATCCAAATATTGATTTTAGATTCCTTCCAAACCTATCCTAATTTATAGATTATCCAGCTACAAATCAATACGACTTCTTTCATTGATTTTGGCCCTCGTATAAATAAATTATAAAATTTACTAACATTCATATTCATATAGCAAAATCGATAAAATTTTAATTATGACTTATTCTTTATTAACTTATGTATAAGCTTATAAAAAATATATTTTTACCTATCTGATTCTCTCCACCCTCACCATGTCGGAGACCATCCTCACCTTACTAGAGCTCGCCACTCCTCACCATGTCGTGCCAACCAACCTCGCCATTCTCGTCCAACCTCACAACCACTTCCCATTCGTGACTCCCCCTACCACAGCCAAAACTGCTAGCATTTGCCTCCAATCGACATGACCAAATCGCGTCAATACCTCCTCCCCTACCACGACTTTGGTTTTCCATCATCAGGTCGTACGAGACAACCTCCACCAACCATCCCCAATTCACGACCTTTTGCCAACGCGACCTTCATGTGCACGCACCACCGTCACCATAGGCCACCAGAGTTGCACCTACACCTTCTCCAATCGACCACGAACAGCAGCCCTCTATCTCGCGCACCTTCGAATTTCTTCCCCTTCGAACTTGCGCGCGCCACATCCTTCCGCCCTAGCACGACCGTGATTCGTCGAAGTCATCCCACTTTGATTTCGTTTTCGCAACATCGTTCCCCATTTTTCTTTTTCTTTTTGGTTCCATTTAAACTGAAAGAAGAAGAAGAAAGCCTCGTGCTTTTTAAAGAGAAGGAAATGGAGGTTGCGTGCAATATAAAGGAAGAGGAAGATTTGATTTCCTTGCGTGTTCAATTAGGCTAAGGTACAGTGATAAGGTAAAGTCATAGCCGAAAGAAGTTTGACTAATTAATATAATTAAATTTCAAAATGTCTCGATCAATTCAACTTAAAATCTCGAACTCCTATCGAGGCGTGCCGCTGGGCGTTTATAATATTATCCCATATTTGTACGCGATGGAAAAGATTTTATGTCCCAATTTGATCGTATGGAGAAGATAGATTTTAGCAACTAATTATTATATTAAATTAAACTAAGTAATGGGATTTATTGATATTATATTTCATTTATTAGATAAGAAGCTGTATGTACGGTTAGATTTGTCTATTTCTAGATATAGATAATGTTTCTTTATTATACCGGATCCTTATTTTTTTTACTTTTATTTTAATAAATTATTGAATCAAGACAATATTGGAATCCGATAAATAAGAAATATGAATTTCAACGCGTTTGTATCTAGTACGACCAAACGATAACTTCAAACACCACAAAATTTGAAATCCGATAATAATACACTATTACGGATTCAATGGAACTGGTTTCGCCTAATTTCAAGACTGTACCTCGGAAGTCTATTTTTAATGTCAATTTAAACAAGCTATTTTAAAATTGAACCGATCGCTTTTAAATTCGATTTTTAAGGTTTTATTATATTCACTATTGCGAATATAAATTTTGTAAGCCTTTAAATTATTTTTATCAAGCTTAAAATCCAAGATACAATAATTTAACCAATATTCAATTATTAAATTCAATAATTAAATTTTCCAATAAATCGCTATATCAAAATTCTATATTTATTTTATAAATAAAGACCAAATTTTCATATTCAAAATCAATCTATAATTCAAATTCAATATCTAAAATCAATTAAATATTCCAAATCAAATGTCGAAAAATCCAGGTCGTCGCATTCCTCCCCCCTTAAAGGAATTCGTCCCTAAAATTTACTAAGGCAGAAAAAATGCTCCAAACCCATTAACTTAACAAAACCCACTTAGTAAAAACTCAATATTTCACTTCCCTAATCTTTTATCTTCAACCCAAATAGTTAATTTTAAATCCTTTATTTCGATTATAAATTCGAAATCGATTTCCGTAAAAAAAAAATTTCAAAATTTTTCAAACCCTATAAATTTCCAAACTTTTTTTTGGTAGAGTCTCTCTTGTTCGAAGAGACTTTTGCAATATGACAAGAGAGGTAAATATATATACATCGAACCACACGGTCGGAAAACAAAATATATATCAACATTTTATATATTTGCGGTATTTAGTCCAAAAATGGTAAGTATACATCCTCACACATATACACACATATACACACGTGCACACACAAATATACATCTTCGGTGGGTTTTTTTCTTCGTCGTATTTTACTGCCTTTGGTATGACAGCTATTTCAAATTGGCTTATTGAATTATCATCAGCGTCATCATCGTCATCTTCAGCAATAGCATCATCTTTATCCCGGTCATCACCATCATCATTTTTCCTTTGATCATCATTATCTTTTCTTTCTTCTGCACCATCACTATCATCTTTTCTTTTCTTTACAATGTCAACATCGGCATCTTTGTCATCACCACCACCAATATCATCACCACCACCATTAGGTCCACCATCAACATTACCATCACCACCACCATCAACATTGCCATCACCATCACCACCACCATGTTTATCATCTTCAAGTTCAGCTTTAGTTTCATTTGGCCATCATCGTCACTATCATTAGGCTCGTTTTTATGATCACCATTTTTATCAGCATCACCGTCTTCTTCATCATCATCAACATTAGCAGCATTACTATCTTTATCCTCATCATCATCTTTTTTGTTTTTCTTAGCACCATCACATTCACCTACTTTGTCTTCATTAAGACCATCAACATTAGCATCTATACCTGCATCATCATCATCGCCATCTTCACTTTTATCAGCACCATCACCATCAGCCTCTTTATCAGTGCCAATATATTTATCTTTGTCAGGACCATTTTCATCTTCATCTTCCTTTCTATTATGTTCATAATTATCATCATTATCATATATTGTTTCATCATCATTAATTTGATCGTTATCAACTTCATCATCGTTAATCAATCTTGTGTGTTTTGTCTAAACCAGAATGAAGATAGGGACCATTTATTCTTTAACTGCATTTATTCGAGGCAATTACTTGATATTATGAATAAGCTTAAAATTAATCTTGGAAACTCTTATGAAATCAATCAAATTTTGGACTTATTGTGTCAAAATCTAAAAAGTAATCTATTTCACAACCATCTCATTAGCATAGTCTTTACTTCTCTTATTTGGCACATTTGGTATGAAAGAAACACACATATTTTCAAAGGAATCGAATTGCCAGTTCAAGTGAGAAAAATGCTTATAATTCAAGACTGCAAACACTTAATTTAACATAAATTGGATTCCAAGATGAAAAATATCGCTGTTGACCCAAACTCCAATCACCGTCCTCTTTGAGCTTGGTGTTGTCGAAGATCTCGGTATGGCGTTGTGGTACTCCTATTTTCCTCCAAGTTTCGAGAAAGAAGGAGCTTCGGCCATTATTGGATTGCTTTGGTGGTTTCTCAAATCTGAGATAATTTTTCAATTAAGTCGATTGAAGTTTTTTCTCTCCTAAAGATGAAGTGTAAAGACATCTTGTTGAAGCTGGCTTCATTTAAATCTTTTGTTTTGCTCGTTACATGTGGCTTGTAGCATCATTTTGGACTATGTTCTGCTATCCCAAGTTGATCGTATGGATGGTTTTGAGTGTGGCTCTACTTTGTTTACTCCACCATCTATTTGATAATTTGGTTTCAGGCTTTGTTTTTTCCGTTGTATTGTTATTATATGAACATGATATGTACTCTTTTTCCTAATAAGGTACCCATTTAGGTTAGGGGGGTTGAAAGGTTTTAATGAGGCATATTATAGAAGTATATGTTAAAGTACCTTTTTTTCAAAAATTAACAAACTTCATCATCGTTGTCATCTTCATTATCTTCTTCTCTCTCTCTCTCCTTCTTTCAGATCTTTATTTTCTTTTATGAAGAGCTTGTTATCTTTTTTAGAGCTGCAATCTTATTTTTCAGCTTCTTAATTTTCAATTTTATATCTTTCAGTTGTTCGTTGATATTTTCGTATTTTTTTATCAACAACTGAAGTTTTTTCTTTAGAAGATTAGCTTTGGTAGATTTTAGCTCATTTTCCTATTTTGTTTTTCTTCTTTTCTCTGCAAATTAAAAAAAATAACTTTGTATTTGCTCGGCAAGTATTAGGCAGACAAATATTTGTCAGGCAAACGTTTGCCTAGCAAATATGAAATATTTGCCATTCACTTTTTATGACAATATTTATGTGTTTTGTTAGACGGTTTATTTTTTTGTCAAGAAAGCACTTCAATTTGCTTGAAATAACTTCCAGTAGCGTCCATTTAGAAAAGGTTGGTATATTATGTTGATGACTTAATTTTAGAGAAATTATTTCTAACATATCACAAAACCAATACTGCAAAAAGAGGTATTAGATGTTAGTTTAGTTTATAGTAGAAATAAAAAAAGATAAAACGAGTAATTAAAGTTTACCAATAGCAGTGTTACACATACCCGCATTTTTCTTGGACTATCTTTATTTTTTCCCCACTTGCTCTGGCCAAAAAACAGTTTCATTTTCTTCAATCTATGAACATATGGTAGCAGCGCCAAAGGAAATACTGAGTTTGGATTGGATAACAAGCATGTTGACATCAAGTACATAACAAGCAAATTTGCAACGTCAACTGTATTTCTGTTTTTAGGCTTTTTAAAGCTAACCAGATGAATATTTCAATATCCTTTGCTTTGATTATATTTGAATTACCGAATATTTCTATTTGAATTCTTTTATTTGAAAGTTCATGTCAAATTCTTTCAAATGATTTGTTGTGTTGATTGTGATGATTTCATTTGAAAACCCAAAAATTATTGCGATGTAACTTTTTTACAAAATTACTTTTATGTCACTAAAATAAATATAGTTTTCTTCAATTGAAGAAGATTCTATTATAATATCCATTGAGCTTATTCTTTCGACATCTTCAGATGTTATATTTCCTACGAAAAATAGATTGATGATGTTAAAAAATTGAGTCTTCTTAAATAACACTATCTGTGCTTCTAGAAGTTGCTTTTCTTTTATTAAATTTTCTACTAAAGTATGAAAAAAAATTAAAGCTCGTTCTATAGCTTTCTGAATTTTCTTTTGGCTTTTCTTTTTTCTGTTTCTTTGCAGGTGTTTTTTTAACTACTACTCGTTGCTGGTGTTTTGCACTTGAGGAATGAAAGAGGAACATCATCTTTTGATGGTATATATTCTAAAAATTCTGATGTTGTTGCTGGAGTTTCCGAATTTGAGAATTCAGTGTAATGAAGTGATTCGGCTTTGTGAGAAGATTCAAGCAAATTTACAAAGTTCCAAGCTTTTAATGGTAGTATTCTTATTTGTGTTGCGACTTTGTGTCTTCGTCGTTGTACCTGTAAATGTTATAAAATTATCAAATTAGTGTGAGATACATAATTAGCAAATATAAACATGCAAATATTATTTGCATGCAAATATTTTCCTAGGTAATACGTCCCATGATCTTTTTATTATTATTCTCTAATCTACTTTTCATTCATTTCTTTTTACTCATTTTAAGTTAAAGTTTTATGCATTTTTCCAGCATCTTGAAGATTTGAAAAACAACCCCAATTTAGATAAAAATAAAACATTGGAGTAGTTTAGCAAATCACATGGGTACTCTTAGTTGTTTCAACATGCACGTTGGGTAATATCCATTTGATCAAGTTTGTTTAAATTCTTTTTCGAAAAAAAATAGCATAAGCTTTTTATATAAATGTATATATACTAAAATTTAAATCTACCAAAAATCTAAACTTTGTTTCACAAATGTTTAATATTTTTAATATTTGCAGTAAAAATAAGTAAACGCACAAAATTATAATCGTAAATTGTTCCTCATCTCCAGTTCCATTCAGCAAAGGCACATTCATATTAAATCCAAACCCTTCACCAACTCAACTCCCATTCTGCATATGTAAAAGACCCAGTGAACCATGATCCATATGTAGTGATATTGTAAGAACTTTATTCAATCTATAAAAGCAAGCAGTACCGTTTCAACAATGTACATCAATATCGATAGCAGCCACATTTTTGTAACCAGAATTTAGAGCGAAGTGGATTGCAAGAGCAGCGTTGTTTAGGAAACAATGGCCCTTGGCTTTGGAAGGCTGGGCATGATGACCTAGTGGGCATACTAATGCATAGGTGAGAGTGCCATGGTTATGTAGGATATGATGCAAGAATAGTTCCAATATATCGATTATCTAGAGAAGGAAACACTAGAGTAACAAAGTACAACTATAATATAAGGAACCAAACTACTTTGCCACATGGGCTTGGTTGATTTTTTTTTCCAGGAGTTCAAGGAATCGTTTCCTGGATCTCTAGTGCTACACTATTTCCTGCAAATGTATATCCTATAATACCAAGTACATTGAACACATCAAACATTATCTCAGGAGTCGTTGTTGCATGAAGACTATAATTCACATGTCTTCGTTTCTTTGTTAATGGACACTACACATGCAATCCTTGAGTAATAGTAAGAATTAACGAGAGAAGTGTGTTTTCTCTCATATACAATATTGTAATCCGACTCATCAGCTCTACATCATCTAAGCCGTGCATTCTATCCAAGGGACAATATTACTCTGGGACGTTCATTCAGATCCTCGGCTTAAGGCCCAATATATATTTCAGTATCTTATATATATACTATTGTACCAAAGCAGTGTATTATGTTTCTTCTTTTGATTGTAAGCAGTGTAATGAAATACAAATTATTCATTTGTTCAAATCAAGACATCTGATCACCACTGTATTTCTAACTTGGTATCAGAGCAGCAATTTGTTCAATCTGCATCTTTCATAATTCTAAGTCCATCAGAAAAATCTCATCACGTGGACTCCTCTCATCGAAGATCTGAGATCTCTTCACCTGAGAGTTGTGGACGATCACTGATAATCAGTGCCTTGCCAAGAACAAACTCTAGCTGCATCAGATTACCAGGAAGAGCATAAAAATTCATAATCCAAAGGAGCAAACTGATCAAGAACATCAAGAAAATTCACAGTTGAATCAAGAGCATCAAGAAAACTCATCAGAAAGCAACTTGTTCACAAACAATTTTTAAAAATAAAAATCATCATTTAAGTTCTCGAGACATCATCAAGATTTAACCACAAAATCTTCTCAAAATTCTCAATTCATAGAAAGCTCAGGTTCAGATTTTACCAATTTCTTGTTGTTCAAAATCATAGCAACCATCATGTCAAATCTGGATGATGTTACAAGCCCAATGGTATCGCAAAACCAATCGCAATCAGACCCTGTGAATGATCTGATGAAGACAATCATCAGGCCTCAGAGACAGATGATATCCATTCAGCTTGATGAGTCGAATTTTTTGCTCTGGAAATTACAAGTTGAAACATCCATCAGAGGTTACGGATTAGAGGATTATGTTTTTGGTACAAAAATTACTCCACCAAAGTTTGTTAAAGATAGTGAGGACAAACTGATACCAAACCCAGAATTCACAGCACACCAGAGACAAGACAGTCTGGTATGTGCATGGATGATGTCATCCATAGGTGCATCAATTTTGCCTCAACTTATAGGCTGCAAAACTGCACAAGAAATTTGGACATCTATTGAAAGAAACTTCACATCTCAGTCATCTGCAAGAATCATGCATCACAGAAGACAGCTACAAAATATTAGAAAGAATGACATGACAATGAATGAGTATCTACTCAAAATCAAAAACCTATGTGATCAACTAGCTTCAGCAGGACATAAAGTTTCAGAATCAAAACATGTTCTGCACATAATCAGTGGATTAGATAGTGATTATGAAGCTGTTGTGGCGATCATTTCTACTATGGAGCCTACACCTTCATTACAATTTGTTTACTCTACTCTTCTTTCACATGAGGGAAGGGTAGAGCATAACAAAGCAATCAGTTCATATATCTCTGTCAATTATACATTCAACAAAAGCAAGGAAAATTCAAACCCCAAAGGACAGTTCACCAATTCACAAAGAGGTGGAACATCCAACAGGGGAAGAAGAGGAGGCAGAAACAATTCTAGCAACAAAATAAGATGTCAAATTTGCGAAAAATATGGTCATGGAGCAAATAAATGTTACTTTAGATTCAACAGGAACTATTCCCCATCACAACAAGGCAACAGTACAAACATTAATCTAGTCTCTCTACCAAAAGGCAACAATTCAACTCAGGCAGAGGCTCTAAACACTGAATCAACAACAAATGATGCTGCTGCAGATGACTGTTGGTACCCAGATTCAGGAGCTACCAATCATATAACCAACAATCTCAACAATTTAAACTTGGGGAACAAAGAGTACAAAGGTACGCAAAGTCTTTATGTTGGTAATGGTAAATCTGTGCACATTACACACACTGGAAATGCAAAAATACTAGGACCCAAACAACTCATTCTAAGAAACTTGTTAAGGGTTCCTTCAATTAAAATTTTTTTAATGAGTGTTTCCCAATTTGCAAAAGATAATAAAGTTTACTTTGAGTTTTATGCTGAAACATGCATAGTCAAAGATATACTGACTCAAGAAATTATCTTGCAGGGTAAAGAAAACAATGGTCTGTACAGATTTGATTTGTCAAATCCAAAAACCTCTATAAATGAGAAAAATTCTCTTGTATTGAATGTTGTTAGTAATTCTGAAAATAGTGATAAATTTGATTTGTGGCACCGCAAACTGGGACATCCCAGTGTGAAAATTGTAAAACATGTCATGAATAGTAATAACATTTCATCTAGTAACATTTCTGATTCTTATTTTTGTACTTCTTGCCAATTGGGAAAGAGTCATAAACTTGCATTTCCAGATTCTCACACAAATTATACAAGACCACTTGAGTTAATTGCTAGTGATTTATGGGGGCCAGCATCTATTAGTTCTGATTATGGATACAAATACTACATATCATTTATAGATGCTTATTCAAGGTTTGTATGGATATACATGCTAAAATTTAAGTCAGAGACTAGTAACATTGTTATGCAGTTCATCAACAAAGTTGAAAACATGACTGGAAATAATGTATGTACATTTCAGTCAGATGGTGGTAAAGAGTTTCTTCCCTTAAAAGGTTTCTTTGAAAGAAAAGGTATTAATCATCGAACTACATGTCCTTACACATCTGAACAAAATGGAATCATTGAAAGAAAGCATAGGCATATTGTAGAAATTGGATTAACCTTACTTGCACAAGCATCAATGCCTATAAAATTTTGGCCTGAGGCATTTAACACTGCTGTACACTTGATAAATATACTACTAACCAAGATTCTTAAGTTCAAGTGTCCACAAAAAGTTTTAACTAGTATTAAACCTGATTATGAGCATTTATTAATATTTGGGTGTCAATGCTTTCCTTGCTTAAGACCTTATAACAAACACAAATTAGATTTTAGGTCTACTTCATGCACATTCTTAGGATATTGTAATAAACAAAAAGGATATAGGTGCTTAGACAGCAAAGGAAAAATATATATATCTAGACATGTGAAATTCAATGAGCAGGTATTTCCTTTTAGTACTGCTGAAAGCAAGACCACTGAAAAGGTGAGAAATACAAAGTTCATAATTCCAGATCTACCTGATGAGATTGAAGCTCTACCCTCAACACAGCCTATAAGGAGTACCATTCATACAAGCTCTCAACACACCATGACTGCCAGAGAGTCTAGTCAAAAGCAAGCTGCACATGAAGATGATAGCAATAATCAGAATCTTCAAAGCCAAGAAGCAAGCAGTTCAAGTCATGATCTTGGCATGGTCTGCAGCAGCTCTAACAACAGTTCTGACAACACTGCCAGAAATAACATCAATACTCATCCAATGTTGACTAGAGCAAAATGTGGTATTTATAAACCAAAAATTATCTACAATTTGGTTCTTCAGGAAGAACCTTCATCCTACACAGAAGCCATTCAAAGTGGTAAATGGAAAGTAGCTATGCAGGATGAATACAATGCTCTAATTAACAAATACAATGCTCTAATTAACAAAGGAACTTGGGATCTGGTTAAGAAACCAGAAAACAAGAATATAATAGGATGCAGATGGACTTTTAAATTAAAGAAAAATGCTGATGGTTCAATTTCTAAATATAAAGCAAGGCTAGTCGCAAAAGGGTATTCACAACAGTATGGGTTTGATTTTTCAGAAACCTTCTCCCCTGTTGTAAAACCCTCTTCAATCAGAGTCATTCTAACAATTGCCTTGAATAGAAATTGGAGCATCAGACAATTAGATGTCAATAATGCTTTTCTTAATGGTGTCATACAGGAAGAAGTATTTATGGAGCAACCAGAGGGATTCATTCAAAAATCAGATAAGGAGCTAGTATGAAAACTCAATAAAGCTATTTATGGATTAAAGCAAGCTTCAAGAGTGTGGTTTAACAAGCTTAAATCAACACTTGTGAAATTTGGATACAATTCTCTAAAATCTGACAATTCCATATTTACTAAAGTTGATAATCTATCTACCACTTATATACTAATTTATGTTGATGATTTTGTTATTACAGGAAGCAGTGATTCAGAAATTAAGAAACTCACATAAATGCTTAACACTGAATTCTCAATTAAGGATCTGGGAGACCTGAATTACATCCTTGGAATTGAAGTTCAGAAAACATCAAACTCAGAAATACATCTCAATCAAACGAAGTACATTTCAGAAATATTATCCAGAACCAAAATGGAAAAAGCAAATTCTCTCCCAACTCCAATGATTGTAAATCATCAGCTGTCAAAATATAAGGGTGAAGCAATGCAGAATGTCAAACAATACAGAAGCATAGTAGGTGCACTTCAGTATGTGACTATAACAAGGCCTGACATATCATTCTGTGTGAATAAAGTGAGCCAGTATATGCAAAATCCTACAAACATTCATTGGAAAGCAGTCAAGAGGATACTCAGATATCTAAAAGGAACAATAGATCATGGTCTCATTTTAAAAGCTAGCAATAGTTTTAACATAAATGCATATGCGGATGCTGATTGGGGAACTGATATAGATGACCGTAAGTCAACTTCAGGCTACTGTATTTACTTAGGGAAAAACCCTGTATCATGGAGTGCCAAGAAACAGAATACAGTATCTAGATCTAGCACTGAGGCTGAATTTAGATGCGTTGCCAGTGCGGCTGCGGAAGTTATGTGGTTAGAGTCCCTTTTAAATGAACTCAACATCAAACCAGACAGAGTAACAATCTGGTGTGACAACGTAAGTGCTATATCATTAACCTCTAACCCAGTTCTTCACTCTAAAACCAAACATATCGAGCTAGACCTCTACTTTATCAGAGAACAAGTTATAAAAGGAAAGTTAAGAGTTGGATACATACCATCGCCGCATCAAAAAGCGGACATAATTACTAAACCATTATCGAGATCAAATTTCTCTCGACTGAAAGAAGAGCTCAATGTTGACGCTATTGATCCTAGCCAAAGGTCTCAGAGGATAGTCTTCATACCAGAGTAACTAACTCACTCTTCAAAATCATCAGACTCCATTGTATTTCTTCCTGAGAAATGAGCCGCCGCCATGTTCATTTTTCTTGTGCAAACCCTAGATCTCACTGGTTTGAGGGGGGGGGAGTAAGAATGAACGAGAGAAGTGTGTTTTCTCTCATATACAATATTGTAATCCGACTCATCAGCTCTACATCATCCAAGCCGTGCATTCTATCCAAGGGACAATATTACTCTGCGACGTTCATTCAGATCCTGGGCTTAAGGCCCAATATATATTTCTGTTATCCCACTTTTTGGGTAAAAACTGGAATATCAACAAATTCGCAAGGAATGATGGATGTCGGGATTGGAAATCGATTGGGATCAAGACTACAGTCGATATTATCAAAATTTGGTTGAGTTCCGATCGGGACGAAATTGATTGGAAATGATGATAAGGACCAGGAAAGGCTATGTTTCAATTTTCAGGATAATCGGAGTTCGTATGAAGGAGATATGATCTGCTGGGCACGTTTTTACCTATTACCGGTCCAAAACAATGCCGGTCCAAGCTCCATCCTCAAACAATGCCGATCCAAAGCATAGCCGAACCAGCCATCTTCCCTTCCCACCGAACCAACTCCACTTCCTCTCACCACCGAACCAACTCCACTTCCCTTCCCACCGAACCAAGCTCCACCGGTCCAAGGCCTCGCCGAACCAACTCACCACCAAGTCAAACCAACCACTACCGGACCGGAGCTACCGAACCAACCCACGCTCCACACACTACCGGTCCAGCCAACACTCCACTCACCGCCGAACCAAGGAGCTACCGAACCAACTTTGCCAGGCCAGATTGCATCAGCCCAGGCCCACCAGCAGCTATATACATCCAAGACCTCTGCCTCCAGCTTCACTCTATAAATAGAGGTGCAGGGGTACAACAACGGGGGACAAGTTTGAGAGCTCAAGCCCGAAAGGAACTTTCAAACAACTATGATATACTTGTAATCAAAGCTTTGTACTTGTAATCGGATCGGAAAAGGAGAATAACATAAAAAGTGGACGTAGGCACATTCTGGCCGAACCACTATAAATCTGTGTGTCTTTTACAGTTTAGTCCCTGTTTTTTTACATATTTGCATAAGCCACCCAAATCACTACGAACAACATAAAATCAACTAAATCATATGATTTGGAGGTGTTTGCCCATTTTTTGTGCAAACATATTTAGGTTATTTGCTGAGATCTGTTATTTGTGTTTGAATATCGCTGATTTGTATTCATATATGGTGCTTTCACGGTATTTGGGGTTTGTGGCCAATTTTGACGCAAACACTTTGGTGCTTTCACTGAGAAGGACTAGCACCCGCTGCATCGGATAGAAGTTTGGATTTGAAAGACAATGGCTAGGCAAAACAGTAGAAGGCTAAGGGCTCAGAGAAGCCAACAGAAAGGAAGTCAACAAGCATCCTCCGGAGGTGAGGAAGTACCAGCTTCGATCTACATAACCCGGGATGAAATGGAAGCCATAACAAATTCACTGCAAGAGAGGTTGTTGAAGAGTCAACAGGAGATGATGCAGACTTTCTTGGAGCAAATGAGAGCTGTAGGGACCCAGAACTTAGGAACAGCTACAGCAGCCGTGGATACAGGACAAGGAACTAGGGTTATGGAACCCAATGGAGGACAGGATGCAGAGCCAGAGGGCAATCGACAAGGACTTGGGGGCAGGCCCGCAGGATCCAACACAGGAGGACCTTTGGAAGGAGTTCAACAGGCTAGAACCAACGTTGCTGCTAGCGAGCCACAAGAAGAGTATGTACCGGAATTCCTTCGGGGGCAACCCCCGACAGGCAACGCTGGATTGGTGGATATAATCAGGAAGACTGTGCGAGGTGGTTTGACCAACGGAGACTTGGAAGGAGTGAACAGGAGTCCGTTTGCTCGGGAAATAAGGATGGCTCAGAATCCACCTAAGTTCAAGCTACCTAGCGTGGAGGTATACAAAGGCAAGACAGACCCTACGGATCACTTGATGAGGTACACCAGACACATGGAGGTGCTGGGGGCATCGGAGGAAGTGATGGCCCGATGCTTCCCTTTATACTTGACGGACTTAGCTGCGATGTGGTTTAGGCAGCTGGGAGAAGGATCTATCAGGACTTGGAGGGAATTGGTGGAAAGGTTTTTGGGACAGTTTCGGGTTCATGTCAAGAGACCGAAGAATGTGATGACATTGACATCGGTAAAGCAAAGGATCGATGAATCGTTTAGAGCCTTTCTAACTCGATTCAGTGCCGCAGTTGCTTCGGTGGATCGGCCCGATCCATCGATGGTTTTAATGGCAGCAGTATCAGGAGTTAGGGAGAACTCGGATTTCAAGGTATCTCTGATACGAGATCCCCCACGGGATCTCAACGAATTCTTTCACGAGGCAGAAAGGTTCCTTCGGCAAGAAGATGCGAGTACGGATTTAAAGTTAAAAAAGGTTAATGCAGTGGGGTTGGAGGACCATCCAGCAAAGGTTTGGATAAAGACAAAGGAAAAAGGAAGTTGGACGATGGTTCTGGAAATGCTAGGAAGCAATGGAAGGATCCAAAGTTTTCCACATACACAGGATTGAACGAGACGCTGGAGCGGATATACCTGAATACTCGGAATCGCCTTTCCTACTGGAGGCCGGCTAGGAGAGAACCAACAGAACGGGAAAGGACATCAGGAAGGCACTGTCTCTTCCATGATTTAGATGGACACGACACCAACAGCTGCAGGAACTTAAAGAACATAATTGAGGAGCATGTAAGGAATGGACAGCTGCCACAATATGTTGGACCTTGGAATGCAACGGCGGGGCATGAGAAACCGCCGCCTACCTCAAGCTACGATGGTGGGAGGCCCAGGAATGATGGTCGGTTGATCATCCATTGACCAGGTTAATATGAAATAAGTAGCGAACTATTGGCAAGCAACCAAGTCGTTTACACATGTACGGGGACGGAGATAGCCCCTAGGCATGCTCTGAATGATGATAAACTGCAATGCTATGGTTTGCGAAATTTATCTTTTGCTTTTGGATTGGACACTGCTTTTCTTTTTGGTTTTCGGTTTTGGAGCTTGGATTGAGCTCCTGGTTTTTCTTGCTTTTTGATTTGGATTTTCCTTTGGATGATTGTTTTCGGTTTTGGATGCTGGTTTGGATTTCTGGTTTTCTGGTTTTAATTTGGATTTTGGATGTGGATTTTGGATTGGATTTTGATTGGATTTTTATTTGATTTTTGATAAACGGTCGTCGGGTATGGATTATGCCTGGCAAGGGGTGAGTCGCTTTGCCCGAACGTGGTAAATTGACTCATTCAGGTCGTCGAGTATGGACTATGCTCGGCAAGGGTCCGGATTGACCAGGATTCGGCCTAGGACTTAGGGCATGTATTGTCAATTGTTATTCTCAGGTCGTTGAGTATGAACTATGCTCAACAAGGGTCCGGAGTGACCAGGATTCGGCCTAGGACTTAGGCCATGTATTATCAATTGTTATTCTCATGTCGTTGAGTATGGACTATGCTCAACAAGGGTCCGGAGAGACCAGGATTCAGCTTAGGACTTAAGCCATGGCATTGCACAGCGTCCAGGGACACTGGACCAAGGTCGTCAAGTGTGGATTACGCTTGGCAAAAACCGGAGAGGTTAGGTCAACGTCCAGGGACACTGGACCAAGACCGTCATGTGTGGATTACGCTCGACAAGAACACGATGAGGCTGGCTTAACATCCAGGGACACTGGATCACGGCCGTCAGGTGTAGATTGCGCTTGGCAAGAGCCCGGAGAGGTTATGAAATTGGATATCGACTCGGAGCAGTCAAGGATGATATACTCTGGCAATATGGTTATGGACTTCGGATATTGGATTCGGAATTATTCAAAACACGCCTTGTTATCACAAGGCATGTTTTGGGGGGCAAAGTGTTATCCCACTTTTTGGGTAAAAACTGGAATATCAACAAATTCGCAAGGAATGATGGATGTCGGGATTGGAAATCGATTGGGATCAAGACTACGGTCGATATTATCAAAATTTGGTTGAGTTCCGATCGGGACGAAATTGATTGGAAATGATGATAAGGACTAGGAAAGGCTATGTTTCAATTTTCAGGATAATCGGAGTTCGTATGAAGGATATATGATCTGCTGGGCACGTTTTTACCTATTACCGGTCCAAAACAATGCCGGTCCAAGCTCCATCCTCAAACAATGCCGGTCCAAAGCATAGCCGAACCAGCCATCTTCCCTTCCCACCGAACCAACTCCACTTCCTCTCACCACCGAACCAACTCCACTTCCCTTCCCACCGAACCAAGCTCCACCGGTCCAAGGCCTCGCCGAACCAACTCACCACCGAGTCAAACCAACCACTACCGGACCGGGGCTACCGAACCAACCCACGCTCCACACACTACCGGTCCAGCCAACACTCCACTCACCGCCGAACCAAGGAGCTACCGAACCAACTTTGCCAGGCCAGATTGCATCAGCTCAGGCCCACCAGCAGCTATATACATCCAAGACCTCTGCCTCCAGCTTCACTCTATAAATAGAGGGGCAGGGGTACAACAATGGGGGACAAGTTTGAGAGCTCAAGCCCGAAAGGAACTTTCAAACAACTTTGATATACTTGTAATCAAAGCTTTGTACTTGTAATCGGATCGGAAAAGGAGAATAACATAAAAAGTGGACGTAGGCACATTCTGGCCGAACCACTATAAATCTGTGTGTCTTTTACAGTTTAGTCCCTGTTTTTTTACATATTTGCATAAACCACCCAAATCACTACGAACAACATAAAATCAACTAAATCATACGATTTGGAGGTGTTTGTCCATTTTTGTGCAAACATATTTGGGTTATTTGCTGAGATCTGTGATTTGTGTTTGAATATCGCTGATTTGTATTCATACACTGGTGCTTTCACGGTATTTGGGGTTTGTGGCCAATTTTGGCGCAAACAATTTCAGTATCTTATATATATACTATTGTACCAAAGCAGTGTATTATGTTTCTTCTTTTGATTGTAAGCAGTGTAATGAAATACAATTGTTCAAATCAAGACATCTGATCACCACTGTATTTCTAACTGTAATTGAAACGAAATAAACTAGCTAGAACTTGGTTTAGTCTAGCAAAATATGTTTCACTAATAAGGATATTATAAAAAGGACATTAAGGAAGTGACAGATGAAACAAAAGTGAACTAAAAATTAGGAGCTTGGGAAAGGAAAACCTGGATGAGTCCAAAACCTGAAATGAAGTATACCAATCTGTGTTGACCTATAATGGAGAAACTGGTAAGATAAACTTCTACGGCGATTGGCCTCCAGTAGCTCCATATACAATGTCAGTGGAGATTTGAACTAATAATTGTTGGGGAACATTGAGCCATAATCCATGTTTTGGTCCAAATACATGTTGTCTGAGCTCGTGGTATCGATCATATCTCTTTCCTGGTGTACATGTGTAACATTACAAGTTGCCACGTTGTATGGAGTGTGATCAGCCATGATACTGCAAAGATTGAGAAAATGCAAATGGGGAGTTTAAAAACTCCAGCACTAACCATTGCAGTGACGTTGTGAAAAATGCAGAACGCCAGTTTTCAAACTATTCAAGTGATTTTCTTTGCATGATGCAATTGCTAGTAGCCTATTTTCAAGTTTTCTTTGAACCACAATTGCTTCACCCCCTACTCATCATCATTACTTAATTTTCAATAATAATTCTTGAAAACATGAATAATAAAAGGCACAAAAAGTTGTGTTAGTGGAACAAAGGCTCAAGAAAAAGAATATAACATGGGCTACATGTGTTTAAGAAGGCTAGTTTGGATCAAAAGTTTAGTCTATTTGAGATTTGTATGGCTTAAATTCCCTTCGATTAATTTAAACTTAACACCATTTTCAACATTTATTAATTGATTAAAGTGTTTACTAAGTTTTTAATTTAGCCATAGGGTGCATATCATATCACGCTTCCTAAATTCGATTTTGTTTGCACTCATTTTTTATTGTCGTAGCACTAAAACTTTTATTTTATTTTATTTTATTTGTGTATGCAAACACTCCATAGCTTAGCATAACATTGCTTTGAAAATGTATCTTCACTTATCAATTATCTTTGTTGAGTAAAGTCCAAAACTAGAATGGTCCCAATGAATATGCTTTCTTCCTTATTTGGAACTAAAAAGGTAAAAATTATTAATAATAAACTAAAAAAGAAATTAAGAGCCAACAGAAACTTTAAAAAAAAATTGAATACCTTTTGAATATACTTGCATGCTTACCTGTTGCATGATGAATGTGCAGCTACTGAGTTCTTGATTACAAATTAGTGGTACTTTATCCAAAAAGGTGTCAAAAATAACTTTGTGAGGATTTGTTAAACATGCTCAAGTTTTTCTTACTAATGACTTGCCGACTTATTTTCTACTATAAGTCAAAATTTTGAATTATTATCAAGCATTTCAGTTACAAAATTAACTTAAAACCAAGGTATTAAAGTCCGGTCGGCACGCCGGAGTTCCGGCCATCTCGGCCCGGTTCCGGCGTGGGCCGGACCGAAACTAAGGCAGAAAACCGTATTCCGGTTTTCGCCTCGATAAAAAAAATCAGAGAAAAACAGAAAACGCAAAATCAAACAGATAGTCCGTGAAGAAAACATACAAAATTCAATCCAATCAATCACAGTTTGTCTGCCACAAGCAAATTCAAACCAAAAATTCACGTGAACACGAATCGAATTGCACTCTATAAAACCAGCGACATTCATACAATGTAAAGACAGTAAAACTTACCTCCTCTTCACGTCGCATCTGAGAGCTTGGCAACGGCAGAAACGAAGCGTGGCAACGACAGAAACGAGCAACGGCAGCACCAGTTCGCGTCACATCTGAGAGCTCGAGCTCTGACGACCTCCTCATTCGCGTCAAATGATCTTGCTCGAGCTTGGCAGCACCACCTCTGACGATCTTCCTCGAGCTTGGCAGCGGCGACCAGGTATTTTAATTTTTCCCTAATTTCGTGTCTTTTGATTTGCGTTCTGTAGTGGTGGATAAATGAATAGGTAATGGGCCGTGTTTTTAGTAACAGTATTGCATAAAAATGTAACAGTATTGCATAAAAATGCTTAACCGTATTGCATAAATTGGCCATGTTAGTTAACTATTGCATAAATGGGTAACAGTAATCAGTTAACTACTGCATAATTAGTTAACTAATTAGTGAACTATTGCATAAATGGGCCGTGTTTGTTACTTAATGAAATATGTAACAGTATTGCATAAATGAAATGATTAACGGTATTGCATAAATGGACCATGTTATTGATTACTGTTACTCATTTACTGATTATGGCAAAAGCAATTGCTAAATGGAAGTTCTATAATACAATTATTGAAATGTCATAGTTATAGTTGCATAAATGGAAGTTCTATAATGCAATTGCTAAAGATAAAAGCAATTTTGAAAATATATTGTGACAAAAATTATTATGTAAAAAATATATTTGTTACTTTAATTCGATAATGAATAACCATGAATGGAAGTTGTATAATGCAAATAATATATTGTTTAGTTTGCATGAAAATGTATTAGCGTTAAGTAATTAAATATTAAATTATTTTGTTTCTTATTTAGGTGGCTGATTATGGCAAATCGTGATATCGTTTGGAATTATTGTACGGCAGTTATTGGTGAAAAAAGAAAAAACAAATGTAATTATTGTCATAAAATAATTTCTGGTGGTGGTATAACACGTATGAAAGAACATTTAGCAGGACAAACAGACGACGTAGCAGTATGTCCGACTGTTTCTAGAGAAGTCAGGAAACTTATACGAGAACATCTGAATAAAAAGAGAAGTGAGCGAAATCAAGGGAAGCTCGAAAAACAACGTGTGCAAGAAGAGCTAATGAACATGCCCGAACAACATAATGAAGATACCGACAGTGATGGAGGCGAAGATGGCATAGAGCTACGATGCGCCTTACAAGAAAGTAAAGAAAGTTATATGAACTCAGGTGTAGGATCTAGTGGAACAGGTATACGATCTAGCGGACTAAAGCGCAATGATCGTTTTAAATCAATCAGAATAGATGACGATTTAGCAACACGGGCAGCTGGAAGGATTGATCCCTATGTACAAAAACGAGGAGGTAGAACTCAACCTTCTATTAGAACTGCAATAAAAGGCATTAAAGATGCCAAAATATACATAGGTCGTGCAATATCAAATTTTTTTTACTTTAATCATATCCCACACAATGCTGCTAATAGTCCTTATTATGAAACTATGGTAGAAGCCATTCAAGAAGCTGGTCCTGGAATTAAAGGACCGACAGCACATGAATTATCAAAAACATATTTAGATTTAGAGTGCACTGAAATCAAACAACACATCGACACTTATTCCAACTTTTGGGATGAGTATGGTTATA
This sequence comes from Allium cepa, assembly GCA_030765085.1. Taxonomy (NCBI): domain Eukaryota; kingdom Viridiplantae; phylum Streptophyta; class Magnoliopsida; order Asparagales; family Amaryllidaceae; genus Allium; species Allium cepa. Next base: position 446,787,377 of record CM060935.1, on the reverse strand, counting down.
CGTTGATGTGCGATGGTTGGAGCACACAAAATAGAAGCAAAATCATAAATTTTCTTGTGTATTCTACCCAAAAAATTGTCTTTCTTAAATCTGTAGATGCTACCGACAAATTTCAAAGTGCTGAGTGTATTTGTGTTCTAATGGATAATTTTGTTAATTTTATTGGAGAAGATAGAATTGTGCAAATAGTAACTGACAATGGAGAAAATTACAAAGCTGCTGGCCAACTACTGATGGAAAAAAGAAGGAAACTATATTGGACATCATGCGCAGCACATTGTATCGATTTAATTCTTGAAGATATCTCAAAAGAAACTGAGGTGAAATCGATAATTTTAAATTGTCAATCAATAACAGGATTCGTATACATTCATGGTTGGTTGCTTACCATAATGAGAAAAGAAACCAATAATAAAGAACTGATTCGGCCAGCAGTAAGCAGGTTTGCTACTCACTTTATTGCATTGGAATTCATATATACACATAAAGAGAATCTAAGAAGAATGATTTCTTCGAGAGAGTGGAGAGCAAAGATTCCTAAACTCGGTCCTAAAGATAAAAAAACTGCAATTCTTATCTATAATTTGATCCACAGTGATAAATTTTGGGCCAACGTTGCTGCTATTATTCTCGTATTTGGTCCACTTGTAAAAGTTTTAAGAATGGTGGACAATGATGATAAAGCAGAGATGTGATATCTATATGAAGCAATGGATCGAGCGAAGGAATCAATTAAGAAAAATGTCGGTATAAGACAGTATCAAAAGTGGTGGAATATAATCGATAAAAGATGGGAAAGACAATTGCATCGACCTATTCATGCAGCAGGTAATTTTTTTAATTATTGCACAATTATAAAAGTACATATCATGTCAATATTTTTTGAACTATCAAATTGTTTTAGGTCATTTTCTCAATCCTCATATACAATACGGAGATAATGCAACAAACGATGATGAGGTTTTAAATGGATGGACAAATGTTCTTGAAAAAATGGTACCTGATATTGCTATGCAAATTGAAATTTCAAAAGAGGTAATAAACAAATTATTATACTACTCATGATTCTTGCTATTATGTATAACGCAAAGAATAACTTGGTTTATTAAGAATGATTTGTAGGTTGAAAAATATAGAATGAAACTTGATGTATTTGGTTCTGCAAAAGCGAAACGTGCAGTTAAGTCGTGTCTTCCAGCTATGTGGTGGTCAATAATTGGTAGGGAAGCTGCTCCAAATTTAACACGCATAGCTATGCGTATTTTAGCCAAACAGTTTCTTCTTCAAATTGTGAAAGAAATTGGACAACATTTGCAACGATTCACACGAAGTTAAGAAACAGAATAAAAATGGAGAACTTAGAAAAACTGGTATTTGTACATTATAATATGCGATTAAGAGTACGACATGCTAAGCGCCAACAAACAACCGACCAACTTATTGATTTAGATTACATCTTTCATGAGGAGGATCCACTTGCAGAATGGACTAGAGAAGCTGAGAATCCACTACTTGATAATGCAAGCGATAATCCTTGGTCGGACAATGATAATGTATCTGCAGCAAATACTGAAAATGATAGTTCATCAAATGATGATTCGGATAATGTTGGTCGTGACGGTATTGGTTCTAGTGGTTACGGCGTTGGTTCCACTTTTGATGAGTCTCAAAGACATATCCAAAATTACGAAGCAGATGACTATAGTCGACGAAGAGATAGAAATTTGAACGTTGTACATGAAGATCAAGGGGATTATGATGGAAGATATACTTCTAACAATGTCCCTAGTTTTATGTATTCTACGTCTGACTATACCGGAGGTTATTTGTATTGTGGGTTAAATCAACTGTATGCTGCTGAGGCATCAAGTAGCCAAGATGAACCTTCACCCTTTGATAATATGATGGCGACATTTTTAAGTTCGAATCAGATACAGCAGTATGCTTTTCCGACATATTATAATCCGACACCAGATGAAGAGAGCGATGGAAAAAATTTATATGATGCTCAGTGAAATAGCTTTTGGTATTAAACTTTTATGTTGTATGTTTTGTAACTTCTATGTCACTTGAATAATTTAGTGTAATTGACTATTAGTATTGCGTATTTATTTGCGTATTTATAATAAAAATATACCGGAATTTCACAAACCGGATTTAAAACGGAATTTTCGGAAATCCCGAAACGGGACCGAAATTTTGAATTTTTCAGATGACCGGAACGGAAACGGAATCCGGAACTTCGAACCTTGCTTAAAACCTGCTTTTTCAGGTTGCAAATTATTACCAATAACCTTTATAAGAGCCAATTTGGCAACAGCTTACTTCAATTTTTCTGAATATGAATTTAGAGTAGTAATTTGTATGTTGTTTTGAATGAATAGTAAAAAGTAAAGATGCTTGGATAGGTAATTTGAAATTGTCACAAGAAAGTATTTGGTGTGTATGACTTATTAACTTATTTGATACTTTCAAGTCAAAAATATTAATTTATCAACCAACACTTCAAATTACAATACTAAACTACTATCTAGTTTTGCTATTCATAAGCTATTTGTCAAAGACCCTCATAGTTTAGTTTGAAAATTAAAAGGAAACAAATGGGAAAATCAAATTAACTTGAAGTTGAAATCTTTCCTCTAAAGATGCAAATGATTCTTTGATGCTTCATATGTCCTATGGTACGAAAGATATGAATAGCAGGAAGCTCATTTCCTGTTTAAAGATGGGTGATATGTTGTCAGGGACACACTTCTTTATTTTTACTCATACTTTTTGCGTACAATATGTGCAGCAGCATAGAGAATGAAATATAGAGTACATATTCAGTCAACATGAGAATCAATTGTTTTTTAATTGTTATTACTTTGTTCTCAAATTCAATATACTATGTTAGTAATAATTCGTGTCCAATGTGATAATTAACATCACATATTGGAAAAGCAAAATTACCTTGATTTGTTGAGCTTTGACTGTGGTAAGAGTGTCAAAAGGATGGAGGCTACTGTTTTAAGCCAAAGCCATTGGAACAACATCTAATGGATTAGCAAAGGACCTAATAGCATACTACAACATAAAAATATATATAGTCAGAAGATCCCAGATATACAAGCTGAAAATTTTGATTATGAAGGATAATATGCAGAAGATGGTTACTTGCTCAACTCCAGGATTCTTATCTGCAGCAGCTTCAACAGCAATTGAGCATGAAATCTCAGCTGAACCACCACCGTAAACAATAAAATTGTTGAGAATCAAATTTTTTTGCCACACATAGTGCATCATGTACACTAGGTTTATTTTCCTCAATCACCATTTTATTTCCTAAGATATTAGTGACACATAAGACATTAGATCACCACTGATCACCATTTTATTTCCTAAGATATTGGTTTAGGGTGTGGTTGGTTTTGATTTTAAACATTGTGAAATTTTTATCCCCAAACTCCCAGTAATTTGCTTTTATTTTCCAATTTCTCAATAATATTTTTCTCAAAAACGACCAAAATATTAATATTTCAAAGTCCAAATAGCTATAAATGTAAAAAACATAGAACAAATAGATAAGTTCACTTTTTCTCAGAAAAAATACTAATAATCTGGGAAAAAGGCAAAAGTTAAAAATAAAATTTGGAAAAACATCAAAAAAAAAAAATCTTAAGAAAAAAAATAAAAGTAGACGGATTTAATAAAAACAAAACATTTATTCTAAAGGTCGTGCATTTCAAAAAAAAAATTGTTTTTAGATAACATCAATATTTTTCTGCTTTACAAATTTTTACTACTTTTTCAAAAAATTGAACAAAATATTCTCAACAAATTCAGTTACAATCAGAAATTCATAAAATATTTGAACCAAACGCTACTTAAAAACACTATTAAAATTTCAAATCTAAAAATTTGAAACTAAAAACGCCAACTCGCCCATATGATTTTATGCTGAAAATTTGAAAATCTTGACAGGTCACAAGTAGGTTTGAACTTATCAAAAAATATATATACAAACATACATATACACACCCATGTGTTTGTATCCTGAATTTTGTCATACTCATCCTTTATAGGTACTTGGCATCCCACTTGTGACAAAGCCTTTTTTTTTACATTTTTGACATAAAATCATCTACTCGGTTCCTTAGAGATCCTAATACAAGATTGCCTACATAAATAATAATTATTCTTCTCAAGATATTGGAGTATGCATTAAAAAACATCGATATCTTCGACCTATTTATACTATTTACATCTTTAACTCTTCCATAGAATGGTATACTTCATGTTGGTCCACATGAATAATTATTAATAGTATATCATCGTATTGCAATTGTTTAAGTTTGTTTTTTTAAATAAATATAACTATGAATTAACATCAAGGAGGAAGAAAATAGAACTTTAGATATGTTGTCTAGAAGATGGCAATATTGTTCACATAAATATAGATTTTGAATAATTTAAGGTTGACCCAATAATCAAAGTCATATATGATAAAATCAAGGTTCCTACTTCTTTGAAGTTTTTTTTAGATGTTCACATAAACCTAGAGGATGGCAATATTGGTGATTCAACTGCTGATGCTTGTAAACTTTATCAAATGAAAACTATCCCTCTATTGTCAGAAATTCATTACTGTTCGATCTTTCATGGTTAATGATGAACAATTCAAGTAATAGCCCAAGAATTACCAATACCGAATATTTTACAAACAAAGCTTAATATGATTTCTTGTTTTGTTTAAGATGACGCACCCTGATTAACAGCGGAAGATGTAATGGCTGTCATCTTCTTCTTCTGACTTCTAATAATTACACTTCTTCTCTGAATTCGGTTTCTCTCTCTAACCCTATTTCTTTACATGTTTCTTGATGGAGAAGAGTACATCTAAATCCTAGGAGAGAGAGAACCCAATCTTTTATATAACATTTAACTCTAAATCTGGTAAGCCCATCATATACCAATTCAACGCTTAAGATTAATCACAGATCTAATGTTCTAATTATAGAACATTATAGAACGGTCTATTTATGACTTAATTAATCGGGTCACATTAAGATTAGAAACTGCATAAGTTAAAGATAAATGAAACGTTCTATTTATGACCTAAATAACATGGCCATATTAAGATTAGAAACTGCATAACATTAAAAATAAATGAAACGATTGCAGTTTCTAATAGCAGTTTTCTAACATTCTCTCACTTAACCCGACTATTCATAATATCAAGTGTTGAACATCATACTATGATAAATTGCTGAGAGTTATGACGGTTGTGCATTATTAATTCAATGCATTCCCTTCCATATACTACAATACCAGCAATCCATCATTTTATACTCATAATTTATATAAAACAGCATAATGGTCCACATAATGTCTTATATCATAATGATTAAACATAATATCTTCAAAAGACTCTTTCTTGTTTAAAATTACACAAAGTACATACTACCACATTAAAACAAGAGACACATAATTGTATATCAGAAACACAAAAAGAAGCTCAGAATGTTACACGTCAATTATTATTAATACAACCAAGACTCATTCTTTGAACATGTTCCTTAAATTGTCTTAGATGTAACTCTTTCATCAAAGGGTCTCCAATCATAAGTTCTGTCCTGATGTGCATGATTGACACTCTTTGTTTCTGAACCTCATCTTTCACAATAAGATACTTCAATTGCATATGTTTGGCACTTTTAGAGTACTTATCGTTTTTCGAGAAAAACACTACTGCAGAGTTATCATAATAAATTTTCAGCGGCTTGCTAATGGTGTCGATAAACGCAAGTCCTGAAATAAAGTTCCGCAACCATAATGCATGAATTGTTGCTTCATAACATGCCACAAATTCTGCCTCCATAGTAGATGAAGCAACGATAGTTTGTTTCATACTTTTCCATGATATGGCACTTTGTGCAAACATAAACAGGTAACCAAAAGTCAATTTTCTAGTATCGATGCATCCAGCAAAATCTGAATCGCTATATCCAATCACCTCCAATTCATTGGATCCACTATACATGAGCATGTAATCTTTCGTGTCTTGTAAGTACCTTAACACTTTCTTTGCAGCTTGCCAATGTTCCCTTCCTGAATTACTTTGATACCTCCCTAACATACGGACCGCAAAACTGATATCCGGTCTAGTACAGATTTGAGCATACATTAGGCTACCAACTACAGATGCATATGGAATTGATTCCATTTTCTTTCGTTCAACATCATTCTTAGGACATGCATGAGATTGAATTTATCACCTTTCTGTACAGGAACTTTCCCAGATGAACACTTACTCATTCCAAATCTCTCTAAAATCCTTTCGATGTATCATTTCTGAGACAATCCCAATAATTCTTGTGATCAATCACGAAATATCATTCCAATCATATAGTTATGTATCTTTCATATCTTTCATTTCAAAGTTCGTTGAGAGAAATTACTTAGTCCCATGCAATATGTTTAAATTATTTGCAGTAAGCAATATGTCATCAACATAAAGGACTAGATAAATAAACTTGCTCCACTGATCTTTTGGTATAAACAGTGATCAACCATATTTTTCTTAAAACCAAAAGATGTAATAATGGTATTAAACTTTATATACAATTGTCGGGATGCTTGTTTAAGCCCATATATTGACTTCTTAAGTTTACACACCAATTGTTCTTTACCTTTTACAGAAAAACCCTCAGGTTGATCCATATAAATATCCTCATCGAGATCTCCATTCAGAAATGTTATTTTCACATCTATTTGATGCAATTCCATATCATAATGTGCTACTAATGCTATTATTATTCTTAGTGAGTCCTTTTTCGAAATAGGAGAAAATGTCTCCTTTTAATCAACACCATATTTCTAAGTGTAACCCTTAGCAACAAGTCTAGCTTTATACCGTTCGACATTACCACTAGAGTCGTGTTTGGTTTTAAAAATCCATTTGCATCCGCCTCTTTTACAGCCATGTGGCAACTCAACGAGATCCCAAACTTCATTCTGTTGCATGGATTTTAGTTCTTCTTTCATGGCATTAATCCATTCCTTTGACTCTTTACTTTCTACAGCAGGAGAAAACGAAACTGGGTCCTTATTGATTCCTATATCATAATCTAATTCTTGCATATAAACCATATAATCATTAGAAATAGCTGACCTACGATCTCTTTGAGATCTTCTTAATGATACTTGTTGTGGTTCATGCATATCAGCATTATGTAAGTCATTTCCTTTAGGAAGTACTTCTTCGTTTATATGTTGTTCATCATCATGTTGTCCTCCAACAGCTGGAACAATATTTGGAGTAATAGTAGATGGAGGAACTATTCTAGGCAATGTAACATTTATCCTTGTTTCCTTTATTTTCACTATTTCTCTTCTAGTACTCCCACTGACTTCACCAATCTCAATGAATCTTGCATTACCAGTTTCTATAATTCTTAGACTATGATTAGGACAGTAAAATACATATCCTTTAGATTTTTCAAGGTAACCTAAAAAAATACCCACTAATCGTTCGAGAATCTAATTTCTTTTCATGTAGATTATAAATTCTCGCTTCCGCTGGACAACCACAAACATGCAGGTGTCTTAAGCTATGTTCATGTTAGTCCATAATTCAAAAGGAGTCTTTTGAACAGCTTTACTAGGAACCCTATTAAACAAATAATTAGCGGTTTTGAGAGCATACGACCATAAATTCTTAGGTAGTGTAGAATCTGACATCAAAGTCCTAATCATATTTATTAACGTCCTATTGTGCCTTTTTGCTACACCATTTTGCTGTGGTGTACCTGGCATTGTGTATTGCGCACATATGACATGACTTTCGAGGAATTTTGTAAACGGACCTGGACATTGGCATGACTTATTATATTTGCCATAATATTCACCACCTCTATCAGACCTTATGATTTTCGTATTTTTATCTAATTGTCTCTCAACTTTCTTTACAAACGTCTCAAGGACATTCATAGATTGAGATTTTTCATGAAGCAAATAGACATAACCATAGCGGGAAAAATCGTCAATAAAAGTGATGAAATACTTTTCTCCATTAAAGACTGGAGTGTCCATAGGTCCGCAAATATCATTGTGTATTATTTTAAGAAGTTGGCTGCTTCTAGTGGCTCCTTTCTTATTATGTTTGGTTTGTTTACCTTTAATACAATCCACACATAATTCTAGATCGCTAAAGTCCAAATTTGACAAAATTTCATTGCTTACTAATATCATCATTCTTTCTTTGGATATGTGACCTTGTCTTTTATGCCATAAGAAAGCAGAATTTTCATTCAACATGTTGTATTTGCATCCAACATTATTTATTATATTCAGCAAGGAATTCGCATAAGTGTCATTCAGTTTCAATTTATATAAACCATCAATTAGAATACCTGAACCAACATTATAAGTATTCTTATATAAATCAAAACAACCAGATCCAAACGTACATCTAAAACCAAAAACATCCAACTTACTTACGGAAATAAGGTTTCTAGATAATGAAGGTACATAAAGGGTACTATATAAGTCTAATACATATCCACTTTCTAGAATTAGACGATAAGTCCCAATGCCTTCTATTGTGGATTTCATTCCGTTTCCCATAAAGAGAAAACGATCTTCATTTGGATTTATGGTTCGGATCATAAGAAATCCCTGCATATTATTGGGGACATGAGTTGTAGCACCGGTATCAAGCCACCATGTATTAATAGGAACTTCAACTAAATATGATTCAAAACATATGAAAGATAGATGATTACCTTTCTTTTCGAACCAAGCTATCCTTTTCGGACAGTCATTTTGATAATGTCCTTTCCTTTAACAGAAATGACATCGAACATTCTTTAGTTCGTTCTTTTCCTTATCCTGCCCACTCTTGGCAGGTGTCTTTTTCTTCTTCTTGAAATGACTTGATTTTCCATTCTTTTCTTTACCAGCTTTATTACTCACAAAACTTACTGAGTGATTCACTTGATTTTTCAAACGTATTTCTTCCGGAACAAGTCTACTGGCCAATTCATTAACATTCCACTTATCCTTTATAGTGTTATAGTTAATTTGAAAAGGTCCATATTCAGAAGGTAGCGAGTTCAGAATAAACTAGACAAGAAAAGAATCCTCTACTGTAAGTCCAAGAGAGTTTAACCTTGTTGCAAGATTAGTCATCTCTATAATATGCTCTTGCATAGCTCGCGATCCATCAAACTTCATGGTCGTGAGTTCTGCCATAAGAGTACCAGCGGGTGACTTATCTGCTGAACGAAAACGCTCTTCCACAAACTGCATAAATTCCTTAGCACTTTCTGTTTGCGGAATTGTTGACTTGATATTGTTAGCAACGGTCATCTTAATAAACATGAGGCTTAATCTATTACTACGTTCCCATGCTTTATGGTGTGATTTTTCTGTCTCGGTACTAGCTGTTGTAAGAGCAACAGTTTATCCTCAAGGAGTGCCAAGTCAAGATCCTGAACACCTAAATGCAAATTGACTTGTTCTCTCCATTGATAAAAATTAACACCAGTGAACAATGTAACAGATGAAGCATGTGTATTCATGGGAACTGCTGCAAATTAAAAAAAAAAATTGAAATAACTATAAGCTCATAGGTAACGCGATTCAGATATGTACGTTATAATATAATATAGCACTCCTTTGGGTAGATATTATCTTATACTTAACATAATTAAATATCAAAACATAAGTAAGTAATAAATATATTCAATTAAATAAAACTGGCATCTTTGGATGATCAATATTTATTTAATCAAGATACCTATTAAACCTCATCATGTCAACTAGTTATAGAACAAAACTTTCCTTTGGGTAAGTTCTCAGGTTCTACCATTAGTGACGCCGGTTTCTTTTGGTATTATTATAACTGAAAATTTCTATCAATAATCATTATGTCACTTATGCACTAAATGATTATTCTGATTTTGACCACTTTGGTGATTAACAAAATCATAAATCTCATGTGCATAATTGACTTATAACACATACTTGATTAAACATCATGAGTAAAGCATAGAACAGATCAATTGCAATCATAGGTAATATTCAGTTATTGATTGGTGGCTCTGAAACAAAATGTCAAAAATTCTTTACTGTTCGATCTTTCATGATTAATGATGAACAATTCAAGTAATAGCCCAATGATCAACAATACCGAATATTTCACAAACAAAGCTTAATATGATTTTTTTTAAGACGACGTACTTTGATTAACAGCGGAAGATGTAATGGTTGTCCTCTTCTTCTTCAGACTTCTAATAATTACTCTTCTTCTCAGAATTCGATTTCTCTCTCTAACCCTATTTCTTTATATGTTTCTTGATGGAGAAGAGTACATCTATATCCCAGAAGAGAGAGGACTCAATCCTTTATATAACATTTAACTCTAAATCTGGTATGTCCATCATATACAAATTCAACGCTTAAGGTTAATCATAGACCTAATGTTCTAATTATAGAACGGTCTATTTATGACTTAATTAATCGGGTCATATTAAGATTAGAAACTGCATAACGTTAAAGGTAAATGAAACGTTCTATTTATGACCTAATTAATAGGGTCATATTAAAATTAGAAACCGAATAACGTTAAAAGTAAATGAAACGATTGCAGTTTCTAATAGCAGTTTTCTAACATCTATAAGATTAGTTACTTAGCAAGTACAAATAATTTATTGTATCTTAAGGATGACTGACAGGACTCCTCAAGATTAGTTACTTAGCAGTAGAAGTACAAATAATTTATTGCATCTTAAGGATTACTGATAGGACTGGACAAATAGGCTCACTTGTAAACATCAGCAACTTGCATGCAATAGGAAGGATAAGCATGAAAAGATACTGCAGCCAAGTAGACAACCATAACAAAGCTAAAGGTACAAAATATAAAATAACTTGCATGTCTATACTAGCTATACATACCATCACGAATAAATATTGTCACTACCTTTGCATTTGCACATTGCTCTATATAAAGCATCTCGTCTTTTGTTGTGCCAAATGCTTTTTCTCTAACTAGACCAGCTTGTTTAGATGCAAAACAATACATAATAATTTTATTCGCATTTACTATGAATGCAATATTTATTATGAATAGATATATATTACATCGTTTGTACCCGTATTAAGTGTGCAAGTTGTACGCCTCAATTATACATTAAACATGTATGTGCATACTGTTAGAATTCTCAAAAATAGTGAATGGGATATATCCCACATCGTCAAAAATAAGTCCATTTTCTTGTCTCAATCTCTACATTGGCTCTTAGGGTCAGATAATTTTGTGCGAAGGGGATGACGTATATGGCCATAGACTAACGCGCACGCGCGCCGTTGACCGAACGAACTGGGTCGGGTGTGGATGCGGGTCCAATGAGATTGGCTGTGTCATTTATTTTTGCAAATGGACTACAAAATCAGAAGTCTGTTTAAAAAGATACAGATTTTCCAATGGTTGTGACCGTTGCAAACTGATGAAGAGACGTGATTTTTCCAAATGACCGTTACAATGAAAAGCAACGGTTCAGAACCGTTGCAAACGAATGGATGCAACTGTTGCAAACAGTAATATTTTATGGGGTTGCAGTAAGTAATACTTTTTGACGTTGCAAACGAACGGACGCGACTGTTGCAAACAATAACACTTTGTGGCGTTGCAAACGAACAGAGGCGACTATTGCGAACATAAACACTTTTTGGCGTTGCAAATGAAGGGATGATACTTTTCTCAATGGGTGTAGCCATTGGAAATTCGGCTATAAATAAGAAGGAAACTGATCGCTTTCATCACTCGTTTTTAAAACCGAATTATCTCTTCTTTATCTTCATTTTCTTAAATCATAATCAGTCCTATCACACAGAGAATCATACACATCACGATCTCGAGCAACTTACGTCTGTTGTATCTTGGGACTTTTGAATAAAGTCTTAATGAAATTATTTCGACAAGCCTCAAACGAAATTTTCTTCTTCAACCGGTTAGATTTCTTGTAGATTTATATATTTATATACGGGAAAATCTATTTAGACACAAAATGTAGACACAATTGGTGACACAATGGATCTACACCATTGAATTTCTCCTTGATTTCCACCTTTCATATAAGGACAAAAGTATCCAACGGTGTGATTTTTTGTGCCTCCAATTTATGTCTAATTTTGTGTCTAAATAGTCTCCCCCTTTGTGTGTGTGTGTGTGTATATATATCATTTTCATTTCTACCTTGTGCTGTTTCATTAAATAGTATAACGTTTGACTTATCGCTATAGTTATTATTACTATAGTTGTTAGTTTGTTGTTGTAATTAATTACAACATACTTATTGTTAAAAATAGCTAATATAGAATTCCAAAGTAGTGGAAATTTGATTTGTAAACTTGTGAGACGGGTTTATTATTTATTAATCTCTATTTTTATATACTAGACGTATAACATCTTAAGACTTTTCTATTTTCACTAAAACAGAGATGGCAACAGTTGAACTATCAACAAAGGCTGTTACTCACAACAGGCCTGATCCGTTCAAAGGAGATGGTGATGACTTCATAACATGACAAAATCAAATGTTGTTTTATCTCACCACGCTAGGGCTGTAGAAGTGCATCGAGAAGGATGGATCAAAGCCTAAAGACGGACAAACTAGAGAAAAAATGCATTTATTTTTCTCGGAATTGACTCATGGAAGCATTCAGACTTCCTGTGCCGAAACTACATTTTGAATTGTCTGGATAAAGTACTATATAAAGTATATCAGCCACACCAGATAGCAAAATCCTTATGGACTGCACTTGCACATAAATACAAAACGCAGAATATTAGTTTGAAGAAGTCCATCGTAGATAAGTTTATGGAAAACAAAATGATTGACTCCAAATCCATAACTAGTCAAGTGCAAGAACTCCAACTCATAATTCATGAACTTGAAGCAGGACATAAAGTTGGAGTATCCTTCCTTGTTGAAGCGATAATAGGGAAATTACCACCATCCTAGAAAGACTACTGCAATTATCTGAAACATAAGAAAAAAGAGATTTCCTTAGAAGATCTTATTGTCAAACTGAGAATTGAGTCCGATAACCGCGGAGTGACAAAACAAAGCGAAGAGGTATTTGTGGCAGAAGAGTCAAAGAACAAAGAGAATTTCAAGAAAAACAAGAAGAAGAAATTCCCGCAGAAAAGAAAAGTGCCTGAAAACAAACCCAAAGACAACAAACGAACCAAAAAGTTTAATGACGAGTGTTGGGTTTGCGGAAAAGCAGGACACGCCGCTAGAGATTGTAGACACAAGAAGGAACGCAACTCAGAGGCAAATATGGTGAATAACATGGAAGTAGACGAGTCTAATTTTTCAGCAGTTATATCTGAATGTAATTTGTTTCAGAACCCTAACCAATGGTGGGTGGACACATGCGCTACTCCTCATGTTTGTTCTGACAAATCCATGTTTTCTACGTACTAGAAATTTGATCAGGAAGAAAAACTTTATATGGGTAGTTCTGCAGTTTTCATGATCGAAGGCAGTGGCACAGTAATTCTCAAGTTTACTTTTGAAAAAACTGTCAAGTTGAATGACGTGCTCCACGTTCCATACATACGCAAGAATCTCATCTCTGGTCCAGTGTTATCAAAGAAAGGATTCAAAATTGTCTTCAAGTCAGACAAGATGGTTCTGTCCAAAGCTGGAATGTATGCAGGAAGGGGATATTTATGTGATGGCCTATTTAAGGCAAATGTAGCCGTTATCGGCAATGAAACTATGTATTCTGATTATGCTATTAATAAAATTAAAGTTTCTTATTTGCTTGAGCATGAAATTTTACTATGGCATGATACATTAGAACACATAAATTTTAGAGAAATGAAAAAACTATCAAACTTGGGATTAATTTCGAAATTTCAAGTAAGTAAAAACTACAAATGTGAGACATGCATAGAAGCAAAAATGGTCAAAAAACCATTTCATACAGTTGATAGAAGCACCAAACCACTAGGTTTGGTTCATACCAATATATGTGATTTCAAGTCAATTACCTACAAGAGGTGGAAAAATGTACTTTATTACCTTTATTGACGATTATAATATTGCTATGTATATCTTTTAAGTAGCAAGGATGAAGTAATTACATCATTTATGAAGTACAAAGCTGAGGTAGAAAATCAGTTAAATAAAAAGATCAAGATATTGAGATCTGATCGAGGTGGAGAATATGAATCACCATTTGAACAATTCTGTGCCGAAAATGGTATAATTCATCAAACAATAGCGCCATATTCACCACAACAAAATGGTATAACCAAGAGAAAGAATAGAACATTAAAAGATGTATTAATGCGATGCTCTTAACTTTTGGCCTACCGACGAACTTGTGGGGGGAAGCCTTAAATATGTCTAATCACATATTAAACAAGGTTCCTCATAATAAAACAGGAACAATTCCATATGAGTTATAGAAAAGACACATACCAAGTTTTAAATACCTCAAAGTGTGGGGGTGCTTGACAAAAGTTTCAGTTCCGCCTCCTAAGAAAGTCAAACTTGGACCAAAAACAATAGATTGTTACTATTTAGGGCCAGCCCAAAATACTAGTGCCAACAGATTTTTGGTATTCAAGTCTAATATAACTAATATTCATGTAAATACAATAATGAAATCAAGAGACGTCTCATTCTTTAAAGATGTGTTTCCGCACAAAAGAAATGAAGGAAATAATATCCCTAAAAGGACAACAGAAGAATTGAGTAAATCACATGAAGATGAAACTCATCTTGAAACTGATAAAGTTGAACCAAGAAGAAGCGTAAGGGCAAGAACTTCCAGGACATTTGGTTCGGAATTTTTAACATATATGTTAGAACACGAACCTCAAACGTACAAGGAAGCAATATCATCTTCTGAACCCTCATATTGGAAAGAAGCAATCCAAAGTGAAATTGATTCAATTCTGAGTAATAAAACTTGAAAAATAGTTGATCTTCCACCCGGAATAGAACTAATTGGTTATAAATGGATCTTCAAAAAGAAGATGAAACCAGATGGCTCCATTGACAAATACAAAGCAAGATTGGTAGCCAAAGGATATCGTCAAAAAGAAGGTGTAGACTTCTTCGATATCTATTTACCAGTAACACGAATAACCTCTATAAGAATGTTAATAGCAATTGCATTCATCTATAATCTATAGATTCATCAAATGGATGTAAAGACGGTATTCTTAAATGGAAATCTCGATGAGGAGATTTAGATGGAGGAACCTGAGGGTTTTATATTCAAAGGAAATGAAAACAAAGTATGTAGATTAGTCAAATCATTATACGGACTAAAACAAGCTCCAAAACAGGCACGTAAATTTTGATAGTGTCATGATGAAAAATGGTTTTCGTATAAATGAATGTGATAAATGTGTTTATTACAAACAAATTGGACAATCATACGTGATGATTTGTCTATACGTAGACGATATGCTAATCTTCGGTCCAAATACTAAGGTAATAGAGACCACTAAGCAGATGTTAATCAACAATTTCAATATGAAAGACTTAGGAGTCGCAGATGTTATTTTGGGAATCAAAATAATAAGAACACCTAATGAAGTTGAATTATCTCGGTCACATTATGTAGAAAAATTTACTGAAAAATTTCAAAATTTTGGAATTAAAGTAGTACGAACATCGTATACTCCATCGAAAGTACTGCATAAGAACACTAATGAGAGTGTAATACAACTGGAATACTCTTGCGTAATAGGATGTCTCATGTATCTCATGAATTGCACAAGACCGGATATAGTTTATGTAGTAAGTCGATTAAGCAGGTATACAAGCAACCCAGGGAAGAAACACTGGAAAGCACTAATGAGAGTGCTTGGATATTTAAAAAATACCACAAACTATTCGTTACATTATGAAAAATATCCCGCCATCTTAGAAGAATATAGTGATGCAAACTGGATTGCTGATTCAGAGGAATCAAAATCAACGAGTGGTTATGTATTTACCTTAGCAGAGGCAGCAATGTCATAGAAATCTACAAAACAAACATGCATAGCTCGATCCACTATGGAATTGAAGTTCATCGCTTTAGATAAAGCAGACGAAGAAGCAGAATGGCTTCGTCACTTTATAAAAGATATTTTGTTTTGGCCTAAACCTGCACCGGCCATACGCATACACTTTGATAACCAAGCAGCAATAAGCAGAGCGCCAAACTTTGTGTATAATGGAAAATCACGATACATTCATCGACGCCATAACACAGTTAGGCAGTTACTCTCAAATGGAACTATTTCCGTAGATTATGTGCGAACAAAACTAGCGGATCCATTTGCTAAAGGTTTATCAAGAGAGAAAATTAACTGCGCGTCGAGACGAATGAGTTTAAAAGCCTAAACCAATAAGAGTTATCTTATACGGAAACTTATCCTAGCGACTGGAGATCCCACAGACTAGGATCAATAAGCAAACCAGTTCTAAATAACTCAAGACGTATTGCATTTGTTTGGACCTAGTCCTACTCCATTTTGGTGCACAATATAAATGCATGCCTGCAGTAGTATTAAAAGAATAAAACTATGTTTTTTAATGATGACCACATCTTGAAAATAACAAGTGGGGTATATGTAGAATACTCTTAATGGTTGTGATCACCTATGTTAGTGTGAGCTGGGTCAACTCTATGAGAATATTAAGCCTTTTATTTTCTAAAAACACTCGCAGAACCAAAAATTATTCAGGACCAAAATGAACACAACCAAGAGATTGGATGTGAAGGGAAATAATGCTTTGTAAAGCTTATTGTCTGGTTATACAATAACGACTAACAGTTCAAGATGAAATAATTCACTGATTAGCCAACTATATCCGATAAGTTTTAATTGGGAAAAGTTCAAAGTGAAATATCTACTTATCCTCGATATAGCATTATTTTCATATGAACTGTGTGATATTACACTTTATGTGGGGGAGACATATATCGTCATTCATGTGGAGGATTGTTAGAATTCTCAAAAATAGTAAATGAGATATATCCTGCATCGTCAAAAATAAGTCCATTTTCTTGTTTATATAGTGTACTCTCAATCCCTACATTGGCCCTTAGGGTCAGGTAATTTTGTGCGAGGGGAATGACCAATATGGCCATGGACTAACACATGCGTACGCCGCTGCCTGTCCGTCAGACAAGGTCGGGTCGAGTCGAGTGCGAGTCCAATAAGATTGGGCGGTGTCATGTATTTTTGCTATCTAAAAAATAGACTGATTTTAAAACAGAAGTGTGTTTAAAAAGATACGGATTTTCCAACGGTTGTGACTGTTGCGAACTATGAAGAGACGCTATTTTTTCAGATGACCGTTACAACGAAAAGCAATAGTTCTGAACCGTTGCAAACGAACAGCCGCGACTGTTGCGAACAATAACACTTTTTGGCATTGCAAACGTTCGGACGTGACTGTTGCGAATACTAACACTTTATGGCGTTGCAAATGAACGGACGGTACTGTTGCGAACAGTAGCACTTTTTGGCGTTGCAAACGAACGGACGCGACTGTTGCGAACAGTAACACTTTGTGGCGTTGCAAATGAAGGGATGCTACTTTTCTCAACAGGTGTGGCCATTGGGAATTCGGTTATAAATAAGGAGGAAATCTGATCACTTTTCTCACTCAATTTTAAAACTGAATTATCTCTTCTTTATCTTCATTTTCTTAAATCATAATCAGTCTTATTACATAGGGAGTCATACACATCACGATCTTGAGCAGCTTACGTCTATTGTATCTTGGGAGACTTCGAGTAAAGTTTAAAGGAAATTGTTTCGACAAGCCTCAGACGAAATTTCTTCTTCAACCGGTTAGATTTCTAGTTGATTTATATAGACACACACATATTATTTTCGTTTCTACGTTGTGCTATTTCTTTAAACAGTATAACTTTTGACTTATCGCTATAGTTATTATTAATATATTTGTTAGTTTGTTGTTGTATTTAATTACAACATACTTATTGTTAAAAATAGCTAACACAGAATTTCAAAGTAGTGGAAATCTGATTTGCAAACTTGTGAGACGAGTTTATTATTGATTAGTCCCTGTTTTGGTATACTAATGTATAACACATACAAATGGGTATAAATGAAAATTATTATTCTTTGAAGTTCCTACATGACAAATACGTCTTTAAAGCAGAGTGTAGATAGGCTTGTTAGCAGACAGATTGGAGATATAGTCAATTAACTGCATGAATGCTGCCTTAACGTGGCATAACCATTATTCTTAATGGCACAAGACGTGTACAAGCGCAAAGGTTTTCCAAAACCTAAAGCACATGGCGGAATGTATGGTGCAATCTTCTAATGAATAGGGTTTGCTTTAACAAAACAAGAGAATATTCATTTGTTTATACTTTATAGTATAAACAGATAGAATACCAAATTAACATACAGTATGAATGCTTTGATAAAATTAATGGTTGTTTTAGAAATAAGTACAATGACTTATGCTAAAAAAACTTAAATTATATAGCTTGAATTGTTAATACACAGAGGCTTATAATGCAAAAAAAAAAAAATGGAAAGTGGTTAAACCATAAAAATAATATAAAAAATCAATGTATGAATTAATCCAAATTATAGTTTTTGCTAAAGTTTATAGATTGTTCAATGGATTAATTTAACTTGTAATTTAATCAGTGACTTCAAGCATCAAAATTTCTTCGATTTGAAACTGAAACTCATCCAAATTTCAAACCTTACCTGTCCTCCAACTTCATAAATTACCCAAATTTAATGCCAAAGTTTGTCCCGCATAAATTATAAGAAAGAAAAGCTCTCCGAAATTTAAAATCTCAACTCAGCAAAACATGGGATTAAAGATCAAAAATAAAGATTTAAGTCACCTAGGAACCGACTGTAATTCGAGTTGGAATTCAAATTTGTCTGAATTTATACGAATTTTGAATTCAAACATGGAGCGCCTGACTACAAGGAGTTGGCAAAGATATGGCCATAGTGATCAATAAGTATGAAGAATTATTCGTAGGAAGTAGAGAAGCATGGAACGGATAAAGAGAGGATGGGAAAGTGAGATTAAGGTTACCTGTGGGAAATGAAATTTAAGGGATAGAGAGAACGAAAACTGTGTAAAGTGACATGGGCGGTTTATTGAAAGCTGATTTAGTTAGGCATGTGACGTTGTTTAGTAGCTAACTAAATTTTAGAAGACTCTAAAACAAAATGGTCCTTTGGTGGAAATAACGGCTCCCATGAACATCAAAACCTTTTCTTTGTTGAAGATCCTGATCAGACTTCCAAGGACTTGTCGATCCCCTTTTTGATTCTCCGACATCTCCTCATCTTTTTTCTTTCCCACATCGAAAACATAAACCCCTTGACCAAGAAAATAATGATTTTCAACTGATCGGAAATCGCCGTAGGTATCCATCAAAAAAACTCCAGAGGCAAACTCAAAGACCTGCCACCTCTCTTCCGGCAAGATCAGCATCCATAGGGCGGAGCTATAATCATATATATAATCAACAGCCTTAAGGAACAGACTGGATCTCAGTCACTTAAGAACTCTCTTAAATGAAACAGACAACATAGCAAACCATCATCTTCTTAGGCAGATCTGGTCAAAAAAGGTGGGCTTAACTCAATTGTAGATCTGAGATACTCAGCCCCTATTAAATTGGTGACAAAAGAATTGTTGTTGTTGTTAAAGAAGAGATTAGTCGAACAACCGAGGATAAATGGAGTAAGTCTATAGTAGCTTATATATTTGGAACAAAGTCTTATTATCATCATTTCAGAGATTTCGTTGTTAGAACATGGAATCCAGTCGACAAATTTGAGATCTATACAAGAAACAATGGCTTCTTTATCATCAGATTCTCCAATGAATCTGACTGCAATAAGGTTATTCAAGGTGGTCCATTCTTTATCAATGGCAAACTTATTATTTTGAAAAAATAGGACAAGAAAATGATTCTTGATCGAGATCTACTGTCTACTTATCCAATCTGGGTAAGATTACTAGAATTAAATCTTAGATTATGGGATAAAGAAGCATTTGCAGCAATAGCTAGTGTTGCAGGCATTCTAATAAAACTAGATGAGCCTATGGCCAATGAAACCAGGCTTAGCTATGCAAGAATTTTAGTAGAAATCAATGCCAATGAAGTTTTACTAGACATCGCCTACATCACTATGCATGATGGTGAAAGTTTTACGAAGAAAATAGAATATGAATGGAATGTGCTTGCTTTGGTCATCTTACTGAAACTTGCTCATTAAAGCCGGTTTTAAAGAAAAAGAAAATTCAATTCTCAATATAGTTTCAAGAAAACCAGTTGCAGAGAATTCAAGAAACGAGTAGGATTCTTTAATTCAAGAAATGAATAAACAGATTAAACACGCTGCAATCTCTGAAAAATGTTAATATTGAAGTCCCTATCATTCTTGATAATAATTTAGTTTTAGAAAAAATTCAATTCTTTGAAGAAGAAAAAAGAAAACCATTCTAAGTTTAGAATTTTTGAAGGATGACATGGAAATCACAAGCAATGATGAGCAAACAGAAATCTTTCCGCAAGCAATTTCAAAAAGAATTAATTATAAGGAAACAAGCCTTAATGTGGCCAACGAAACTATACAATAGAAGAAAAATAGCTCTACTGTCAAAGTTGTTTCAGTTGGCAATACAATAGAAAATTCAGAGAACATAAATCAGAGTTCTGGAGATTAAAGTGTACAGTTCATGGATCTTCCCCCCAGTAGGAAGATACATGTTTAATTACAGATAACCTTATCTCAAATGGTACAAAAAAGGAAATTCTGTAATTTTGACTAAAAGTAGCCTACATAAGAGCTCTACGATTTTTGAGTCATTGATCGAGAATGCAGGCCTCCTCCTATCATCGTCTTCTTCTCCTATAAATAACAAAAAGAAAAAAGCCAAAAAAAGAGCATACGGAAAATTATGGATAGTGAAAATGACGAAATCCCAAATTCAAAAAGCTTTGAGAAAAAAAATACATCATCAAAAATCCAGATTGGGAAGAATTTCTAAAAGTTAAAGGCAAAAAAGAATATAAGAAAAGAGGGGGCAAAGCTTCTGAAAGCATAGAAATTAGCAGCAATATCTCACTTTAGCTGCAGTGATATCCTTTATATATCCTTGATATAATATTTATGTCTATAATTTCTTGGAATGTTATGGGATTAAATTCCCCTGAAAGAAAACTAGATTTCTCAAAGTTATTAATATCTTATAAACCTAGTATTGTTGGTATTTTGAAGCAAAAACTTAAAGATTGTAATTTAGCTAATTTTCAAAGCAGATTTTTAAATAACTGGAATGTAATTCATAATAATTCTCTGTGGGGTAATGGTAGGATTATTGTAATTTGAGATCCCAATATTTGGGAATTATGTCAATGCTACCTTAATATGCCATATATCCATTGTAGTTTTAAAAACCAAGGGGTTTCCAGTTAAATGTGACTTTTGTCTATGCTTCTAATTTTGAAAAGATAGACTTTTATTATGGAATAACATGGAACTGTTAAATAATAAAATATTAGTAATTCTTGGATTTTAATGGGTGACTTTAATACAGTTATCAAAGCATCTGAAAAAAGGGAAGGAATCCCAATTCCTTTTAGGAAATTAGAATTCCTCTCAAATTTTATGTTTAAAACTGTTTTAATTGAACCTAATATCAAAGAAAACAAGTTTAATTGGAAATCAAGAGAGTTCAGAAATATTAACTATAAATCAGATAGAATTATGGTTAATCAATCTTTTACAAAAAAATTCATAACTTTAAGTGTTATACTTTACCCCAAGCAACCAGTGATCATACCCCATTACAACTTATTTTTGCTCAAGAGAATATTACTAAAAACAACTTTCCTTTCAGATTCAAAAATTGATGGGCTTATAATAAGGAATACAGACTGGTAGCTAAAAACAGTTTTCAAATTTCCGTTCGTGGTTCGGCTCAAATCAAGTTTAGGAAACTTTTACAACAAACTAAAGCAAATCTAAAAATTTGGAACAAAATTAAAAAAAATAATGAATTCAATCAAATAAGGGAAGAATGTGTGAGATTGCAAGACAATATTGATCTAGATGGCTCAGAAACTATTCAAAGAAATATAATTTTTCATATGCAAAAAAGGCTAGCCAATTCATTAAATGTTGAAGTTGTCAACTTAAGACAGAAGGCCAAAATAGATTGGCTTACTAATGGTGATCTACCAAGTAAATTTTTATATGCCAATAGTTCTGGTAGGAAATACTGTAATGACATAGGAAAATTACTTAATGATAATGGGATTATCATTAATGAAGCTTCTCGATTAGAAAAGGAAGTTATCAAGTACTTTTCTGATTTGTACAACTCCAGTGGAAGCCCAGTATGTTTCGAAACATTACTTCTAAATACTTATCGCACGAAAATAGTGAAGAAATTTTACTTGATCCAATTTTTTTAGAAGAAATTAAAAAAAAAAAATTACTGCTAAAGATGACAAAAGCCCTGGACCAGATGGTTTTGGGGCTAAATTTTACACAACTCATTGGATGTAGTTAAAAAACATTATATTTGAGTCGGTTAATGAATATATTTTTCTCTGCTAGTATTTTGAAAAATATTAATCACACTTTTATTACTTTAGTGCCAAAAACTAAAGTTCCTAACTGCCTTAGAGATTTCAAGCCTATTGCCTATGGTAATTTCTCTTACAAAATTATTGCAATATTTTAAGCAATAGAAATAAAACATTTCTAAAAAAATTAATTTCAGAAAACCAAAGTGCTTTCATCCCTGGCAGATTTATTGCTGAGAATACCCTTCTGGCTCATGAGTTATTAAGAAATTTCAATTAGGGTGGGAATAATAAAATGTGTATGAAAATTGATTTACATAAAGCATTTGACAATATTAATAGGAATTTTATTATTTTTATGATGAGACAACTAGGCTTCAACGAAAAATTTTGTAACCAAATTAAAGAATGCATCTGTAATGTAACATATTCCATCCTTATAAATGGCTCCCCCAGTGGGTTCATAAATAACAATAGGGGAATAAGACAAGGAGACCCTTTATCTTCTTATATATTCACTTTAGCTATAGAATATTTTACATTGCAAATGGATATGGAACAACTGAATAAAAATTTAAAATTAATTAATTCAATTATTCCTTGTATTACTCATCTTCTCTATGCCGACGCCTTATTAATTTTTTTGAAAGCAGATGCTCAAAATGCTGAAATCATTAGGAAAATATTTGACAACCTCAAATATTATGCAAGACTTCAAATTAATGACAGTAGAAGCAAGGTTTACTTCAGCAGAACATGCAAAAGTAAGAAGGAATTTCTTAATGTTTTAAAGTTTCAACAAAATAAGCTTCCAAACAAATACCTAGGGCTTCCTCTCAGTTGTAACCAAATCAAGGATAAAGACTGTGCTAAGCTTCACGATATCATTCAAAGTAAATTTGGCAACTGGTCTAGCAAGTTACTATCAAATGCAGGAAGAGTTAAACTCACCCACACAGTCATCACGGCAATAGTCATGTACTTGATACAATCTCACAATATCCCAATCAAAACAATAGAAAAAATAGAAAAATTATGCACAAATTTCATTTGGAGTGGAAAATATCATAAAATTTCTTGGAATGCAATCACAAAAACAAAGAAGGCGGGAGGCTTAGGCATAAGAAATCTTAAAGTTTTGAATGAGGCCTGCAACTACAAATTATTTTGGAAATTCATTGAAGGAAACTCTCTCTAGGCTAAACGGATGAAAGCTAAAAAGGTCAAAGATAAGAACTTCTAGTCCATGCCTGTAGAAAACCAACATTCTCGTACTTGGAAAATCATTTTAAATTGCAGAGAAACAAGCACAAAATTAATATAAAGAAAGTTCAAAGAAGGCAAACAAACTAATCTTTGGTTTGATCCATGGAAATATGAAAAATCTTTGATAAATTTGCTTGGCTGGAGCAATCTTTATCAATTTGGAGGAGCCAATACAAAAGTGGAAAACATCATTCAAAAATGACTTTGGAATACTCAACTACGACCAGCAACATCCATATTAAATTCTATAATAAATAAAATAGAAATAGACCCAAGTCTTGATAAAGACAAATGGATTTGGAAATTATCAACAAAAGGAAAATTCTCTTTTAAAAAATCACTTGGAATTTCATTAAAGGGGAGGAAATGGAAGTGGACTGGTTCAAAACAATTTGGAATATAGCTAATTGTCCAAAGATGGCTTACTGCACTTATTTTGCTGTATTAAATCAACTGTCAACAAGGAACGGATGTGCAAAATAGAGCAAAAACAAAAGAAACATCAACTGTCTTTTATGTAAGAAAGAAGCTGAAAATATTGATCATCTTTTCTTTGATGTCTCATATTCAAGACACATATGATTCATAGCCAATAGCAAATTATACCTCAATCAACAGTTGGTACTTCAAAATATCAAAGATAGTATTCAGCATATCCAAACGGATTTCAAAGGGAAGAAAAAAGAATCTGATAAGGCATGTGTTGTTCTAACCACTATAGTATATTTCTTATGGAAGGAAAGAGACAATAGGCTTCATCAAAACATCGAAACAGACAGTGTTCAATTATGGAAAGCCATTGAATTAGAATACAATATCATTCTTCAAAAATCTTGTAAATCACCTAATCACGGTATGCAAGG
This sequence comes from Allium cepa, assembly GCA_030765085.1. Taxonomy (NCBI): domain Eukaryota; kingdom Viridiplantae; phylum Streptophyta; class Magnoliopsida; order Asparagales; family Amaryllidaceae; genus Allium; species Allium cepa. The sequence goes on along the minus strand of CM060935.1, from coordinate 446,762,625 downwards.
TCAAAACACATGTGATACTGACAAATACGAAGAAAGGGTTGAAGAATACTTAAAAGGGGAAAATTCTCTTGTTAGAATTCCCTCCAAATTAGTAATTATCGATGGATTAATGATCCAGCAAGTTATCAAGGCATCAATTTCAATCAAGCTAAAGATGAAGGCAGCCATTCCATAGTCCAAACCAAGAAAAATTCCTACAAGGGAAGCAAACAGAAACTTAGTGTTAATAATATAGATAAAATTAATAATCTTGATTCTAACAAATTATTTTGTTTACTTGATTTGAATAGGAGCCACCGGACTCTCAGCTGTAAGCTCGAGCAAAATGATAGCTCTTAACCCATAAGCAATGACAGAAGGTTAAGAGCCAACCAATTGGAGAGCAAACTTGTATATAACAACAATCACTTATCTGATTGGATTCAAAGGGAAAGTACATGTAGCGCAACTGATGGTGGCCTCTATAACACTCAACTCATGAATGATACCTGCAAAGGGAAGTGATAAGGCTTTTATCAAAAATAAACTATTTAATATCACAAATACTAACCATAATCTTTCTCTACGTGATTTGAATAGGAGCTGATGTGCTTACAACAGTAAACATGATCATGAAAGGATGTTCCAACTGGAAATCAAAGACCAGAGATTAGGATATAATCATTACAAAAGCAATCTTAATAATCAAGTCTATCACTTATTTGTCTGCGAAAGAGGTGAGAATAGCAAGATGAAAGAACCAAAGATTCCAACAAACATTAGGGATAACAGCAATGTTCAAACTCATACTGCTAAAGCTATTAAAGAGGCTCAAATAGATTTAAATGCCAAAGCTCTAGATTACGAAGCTTCGGCTAAAGATACTTTAGATTCTCGAGAGCTCCAAAGTGATTTAAGCATCAAATCTCTAGATCTCGAAGTTCATATCAAAGATCCACTAGATTTAAGGCTCGATGAAGCTATGAATAACAAAGCGACTATGTCTAAGGAAGTAGAAACAGAAACAATTCTACAAAATAATTTCTGCTCCATTTCAAAGCTTCAAGGCCTGCATCGCTTCACCTCTAAGACATGGAAGCCTCCTTAAGCATTATAATTTGGCTCCAGTGTTTTTTTTAGATTCGAGATGGAATTTTTTTCTCCTTCAGCCATTATTGCATCGTGGGGATTTAAGAAGTGGAGGCGCTGCTTTACCCTAGAATGCTAGGTTTTGATGTTAGTAAGAGTTGTATATGGGTATAACCCAATCGGTTATATCTTATTATTCTATATTTTGGGCTTGGGCCCTATTATTAACAAAGTTTCAAATAAATTGTCCTTTTTTCATTCATTCATCTTTTCAGCTCATATCATATTTTCTTTCTTTTATTCCCTTTTCTAAATAAAGCTTAATAATAGAATTTTAGGTAAATTCTCAAATTTTGTATTTGAATCGATGGATGGTGATGATGATGAGATACGAACCTAATGTATCAAGAAGATTTAAAACTCAAATCTTATGTTGTTTGATTTTTAAAAAAAATTTGAACATGCATCGCATGATTTGTGAAATGATTTTTTCTATTATGAAATTTTTTTTGTTGGAATGATTTTTTATACGGTGAAATTATTTTATGGGATGACTTTTATTTGAGAAGAGAATAAAGGGAAATGTTTTGATGGAAAGATGGGTATACTCAGCATAGAGACGGTATATTGTTTTTTTTTTCAGTTTTGTGGGGGGCTACTAAGCAAATTTTAAGGTTTATATAAAGTAGAGCTTTATTGAATTAAAACTAGTATGAGTAAGGCCTATAAATGAATACTTTCGGATACGGATGGTGTAATATCTGTATCCGCATCTGAAACCTTATATCCACATCCGTGGAGATAGACGGATACCGGATAATTATCTTATTCGCTAATGATCGATAAATCGAGAAATATAAATAGTAAATTTTGGTTTAGCATAATATTTTTTCACTCTCATTGATTATAAAAATATGAAAAATAAACAAACAGGATGGTAATAAATAGTTTTGAATGGTTAATATGCATTAAATTCATATAAATACATACTATACTTAATTAAAAATAAACACATATCTATCGTTGTACTAAAATACACAAAATATTAGCTATAATCTTAACAAAAATCATATACATAATTATTGGACGCGGATACCTTCGTATCTACATCTGTATCCATTTTTTCAAATATAGGATACTTATCCGTTTTTCGAATACGAATGCAGATGGATTTCGGATATTTCAGTTATCCATTGACATGCCTAGTGTGAAGCCCGTCTGATGGCACGGTACGATATATGTACCAAATATAGTTTATAATATGTTACTAAGGGCACCTCATATCCTCTTTCTAATACCATTACTAAAAAATTACCATGAATTTTTATGTTATACACTTCCTGATACTTTTGAAGATGCTACCAAAGACATCATTTTTGACTCTTTTTTATACATTGAACAACCACCGATCAACACCATTTTCCACGGCTATCAACCACCGAACAACAGTAGCTCGATGGTTGATGGTTGTGGAAAATGGTGTTGGTCGACGGTTGTTCATCTGCAAAATGAATTTACACGTTGGTTGATTACCATATGAAATGATTTTGGTATTAGAAAGCATACGAATTTTACTGTGTTTGTTATTATTTTTCTATGGTATTATAAAGAGGAAAACTGATTGCCCTTGGCAATACACAATTTACAAACCTATGCACTACAGTAATGCTATGCTTGACCAATGTAAACTTTTTGTAGTAAAATATGTGAAGAACTTACACCTAGTTTCCTGTTAAGACAATGTGAAGTTATCTCTTCAAGTTTGATAAATTATAATAACTTGCAGCTGCTTCCTAGTATTAAAAATTTCCAAAAACATCTATATAATTAATAATGAAATATTGTAATTACATCAATAATTATGCACATGTCTGACTCAATAATAATGATCGACACATTACTTTTCAAAAACTTGATTCATCTTATCATTCGCATTTTTGCAACGTGATGCCTCAAACTTATAGTTATACTTTTTGATATCCAAATATTTGTGTGATATAATTCAATGATAGATATAATTCTATTATGCTAATTCCCATTAACTATAATTCCACTATAAGTAAACATCAAAATATAAATATTAAACTATAGCTTCAACAAGGAAAAAACATAAAATTTGAGTATAATTAATTCATACCATCCTCACTGTAACTTGTGTTAAAGTTTACATTAGCTTCCTTGTCTGGAAATACGGAGGTTATTAAAATTTAAATTCACATGAAACTTCGTTCATCTAATGTTCATATCCAAATTTTTTGTCAGTAGTACCTTGCACGTGTATATTAATACTTAGACCATTCCCAAACGGTGGGGTTGGTCGATACAAGGCAATCGACCCCATTCCAACCCCCAACCGGTTGGTACAAGCACAATATTGTGCTTCCCCTTAGCCGGTCAAAATAAGGCCGACTAAGGGTATAGGTATGAATTGCAATCCACACCCGTTGGATTGCAATCCATAATGTGATGTGGATTGCAATCCACACCACCCACTTAGCCGGCCTTATTTTGGTCGGCTAAGTGAGTAAAGGGTGACTGGCTATAAGAGCTGGTTACCCTACTTCCTTCCCCATCATTTTTTCTTCTTTCCGTCCTTCTGCCATTTTTCCTCCTTCTAGCAAACATCCGTGTACAAAAAAAATGAGAAGAGCGTTTCGGAGACTCTTAAGCAGTGTTAGTCGTAGCACAAAAAATGTTCCATCGGCCGTGGAAAACGCCCCTACCAGGTAGCGCACACGCACCATCCGCATTCACTGAAGGTCGATGATGCATGGGCAGAAATATAGCAATGCAGTTCTGGACTCCCATATCAACCAAAATTTGAGTCTGGGCAAAGATTTGGTCAATTTTCGGATACTACAGATAAAGAAGTACACATTAGCACGTGTGTTGATAATTCTATAAGTTATCTACCGTCAATTTATCTTATTAGTTCAAATTGTACAATAAAAATTGAATACACAAAATGTTTTAAATTAGGCTCGTCATAAGCGCACTCGTGGATCTTGGGTTAGCGTAATTCTCCTTTGTAGGATGATACAATCTTATGATGCCGACGACATTATACACGCTTTGATGCGAGAGATAGGATTTGGAGATTTTTTGAGTACGTGATTATATAATTACTATTTATTTTTTTTAATGATGTTTAGGCTTTCGATAATCATAAATTGTCTTAATAGGTATCGATAATTTATTAAATTCAGATGTCCAGTTATGCAGTGCTTTATCTGTCTGTTGGTGGGAGACCACTCATACCGTTCACTTTAGTTTTGGAAAGCCAGGTATTACACCATTAGACTTTACTATGCTTACTGGTTTAGGCATTGGTCAAGGGGAGACCTTACCTTATGATGAGGAGTACCGGCATTTTCACTGATTATATAGTGTACTTCCACAATTTGGTTTACATGAAGGACTATCATCCGGACTGCAGATTTGATGCTCGTACATTATACAAGCAATACTGGAATTGATACATGGTCGTAGTTTAGATAACCACTTGGAGATTGTTCGACTTTTTATTCTGTACATGATGGGGAACTTATTCTTGACGAATGCATCGAATACGCTACCGGCTGGTATGTTGCAGCTATAGCGGAGTTGTCGTTTAATAATCCGGTCGCATATAATTGGATGACTCTGATATTAGCGTATTTTATTGCTCTATGGATCATCGGTGTGTTATTAGGGGTAGATCCTCGTTCATTCTAAGGTTTTGGGAGGTTTTACAGTATTGGTATTGCGAGTACTTCCGTAACATCCGAAGTTGGACTCCACATTACCCATTTTCTTTCCCCGAGTCAGAGCATGGGCCCATGATAACTGCAGAATGGTGCAAGGAAGGGAGGCATGTCATATTTTTGCACGAACCACACAAGAGAGTGTTGTTTGGCATTCGTATGATTTTTCACCTTTTATGACCAATCCCATCGTAGTGCATGCTGCTTTCCTTTCTACGAGACATTTTCCGTTGGTTTCATCCCCAACCATCTTAGCATGCTACTGGTTGCTCGGTGAGCGTAGTTGGAGATAGATCTTAAATGGTGATTTTGTTCCCGACGATCCATATATGGGTACACCTTTTTTGAGGGTTTATGACAGCGCTGCATTACAGGAGTATGCAAGATAGTGGTGATCAGTAAATTACTTCATCATCATGAATATAGATTATGCTTCCTTTTGATGTCGGTTTTACACTACATTGCATACGGCTACATTTGTTTATGTTGCATCTATTGATTTGGTCGGGCCCTCAGGCATACGTAGTGGTGTTGCCCCCTATTTTGCATGACCTTACATAGAGTACTTAGGTGTATCATGCTCCATGGCCATCCCAGGTAGGAGATTTACGGTTGGATAGTCGATGCTCCGACACCGTATAGGGTTGATAGATATGTTCATATTTCTCGGCCAGAGATTTTCCAGTATCCCGATCCAGTAGCAATTTCCTATGAGGATTTGTTTCAGATGCAGATGGGACTTCGCCAGGTTATGTACGTTGAGCACCGACGTTGTATAGATGAGTTGACTGCTCGTATTAACAAGCTTACTACAGCTGATGAGCAGCGATATCATCCTACGCACAGAGTAGATGAAGAAGATGACGACGATGGTGAAGCAGGCAATCTTTTTTCTGATCGATACTGATTTGATAAGCCTTAGTGTTCGCATGTACTATTACTGTTTGTAACTCATAGCATTTGAGTACTATTGTATTTTCATTGTTATGTATTCCGTAGCAGAGTTTGTATGATTGTATTATTAGTGGTTTGTATGCAGTAGTAGTGGTGGTTGTATATGTGTATTATCATTGTTTTTGTATTTACTACCATTGCTTATGCCCTTGTATTATTTGTGTGCCTACGTACTAGTAGTCTTTGCATAGCTGTATCAGCTATGGATTTCATATTTTTCTTGCATATGTCTAAGTCACTATTTGAATGAACAAACAGCGTTTGCATAACTTGATTCATGAGACACGGAACGTAAAATTTCTATATAAATCAACTTTCTGTATTGAAAATTCACAACATCTTCATTTATTCTCAACGTCCTAAGTAATCTTCAACGTCGAACGAAAATAAGAATGCGGGTAATTATTTAGCTCTAATCAAATCGTACGTAAAAACTGACTGTAGACACATGGAAGAGGAGATGGAGCAAGATTTTTTGGGTCACCCTAAATGAGACTTTTAACATTCATTCTGATTTTAGATTAATTCGAAGGATTTTGAAAACTCATAGCACTTTTGTATCGTTTATAAGGGCTTGTTGAAGATATAGACTCGTTAAAAAATAGTGAAAGAAGAAGATCTATTTTAGTTAACACAAGCTATGTATGATTCCTGATATTTGTGGGAGTATCACATTGATTTTGTTAGACATGCTACGTACAATCTATGGTTTAGATATATTAGACAATTTGAATGAAGTATGGGTTGGTTAAGTATGTTTGTTAAGTTAATTACCTTCAGTTGGTTGTTTGCACTATCAGCAACTTATATGTAATTTCAAATTCAAGTAAATTTTGTTTTCTCATAATCTACTCCGCACTTAACATAATAACAGTATATAAACAGTTGGAAATCATCATCAACAACACTTAGCTTATGAAAAGAACAAATAACCGCTTTTATAGACAGTGAACTGGATAACAAACTAAAGAAAACACGAGAACAACATATGAAAAGAATAAGAAAGAAAAAATGAAAACCGATAATTAAAAAAACTACCTTCGACCATCGGATAAATTAAATGAACCCAACGTCCTTTGAAGCATCTGAATTTAGTTTTCAAGTTCGTTAGCATAAACAAATGCACGGTGAGGAAGAGTATCGTCAAGCCATTGCCACAGGCCACAACCATTAGGAGAATTACGACATCTATAGTGCCGCCGACCAATGTCTGTTCCGCTACTTACAACAGCATAAAGAACAGAAACCCTATAGTTACAGTATATCTCATGTGAGTTAAACTTTTGATCTGTGAGTGGTACTTAGTGTCATATTTCATTCCTTTATTTTCTATTTTTGTTATGGCTATGCCGCTCTTCTCTTTGACGTCTTCCATTTTCTAGCAGCATGCGGTCCTGCACTTGCATCGCATGCTCTCTTATATCAGCATTATGTCTCTCCTCCATTTCAATATACCACTCGGTAGGTGGTTGAGGGGAGGATTTATTTGGTGGGTTGTTATGTTGTAATGGACCCTCGTATGAATATGAGGATGGCAATGAAATACGATTGTAGTCTACCATTTTTAAATACCAAAGCTATGATAATAATGAAAAGAAGCATTACAAGTAAACCGATATTAATATACCAGAATACAGTGGTCGTGTATAGTATTGCAACATGGATACAGTATGACCTCCTGCTTTAATCTATATGAGAAGTGGGTTCATTTGCTTTATCTCTATTTGAGACAAGACCCGACCTTCTTACCACCGACAGCGTTAATCAACACGAGCATCTTCAATCACTATGAGAAGTGGGTATGTCTGCTTTAGCTCTTTTTGAGACAAGACCTGACCTTCTGACCATCGATAGTTTTAATCAACAAAAGCATCTTCAATCACTATGAGAAGTGGGTCCATCTGATTTATCTTTGTTTGAGACAAGACCCAACCTTATGAGCACCGGCGGCTTCAATCAGCATGAGCATCTTCAATCAGTATGAGAAGTGGGTCTGTCTGCTTTATCTCTGTTTGAGACAATACCCGACCTTCTGACCACTGGCAGCTTTGATCAACGCGAGCATCTTCAATTAGTATGAGAAGCGGGTCCATATGCGTTATCTCTATTTGAGACATGACTCGATGAATTTACTAAGACCATATAAATAGAAGCCAGAATATCATAAAACGTACTCATTTAAAATTCCAAATAATAAACACAGTTCGACTACCTATATTACATGAGTTCTCTAAAAAGTTTGTAGTGCTTATCATCCTCGTCTTCGTCATCGTCTTCTTCTTTCGATGATTTTATTGAACATTGTATTACTCAACAAAGTATGTTTGCTACCGGAACGAGGGATTTAATGCCCTATGAAATTGTTAAAAGCTCTACGACTTCCAAGAAGGTAGCATTGTGGGCAAAAAAAATTGTGTTATGGACATGACTATGCTAGCGGTCATGATCAATTGTTCAAGGATTATTTTACGACAAATCCCATGTATAGGGACGGTGGTTTTGGACGAAGATTCCGTATTTCGAAGAAAATCTTTAATCAGGTTCTCGATAAATTAATGAAAACAAACATTTTTTTGCGCAAACAAGAAATGGAATGAATGAAATCGGTATTTCTCCTATGGAAAAGGTTCTGACTGCACTTCGCATAATTTCATATGGAACTTCTAGAGATTTGCAAGACGATAAGGTGCGAATTGGAGACTCAATGGCAATATTATGTATGAAAGGGTTTTGCAAAACCGATGTTTGTATGTTTGATGAAGAATACCTTCGATCCCAAACAACACAAGACATTAATAGATTGTTGGAAATGGGATCTCAGCGTGGACTTCCACATATGTTAGGTAACCTAGTTTGTATGCATTATAAGTGGAAAAACTATCCAGTTGCATTATAGGGCCAATATACAGGACATTGCAAAAAGGCAACTCTGGTCTTGGAAGTTGTTGCTTCGTTTGATTTGTACAAATGGCATGCTTTTTTTGGAGTGCCAGGTTCACTGAATGATATTAACGTACAGTCATATTTATTTAATGACTTATGTAATGACATCTCACCTCCCTACAATTACAAATCAGAGATCTTTAGTGGGTTATTATCTAGTAGATGGAATCTACCCAAAATTGAAAACAGTTGTGCAAGCTTACAAAAGACCAAATAACGCAAAGAAGCTAGGTTCACCAAACAACTTGAAAGCTTGAGGAAAAATGTGGAACGGGCATTTGGAATGCTTCAAGGTAGGTTTCATATTTTAGGAAAAGAGGTATATTACCATAATCCGGCGGTACTATCCGATATCATATACCGCCGTTTAATTTTACATAATATGATTGTCGAAGAAGAACGCGATGGGTACGAGCTTCAATTGAGAAACTATCTAGACATTGTTATATCATTTCAAAAAAAGCTTATAAGGATCCAAATACTTTTGCTAAATACTTGCAAAGAGTACAAGACATTTTAGATCCACAAGCTCATCTTGATCTAAGAGAAGAACTAGTGGAACACTACTGGAAACATATAGGAAATAATTAGTAGAATTGATGTTAGATGGTGCTTATCTATTGTAATAATAAGTGGTTATTGAATTTTTTTATTAATTTTTGTGTTTGAATTTGTTGTATCAACTTTACCAAGTTGTTGTTGACGTATTAAGAGTATTAAAAAATAACAATAGCAATAACAACAAAGTTGACCATAATAACATAACCATTAAATCGAACTAATACATTGAAAATCAAAGTAACAACAACAATGACATTGACATTACAACTAACACTTACATCCTTTGTTGACGTCTATGGTACTCCTCAAGTTGCTTCTCTATATACATCCTCTGAACTGGATTGAGTTCGTTTAAGTTGCAAGTTAAAAGAGCCTTATCATTAGCTCTTTATTGTCGAGCTAGTTCTTGTTTTCTTAACTCTAGCTCATCATTTCTTAACTTCTATTTTTCATCGTGTCGTCGTTATTTTGCTATTTCCCTTTCAATTCTCTTTATTTCTTTTGTTTCTAGATATAATTTATTTGCATCTTTAACGGCCACCATGCACTGTCCAATATGTTCATAATGTACGCTGTAATCGGGGGCTGTTTTTTTCTTACCCTAGAACCTTCCTGGGGGCCTACCGCCCGAACTAGTTATGAAGGGGGTGTCCTCATGTGGATCAGAACTACCGGGGCTGGATTCATCGTTCATCTTTCAAGGAAGAAAGCGCCTTATTGAATGTTCTTGTCGCTCACGATTCCATTTTTTCTCTTTTTCTAGAATGTCATAGCAATGGTGCAAGTTGAATGGTAGATTGTTATATTTAGACATATACAATGCATTTTCTTGATTGAGCTATAGAGGATAAAGTACAACTAGAAGTATTAAACATAAAACTTGTTATTTAGAAGTACAAATTTCAAATAATTATCAGGTCCATGTCGTTTGCCCCGCTTTTGTGACGACTCAGAATTTTGGACATTTGAAATTAGAATTTTTGATTGATTTTATATATTTAAAAGTTAATTTTTAACTTGAATTTCAAATGTAACCAATTATTGGATAATTAAATTATTGAATTTAATCATTAGAAATTGGGTAAAATATTGAATCTAGAATTTCAAGCTTGTTAAAATATTTTAAAGGCTTATAAAATTTACAATGATGATACTGAAGATAGTAGAAGTGTTAAAATTTAACTTAAGGGCGATTTGTTCAGTTTTGAAATATATCGTTTAAATCGATATTTAAAAATAGCCTTTCGAGGCACAATCTCAGAATTCGACGAAATCAGTTCCACTGGATCCGTAATAGTGTATTATTATCGGACTTCAATTTTCGAAACATTTGGAGTTATCGTTAAGTCATACATCATATAAACGCGCTGAAATATATATCGAAAATTCAATGCAATAACTGGTCCAAAACGCTATCTTCTCCATATGATCGGTTAGGACTCGAAACCTTCTTCATTGCGTTCGGAATTGGAGTACAACATTATGAACGCCTAGCGACACACCTCGATAGGAGATCGAGATTTTAGGCTTCGTTTTCGAGACAATTTGAATTTAATATATATATTTTATATATTTTCTTTGACTGGTCAATTAACCTTTACATCAGAACTTTTTCATGTCATTGTAGATTGATAATTCCTACACGCTTCAATCGCTTTATGTCTCTCTTCTTTTGAAAAGCAGATACGCGAGATCCAATTCGAAAAAAAAGAAACTGTCTCGTTTAAAATCGTATATTCCTCCTCACATTCCTCTCAAACTCTAATCAAACCCGAACGAATTCGTATATTAAAAAATGAAAATGAGAAAGATCAATATCGAATTCGATCTTCTGAGGAAGGAAGTTAAACAAAATAGGTCTAATGCTTGGAGATCATTCCCAATACCCTCGAGTTCCTTAGACAGATAAGAACCCTAACTCTCCATCTTTAGATCTGCCTTTTCCCCGCAACAATCACGATAAATCTAGCACGATGTTACCGAGTTTTGGACATCTATCCGGCGGTAGCAATGAATTTAGGTGATGATGCAAAGTCTCCAATTGCGTGGGTCAGGCGGCACTTAGACGAACTTCGGGTGGGTTGGGTAAGAGTATCGGCAGCCGGGACAGAGCACGACGATCTTGCCTGGGCAGACTCTTGCCATATTTTATACATGTGGACTCGAATACCGATGCAGCAATCAAGGCTGAAGGCAGGGGAAATCGGGGTTTGGTGGGTCGCAGTGATGTTCGAAGAAGCAGCAGATGGAGATACTACTTGTCGGAGTGTTGATGGCATGATTCGCGAGTTGATGTCGGAAGGGGCAGACTGTTTTGGGGAGTTGGTATGTGAGGTATAACACTTATTTTTAATTTTAAATAATTATATGGATATTATAGTTAAATAGAAAAATTATTTTTACAATAAGGAATAAGATTTCTGTTTTTAACTTAAAATAGATAAACCGTAAAACAGAAAATAATATATATATATATATATATAAGATTTAGAAAATAGAAATTTTAAATGGTAAATTATTTATAGGTTATTTCAAATGTTAATAAAGCATAAAATGTTTATGCAAGGTCAAGAATCATGAAGCCAAGTTGAGATTGGATTGGGATTGCAAATTAAAAATGAAAGGTGAGTTAATCTCACTCATTCGGATTACCGTTAATTTAAATAGTTAAAATTTAAATTATTGGTTTATTGCTTGAATTGATGATTTATTAGCAGTCTGAATAAGATATTATATATAATAGTGTATGTATGTGTATATATATATATATATTGGAGTGACTAATATTCCTGCATTATATAGCGGATGAGACCCTATGCGCCCCGTATAATAGCGGATGACCCTTTATACCGCGATATTCCACCTCGAAGTGGAATTTGGTATTTTATTTGTTGACTAAAATCTGTGGATGCAGGGAAAAATAGGTTGGAGGGATTGAACTAGATTCCTCAAAATATTGGAATTTATTTTCATATTCGGTGATATGTTTTATTTGATAATCCATGATAGATTATATTGATTATATTGAGAATTGAATATGTTGAATGCTATGGTTTGACCGAATATATTTTGGTATATTGAAATATAAAAAATATATAGATTGGATTTTAAAGGAAAGTAAAGGAGGAAATTCTAAGTAAAATAAATACAGTGAAATTGGATAAATTAAAAAAAGAATTTGGGAAAGGATAAAGAGTTTGAGTTAAAATCCTATCAAACAAATTCTAAGTATAGGGAAAGTGGTCTTTGAATAAATGGGAATAAATGAATTTTGAAAACTTAAGTGATATTGTTTAAAGAAATAAAGGATTTATTTTTAAATTTAGGGTTTAAAATGGTTTAGGAGAATTTAAAAAGGGGAAATTTTGAAATAAAATGTGAAGTTGATAATGTCTGAATTAAATAAGATTTTAAATCGTAATAAAGGGATGAATCTCGAATTAATGGGTTTTAGAATAAATTTGGGTAAGTGAAAGAATTAATTTTTAACATGGAGTTATTTTGGAAATCGTTTTAGAAACCGACTAAGTGTTGAAACTATGATTAAAGGAGAATGAGACTATGAAATTTATAAACTGGTTTATAAATAAAGTGAAATAAATACTGGTGGATATTTGAGATTTTAAATTCACGGTGGGAATTTATAAGGAGATGGTAATTTTTCTAAAAATAAAAATGTGGTTTATTTTTAGAAGTGTGGAAAAGAAATTTACGGGATTGGGACGTAAATTAAATTAGGATAAATCGAGAAGGATTTATAAATGATTGGATGGGCTATTTTGAAATGGAAAGTGCATTTCCCTGAAAAGCCAAGTATATTTTCAAGAAAGATTTCCAAGTATAAGTTAGAGGTTTTAAAGTGGTTTAAATGAATGTTTTAGAAAGAAATTATTATTTAGTTGTTTTAAAAATTTTAAAAGTAAATATTTATTAAGTTTATTATATAAGTAATTATTTTAAAATTTCAAATAGCATTATGATTTAAAAGATAATTATTTAATATATATACCTTATAGAATAACTTTTATTTTAAAATTAGTTTTGGCTTAAGTTTTACATGAGAAGATATTATAAAAGTTTGCAACTAGTATTTTAAATATAGTGTTTTAAATAGTTTTTATTTTAAATGTTTTAAGTATATATTTTGGATAAAGTGATTTATATTATTTAAAAATCTAAAGTATTAAGACTTGGTATTTTCGGGGAAATAAAACAATTGGTGAATTTTTGTTTGAATTGGTAGTTAAATAACCGACTATCAATGTTGACCAATGCGTTGATCGTTTCGAAGAGGCCGAAATCGAATTCAATTATCCAAAAACTACTTCGATCCGGTTTGAACATTTGCATTGAAGAACATGAAGATGATGAAGACGGTGATTCGGTGTGTCCAGACCCATGACAACTTGTATGGATGAATGCTATCAGAACATCGTCAAGGGGACGATGAGCATTCTAAGTGTATGTGTGCTAAAAGGTAACACACAGCCTCAAGCCTCATCAACCGGGAATGGCTAAAACAGGGGAGGTGCAGCAAGGCCAAACGGCTAGCAACCAATTAGGGTAAGGTTATCCCTGTCTAGATGTCACTTTTGATCCGGCTGTGTGGACGGTTGCTGATCCCAATTGTGGATGATCTTATTCAGACTATCCAGTAAGGGGTAGCTTCGGTCTTGTGTTGCAGGGGATCGGAAGTGATCCTCGGTACGTTGATTTTGACCACGTACAGTGATGGGCGGTATCCTAGTAGACCTGCCATTGTATGGAAACCCAATCTCCAATAAGTGCCTTCGGACTTCTTTGTATACCTATTATGCTAGAATTTAATGAATGTAATAATTTCAGCTATTTGAATAAGTATTTGTATTTGGACACTATTATAATATCAGAGGATTTTGATAAAAATTATTTCGGTTATCGTAAGGTAAAAACTCGACATGTTTATTTGTGGCGTAGTCTTACGAATACCTTTGATTTCAAAGGATTTTGAAAGCTTTAATAATCCAATTGAGTGTGTTTTCTCACGTTGGTTTTCCAGACTGACTCGGGTGTTATTTTATTATAATGCTCGGGTCAGACTGAGTATTATAGGATACAAGATAGGAAGCTGTGGAGCTCAGGAGATGAGCTGGATGGAGAGATGCATCACACGTACTTGATGTATAGTCCACTGTGTAGTATAAGCTGTATAGTCAGCTTTTGTAAGGTCAAGTTGATATAACTGTCCATTATTTTGATATTGATTGTATTGTACTTTGATGATGTAATGTATAAAACAAATATAGTTCTTTTTGTATAAACATAAGTCATTTATCTATTATATATTGTTCCGCTGCGATTGTGAGATTCTGATGTTGTTTCGTTTTCTCTTCTTCTACCTCTTTCTTCTTTAACCCTAATGGTTTGTATTTCCATCCACTTTGAGTTGAACTGATGGTGAATATGGTCGGCTCAAAGGGTATGGATTTGCTGGCTATTACAGTTAGTATCAGAGCTGGAGGTTAAGCGAGAACCTTGGCTCCGGTGGGGATTACTCATTAGAAATAGAGTCAGTACTCTAAGAATGAGTTTGAGCATATTAATAGATATGAGCGCGTATTTGTTAGTGAATATAAAATTGTTTTACATTATGTTGATTGGTTTTTGAGTAGTTTGTGGATTCTGGTCAATACGAGTAATTAACGTTATTGATAGGGATCTCTAAACACTTGAATAGAACAATTCGACATAGTATTGTTGTAAATAGGGTAAATGAAATAATTTTGCCCAAATTATTTTTATATATGAAAGAATTAATTTTCATAAAATTATTATAGTATATATGGTTGCTTGGTTGTTAGGATGCTTAGTCGTTAGGAAGTGATAATATTAAATTATTATCATTGTGTTTTATAAATTGAATAAAAGTTGAAATGATAACTAAAGGTTAAGAAATAAATTTATAACAGAATGAGATTTATCATAGAATAAAATTCCAAATTAATATTTGAATATAAAGGATTTGGAATCTGAAAATTTTGGAATTAATTTCTTTTGAGTTTGCAAACAATTTTCAAAGGTTTTGGAGGAATAATAGTGATATTATTTGGGGAATATTTTTTGATTTAATATGAAACCCGGTGGGATTTGGAATTAAAAATATTTGAAAATGTTTCTAAAGAGATAAAAGCAATAAACACTTTTCGGTCGTTGGAAAATAATTTCGATGATGACTACAGCATCATCGATATTCATTCTCGAGTTTCCAAGGAAGGAATTTCTACCCGAATGTTGTAATTTGAAACTGTTTGCAAAACTGGGTTTGGTTTTAAAATTCCAAAGATAATTTGATATGCAAGTGAATTATGTATATAGTAATTTCAAAGGTGATTTTGAAATGTTGAATAATTGTTTAAAAGACTTTGAAATCTAATTAAAATGTGTTTGGAATATAAATGAGTTTGGGGACTTATAAAAATTTAGGTTTGTTAGAACAAAATTTAACTTGAAGGAGAGTTAAACAAAAGTAAGTGTGATAATAAAACAAAGTGGTAAGTGAACTAATAAAATGAAGTGAGTTGGAAGAGATTAGAAAAGGAATACAAATAAGTTAGAGAACCCACAAAAGTTTAAAATTTTGAATGGAAATGAAATTTAACCAGATTAAGTTAAATAAAAGTGAACTTTGAGAAAAATAAACCTAAGTAGGCAAAGTGAGATAAGAGTATTGAAATAAATTTGTGGGTGGACAAACGGATTTACATTTGTAAGTAAATGGAATTGAAACTAAATATTGGAATTAAATTTGAATTGTGTTAAATAAAGTGAAATGGGTAATTAGTCAAGTTGGACTAAATAAAACAAAGGATTGAAAATAAAATAAGTAAGTAAACTAATTAATTTAAATGGGTAAGCAAATGAATTGAAAATGAATGTTGGGATGATAATTAATTTAAATCGTGTTAAGTAAAGTGAAGTTGAAGAATTAGTTAGAAGCGGACTAAAAATAATAAGAGTTTGGAAATAAAGTCCATTGAGATTTAAAATAAATTAGTAAGTGGAACTAACTAAAGCAATAGTTAACTAAATATGGGTTAAGATAAGATAAATAGAATTTAATATTCAAAAATGAAAGGTAAATTGAATTCATATGGAATTGGAGATTCAATTTGAATATAAGTAGATATAAACCAAAATGGTGAAGTGAAAATAAATATAAGAAGTATATACGATATTTATATTGAACTTAAGAAATGGATGGTGAAATTCTTAAGTAAAATTAGGTATTGGGAAAACGTACTAAGTTAATAATTGAAGGAAGATTAAAGTGAAAGTTATGAAATGAGATAATTGTGAATGAGTGGATAGAAATCAAGATGAATGTGAATAAAAAGTAAATTGATATAGCTAATAATCAATTAAGATAAATACGTAGGATGTACGTATATTATTTTATTCACGTAATGATCTGATCCAGGTTCGAGCATAGAATTTCGAGAAGTTATATCGATCCGAGTTGGAATTTTTCACTCAATTTTCGACGGCGAACCTTGGATATGGATTTTGGAAATTCTCTATCATAGTATATGGCTATGCAAGGAGAATGATGGTTTCTGATCAAGAAGCCAGATCTGAGTCCGCATTAGAGAGTCGGGTGAATGATACTAGTTCGGAAGTGAAATTGTGTGATAGAGTGAGTGGCCGGATTTGGTATTGCGTACGGATGACATGTGATATCGTACGGACTTGAATGAAATGAATATTGAAAATTTTGTATAGAATTGAAAAAAATAATTTTGGATTCGGTGATTGGATATTTGTGACGACCCGGAAATTTTAACAATTTAAATTGGAATAATAAATTGATTTTTAATATTTGAAAGTTAATTTTTAATTTGAATTCCGAATATTACTATTTTCTTGATAATTAAATATTGAAAATTTTATAATTCGAAATCGGGCAAAGTGTTGAATCTGGATTTTAAGCCTGTTAAAATATAATTTGAAGGCTTATAAAATTTATAACGATAATACTGGAGATAATAGAATGATTTGAATTTAATTTAAAGATAATTTGTTCAGTTTTAATAATATATCGTTTAAATTGGAATTTAAAAAGAGTCTTCCGGGGCACAGTCTCGGAATTCGACGAAACCAGTTCCATTTGATCCGTAATAGTTAGTTATTATCGGATTTCAATTTTCGTAGCAATCGGAGTTGTCGTTTGACCCTGGCAGCTCAATAAGCTTAGAAATATTTAATTAATTTAATTTAAAATTGATCGTTTACTCTTGTAACTCGCGCATACGATCAAATTAGCCTCCGAAATACGTTCCATTGTGTTCGGAACGCGGGTAAAACCTTAAACGTCTGTCAGCATGTCTGATTTGGGGTTCGGGATTTCGCGTTATGCGTAACGCGATATTTTTCATATTTAATTGTATAATAATAGGAAAGCGTATTCAAAAGGCTTACCTCAAAACGATATAATCACCGGCCTCTCACCTTCAACAGAAATCGAAAATCAATCTTCTAATTCAAGCCCTAATCCCTCTAGGGTAAATCGCATCTTCAACAAAAAAAAAACCAAAGCCGTGCGACCGCAGTCTCCACAGAACCGATGTCCGACCGTGACGTAGCGATTGGAGGAACGCTAGCTTCGAGGCTCAGGCGACGCGAACTGCAGCGGCGATTAGTGTTACGGCCTGGGCTACTATCGTGTTTGTGGTAGGTGGTAAAGACTGAAGGATGGCAGTGCGATTGTTGGAAGGGCGGAGGTAATCGACGCGATCGTCGATAGGCAAGCAAGGCGCGTGGTTTTTTTTCCGGAGGCTGCCAAGAATAATCGATGGCAATCGCTGGATGCTGATGGCTGATGGCGAGCAACATTCTGGGATTTGTATGCATAGATTATGCATGCTGTTAGAATACTTGGGTTTCAAGTTTTCGCTGAAAACAAAACAAGAAATTAAAGCGAGCAAGGGATTCAGAGTGTCTTTATGGTATCTCTGTAGATGGCAGGTCATGTGAGCAGAAGGTATATTCTCGATCCATTTGTTTTTAATTTAAATTTAATAACCTATATAAATTACAGAAAAAGGAAAATTAGGTTAAAAATTTAGATTTATTTGGTTGAATAAATCATTAGTTAAAAATTAAACTATTAAACATTGGTTAATTTTTTGCTTAAATCGAATATTGATAAGTGGTATAAATATTATACAAGGTCCAAAAATTGAAGGAAACAAATCGAGATCAGATTTGGATTTTCAAAATCAAAGATGAGTAAACCTCATGTTTTTTTGGATTTCTATTTAAATTTAAATGGTTAAATTTAAATATTTGGTTGAATAATTGAATTGATGTGCACTGTGAATTGATGATATGACTTTGGTTTGGTTGATTCTCGAGTTAATTGTGGTTTGACTCGAAGATGTGGGGTTTTAAGTTGGTTTAAATTTAAATTATAAATAAGAAAATTCTTCATTTTAATGTTAATAAGGATTTAATGATTTGTGATTCATTAAATTAGTAGGGTAATTTAAGTGGATAACTAATTGGTTTAATTAATTGATGATTTGAGTTGATTAATTAGAAATTAAGAGTTTGAACCAATTAATTGAGGTTTAAGTTAATTTATTAAGCTTAATTAATTTAGAATAATCAATTTATGGTTGATAGGTAATAACTTAATGTAATTAATAAAATATAATTATTTTGTGAAATTAATCAAGGAAGTAATTAAGATAGTTAAATAAAGGAGTAATTAAGTTATTAAATAAATAAAGGGGATAGTTAATTACAGGTTGAGATTAATCGGGAATGATTAATATTGTGGTTGAATTAAAGTAATTAATTTATATTAGAACAAATTAAAATATAATTGGAAATCCTTAATTTATATAATTAATATAATTAATGATGTAATCAAGGATTGATTAATTAAGATTGAATAATCCATAATAAGTGACCTATGAAGTTAACTAATATAAGTAATTAAGGATTAATGTAATTAAATAGTTAATTAATTCATGAAGTAATTAAGATTACTTATTGATTTTGGTTAAGAATAATTAACATCGTGCAGTTAATTAAAGATAATTACTCGAATGCAATTGAAAGATAATTAATCTGGAGTGATAAATTAGATGAAGAATGATGGGTTGACCAACTAATTGATTTGGGGTTAATCAACATTAAATGAAGGAATCTAAGTCTTTGAGGTTTGAAATTCAATTTGAATCAATTGAATTGATTTGTATGTGATAAGGCTTTGTTTATGGATGATTGAATGGTATTGGATGTTTTGAATGTGTTGATATCTCTGATATGAATGTTGTGTATTTCATTTGAATAACTTGGGTTAGGATGACATGAGATTCGAAGAGGCAGGATCGGGTATTGGGAAATACCCGAAACCACTTCGAATTTTTATAAATCGTTATGTAAAATTAATAGTTGGGATGAAATGATTTAAGTGAATCGGACTATTTGATCTAAGTGTTGGCACTTACAAAACTTATGTGTGGGATAAGTAATGACTATAATAAATTGTGGCTTTGTGAATTGAATTGAGTTACCCGGGTTTTATGTAGGCCGTATAATTTGTATTCCATGTTAGTTGGATTTACTCACGCTGGTTTCCAGCATGACCCGGGTGTTACTTTTATGTAATGCTCGGGTCAGACCGAGTATTGCAGATTTTCAGGTAGTTACGTTCTGGAGCTCAGGAGGCGAGCTGGATGGCAGGAGCGTATAGAGTACTTCCACTGTATTTATATATTCGTTAATCTGAGACATGATACTT
Source organism: Allium cepa (assembly GCA_030765085.1). Classification (NCBI taxonomy): domain Eukaryota; kingdom Viridiplantae; phylum Streptophyta; class Magnoliopsida; order Asparagales; family Amaryllidaceae; genus Allium; species Allium cepa. Next base: position 446,742,570 of record CM060935.1, on the reverse strand, counting down.
GTATATGTTCGGTGACTGTATATATGTGAAATGCTGATGTATATTGAAGGTAATCGACAGATATAGTATTCTTTTGTAAACTGTTATTATTTATTATTATATTTTATCCGCTGCGTATATGAGTCGTTGATGTTTCTGTTCTTCTTTTCTTTTATCTCTTTCTTCTTTTTCATAACTATCTGGGATATTCGGGATCGAAAATTTTGGGTCGTTACATTTGTTATTAGAGCTGAAAGGTTAAGCGAGAATCTTGGCTCTTGTGGGAATTACTCATTTAATAGAGTCTGTAGTACTCTAGAATGAGTTAAAAATAAATATATACGAGCGCGTACTTGTCATTTTCTTATAAAAAGATTTTAAATGATTTCATATAAAAATATATTTTGATATATATGAAGCAATATTTCCTTCTAATAAATATTAAGGTGATTGGTTGTTAATTATTGAAATTAAAATTAAGAAGTTATATAATACAACCAAACTGAAGTCTAGAATTGGAATTAAATTAAGTAGGAACAAAAATACAACTAAATTAAAATTTAAGTGATTGAAATTGAAATTCTAAATTTAATTCCAGAATTTGAAAATTTGTTTCAAAGTAATGAAAAATAATAAATAAGTATTATTTGGATAACTGAGGCTTGTTGCAAACAATGGGTGTTTGAAATTCGATTTGAATTTAAAAGCCAAGGGTGGTTTAAAATTAGAAAACATGGCTGGGAGAGCCAAGAAATAAATATGTATATATGTATGGATATACATGATATCAAAGATAATTTGAAATAAACTCTAAGAGGTTGAGTTTTGATTTTTCCCTGAATTGAGATGTAAAAAAAAACCCAAAGTAGCATAAGTTTTGAACTTATAAGAGGGAAAGAATTTTGAAGTTTGAAGCGGGAATTCAAATTGAGTAAGATTGATTGGACTAAGCAAATTGAAATTTAACTTGGGAGAAGTTAAATAAGTGTGAATGAACAACTTGAATTGGAAATTTCAAGATGAAATTGAGACTTAACTTGGATAGTTAAGTGGTAATTTGAATTGGGAATTTGTGTGATCTCAAATGAGTTTGAGATCTGGAAATTGAAAATGAATGGATGTTTTAAAATAAATTGGATGATGTCATCCTGTTGTTAATGAAAATCTTTAAATTGAAAATGATAGTGTATAAATAAAATAAGTTTGAATAATTGAATTGTAAAATGGACTTGTTTAAGAACTGGCTTCAAACTGGAAAATTCAATTGAATAATAAATTAAAATTTTAAAATAAAATTGTATTGAACCTTGAAATACATAAGTAAAGATAATTTAAAATGGAATTTTGAGAATTGAGCTCAGAAATTTAATAAATTAAAAAAACTTTAAAATAAAAGTTAATTTGGTTTAAAGAGTTAAACCAACCTTTGAGGATTTAACTCGAATTTATATAATTCGAGATGGGTTAAAGTTGAAATTTAAATTCCATTAGTACGAATTGAATTTAGTTTGAATTAACTAGAATTGAAGTTGCCTTGGGATTAACTAAATTTCAATGGAATTTGGAGTTATTTGAATTGGAATTGGGTCAATTTAAATGGAAATTTAAATTGAATTGTTGAGGAAGTGAACAGTTGGCTCTTGACTATTTTCAATATAAATTATTTTGATATAAACTTATTTTTCTAAGCTAATAAATGTATACAACCTTTCTTTCTTAAATCCAAATTGTTTTATATTTGTTTTACAATTATTTGGAGCAATTTAATTATTTTTCAACTGTTTCTTAAACTAATTACTATTTTTCAACTATTTCACAAACTAATTCCTATTTTACAACTATTTTGTAATTATTTAAAATTTCTGAAACTATTCAACTATTTTATAATTAGTTAACTATTTTACAACTATTTTGCAAACTAATAATTATTTTCCAACTTCTTATCTATTTTTAAAATTTTTCAAGCTATTTTATAAATTGGTCGGAGTTCAAACTGTTATTGATTTAATACCCAACTGAGATAAGAATTGAAGTGATAATCCAAATGAGGATTAAGGGAAAATGGGAATAAGTGAGTGTATCTCACTCTGATGGATTTTTGAAAGTGTTTGAAGTATAAAAGGATTTTATACAAGTTTGAAATGATCCAAAGTTTTAAAAATTATATATATCTGTATATATATAAAGGATCTTATGAGGATTTTGGAAAAGGTTTTGAGAACCTTTGGATTTGGAAAGGCTTTTGATTTTTGGGTAAAATCAATATGAGAATTTGGAAAGCCTAGTTTGAGAATTATCAATTTTGGAATAATCGATTTTGTATAAATGAGCTTGGTGTGAGATCATACTAGGTGTATGATTTGAAGATACTATATGTGTATAGTATAAAATGTTTTGATGATGGCTCTGGGGAAAAAGGCGCTCCCTTGAAACGAACTTCTCAGGAGTGCCACTGGGTGGTATTGCCTTGAGCCCCAAGAGGGGTTCTAAAGTTGATCCTGTGAGGAGTCCGGACAAAACTAGTTCCTGGGGATTTTGAGTAGAGTATACCATAGCGAAAGTCGTGTGTGCCGCTGAGAGCCAACAGTCTGCGTTTGATTTTATAACGGTAGACTGCGACCTATGGTATAACATAGCGAAAGTCGTGTGTGCCGCTGAGAGCCAACAGTCTGCGTTTGATTTTATATCGGTAGACTGCGACCTATGTAGGAGTGGAGAAGTTTCATTTCGTCAGCGAAAATCAGAGGCCGCGGAGAGCCTGCAGTTACATGGACTTTTGCTGTGACGGCAACGTAACCCTGGATGTAACTGTGATTTGTTGTGTGGATCCATGGCGTAATTGAGAGGCCGCGGAGAGCCTGCAGTTACATGGACTTTTGCTGCGATGGCAACATAACCCTGGAATGTATCTGCGACCATGGATGGGAGTGATGATTTCCAGAGCATTCTCACCAAAGATATTTCCTCTATTTTCAAAAACTGTTTTCTATATTTCAATAAAATTATTTTCAAAAGTATTTTCACTGGAAGTTGAAAACGGGTCTACCAAGCACCTAAAGAGTTTCAGTCCTACGCCTGATCAACGTATGACTAAATTTCTGTGAGAACAAGGATGGACTGGTTGAGACATCGAGTCATAAAAAGTATTTTTATAAAGAGCTATTTTATTAGGTATGAGGTGAATTTAAAAGCATGTCTAAAAAATTTTAAATAAAGATGTTGGAATTTTGGGGAAATAAAAGGGGAATCCAAACTGGAATTTTAATGAAGTAAATTTGTAATTAAAATCGAATATTGATTTAGAAGTTGAAAGTAAGCTAATTGGCTAAATAATTATTTGATTGAATATATTAATAAAATTTTACTTGGGTAAACAAATGGTTGTAAATTAATAATGGAATTTGGTAATGAATTAGAATTAGAATTCGACTTGGATTTGATAGTGAATTAAATAAGAAGAGTTGTCGTAAAATAAAAATAAAATAGAGTTGAATTGAAAATGTGATGGTTTGAATTACAAATAAAATTCAAGGGTGATTTGACTAATGTTCAATGGAATTTGCAAGAAAATTGGATATATGAAAAGTGATTATAATAGCAATGTTTTGAGTTGCAAAACAAAACCCAAGTGAATAGAAATAAATTGAGAATGGCCTTGTATTAATTAAATAAATTCGATAACGAATTAAGTAAGCAAATTAAAATTTTAAAATGGGTTAATTGAGTTAAATGATAAATGGATAAAGTCTGATTGAATAAAAATTAAATCAAACCTGTGATTGGAATTGGATTATCAGACTGAACTTATATTAATTTGAAGTATAAATGAGTTCAGTATGTGGTTGGATATTATTTTGATAAATTGAGAAGATGAATTAAAATTAAAATTTAAATGGATGGGCTTACTGAATTTAATGGAAGTTGATTAAATGAGAATCAAATAAAAGTAAACTTAATTTTGATGTTGGAATAAATTAAAGTAAATTAACTTAAGTTTTAAAAATTTATGGAAGCTTGGCTTCGAATAAGGGTGAAAGCCTATTCAATAAAAACTTGGATTGAATTAATTTGGGAAATGGTTATTAATTTATAAGTATTGGATGTGCCAAGTTTAATAAATTGTTTGGAATGGAACAATTGCGGAAATGAAATGCAATGAATGGTTTGTAAATAATTTAGAATAGAAATGGGATTAAATGAAGAATTAGTTGAAATTAATTTAAAATAGTTATAATCTAAAATAAATACTTTATTAAGCAAATATCGTTGAAATTGCATAACAATAATTGTCGTTTGGCGTGAATAAAAGTAATTAAAATACTATGAGTTGATAGAAATCAAATAAATTTGATTCTGAAATATTTGAAGTGAATATGAGCTTGTTTGGATTATAAACCAATGGAATGTCAGAAATTGAGTTGTGGATCATTAAAACTTAAATGAAATGGCTTATGAGTTGGTGGAAAGCGATTGAATTAGGTTTGAAAACGTATAAATTGCTTGTGGAAGCTATTTTGAATGCATTTCTTTTAGAATTAAAGTGTTACAGTTGTTTAAGTAAGAGAAATGTTATTAAATTCATATATATAGTACTTATATGTGTAAATTGAGTAGGTACAGGTACGTGAAGGCCGTTTGGCTGGATTTGGATTGCACTAATTGCTAAAATAAATAAGCTACTTGCTTAACTTGCTAAATAAGGTACGCCTACGCATTAAAAATAGGAAATATGAACTGTTTTTGCTTTTCCCGACCGTGTGGGTCGATGTATATATATATTTATATCCCTTGTCAAATTGCAAAAGCTCCTCCGTACAAAGGGGGCTGTGCCAAAAATTTTCGAAAATTTTGGGAGTTAGAAAATTTTTGAAATTTTTGGGAAAAATCTTGTTAACGACAAAACAATTTCAAATGGGAAATTAAAGTAAATTAGTAGATGAAACTACTATGAATCAGTTATAAATGAAAGTTATAATTCAACGCTCAAATTAAAGATGAATTGAATTCATATAAGAATGGAAAAGACTAATTTGAGATAGGTATGAAACTTATATAAGAGAATGTATAAAATGATTTGTAAAGTTTCGATTGAATATTGTTGCTAAACAAGATATGCATGTATTAATGGAAAAAGAAAATTGGATTAGATCCCAAAAGATAAATTTAAATTGCCCGACAAAAAGGTACGTATTTAAATTTCTAGATGATATTGGATTGGGTTTTTGATGTAGCCACTTGGCTTTTGGTTTTCTTTTGGAATTTGGGAGCCCGTAGAGGCCTTTTGTAGTTATACCGAGCTAGCCGCGCAAAGGAGATGCAGGCAAAAAATTTCGGAAATTTAGAGAGTTAGAAATTTTTTGAGAAAATTATGATAATTCAAAATTTGATTTAAAATTGAAATTTAGATAATTGAGCAAAGGGATATGATTTGAAGCTATGAAAGGTTTTGAGAAGTTAGTTGATGTGATAATAGGTTTTTAATAAAAGATAGTTGGTAGGATGTTGAATTGTGAGTTTTGGAGAAAAGGGGTATTGGCCCATTCTTCATAAATAGTAATTTCGGGGACGAAATTCTTTTAAGGGGGGAGGAATGTGACGACCCGGAAATTTTAACAATTTAAATTGGAATAATAAATTGATTTTTAATATTTGAAAGTTAATTTTTAATTTGAATTCCGAATATTACTATTTTCTTGATAATTAAATATTGAAAATTTTATAATTCGAAATCGGGCAAAGTGTTGAATCTGGATTTTAAGCCTGTTAAAATATAATTTGAAGGCTTATAAAATTTATAACGATAATACAAGAGATAATAGAATGATTTGAATTTAATTTAAAGATAATTTGTTCAGTTTTAATAATATATCGTTTAAATTGGAATTTAAAAAGAGTCTTCCGGGGCACAGTCTCGGAATTCGACGAAACCAGTTCCATTTGATCCGTAATAGTTAGTTATTATCGGATTTCAATTTTCGTAGCAATCGGAGTTGTCGTTTGACCCTGGCAGCTCAATACGCTTAGAAATATTTAATCAATTTAATTTAAAATTGATCGTTTACTTCTGTAACTCACGCATACGATCAAATTAGCCTCCAAAATACATTCCATTGTGTTCAGAACGTGGGTAAAACCTTACAAACGTCTGTCAGCATGTTTGATTTGGGGTTCGGAATTTCGCCTTATGCGTAACGAGATATTTTTGATATTTAATTGTATAATAATAGGAAAGCGTATTCAAGAAGCTTACCTCAAAACGATATAATCACCGGCCTCTCACCTTCAACAGAAATCGAAAATCAATCTTCTAATTCAAGCCCTAATCCCTCTAGGGTAAATCTCATCTTCAACAAAAAAAAAAATCCAAAGACGTGTAACCGCAGTCTCCACAGAACCGATGACCGACCGTGACGTAGCGATTGGAGGAACGCTAGCTTCGAGGCTCAGGCGACGCGAACTGCAGCAGCAATTAGTGTTACGGCCTGGGCTACTATCATGTTCGTGGTAGGTGGTAAATACTGAAGGATGGCAGTGCGATTGTTGGAAGGGCGGAGGTAATCGACGCGATCGTCGATAGGCAAGCGAGGCGCGTGGTTTTTTTTCGGAGGCTGCCAAGAATAATCGATGGCAATCGCTGGATGCTGATGGCTGATGGCGAGCAACATTCTGGGATTTGTATGCATAGATTTTGCTTGCCGTTGGAATACTTGGGTTTCAAGTTTTCGCTGAAAACAAAACAAAAAATTAAAGCAAGCAAGGGATTCAAAGTGTCTTTATATTATCTCTGTAGATGGCAGGTCATGTGAGCAGAAGGTATGTTCTCGATCCATTTGTTTTTAATTTAAATTTAATAACCTATATAAATTACAGAAAAAGGAAAATTAGGTTAAAAATTTAGATTTATTTGGTTGAATAAATCATTAGTTAAAAATTAAACTATTAAACATTGGTCAATTGTTTGCTTAAATCGAATATTGATAAGTGGTATAAATATTATACAAGGTCCAAAAATTGAAGGAAACAAATCGAGATCAGATTTGGATTTGCAAAATCAAAGATGAGTAAATCTCATGTTTTTTTGGATTTCTATTTAAATTTAAATGGTTAAATTTAAATATTTGGTTGAATAATTGAATTGATGTGCACTGTGAATTGATGATGTGACTTTGGTTTGGTTGATTCTCGAGTTAATTGTGGTTTGACTCGAAGATATGGGGTTTTAAGTTGGTTTAAATTTAAATTATAAATAAGAAAATGCTTCATTTTAATGTTAATAAGGATTTAATGATTTGTGATTCATTAAATTAGTAGGGTAATTTAAGTGGATAACTAATTGGTTCAATTAATTGATGATTTGAGTTGATTAATTAGAAATTAAGAGTTTGAACCAATTAATTGAGGTTTAAGTTAATTTATTAAGCTTAATTAATTTAGAATAATCAATTTATGGTTGATAGGTAATTACTTAATGTAATTAATAAAATATAATTATTTTGTGAAATTAACCAAGGAAGTAATTAAGATAGTTAAATAAAGGAGTAATTAAGTTATTAAATAAATAAAGGGGATAGTTAATTACAGGTTGAGATTAATCGGGAATGATTAATATTATGGTTGAATTAAAGTAATTAATTTATATTAGAACAAATTAAAATATAATTAGAAATCCTTAATTTATATAATTAATATAATTAATGATGTAATCAAGGATTGATTAATTAAGATTGAATAATCCATAATAAGTGACTTATGAAGTTAACTAATATAAGTAATTAAGGATTAATGTAATTAAATAGTTAATTAATTCATGAAGTAATTAAGATTACTTATTGATTTTGGTTAAGAATAATTAACATCGTGCAGTTAATTAAAGATAAGTACTCGAATGCAATTGAAAGATAATTAATCTGGAGTGATAAATTAGATGAAGAATGATGGGTTGACCAACTAATTGATTTGGGGTTAATCAACGTTAAATGAAGGAATCTAAGTGTTTGAGGTTTGAAATTCAATTTGAATCAATTGAATTGATTTGTATGTGATAAGGCTGTTTATGGATGATTGAATGGTATTGGATGTTTTGAATGTGTTGATATCTCTGATATGAATGTTCTGTATTTCATTTGAATAACTTGGGTTAGGATGACATGAGATTCGAAGAGGCAGGATCGGGTATTGGAAAATACCCGAAACCACTTCGAATTTTTATAAATCGTTATGTAAAATTAATAGTTGGGATGAAATGATTTAAGTGAATCGGACTATTTGATCTAAGTGTTGGCACTTAGAAAACTTCTGTGTGGGATAAGTAATGACTATAATAAATTGTGGCTTTGTGAATTGTAATGAGTTACCCGGGTTTTATGTAGGTTGTATAATTTGCATTCCATGTTAGTTGGATTTACTCACGCTGGTTTCCAGCATGACCCGGGTGTTACTTTTATGTAATGCTCGGGTCAGACCGAGTATTACAGATTTTCAGGTAGTTACGTTCTGGAGCTCAGGAGGCGAGCTGGATGGCAGAAGCGTATAGAGTACTTCCACTGTATTTATATATTCGTTAATCTGAGACATGATACTTGTATATGTTCAGTGACTGTATATATGTGAAACGCTGATGTATATTGAAGGTAATCGACAGATATAGTATTCTTTTGTAAACTGTTATTATTTATTATTATGTTTTATCCGCTGCGTATATGAGTCGTTGATGTTTATGTTCTTCTTTTCTTCTATCTCTTTCTTCGTTTTCATAACTATCTGGGATTTTCGGGATCGAAAATTTCGGGTTGTTACAATATTATTTCTAAGTAGGACATACAAGTATTTAAAAGCAAATAGGTGATTTGATTGCGGAAGATAAATTTGAATTTGCCGACAAATAGGTATGTATTTAATTATCATATGAAATTTGATGGTTTTCCGATCTAGCCACTTGGCATTTTGTTTTATTTTGAATTCGGGGGCCCGTTGAGGCATTTTGTAGTTGTTCTGAGCTAGCCGAGTAAAGGAGATGCTGGCGAAAGTTTTTGAAAATTTAGGGAGATAGAAAAATTTTGAGAAAATTTTAATAACTTAAAATTTGGTTTTAAATTAGAATTGTTGAGTAAGTAATATTGTTTGGAGCTTATGGATGAGTTTGGGGAGTTAGTAGGATTGATAATGTGTCTTTGATAGAAAGATTGTTTTGGGAGGTCGTTGAAAAACCATTTGGTTTTGGGAAAATAATAAACGAGTATTGGACCATTCTTCTTAGCTAACAATTTCCGGGACGAAATTCTTTTAAGGGGGAAGAATGTGACGACCCGGAATTTTAGACGTTCGAAATTGGAATATTTAATTGATTTTAAATATTTAAAAGTTAATTTTTGACATGAATTTCAAATGTAACCAATTATTGGATAATTAAATTATTGAATTTAATAATTAGAAATTGGGTAAAATATTGAATATGGAATTTCAAGCTTGTTAACATATTTTAAAGGCTTATAAAATTTACAATGGTGATACTGAAGATAGTGGAAGTGTTAAAATTTAATTTAAGGGTAATTTGTTCAATTTTGAATTATATTGTTTAAATCGATATTTAAAAATAGCCTTTCAAGACACGGCCTTGGAATTCGGCAAAACTAGTTCCATTGGATCCGTAATAGTGTATTAATATTATATTTTAATTTTCGTAACATTTGAAGCCATCGTTTAGTCGTATGTGACATAAACGCGCTGAAATATATATCAAAAATTCAATATAATAACTGGTCCAAAAAGCTATCTTCTCCATACGATCGAGTTAAGACTCGAAACCTTTTTCATTGCGTTCGAAATAGGGTATTACATTATAAACGCCTAGCGGCACGCCTCGATAGGAGATCGAGATTTTAGGCTTCGTTTTCGAGAGAATTTGAATTTAATATATATATTTTATATACTTTCTTTGACCGGTCAATTAATCTTCACATCGGAACTTTTTATATCACTGTGCTTGATAATTCCTACATGCTTCAATCGCTTTGTGTCTCCCTTCTTTTGAAAATCAGATAAGCGAGATCCAGTTCGAAAAAAGAAAAAAACTGTATCGTTTAAAATCACGTATTCCTCCTCCCATTCCTCTCAAACTCTAATCAAAGTCGCACGAATTCGTATATTAAAAAAATGAAAATGAGAAAGATCGGCATTGAATTCGATCTTCCGAGGGAGGAAGTTAAACAAAATAAGTCTAGTGCCTGGAAATCATTCCCAATACCCTTGATTCCTCAGATAGATAAGAACCCTAACTCTCCATCTTTAGATCTACCTTTTCCTACAACAATAATGATAAATCTAGCACGATGTTACCGAGCTTTGGACAGCTAACCAGCGGTAGCAACGGATTTCGGTGGTGATGCGAAGTCACCAACAACGCGGGTAAGGTGGCACTTAGATGAACTTCGGGTGGGCTGGGTAAGGGTATCAGCAGCTGGGACAGAGCACGACGATGTTGCCTGTGTAGATTCTTGCTCAATTTTATACATGCGGACTCAAATACCGATGCAGCAATCAAGGCTGAAGGCAGGGGAAGTCGGGGTTTGGTGGGTCGCAGTGATGTTCGAATGAGCAGCTGATGGAGATACTGCTTTTCGGAGTGTCGATGGCATGATTCGCGAGTTGATGTCGGAAGGGGCAGACTATTTTGGGGAGTTGGTCTGTGAGGTGTAACAGTTATTTTTTAATTTAATTTAAATAATTTATATATGGATAGTATAGTTAAATAAAAAATTTATTTTTACAATAAGGTATAAGATTTCTGTTTTTAACTTAAAAAGATAAAAAGTAAAACAGAAAATAATATATATATATATATATATATAAGTTTTAGAAAATAGAAATTTCAAATGGTAAATTATTTGTAGGTTATTTGAAATGTTAATAAATCATAAAATGTTTGTGCAAGGTCAAGAATCGTGAAACCAAGTCGAGATTGGATTGGGATTGCAAATTAAAAATCAAAGGTGAGTTAAACTCACTCATTTGGATTACCATTAATTTAAATAGTTAAAACTTAAATTATTGGTTGATTGCTTGAATTGGTGATTTATTATCAGTCTGGATGTGATATTATATGTAATATATATATATATATATTGGAGGTGATTGATATTCCCGCATTATATAGCTGATGAGACCCTATGCGCCCCGCATAATAGTGGATGACCCTTTATACCGCGATATTCCACCTCGAAGTGGGATTTGGTATTTTATTTGTTGACTAACATCTGTGGATGCGGGGAAAAACAGATTGGAGGGATCCAACTGGATTCCTCAAAATATTGGAATTTATTTTCATATTCGGTGATATGTTTTATTTGACAATCCGTGATAGATTATATTGATTATATTGGGAATTAAAAATATTGAATGCTATAGTTTGAGTGAATATATTTTGGGTATACTGAAATAATACAAAAATGAAGAATGGATTTTAAAGGAAAATAAAAGAGGAAATTCTAAGTAAAATAAATATAGTGAAATTGGATAAATTAAAAAAATGAATTTAGGAAAAGATAAAGAGTTCGATTTAAAATCCTATCAAATAAATCCGAGTATGGGGAAGTGGTTTTTGAATAAATGGAAATAAATGAATTTTGAAAACTTAAGTGATATTGTTTAAAGATATAAAGGATTTATTTTTAAATTTAGGGTTTAAAATGGTTTGGGAGAATTTAAAAAGGGGAAATTTTGAAATAAAATGTGAAGTTGATAATGTGAAATTTAAATAAGATTTTAAATCGTAATAAAAGGATGAATATGGAATTAATGGGTTTTGGAATAAATTTGGATAAGTTAAAGAATTTATTTTTAAAATGGAGTTATTTTGGAAATCAATTTGGAAACTGACTAAGTGTTGAAACTGTGATTAAAGGACAATGAGACTATGGAATTTATAAACTGGGTTTAAAAATAAAGTGAAATAAATATCGGTGGATATTTGAGATTTTAAATTCATAGTGGGAATTTATAAGGAGATGGTAATTTGTTTTAAAAATAAAAAGGTGGTTTATTTTTAAAAGTGTGGAAAAGAAATTTATGGGATTGGGACGTAAATTAAATTACGATGAATCGAGAAGGATTTATAAATTATTAGATGGGCTACATTGAAATGGAAAGTGCATTTCCCTGAAAAGCCAATTATATTTTCAAGAAAGATTTCCAAGTATAAGTTAGAGGTTTTAAAGTGGTTTAAAAGAATGTTTTAGAAAAAAGTATTATTTAGTTATTTTAAAAATTTTAAAAGTAAATATTTATTAAGTTAATTGTATAAGTAAATTATTTTAAAGTTTTAACTAGTATCATGATTTAAAAATTAATTATTTAATATTTATACCTTATAGAATAAATTTTATTTTAAAATTAGTTTTGGCTTAAGTTTTACATGAGAAGATATTATAAAATTTCATAACTAGTATTTTAAATAAAGTGTTTTAAGTATTTTTTATTTTAAATGTTTTAAGTATATATTTTGGATAAAGTGGTCTATATTATTTAAAAATCTAAAGTATTAAGACTTGGTGATTTTCAGGGAAAATAAAACAATTGGTGAATGATTGTTTGAATTGGTAGTTAAATAAGCGACTATCAATATTGGCCAATGCGTTGATCATCTAGAAGAGGCCGGGATCAGATTTAATTATCCGAAAAGCACTTCGATCGGTTTGAACGTTTGTGAACGAAGACCGTGAAGATGATGAAGACGGTGATTCGGTTTGTCCAGACCCAGGGCAACTTGTATGGACGAATGATATCAGAACATCGTCATTCTAAGTGTATGTGTGCTAAAAGGTAACGCATAGCCTCAAGCCTCATCAACCGGGAATGGCTAAAACGGGGGAGGTGCAGCAAGGCTAAGTGACTAGCAACCAATTAGGGTAAGGTCATCCTTATTTAGATGTCTCTTTTTATTCGGCTGTGTGGAAGGATGCTGATTCCAACAACAGGGTGATCTTATTTGGACTATCCAGTAAGGGGTAACTCCGGTCTTGTGTTGCAGGGGATCGAGAGTGATACTCGGTACGTTGATCTAGACCATGTACTGTGACGGGCGATGCCCCGGTAGCTCTGCCATTGTATGGAAATCCAATCTCCAATAAGTGCCTTCAGACTTGTTTGTATACCTATTATGCTGGAATTTAATGAATGTAACAATTTCGGCTATTTGAATAAGTATTTGTATTTAGACACTATTATAATACCAGAGGATTTTGATAAGAAATGTTATGGTTACCGTAAGGCAAAAACCCGACATGTTTATTTGTGGCGTGATCTTACGAGATACCTTTGATTTCAAAGGATTTTGAAAAATTTAATAATCCAATTGTGTGTGTTTTCTCACGCTGTTATTCCAGACTGGCTCGAGTGTTATTTTATTATAATGCTCAGGTCAGGATAGGATGCTGTGGAGCTCAAGGGACGACTGGATGGAGAGATGTATCACACGTACTTGATGTATATTCCACTGTGCAGTATAAGTTGTATAGTCAGTATTTTGATATTGATTGTATTGTACTCTAATGATGTAATGTATAAAACAGATATAGTTCTTTTTGTATAAAGATAAGTCATTTATCCATTATATATAGTTCCGTTGCGACTGTGAGATTATGATGTTGTTTTGTTTCTCTTCTTTTACCTCTTACTTCTTAAACCCTAATGGTTTGTATTCCCGTCCACTTTGAGTTGAACTAATGGTGAATATGGTCAGCTCAAAGGGGTACGGATTTGCGGGCTGTTACAACTTTGTTGTCTAGAATGCAGGCGGGCTATTATTTCTTTCCAATGCTGACAAGCGGTGTTTACTCTTTTCCATGACTGCTTCAAGAATCTACCATTCTTGGAGGACTGTTTGGAGTACGAAGGTTGAACAAATTACGTACAGAAGTCCAAAAAGAGGTTTCACTTTGGCTCGTACCTTTCTTATTATCTCTAGAACATCCAATCCAGCTGAATGCTAATTCAGCTTGCACGTCCGAGGCCCATTTAACCATTTTTGCGCCTTTCGATTCCACGTTACCGGATTCATAAATGTTGACTCTCGATGTTTGCGCCAAGTTTGACCAGAAGACAAGTTAGGATTCCTATAAACGTCTTCTTCTTCGGCCATTTCATTGACATCGAATTCAATTTTCTGATTTTCAAATCTAATGCTACCAAATTGATTATTAAGATTTTTTAATATAATTTGTGAATGATAAGGCAATACTGACCGTTGTTGGCTATTGGGAGATACGTAGTTTTGATCGTAGTTAAAGTTTTTCTAAAACAAACTATTCTGTGAATAATTCGCATTTTGAGAATTTTGGTGCTAGTTCGAATCTTGTTGAGAATGGTAGATATTTTGATTTTGTTGAGGCCGATAGGAATAACGCTCATTGAGAATGAAATTAATTCTGACCGTGCTGAGAAATATACATATGCTGATTGAATTGAGCCAGATTCTGATTATCCGGCCTTTGTAGAAGTAGAAATCTACGAGATGAAGATTTCTAAGATTTACCTTTGTAATTTTTCGACATTACTGATCTAGCTTGAATAAATTATGTTGAGAAGAGAGAAAATTGTAATTGAAATTGTGCAAATAAAAGTTTGGAATTTAGAAGTTATATAGGGGGAAAGGCAACGGGTAGTTGTTGGGACTTAGTTGGTTAATCAATAGCCAGATAAGTCCCAACAGCTATAACATAATCGTTTGCACTTAGCCGGCTAAGTGTCAACGGCTACTAAATAGCCATTCGCTTAGCTGACCAAATAAGACTGGCTATGCTTAGCCGGCTTTATTTTGGTCGGTTAAGAAGCATTCCAGAAGGCTCCAACCAACCCCACATTGAGGGTCGGTTACTTCCCAACCATGACCTGATTGGGAGTGCTCTTACAAACCATACTAAGAAATGCATACAAAACCGTAATTACCATATATCAACAAATCACCTTTCTAAGCAAAGAGTAGCCCCACTTCTCTGGTTCACTTGTCTATAACAATTTTAAAATCTAAAATTCATCAAGTGGCCTTTCATAAGGAGCTAAGAATGTTTATGTTGCATTAGAAACATAGTAATAAAAAGGAAGAGGTGAAAGAATAGCAATCATAGTTTATAATTATATAATTGATAAATTAAATGTATTCAAACATTAAACAAATTATGCAATACAATAAAGTTTAGATTAATACGTGAATCGTAATGCATAAGCGTTACGATGAGCTAGAAGTACATATGATTGAGATGATGTAAATATATCAATATATTGTAGATGTTCTATACCAAATGATCAAATCAAAAGCAAACTGAAAATTAGATGTTACTTGAATAAATGTTCAAGTATCTCAAGTTAGGTTGAATATATTAATTAAATTAAACGGAATACGAATATTCATCCCAATGGTACAAAATGACAAATACATTTATATAACATAGTAAACATGCCCCGCATAATAAACTTCATTTCAAAACAAAATATAAAAATATCTAATCACTAAAAAAGAAGAATCTTGGAAGGTCCCTAGCTATATAACAAGCTTGGTAATTTCTAGAATCGATATAACAATAAATGTAACAACTTATAATTTTGGCCATCGAGTTTTGAATATTTAATTAATTTCAATATTTAAATAATTAGATTTTATGATTTAATAGCTTGTATTCAAATATAGTGATTTTATAAATATTTGAATTATGAACTAAATATTAGTTTAATGGATTTAGTAGCAATTATGCAACTCCTTTAAATTACTAAATAGTAATCGTGAATTCATTTTATTAATTTACTTATAATAATAAATGGTTCGAATAAATAACAAGAAAATAAATTATTAATAAAACAATTTAATTTTTTTTATAGTAATTTTAATTAAATTTATTTGATTTTTCCATAATTTTGATTTGGAAGATGTTTAAATTATCGTTTGACGATTTTACGGCAAACGATATTGTTCTTAAAATTTCACAGAATTAAACAACTTGTGTATTTTATTATTGATTTATGATCGTATCACATTTTGATGAACTATCATATTTTTATTTTATCATTCGCGGTTCGAACACGAATGGTATATTGCGTAATGAAGGGTCCCAAAAATATATAGCCTTGTTTTGTGTGAATAAGTTTTATAAAATATCAACATTTTGCTTTTTCATCATTTTGTTATAAAATGGAACAAATCAACACGCATTCCCCTTTTCAAATCTTTTCTTCTCCCTTTGTTCTTCATTTTCTGAGATAAAATAATATGGCAGCTTTGTTAAAAATCCAAATTAAATTATATACTCTTCTAAAAATTAGGATAATAGGCTCGCTGAAATCATATGAATTCATGCTTCACCTTCATGGTCTCATGGGTAGGCACGACAGTGATTTGAGGGTCCTCGACTTTAGGGTAACGTTTTAGGGTTTAAGGGTTTTGGAGATGGACGCGTCATTTGGCAAATTGGAGTTGCGAAACGGCGTCGACGACCTGAATTTTGGGAGGTGCAGCTACCTTTTGGTCATCGCAACATTGGTACTGTTGCACTTAGGGTTCCCGGTCGCTTTTCAACTAAGGGCGGCGTAACATAGGTAGTTGGGTGCAGATCGAAGAGGAGGCGATGGGGAGTGCGATGGTGATGTTCGTTAGTTGAATCGTGGACTGGGGTGGCATGTTAGTTACCTGGCCGAGCACTGGATGCATGTACACGAGAAGGATTAGTAGTTTGTGAAGATGGATTAATTTTGTTTTGTTAAGAAGGGTAATGGAATTTTAATTGGGGATTAGCGTAAATTAATTATTTAAATTAATGTGATTTCTTATAATACCAATATCTTCTTCATACTAGGTTCAAACCGAACGTGATCGATCACGCTGGATTCGTAACGACGACATTTACGTTATGAAATTGGATTGGTTGAGGTTGAAGCTTGTATAATTTTTTGCTAAAATCGAACGCCATTCAAACCGGAACGCTTCGACGATAATTGAAATGTCGGTGAGTTTGCTCACCTTTAAAGTAGCTATATAACATACATGATGCTATAAATTTATTGTTGTGCTTGATTGATAGTTTAGATATTGTTATCGTTGTTTGATTGATTGTTTGGTTAAAATCATGTTTTGAAAAATGGATAACATATTAACTTAATTGTTGTGAACCCATATGACTGTACATATATTGTCTGTAACCATTGTTTAACAAGGAACATTTATAGAGAGACCTTAAGAGGGGTTTCTCGCCAATATTTATTTATTTATCTCCTTACGTTGCTTATATTGATGCTTAGTATAAAAATAACCGTGACATTCTATTTGACTTATTTAAGTGTCGTTATAGCGATTTTCGCTATACCGTCATAGTGAATATCATCCCTAAACTTGTGTGCGTCGACTTGAGCTTGTATTTTCACAAGAGTCATTAACCATTTTAATTAATGATATTGGAATTTTAATTAATCACTTTAATCAATAATATTTGAAATTAATTAATCATTTTATTTAATGATATTGGAATTTTAATTAATCACTTTAATCAATGATATATGAAATTAATTAATCATTTTAATTAATGATGTTTTAAATCTAGTTAATCATTTTAGTTAAAGATATTTGAATTTAATTAATTATTTTATTTAACAATGTTTTAAGTTAATTAGTCATTTTAATTAATGATATTTGAATGTAATTACTCATTTTAATTAATGACATTTAAAATTAATTAATCATTTTAATTAATGATATTTGGATTTAATAAATAATTTTAATTAATGATGTTTGAACTCAATTAAATCATTTAATTAAAGATGTTGAATTTAATTAATCATTTTAATTAATGATATCTGTATGTAATTAATCATTTTAACTAATGATATTTAAAGTTAATTAATTTAACAAAGGTATTTAAGTTTATTAATCGATTTAAAAAATGCTTTAAACTGGATTAGCTGATTTAGTGTTTTAAAGTTAATTAACTGAATAAAGGTTTTAAAGTTAATCCGCTGATTAAATAAAAGTGTTTTAGAGAAAATTAACTATTATAATGAAGACAATTGATTGGTTTATTAAAAGAGATTATAAATTTGATTAATTATCTTTAAGGGTAATTAATATTGTTTTTAAATTTATAAAGAATATAAATGTGATTAATCATCTTTCGGGATAATTAATAATGGTTTAAATTTATAAAAAGGATTTTAAATTTGATTTATTTTCTTCGAGAAAAATTAAAGTGGTTTTGAAGCAATAAAAAGGGTATTATAAATTATTCTTCAGGACAAATTAACATTTGTTTTAATTTATAAAAGTAATTTAATTGGTTTATTATCTTCTAGGATAATAAATGTTGAAGAAATTTATATATAATAGTTTGTAAATGAAAAGATTTTTCTAAAAGGAAATATTTCAAAATAAAGCTAAGTGTAAATAGTTTTGGGTTTTTAATAAACAATGTTTTGACATGTGTTTTAATCTTGATTTTAATACACCTAGAAAAATATAATTTTCTCCTCTGAAAGAATGTTTTAAAGAATTTTTTTAAAGTGCCTTAAAAAGTATTATGGTGTGAAAATGAAGCGCAAGTGTGAATAATCATTTTATCATTCCCGATAGTTGATTTATCTGATATCGACTTTGATTCTGCTTTCTTCTTTGTGTTTTGTCTATTCAAGACGATTTGTTGCTATTTTGAGCTTTGATATCTTTTGTCGGAAAATGATTAAATTTAAAGTGTGAGTGGAAGCCAAGCTATATAGGGTTACTCATGTTATGGTATTTTCACATCTACTCTAAATTGGATGCAGTTGCGCGTTAAGATATGAAATGCTTGGATTCTTAGTAAAGTTGGCAGGGTCCGGCTTGGACGTGTCCAAGAGAAGTCATAAAGTATATGACTTTCTCAAATATATTTCTAAAGGTATACTTTCAGTAGGGGGTGCACCCTCCTAGTCATTTTTGGAAAGTCTTCCATTTTCCTTGTTGTAAATTCAAATCTTTGAATTGTTTCTTTGGTTGTATTGAGAACTACCTTGTGCTCTTCTCGATGTTTAATTATTTGTGTTTATTATTTCAAGTCCAGAATTTGATATTATTTATGCCCTTTAATTAAGTATGAGATTTGGTCTTACCTGTACCCACTCTTTTTATTTGGATTTGTTTCTATTGAGTATTTTCATTCATTCTTGTTTGGATTATTCTTCTGATTTATTTTCCATATCTTCATCTATGGATGTTGTTCTTGTGAGATAAAAATCCGTTCTACGTTTAGTGGCATGGACTCACTAATTATTATATGTTTTTTATATTACTTGAGTTTTTACGTTGGTTTTCCTGACCGATCTGGGTGTTATTTTATTATAATGCTTGTGTCAGACCGAGTATTGTTCTAGGTTGGCGTTTGTGAATAAAGTTCTTGGAGAAGAGCTAGATGTTCACCTATCGTACTATTTTACTTTTAGCTATATCTTATTGTATACCTATCAACAATTGTAAGGTTAGGATTTTATAATTTCCCAGCTGATAAGGATCGCTTTTAACTCTTATGCATCCTATATGTTGGAGTTACAGTTTTTACTTTCCTTATTGTATTATATGTTGTTGATTCCGCTATGAGATTCTGCTTTCCCTGTTCTCTGTTCTTTTCTTTATATTTTACTCTAACAATATGCATTTCCGACAATTGGATGTCCGACATTTGAATACCGTGGATGTATTCGGTGTCGACTTTTAATGGTCGAAAACCGGGTCGTTGTGTTTAGTATCTGTGTTGAAGGTTAAGAGAGAAGTGGAAGAGCCTTATTCAATTACCCGACTTTCAGCGATTCTCTCTCTTTCATGATAAGCTACATCAAGGCCAGTCCTACTTGCACTTGAAGCTACAATTGTTACAGTCCGCGCGAGAATAAGGGAAAGGGGCAGCTATGGTTCAAAATATCCATGAGCTCACGAGTGGACTCCCACAAGCCGGTATGGTATCTTCGACTGCCCTCGACCTTTCGCAGGTCTGGGGTGTAAAATATATCTTTTCTCGCCATCCCCATGGCTTTGGAAGGGTATGATTCATTAGAGACAGAGTAAGTGACATCCTAGAATGAGTTTGAGATTAATATATATATTCCAAAGCGTATTTGTTTATGCTATAAAAACATATTGTGTTAATTGGTCTATTGAGTTGTTTACGAATTTTGGTCGAGATGTAGGATGCCATGGTGTCAATAAGAATTTCTATATACTTGAACAAGGCAAACAGACATGATATTGACTTTCGAAAATTGGTAAATGGAATACTTTACCATGGTTTATATTTTATATATATAAAGGAATAATTTTCAAAAATTTATATGGTTGTAGAGTGCGTTTGTTTGTTTGAAAGTGATAATATTTATTTATTATCACTGTTGTTTGATCAGCCATGCTTGATTAAATTAGGAGCGTTAATTATCATTTGTTGATTGTTGATTATTTATGCTCAGCTTATTGTAAGCATTTATTATTTTGAATATAAACGAACCCCTTGTAAATTAAGTTTTACAATTTTACTATAAGGTGTTCAGTTATAATGATAAGTTAAAAATGAACTTTTGAGAAAAGCTGTTTAATATAATCTAAATGGTAAGATAAAAATTTAAAGGATAAATATTTTAGAAAATTTTATAACAGTAAGGGAGGCTTATTATAATATAAAATTATTTTTATATAAATGTAATTATATATATATATATTTGGTTTATAAAATATGTTTAAGAATGCAATTTTGAATTTAAATCCCGAGGGCATTCAAAATAAATTCAAAAGAATTTCGAGAAAAATAATGGTTATATTATTTAGGACCATTTATAAATAAAAATATTTTGGAAGTGAAATTTTAAGTGGAATGCATTTCTTTAGGGTAATTCGGAGAAAACATTTCAATTAGTTTTGTGGTAATCTAAATAATGCTCTAGGCGACGATCGGATGTTACTTAGGCAAACTTTATGGGGTACTTAGTAAATTATTCTCTTTATCATTATGCAATCAAAATGAGTTCAAATTCAAAAAAACCAGTGTGAGTTTTAATAAATAAATCGTTTAAGTTAGTTCATCTAGAAATATTTGTGGAATATTTTCAAAAATGAATTTTGAAATAAAAACCGGGTAATTAGTCTTAAGTTTTCTTAAAAAATTGGTTTAAAATAAAAGTTATTTTGAATAATGATTTGAAAAATGAAAATCTAAACTCTTGGATAGAAAAGAGATATTTTGACTTAAATTTTAAAATGAGTTAAATTAGATATGGAGGTTTTAATAGACATCGTTTTATTAAAACCATAGCTTTTGGTTAAAACATCTAAGTAGCGTAAACTATTTGGTGTTATTAGGTCAACCCATAAACATGTTTCGTTATAACACTCCAAGTTAAAGAGGTCCAAAGGTTGACTATGTTTTAAAAGACCCATATTTTGATTTGGACTCCATCTAGATTTTGAAAAGTAAAATCCAATTGTTGTTTTGTGTGTACTCTTAGTGTGTAGAAGTGTATTATACAATTAGATAAAGTGGAGTAAGTTTCTAATTGCTGTTTTATAGAGAAATATCTTTATAAACTATTTACAAACTTAGGAGAAAAATTTATGAAATTATTCATATATAATTTTAGTGTTGAGTAGAATACTAAATGGAAAATATAAGTGATTTTAAAAAAAATTGTAGTTAAAAAACCAATGATTCTAGAGTTAGCAACTTTGAATTTTTGTTCAAGGGTACTTGGATAATATCCTAAGTAATAACCAAAGGTGATGAATAAAATGGTACGCTTAGATAAGTATCTATATTCTTGGACAATTAAGAAAGTTTTGAACCTAGGCTAAGACTCGTTTGTTTGTCATTAACATTTTAAATATGGTTAAGTATTAGTTTATTCCTGTATGAAGTTTGATTTGATTGGATTTGATTGATTGGTGTGTGATTTATATATCATAATATATAAAGTTTGAATTTATAAATAAAGGTTTTTGGATTGTTGTGTATTTGGACTTAAATCTTGTTACTTTTATTTTCAAAAATGATTTCAGAGGAATGATTGTGGAAAGAAATAATAATAGTATAATTTGAAGTGTTTGAGAAATATCATTATTTTAATATAAGAGTTTGGAATTTATTCCAATAAATATTTTCAAAGTGTTTTACAAATATTTTTATTTATTTCGGTGAATGACTAAAACCAAAAACGATTGAGAGTTTCTCCATTTTGGGGCTCTCTATGTATATTTGTTTATTCTATTGTGTTTAGAAGGTACCAAAATACTACTGGAAGCTCCATTTTTTGTTTAGAGTTATACCACGTTCAGAAAAGGGGGGTGCACTCTTCTATTCATTGTGGGAAATAGTTTTGATATATTCCTCTTTGGAAAGAGTTTTGTAAAAATAAGTTTGGAATGGAATACCCTGAGCATTTGATTTTAAAATTTATCTTTTGAAATGATTGACTGCATTGTATTTTATTATAGGATAATTTCTATACTTATGGTTGCATATGGTTGATATCTTACTTTTGGTTGCATGTGGCTTTTATTCATTAAAGTTGCATGTAGATTTATAACGTGCTAGTTTTTGCATGTAGAGTTGCCTCATTATTATCATTTGCATCATACTGCCTTGTCGCCTATGAATGTTAGACTATGTATGTTGTTTGAGCTTATGATGGAAATAGCTAGTGTACTGCTCTTTTGTTAGCCTGACTCTCTTTTGGATTGTGTAAGTACAGATAAGCAAGAGATTTCTACTTGATTTCTTATGCACCTGCATTTGCATCACGATAATAAGTTGCTTGCAAAAATATAAATCAAATGCAAAAGGTATATAGCAGATTTAAAATTTGAAATTGGTTGATGATTTTATGCTCCAGATATGGAAGACCACTTGGCTTTTGTTTTCTTTTGTTGGTTTGAGGCTTGCAACGGCAATTTGTAGTTTTTCCGATCTAGCCGCGCAAAGGAGGTGCTATCGAAATTTTCCATAATATTCGAGAATTATTTAAGTAATAACTTGCTAACTCATTTTAAGTAATAATTTTTTAAACCTTAGGGGTTTGGTGATATTTTCTTCCTTGGGAATTTCGGGGACAAATGTAATAACTCAAAATTTTGGTCATTGAATTTTTAAATATTTAATTGATTCTCAATATCTAAATAATTGGATTTTTCAATTTAATAACTTAGATTCAAATATAGGGATTATATAAATATTTGAATTGTGACTTAAATATTAATTTAATGAATTTAATAACAATTATTTAACTCCTTTAAATTGCTAGACAATAATCTTGAATTCATTTTATTTATGTATTTACAATGATAAATGGTTCGAATAAATGAAAAAATTATCAATAAAATGACTTAAATTTTGTTGTAGTAATTTTCATTGAATTTATTTGATTTTTCCATATTTTTAATCTGGAAGATATTAAATTATTGTTTGACGATGTTACGGCAAACGTTGATATTTTTCAAATTTCACAGAATTAAATAATCTGTGTATTTTATCATTGATTTGTGATCGTATCACATTTTGATGAATGATTATATTTTTATTCTGTCATTCACAGTTCGAACGCGAACGGTATATGGTGTAGCGAAGTATCTCAAAAACTAAGGCAGTGTTTGGTTTAAAAATGAACTTGGGGTTTTCTGTTTTCAAATATGATGTCAAATATGAGAGGAGCGAAGTGATAAAGAAGCCGATGGAAAGAAAATGAAGGTACGACGGAGTGGATGGAAGGGCGTCGGAATGATGAATTATTTCTCATGCTTCTATTATTTTTCAAAATACGAAAAATAAATAAAAATGTTTTCTATTTTGTATGTTAATTTTGTTTTCTAAATTGATAGTTTTCGACAATATACATGCGTCATATGCATTTCTGTATGGATGAAAACTCAAAACTAAAAAAGAGCACAGTAAACACAGCCTAACTTTTTCAAAGAAATATAAAACACACACTTACTAACCATCTTTTCTTGTCCCATGAAAATGTGTAACGTTGTTTTGGGTAAACATGTTTTATAAAACATCATTTTTTTTAATTTTGTTACAAAATGGAAAAAGTTGGCATGTATTCCCAATTTCAAATCATTCCTTCTCCCTTTATTCTTCATTTCTAGAGATAAATAAAATGGCTACATAGTTAAAAATCCAAATCAAATTATATACTCATCTAACAACCAGGATAATGGGTGCGCTAAAATCGTATGAAGTCAAGCTTCACCTTCATGGTCTCATGGGTAGGAGCAACAGTGATTTGGTGAAGCTTGACTTTGGGGCAGCGTTCTAGGGTTTTGGGGTTTTGGAGATGGAGGCATCGTTTGGCAAACTGGAGTATGGCAATGCGGTTCGAGTGCGAAATGGCATCGGCGACCAAAATTTTGGGAGGAGTGGCTACCATTTGGTCATCAAGACATTGGTGCTGTCGTACTTAGAGTTCCAGGTCGCTTTTCAGCTAAGGGCGGCGGAGCATGGGTGGTTGGGTGCAAATAGAAGAGGAGGCGATGGGGAGTGCGATGGTGATATTGTTGTTGAATCGTGGACTGGGATGTGTATCGGTTGCACGGTCGAGCATAACTTGAATGTACAGGAGAAGGATTAGTAATTTAGGATAATGGATTAATGTTGTTAATAAGGGTAATGGAATTTTAATTGGGGATTACTGTAAATTAATTAATTTAATGTGATTTCTTATAAAACCAGTATCTTATTCATACTTGGTCCAAATTGAACGCAGTCAGCCGCGTTAGATTCGTAATGACGATATATATGTTATGGAATTGGATTGGTGGAGTTTGGAGCTTGTGAAATTTTGTGCTAAAATCGAATGTCCATTTGATTTTACTTCAAACCGAAGCGTTTCAGCGGTAATTGGAATTTCGGAGAGTTTGCTCGCCTTTAAATTAGCTATATGATATATCTGGTGCTATAAATTTATTGTTGAATGCTTGGTTGATAGTTTAGATATTATTATTGTTATTTGATTGATTGTTTGGTTGAAATCTCATTTTGAAAAACGGATAACATATTAACTTAGTTGTTATAAACCCATATGACTATATATATTGTTCGTAACCATTGTTTTAAATGAACATTTGTAGAGCGACCCTAGGAGGGTTTTCTCACTATTATTTGTTTATCTATCTCCTTATGTTGCCTATATTGATGCTTGGTAAAAGAAATTATGACATTTTATTTGAATTGTTTAAGTGTCGTTATAGCGATTTTCGCTATACCGTCAATTACTGAATATCACCCCCTAAACTTTTTTGTGTGTTGACTCGAGCTTGTACATTAACAAAAGTTAATTATTCATTTTAACTAATGATTTGTGAATTTTAATTTCTCGTTTTAATTAATGGTATTTGAAATTAATTAATCGTTTTAGTTAATGATACCTGAAAATAATTAATAATTTTAACTAATGATGTTTTAAATTTAGTCAATCATTTTAGTCAATAATATTTGGATTTGATTAATCGTTTTAATTAACGATGTTTTAATTTAATTAATGATATTTGAATGTAATTACTTATTTTAATTAATGATGTTTTAAATTGATTAATATTATTTGTATTTAACTAATAATTTTAATTAATGATGTTTGAATTTAATTAAATCCTTTCAATTAAAGATATTTGAATCTAATTAATCATTTGAATTGATGATATTTGAATGTAATTAATCATTTTAACAAATGATATTTAAATTTAATCAACTATTTTAACAAAGGTATTTAAGTTAATTAATTGATTTAATAAAAATGATTTAAAGTGAATTAACTGATTTAGTGTTTTAAAGTTAATTATTTGATTTAGTAAAGGTTTTAAAGTTAATTTACCGATTAAATAAAAGTGTTTTAGAGATAATTAATTATTTTAACAAAGACAATTGATTGGTTTATTAAAAGAGATAATAAATTTGATTAATTATCTTTCAGGGTAGCAAATATTGCTTTTAAATTTATAAAGATTATAAATATGATTAATTATCATTTGGGATATTAATGTCGATATAAATTTATAAAAAGGATTTTAAAATTGATTTAAATTCTCTGAGAAAAATTAATATAGTTTAGTCGTAATAAAAACTTGATTATAAATTATCCTTCTGGATAAATTAACATTTGTTTTAATTTTTTAATAGTAATTTAATTGATTTATCATCTTCTGGGATAATAAATGTTGAAGAAATTTATATATAATAGTTTATAAATGGAAAGATCTTTCTAAAAGGAATTGTTTCAAAAAAAGCTAAGTGTAAATAGATTTGGATTTATAATAAACAATGTTTTGACATTTGTTTTAGTCTTGGTTTTAATACACTTAGAAAATATAATTTGATCTTCTAAAAGAATATTTTAAAGAGTGTTTTTAAAGTGTCTTTAAAAGTATTATGATGTGAAAATCAAGAGCAAGTGTGAATAATCATTTTATCATCCTCGATAATTGATTTATCAACTATCGACTTTGATTCTGCTTTCCTTTTTGTGTTTTTTCTATTCAAGAGGATTTGTAGCTCTTTTGAGCTTTGATATCCTTTGTCGAAAAATGACTAAATCCATAGCGCGGGTGGAAGTCAAGCTATGTGGGGTTGTTCCCATTAAGATATTTTAACATCTACTCTAGATTGGATTCGGTTTGCACATTAAGATGTAAAATGCTTAGATTCTCGATAAGCTTGGCGGGGTCCGCCTTGTACGTGTCCAAGAGAAGTTACAGAGTATGTGACTCTCTCAAGTATATTTCTAGAAGTATACTTTCGATAAGGGGGGTGCACCCTTCTACTCATTTGTTGGAAAACTTCTCTTTTCCTTGTTGTAAGTTCTAATCTTTCAATTGTTTCCTTAATTGCATTCAGAACTGCCTTGTGCTCTTCTTCATGTTTAATTATTTGTGCCTATTCTTTCAAGTCCAGAATTTGATATTATTTATGCTCATTAATTAAGTATGAGATTTGTTCTTACTTGTACCCACCCTTTTTATTTGGATTTATTTTTGTTGTTTATTTTCATTCTTTCGTGATTAGATTGTTGTTCTTATTTGTTTCTCTTTTCTTCATCTATGGATGTTGTTCTTGTGAGGGAAAAAATCATTCCGCGTTTAATGGCGTACTCTTACTGAATTATTATATGTTCATCATATTACTTGAGTTTTCTCACGCTGGTTTCCAAATTGATCCAAGAGTTATTATATTATATATTTGGGTCAGACCGAGTATATTTTCAGGTTGGTTTTGTTGATATGGAATTCTTGGAGAAGAGCTAAATGCTCACATATCGTAGTGTTTTATTTTCATTGTATTTTTTGTATACCTATCGGCAATTATAAGATCAAGCTTTTATAATTGTCCAGCTGATAAGATTTTTTTTAACTCTAATGTATCTTGTATGTTAGAATGACAATTGTTACTATCATTATTATATTATATGTTGTCGATTCCACTGTGAGATTCTGGTTTCCCTGTTCTCTGCTCTTTTCCTTTTTATTTTACACTACAATCTGCTTTTTCGAAGATTGGATGTTCGACATTTGAATATCGTAGATGCATTCAATGTCGACTTTTGATGATCAAAAAGGCGGGTTATTACAATAAGATAAGTATGTGTGGAATACATAGTAAACTATGTGCTTGTATTTTAAATTTTGTGTTTTAATGTTCCAACTTTGAGCAATATATTTTGATAAAAGTTAATTCCCTTCGCAAAGCCTATGATATAAATGAAAACCTAAAAAGTAACAGAGAAATTCTATTATTCTATGCAACTCTTAGTAACGAAATGAAAGTAAAATGAAGTCGGATAAATTTCAAATCAAAGAAAAATGACCAAAATAGCGTTAAATTAGGCATTTGTTGCATACATTAAACCGTATAAGGTTTTTATACGTCTATTAACACCGTAATACAAATAGAAATTATTTTGAAGATATAAAAACACAAAAGTTTCAATTAGTTTACATGTATGGTTGTTATAATTATAGAGGTTATTTGTTCACTTGGAATTTTTACACTATTTATGCTTTTTCCCAAGCAAATTGTAATGAGAAAACATAACATTGTGATGTTTGTTATAATCTGTAATGTAACCCAACTGATAATGTAAATTTTTGAAATGCAAACATATCAATGCATTTACGTTAAGATATGTAGTATTATATTCATATGCATCTTGATATATTCAGTATGTATTAAGTGTCAATATTAAGTTGATATTTTTGTAAAGGGTTAACCATAACAAAGTTTATGTATAGGCTTATGATATTTAATTATACCCTGAGATGTATTTGAAACACTTTACGAGAGAACTAACATGAATATTATTTTAAGCTGAATTTTCTAATATGTATTTACTACAATATGAACCTCTTACATAAATTTTCTACAAACAAATAAAGTTAAATAAAATTACTGTATCCCTAACATGGTTGCTATCAATAAATTTTCTATAAGTCAATGTGCGGCATAGAAAATTGAATTGTTGTTTTTTCTTTCTGGATGACACATCGACTAATAGCTTTCCACAGAACAAAATGACGATTTTTCTTCTTTAAGCAAAACTGAAAGTTTAAAATGTTGCATTAAACATGTTATAATCAGAATGAACAAAAAAAGTTGACAGCCAAAATCTTGTATAGGTAATAAAAATCCATAGTAGATTAATAATCAAGAAAAATATATGGCAATTATAACAACTGGCCATAAGACCATAACCAACAAGTTGTTCTATTCACTCTATTCTCTCTCATCGGCGGCAACCGAACGAACGGAGAGCGCAACCAGGAAGGGGAACCGGCCAAATGTTGGTTTGGAAAATAATTTATAATCGCAAAGTCTTCGCTATTATAAGTTTATAACGGCGAAGTCTTCACCATTATAAGCTTATAACCTAATTCATCCAACATCGCCACTTTCATTTGCTGCTCCATCTCCCATTTCTTTTCAAGCTGAGAGAAACCCAAATCCACTCCACTTTCCACCACCAAACATCCAAATCCGATTGTTTTTAACCAAATTAAAGGCCATTTTTGAGATACACGTTCAAAAAGATGTCCAAATTGCTTAAAAATTTCGTCAAAAAAATTAATGCACGAAGAAGGAAGAAGCAGTGGCGCAGGCAGGAGCGGCATGGAGCAGAATGTCGTCTTGTACGAGCAGTATCGGGATCAGCCAGAAATGGAAGATTTGCCATTAGCCGTCGAAAATCTCAAGGATTAGGACGGATGTGTCGAGGAAAGTGGTTGTCGGGGTCGTGGTGGCCGTAAGGGCGGTCAAGCAGGCAGGACGCGCAGGGGTGTTGGGCAGATTTCCGGCAGACTAGCCGACCTTGATGGATTTCAGGATCCAAACTTTAGCATGGCGAAATTACCTATGCTTTCCAACTTTCGCGCACTTGCTGATGCCCAAGTACACGTTAGCATGCAGACAACTTTGGCTGTAAGTATTTCTTTAAATGATTTAAATAACTGCAATACGTTACTAGTTTAAATATATAGTATAACTTTATTTAAATTTTACAGTCGTGAAATATCCGTTCCTGGGGTTCGTTAGCGAACACACATAAATATTTTCATGAACATTTGAAAAATAAAGATAGTGTCGTAGAACTACTACACGGGCATGGATTCCACCATTTCTTAGGTAATCGAATGATCCACTTTTTTAAAAACTAGTTCATTTATCACTCCGTAATTTAACTTGATATATACTGTACAATTCTAGGACTTAATCATGTTATAAAAGGTGATGTTAGGTAATCGAACTGAAACTGTATTCAAATGATTCGAAAG
This sequence comes from Allium cepa, assembly GCA_030765085.1. Taxonomy (NCBI): domain Eukaryota; kingdom Viridiplantae; phylum Streptophyta; class Magnoliopsida; order Asparagales; family Amaryllidaceae; genus Allium; species Allium cepa. Next base: position 446,712,797 of record CM060935.1, on the reverse strand, counting down.
GATTAACAACATTTAAAATCATGTTATTTGACTAACACTGTAAATGTATTCATATAATAAATAGCTAATGGACAAAATGTATTTATACAGGACAAATGGATTTATACAGGCAGTTAATATTTAACTTTATAAAGGCATTTAGTGTTCCACAGTTATATAATAAATAGCTACTGGACAAAATGTAATTATATGGGCGGTTATTTTTATGTTTATTTTTTACCGTGTTTTTCTGTGCTAATTTTGGGCTATTTCCATTGCTCTCTTCCTATCATAATTACCAATTGCCATTTCAACTAAGACATTCGAAACGAGTTCCCATATCTTAGCTAACTAAGACTTCAGGACGACGTTCAACCTACATATGAAACAATAGGTAGGGCTCCAACCATATGAAGTAGAGAACGGAGTACCTGCTAACACCTAACAATGTCAGGAAGTTCGTAATGAATGCTTTCAGATGGTTCAGGAAGTTAACTCTCCTCCATTACTATATTGTGTTTTCGAGTGTCGGTTACGTATTCCGTCATTCGAAGCGGTAACGACATTGGACGACACCATTATAGATGCCATAATTTTCTAATTGTTTGTGGGAATGGATTGATGATGCGTTCCCTCGTCGGGCGGTGGAATATGAAAATGAACTGGAACAAGAAGTAGCCATGCAACGTGACATGCTGGATGCAATGGAATTTCAGCGTGGTGCTGAGCGTAACTAACATGATGAAGCATGTACTTTGTTTTCATTGTATCTTTAGGTATGTTGTTCGATTAAGTTAGTCTTTGTTGCATGTCCAAGTATGTTGCGGTATGTTCAAGTACGTTTAGTATGTTGTATGTTGTTGTGCGTTTAAGTGCATAATTCAGTCTCCAAATTACATTGAACATACACAACTCAGAGTACTACCGATGGACATGCATTAAACTAATACAAATCATAGAATTCAATTTCCATTAAACTAATACTTTAACATAAGCAGACCTAATATAGTTGGACAAACACATAGGCGTGCATCGTTTATGGACACAACACTCATTCAAACTATCTAACATAATTTACCCATAACTCATAAGCAGCATGACTAACAAACTACGTTTGATGATCCATAAAATACAAGGAGTCAAAGGTTGATCGGGTCATTTGAAAACATTCTCGCGTTCTACCTCGGTTACAATTCTCCGGTAACTCCTGCAAGCTCTAGTGAATGTAACGAATGTACTTCTAGTATCTAAATTGCATCTTCTTAGCCTACACTCTAAATGGTTGTTGTAAGCATTGTTGATGGTGATCCAAAAATCTTCATTGACCTCCTCTTCCTTTTGTCTTGTATCTGCCAGAATATAAGCTTTGATCAACACCAAATAATCATTGGGAGTCCATGTTTGATTTTCCATTTGCACTCTTACGAACCAACCACAAAACATAGGGTATAAGTAGTATGGGCATACTAATTGTAGCCGTTTCCATCATGTCATTTCCATCGGTGCTCTCGTAAATAGTCGTTGCACTGGCTTCCATCAGTAACAAAAGTAGCCATTGTTTTCCTTTCATTTCCAACTGTCATGTCATGCCATTATGGCCTCCGCAACCGGACAAAAAAGTAGTCACCGTCATGTCTTTTCTACAGTAGTCGTATAACATCTGCCAAGACATTATATCACTATTGTCTTGTCACTTCCATAATGTAGTTTGGTGTCATAATGCAGTGTAGTGTTGCTTTCCATAATGCAGTATAGTGTAGTGATTTGTGCTATAGCCACAAAGCAGTTTGGTGCCAAAGGAGCAATTTTTTTTGTACTGTAGCTTGCATCATGAAGCACTTTCAATACATGTCATTATTTTGTTATGTAGTGATTTTTCATTTCATGTTTTTTGACCGTAGCTATAATACTTGCATTAATTTATCAATTATTTTGTCATATTGTGAATTGCCATTTCATTGCAGTATTTTAATGTAGCATGTGCTGTAGAGAAAAATAAAGGCTAGCTTTAATGTTTGTCCTGTAGCCATAATGCATGCTTTCATTTATGCATTCATGCTCCTATAAATACATTCGTTCTTGATTGACTGAAAACGCAGCATTATAGAAATCTTCATAACCTCATAACTCAAATACATACTCCTTGACAATTATGGATCCAAACACGTACTGTAACAACCCTGTATTTTATGATTTATTTTAATTGTATATTTTAATTATTTTTAGTTTGAATTCCTGATTTAAAAAACTTTATTTTATTTATTAAAATGAATAAAAAATTTATTTAAAAATAAATTTCGATTTTTATGTGAATTATAATTTCAAACATGAATAATTAGAATATTTTCCTGAAAATGTGAATTTTGGTCAATTTGGTCAAACTTTGACTTTTAAATTTAAAATTAAATTTTGAATTTTTGAATTTTATCTTTTATTATGAAAATAAATTAAATTTCAAGAATACTGCTTTTCATTTGGTCGAAATCCGATTAATATTGTGAAAGTTATGCTTTTTACAATATTGTATATAAATTGATTATTTAACAAAATTGCTTATTTTAATTTATATAAATAATATTTTTTGTTGTCATATCTTATTCTAAATTTTAATATATGTGTAATATGACATGTAATATACATACATACATACATACATACATACATACATATATATATATATATATATATATATTTAGAACATTTTTAAAAGTGTTGTTATAATTTTTAAGTGTTTATTGTACATTGTTTATATTTTTAAATGCTAGTTTCAATATATTAGCTATTTTCTTAATTATTTTCTATTTTTCCTTGAATTATTTATTTATTTTATTTTTCACTTAATTTTGTTCAGCTTTTTATTTTTATTTACTGAAATTTATTTAGTTTATTTTGTTTAAAAGAAATTGGAAATCAAAGAGACAAAAGCTTTTCATATTCCTTGTCTTTTCATTACCTTGCCTTTTCAATTCCTATTGCCTTTTCATTGTAGCCGTCCATTTCTTTTTGCTATTGCCGTCATTTCTTTTCTCATATTCACGTGAAAAAACATTTCTTCTCGTCTCAAAACTCACGGCATGCTAATTTTCTGAAATTATTTGTAAGTTTTCGAATGGCAACTTTTCCTTCTTTCTCTTCTTTGTTTACATTGATTTTTGCTTGGCTTCTACCTAGCTTTGCTCGGCCCCACTTCTCCACCATCAGCTCCGCCATTACCTCCACCATCAATAGCAGCAACGAACCCTCCATCTCTGATCGAATTCAGGCTGTGCCATCCAATTGAAGTTGCACCACAAAATTTGCACAAAAACTCCACCAAACATGCAAACCGAGCCTATATTTCACCATTTCCCTTCATATTCCACTTCGTCCACCCCCTTAGCCACCACCACCAGCAACTACATTACCTTTGGCCGCTGCTGCACCATCTCCAGACATGCACCTGACAATGGTTGTGCCCCACCTAACATAGGCCGAGCCTAGATGGTGAACCAAACTCATTTCCATGCCTCTTTGCCTTCACAAACTCCTACCTTTTCACATACCCTTGCTTTGTCTTCCACTAACCTGACCATAGCCGAGCATTTTAGGTCTATACCTGATCATGGCCGAGCCTATGGCATGTGTGGTTGACCCCATGTTGAGAGAAGGTCAAGCAATTTTGATTTCAAGGCTTGGTAATGTCTTTTGTTGATTCCAATTTCAATATTATTTCAATTTAAAATCTTTGTATTGTATATATATGTTTATATTGTCTTGTTTATTTGTTGTATACAAGATCAATATCAAGGCTTTCCATTCATTCAAATCAAATCGTGCTTGTCGTGCCCTTGGAATCATGCTTGTGTGTTGTTTTGGTCTCTAGCTTTGTAAAAGGCGTGTCTTTCTCACTCTGACATTTCTACTTATGAAATAGTGAATTGATGACAAGTGTTTGGTAATTAAAATGTTTATGCAAGTTAATGATGATTATATGATATGTTATTCCACGTTATTATCATGTTAACTCTGTTAATTATTACCTGGCATATGATACATGACATTTTATTGTGACATACCAATGTTAGTATCATTGTTTATGCATATGTTCACTGCAAGTTCCCTGTTAAAATAGAATCACTATGGGTTGAAACGATACATACCCGAATGGACTTTAGAATAGGAAAAAATCGTTATGGGCTGAAATGATAGGCCTGAGCGATTTTTATTATATTTTATTTGACTTGGGATTGCGGGTTTGAAATGATAGAACCCGGGTTTTCTTTTTAAATTACGGATTGAAATGGTATATATCCGTATAACTTGACCTAGCTTAGAAAATTATATACAGACCTCATCGTATATTTTAAATGATTTTTATTAAGATATGTATTTTTAAAAGTATGAAATTTGATTTAAAAATACATATTTTATGGTTTTGAGAAGGCTAAATATTTAGTTTTGAAATTGTGAATTAAGTATGTAAATTTGAAGTAAATGTGATTTTTTGACTTTAAATTATATTTTTAAAATGTAAAAAAAATAATAGAATTAAATTTAAAGTTTCAAAATGATATTTAAAGTAAGATGTTAAGTTCTATTTAATTTATAAGTTAATAAACAGTGAATTTTGACTTAACAAATGAATTGGGTTCTTAAAATTTGATATTCAATTATAAAATTTTATTGTGATAAATCATATGTTAAATTAGTTTAAATGTGAAAGTTTAGAAGCCCAAAATATGATTTATAAGTTTAAAATTTTCTAAAGTTGAAGTATTTTTGTTTTTGAAAAGTTAAAATAAAATATGGAATTTCATTAATAGCATTTCCAAAATGCTATAGTCTTGTGACAGCATTTTAAATGCTGTTGTTTTTAAATTTAACTATGTTGTAATAACTAAATATCTATTACGACATTTTATAAATGCCTTTGTTCCTAAACTAAACTATTTTGGAAACTATAAGCTACGATAGCACTTTATAAATGCTGTCGTTGCTATAATTTGACAATGTTTTGAAATGTTATAGATTTTAACGCTTTTTGAGTTATGTTTTAAAATGTTAAACGATTTAACTTTTAGAATTGATTATTTGTGAAATTTAAGGAGTTTTGAATATATTTTGACATTTAAATTTGAAATTTGAATTTTAAGGAATTTAAATTGAATTTGAATTTAAATAATGATTTTTGAATGGAATTTTGAAATGAGTTTTGAAATGATATTTAAATGATATCTATGATTTTAAAATGATATTTAAAATTGAATATTTGAATGTAATAATGATAACGAATTTATAATGGATTTTAAACGAAATGGTTTTGAAATGGTTTTGAAAGGATATGATATTTTGATAAAGATTATGAATTGGAATGATATATGATTTTGATAATTGGAATTTGAAGTTTATATTGGTATGAAAGGATATTTAGTTACTTGAAATTCTAGTTTATTTAAATAATATTGGATTTATGAAATGAATATTTCAAAATTAAGTAATAATGAAGTTAAAATTGAGACATGTGAAATTATAAAATTTAGTTTTGAAATATGGTATATTAAAGCTTTGAAATATATAAAATTGAATAGATTATTTTGTGGATCAAATCTATGTTTCAAATTTATAAGATTTCAAAGGGTTTATTGGTAAACTGAATTGAATTGAAACTGATGGTTTGAATTAAATTAAATTTTAAATTTGAAAATTTGGGTTTAATTTAATAAATTTGAAAAAGGTAAAGAATTAAAGGAACGCTTCATGATTTCAAATGTATGATTTTGAAATGTTATGATTTTCAAAGTGTAATGATTTTAAGTATTTTGGTTTCGAGAGAGTTATAACTTTGAAAGTACTATGATTTTTGAAAGGTGAATATATGTTGGAAATGGAAATGATATCGTATTAATTTGAATATATTTTTTAAATAAAAATAGTTTTGTTTCGAAGTATAAACTATTTTGAAAGGAATATAGTTTTGAAATGAAATGATTTGATTTTTGAAGTATAAATTATTTTGAAATGACTAAGGTGTTATAATAACGATTGGTTGTTAAAGAGACCAGGATCAGAAGTTGTCATACTCTCTGCCAGCTCCGAAAACCACTTTAACAACCGTGTATGCGGTGGAGATTACAGAATGAATTAGGATGGTGGCGACGATCCTATTGAGTTATGAACGTGGACCGGACTCCCATGAGTTGGCATAAGGTGGTTAAAACAGGAGCGATCGATGGGCCAAGTGATGTCATTCCTCCTATCGGATGCACTTCTTCGATACTATACCCTTACTTGTGCTTGATTTGATGGCCATCCTCCGATTTTGATTTGGGAGTGTGTTCTAAGGTAGGCGGTAGTGGCTGCTATGCGTTGCCACTAGCCCGGAAGCGTAATTGGTATATCTATCTTGGCATTGGCTAGTTGTGTCATGTCACCTACTATAGCGAGCCTTACTACGAGTTCGTTTTTCTCCCATAGCCCATGGAGTATTTAGGGTAGTCTCTCGATATGGAGATATGCTAATGCTGGATGGACTACCTGGACTATTACGTGTTAAGGGGAATATTGGGTCACTCCTTAACGCTATTTTAAAGTAAGTTTATTTTACTGTAGATATTATTATAAGAACGCAATATTACTACATAGTAAATAGTTTAACGGATCCTTAGAGGATGGGCGAACCCAAGCATCCTTTAAGTTACTGATGCATTTTAGTTACTGTTCACTTGAGTTGATTTACAGTTCATAAGTATTTATGTCCTGACTCGAGTGTCTTGTGTTTTGCTTTACGCTCGAGTCAGACTGAGTGATTCAACATTCAAGACTCACCTTTAGAGTTGGAGATTTGTTTGTAGATCCAGCCATCTATTTGCTTTCAGTATCCAGTAATTCTAGTGATGTATTCTGATTTGTACCTGATGTATCTTGTTACTCTTCTGTTATATCTTATTTAACTGTGATGTATATTATATATATATATATATATATATATATATATATTGTAGCTTCATGAACTACTATCTCTTTTAATTCCGCTGCATTATTAAATACCCTATGTCTGTGATATGTGATTATTTATTTTCTGTATATTCTGAGATTTGCCAAATTTTATTTACAACACGGTATTTTGAGCAATTCAAGTCCGACATGTGCGGATGCAAATGGTTGAAAATATCGGGTCGTTACATTTGGTATCAAAGCTTTGGTAGCTCTAGGCAAAACTCAGCATATGGAGTAGATGTATTTACAGAATCACTTTCATTCAAGTTTGAATCTCTTCCTTTTTGACTCGATTCCTTTGAATTTTGGAACGTTTTTTGCGGTTCCAAAATCCACTCGTGTTCCTCAATATTCATCTTTTTTTGGTTCTGGAGTATCCCATAACTCCACTTCGAATGATCTTTATAATGAGTCGGCGGTCTCGCCAATTTCAAATTGATTTGTAAAGGGGTGGAACTCCTTTACAATAGCATCGGTTCACCAAAGATTTATATCCTCGGTTAGATGCTACTATCTCTTATTATCCTAAATTCTATCTCTTGAGATCGAATGTTGATTTACCCCAGAAAATCCGCATCGATCTTATTCTTTAAGTCACGGTTGACTCAGTTAAGGTTGCCCGTTATTTATATAAGCTTATCCATCTTCCTATTATGTTATTTAATCATCTCATCTTTGTTTCCAACTTATCTTCAAATCATTCTTGAAGTGTATTTGTAAAGTAATATTTAAAATGTTTTATATATTATGTTGTTTGAGTTGTTGATGTTGATTTAGGTTTTCGATCGATTCGTTTGATCAACGCTATCGATAGGATTTTCAAAACACTTGAACAGAGCAAACTGACACAATATGTTCTTCAGCTATGTTTTTTTAAATTTAGTAACGAAATAAACTTTGTAACTATATTATAAATTTTTTTTGCATTTTTTTATTGAATTTGTTAAGCAATAATATTTTATTTTATATATCATTATCTCTTGTTTCATATATAAATAACTGAACTATAAAGCATGGTTATAAATTTATTTGGAAATTCAAAATGAATTTAAACAAGAATTTGAGAATTTAATTTTTAATGGATTTCAAACCTTGTGTTTAAAGTTTTAAAGGATATATTATTTAAAGTATTTTCTAATAGAAATTTGTTTCCAAAGGATTTAAAGTTTAAAAATTAGTGATCTTCTCTTTTCACTGGAAAATAACTTCGGTGATGAATGCAGCATCATTGGCATTCATTTTCTAGTTTCGAAGTGAAGAGACCGGTCTCTAGTCCTGCTACAGTTTTGTTTTGGGAAATTTAATTGATTTGAATTTCTAAATAAGACTGGATTTATAACATATGCTGATATATGACTTTAATTTGAATGGATATATATATATATATATATATATATAGTATATGTGCATTTATTTATCTCTAAATAGTTTGGAATTTATCGAAAATTTAATTCCTAAATTTTATTTTGAAGGATAATTTCAAGTATAATTTCAAGATTTGGATAAATATTCAAGCTTAAAACAATTAAATTGGAAAGTTTTATTTGTATAATACACAATTTCATTCTAATATAACTTACCTAAATTATACAGAAGTTGAATATGTAATTGGATAATATACAGTATGAAAGATTTTATAAATAAAATTTGAGTGTTATAATAAATGTTATGCACTTAAATTTTAGTTATAAAAAGATTAACAGAGGTAAATAAAGAAAAAAAGAAAAAAGGGTAATGGAATAATTTACAATATAAAATGATGTTAAAAGAACTAAGAATAAATTAAAGCAGTTATAATAAGTGTAAATATATTTAACATAGGTGATAAAATATATTGAGAGGAATAAATTTAATTATAATTAGGAATAAAGAAGAATTAAATTATTGAGTACATTATGAGTATAATACATGATTTTTCAAATCCATGACTTTTGAAATTGTTAATTTAAGATAATTGGATGATAAGATAATGAAAATTTAAGATGATTAAGATTTATTTAACTTACGTAAAATTAATTATCAATTTAAGTTGAAATTTTCATGGTTTCAAATTTATTATCTTATTTTATTTTTCAAACTATCTTTTGGTTGTCCTTATTTTCCATGTCTTGCTACAGAATGGGGAAACTATTATTTATACCGTTCTATTTGGAAACCTTTCTATAATCTTTGATACTTATTTTTGAATCCGATCTTTGCTTGCCATCCACAGACCGTACGTCAAGTGGAAAGGGTGAATCAGATTCTAGAAGATCTTTTTCGTGCTTGTGTTCTTGATTCTGGAGGATATTGCGAAGATCATCTCTACCTTGTTAAACTTACTTATAACAACAGTTATCAGGTGTAATTTCAATCTTCTTGTCATCTTGTCTAAATTCTATTTCATTCTATCTTTTTCTTTGCTTTTATGTACCTCATCCCTTTTGAGGACGAAAAGTTTTGAGTGGGGAAGAGTGTAACAACTCTGTATTTTGTGATTTATTGTAATTATATATTTTAATTATTTTTAATTTGAATTCGAGATTTTAAAAAAATTATTTTATTTATTAAAATGAATAAATTTTACTGTTTTAAATATAAATTTTGATTTTTATGTGAATTATAGTTTCAAACATGAATAATCAGAATATTTTCTTGAAAATGTGAATTTTGTTCAATTTGGTCAAACTTTGACTTCTAAATTTAAAATTTAAATTTTTGAATTTTTGAATTTTATCATTTATTATGAAAATAAATTAAATTTCAAGAATACTGCTTTTCATTTGGTCGAAATCCGATTAATATTGTGAAAGTTATGCTTTTTATAATATTGTATGTAAATTGATTATTTAACTATTATTTTAATTTATTAAACAACATTTTTTGTTGTCATATCTTGTTCTATATTTGAATATATGTGTAATATGAAATGTTATATATATATATATTTATTTATTTTTAAAATATTTTTAAAAGAGTTGTTTTAATTTTTAAATGTTTATTGTACATTGTTTATATTTTTAAATGCTAGTTTCAATATATTAGCTATTTTCTTTATTATTTTCTATTTTTCCATAATTTATTTATTTATTTATTTTCTTTTTCACTTTATTTTGTTCATCATTTTATTTTTATTTACTGAAATTTATTTAGTTTATTTTGTTTAAAAGAAAATGAAAATCAAAGAGACAAAAACTTTTTATATTCCTTGTCTTTTCATTACCTTGCCTTTTCAATGCCTATTGCCTTTTCATTGTAGCCGTCCATTTCTTTATGCTATTGCCATGCATTTCTTTTCTCATATTCACATGAAAAAAGATTTCTTCTCATCTCAAAACTCACGGCATGCTAATTTTCTGAAATTATTTGTAAGTTTTCTAATGGCAACTTTTCCTTCTTTCTCTTCTTTGTTTACATTGATTTTTACTTGGTTTCTACCTAGCTTTGCTCGACCCCACTTCTCCACCATCAGCTCCACCATCACCTCCACCGTCTACAGCAGCAACCACCCCTCCTCCTCTGACCAAATTCAGGCCGTGCCATCCAATTGAAGTTGCACCACAAAATTTGCACAAAAACTCCACCAAACATGCAAACCGAGCCTATGTTTCACCATTTCCCTTCATATTCCACTTTGGCCATCCCCTTAGCCACCACCACTAGCAACTACATCACCTTTGGCCACTGCTGCACCATCTCCAGACCTGTACCTGACCATGGTTGAGCCCCACCCGACATAGGCCGAGCCTAGATGGTGAACCAAACTCATTTCCATGCCTCTTTGCCTTCACAAACTCCTACCTTTTCACCTACCCTTGCTTTGTCTTCCACTAACCTGGCCATACCGAGCATTTCAGGTCTAGACCTGATCATGGCCGAGCCTATGGCATGTATTGCCGACCCCATGTTGAGAGAAGGTCAAGCAATTTTGATTTCAAGGCTTGGTAATGTCTTTTGTTGATTCTAATTTCAATATTGTTTCAATTTAAAAATCATTGTATTGTATATATATGTTTATATTGTCTTGTTTATTTGTCGTATACAAGATCAATATCAAGGCTCTCCATTCATTCAAATCAAATCGTGCTTGTCGTGCCCTTAGAATCGTGCTTGTGTGTTGTTTTGTTCTCTAGCTTTGCAAAAGGTGAGTCTTTCTCACTCTGACATTTCTACTTACGAAATAGTGAATTGATGACAAGTGTTTGGTAATTAAAATGTTTATGCAAGTTAATGATGATTATATGATATGTTTTTTCACGTTATTATCATGTTAACTCTATTAATTATCACCTGGCAGATGATATATGACATTTTATTGTGACATATACATGTTAGTATCATTGTTTATATTGTTTATGCATATGTTCACTGCAAGTTCCCTGTTAGAATAGAATCACTATGGGTTGAAATGATACATACCTGAACGGGCTTTAGAATAGGAGAAATCATTGTGGGCTGAAATGATAGGCCTGAGCTATTTTTACTATATTTTATTTGACTTGGGATTGCGGGTTTGAAATGATAGAACCCGGGTTTTCTTTTTAAATTACGGATTGAAATGGTGTATATCCGTATCACTTGACCTAGGTTAGAAAATTATATATAGATCCGTGGTATATTTTAAATGATTTTTATTAAGATATGTATTTTTAAAAGTATGAAATTTGATTTAAAAATATATATTTTATGGTTTTGAGAAGGCTAAATACTTAGTTTTGAATTTGTGAATTAAGCATGTAAATTTGAAGTAAATGTGATTTTTTGATTTTAGATTATATTTTTAAAATGTAAATAAATAATGGAAATTTAATTTATATTTTTAAAATGATATTTAAAGTAAAATGTTAAGTTCTATTTAATTTATAAGTTAATAAACAGTGAATTTTGACTTAACAAATAAATTGAGTTTTTAAAATTTGATATTCAATTATAAAATTTTAATATGATAAATCATATGTTAAATTGATTTAAATGTGAAAGTTTAGAAGCCTAAAAATATGATTTATAAGTTTAAAATTTTCTAGAATTGAAGTTTTATTGTTTTTGAAAAGTTAAAATAAAATATGGAATTTCAGTAATAGCATTTTCAAAATGCTGTAGGCTTATGACAGCATTTTAAATGTTGTTGTTTTTGAATTTAACCATGTTGTAATAACTAAATATCTATTACGGCATTTTATAAATGTTGTTGTTCCTAAACTAAACTATTTTGGAAATTATAAGCCATGATAGTACTTTATAAATGCTGTCGCTGCTATAATTTGACAATGTTTTGAAATGTTATAGATTTTAACACTGTTTGAGTTATATTTTAAAGCGTCAAACGATTTAACTTTTAGAATTGATTATTTGTGAAATTTAATGAGTTTTGAATATATTTTAATATTTAAATTTGAAATTTGAATTTTATGGAATTTAAATTGAATTTAAATTTAAATAATGGGTTTTGAATGGAATTTTGAAATGTGTTTTGAAATGATTTTAAATGATATCTATGATTTTAAAATGATATTTAAAATTGAATATTTGAATGTAAGAATGATAATGAATTTATAATGGATTTTAAAGGAAATGATTTTGAAAGGATATGATATTTTGATAAAGAATATGAATTGGAATGATATGTGATTTTGATAAATGGATATTTGAAGTTTATATTGGTATGAAAGGATATTTAGTTACTTGAAATTTTGGTTTATTTAAATAATATTGAATTTATGAAATGAATATTGTAAAATTAAGTAATAATGAAGTTAAAATTGAGATATGTGAAATTATAAAATTTAGTTTTGAAATATGGTATATTAAAGCTTTGAAATATATAATAATTGAATAGTTTATTTTGTGTATCATATCTATATTTGAAATTTATAAGATTTGAAATGGTTTGTTGGGAAACTGAATTGAATTGAAACTGATGGTTTGAATTGAATTGAATTATAAATTTGAAAATTTGAGTTTAATTGAATAAATTTGAAAAAGGTAAAGAATTAAAGGAACTCTTCATGAATTCAAATGTATGATTTCGAAATGTTATGATTTTCAAAGTGTAATGATTTCAAATATTTTGGTTTCGAGAAAATTATAACTTTGAAAGTATTATGATTTTTGAAAGGTGAATATATGTTGGAAATGGAAATGATATCGTATTGATTTGAATATAGTTTTTAAATAAAAATAGTTTTGGTTTCAAAGTATAAACTATTTTGAAAGGAATATAGTTTTGAAATGAAATGATTTGATTTGAGTTTTGAAGTATAAACTATTTTGAAATGACCACGGCGTTATAATAGCGATTGGTTCTTAAAGTGACCGGGGTCTGAAGTTCCTCTACCAACTCCGAAAACCATTTTAACAACCGCGTACGCGATGGAGATTCCAGAATGAAGTTGGATGGTGGCGATGATGCTATTGAGGTATGAACGTGGACCCGACTCCCTTGAGTTGGCATAAGGTGGCTAAAACAGGAGCGAACGATGGGCCAAATGAGGCCACTCCTCTTATCGGACGCACTTCTTCGATACTATACTCTTACTTGTGGTTGATTTGATGGCCATTCGATTTTGATTTGGGAGTGTGTTTCGAGGTGGGCGGTAGTGGCTGCTATGCGTTATCACCAGCCCGGAAGCGTAATTGGTATATCTGTCCTGGCATTGCCTAGTTGTGCCGTGTTACCTACCATAGTGAGCCTTACTACGAGTTTGTATTTCTCCCGTAGCCCATGGAGTATTTAGGATATTCTCCCGATCTAGAGATATGCGGATACTGGATGGACTACCCAGACTATTACGTGTTAAGGGGAATATTGGATCACTCCTTAACGCTATTTTAAAGTAAGTTTATTTTACTGTAGACATTATTATAATAACGCAATATTACTACATAGTAAATATTTTAACGGATCCTTAGAGGATGGGCGATCCCAAGCATCCTTTTAGTTACTGATGCATTTTAGTCACTATTCACTTGAGTTGATTTACAGTTCATAAGTATTTATGTCCTGACTCGATTGTTTTGTGTTTCTCTTTACGTTCATGTCAGACTGAGTGATTCAGCATTTAAAACTCACCTTCAGAGTTGGAGCTTTGCTTGAAGATCCAGCCATCTGTTTTCTTGCAGTATCCAGTAATTCCAGTGATGTATTCTGATTTGTACCTGATGTATCTTGTTACTCTTCGGTTGTATCTTATTTAACTATGATGTATCTTATATATATAGTAGCTTCATGAACTACTATTTCTTTTAATTCCGCTGCATTATTAAATACTCTGTGTCTATGATTATTTATTTACTGTATATTCTGAGATTTGCCAAATTTTATTTACAACATCGTATTTTGAGCAATTCAAGTCCGACATGTGCGGATGCGAATGGTTGAAAATATCGGGTCGTTACAAGTACTATTAGTATTACCAAGATGTGAACTAAAGTTACGATAATGAGCAAGAAATGGATGATCAGACGGCATAGTTACAAAATCAACAAGCAGCAGCCAGGTATTCTTATTTTTTTGGTGAAGGATCTATGTGCAACCATCGTGGTAGTATACCCGAAAGGATTGACCAAATATACAAGAGGGACTACAAGGATGGACATGAAAGCCTGACGAGGGACTACTTTATTGACAATCCAACTTACGGCATTACTTTATTCCGCCATCGATTTCGAATGAGCCCAGATGTATTATCTAAAATTTAACTTAAACTTCATTAAAAAAAACCAATATTTCACTTACAGGCTAAACAAAGCATAAGAACCCAGACATTCTCCCCGCATCAAAATCTGGGCTGCTTTACGTATGTTAAGCTATGGAACCGTCAGTGATCATATGGATGAATATTTCAGAGTCGCATCACCAGCATCAACTACAATTGAGTGCATGAAGGAATTTTGTAAATTAATTATTGAACAATTTGACGAGGAATACCTACGAACGCGGAGACCAAATGATGTAAGCAGGATACTAGTCAAAGGAGGAGTAGAGGTTTTTTCAAGTATGCTTGGAAGTTTGGATTCCATGCATTGGGCATGGAAAAACTGACCAACATGTTGGAAAGGAATGTTCACTGGACACAAAATGGTGCCGAAAATGATCTTTGAAGCGGTTTCCATCAATAATTTATAGGTTTGGCATGCTTTCTTTGGCGTACCAAGTTTGATGAATGATATAAATGTTTTGAAACAGTCATACCTATTTTCTGAAATGTCTAACGGAATTTCAACGAATGTTACGTATAAAGTTGGTAATGTCGAGCATCATACCGGGTATTACCTGGTAGATGGCATTTATCCAAAGTGGAGAACTTTAATACAAGGCTTTAGAGTACCAACAAACAACAAAGAGAGCCATTTCACTGAAAAGGTAGCAAGCTATAGAAAGGATATCGAACGAATGTTTGGTGTCCTACAAGCAAGGTTTCAGATATGACGAAATCCTGCTCGATTTCATGATGCAAGAGTTCTATCTGAAATTATGTTGCTTGTGAAATAATTCATAATACGATTGTAGAGTCTGAAAGAGGCGGGTATGAAAATCAAAAGACTAATTACCCTGACTTGTTTAAGGGTTCTAACAAAAAACCTGACAGAAACATAAACTCGATGGAGGAATATGTTTCCATGGTACAACATATTGAAGACCAATCTGCACACTTCCAATTGCATGACCAGTTGGTGGACCATTTTTGGGCGCACAAAGGTCGGAATAGTAGGAATTCTTAAGCATTGATTGCATCAGTTTTTTTCGCACTATTAATGGTTTGTTTTTTGTTTGCTACTTCGTTTACTATATTGTATTGTTAAGGTTATATATTTGCTCTTTTGTTTAATGTATTATGTTTTACAATTTGTATAATGGCCATTGTGTAATATTATTATGGTACTTATTTAATAAAGTGACGTCTGACCTTGATTCGAATACATTAAAGCTGCAATATAATTATATCAAGTACATAAACTCATAAACCAAAAGATAATTAGACACACTATAGAGATTCAACACAAGTACAAAGCAACCGTTATAATGCAACAAAACATCTAAACTCATCCCTAAACGAGCCACTACCTCTTCCGTTACCACTCCCACTGCCTCTGGCTTTCTTATATGTTTCCAACTGCTCAGTTACTAGTTTCTACTGTAAAGGAGAAAGCTTACTGAAATCACAAGTTATGTAACGACCCACCCTTTTGGACGGTTTAAATTGACAATAAACCACACATGTCTAATTCAAACCATTCAAAAGGGAAGATTGTTAATGGGGTAAATAAGAAATAAAAGAAAAGAAGGAAAAATAAAATACAGAATCTCGCAATGGAATGACAAATTATAATAATCAAATAAACAGTTCATGAAGTTGTTTTACAAATAACATGTAATTACACTTTTACAAATTCAAATCAGAGTTATACATACAGTAGAAATAAACAATTAATACAGCGGAATACATAATGTAATGGAATAATTATAATAAATAGTAATAATATACCGGGTCTTCGTCCTTCAGACAATAAAATGGTTTTCAATACACTGAAAAAGCTTAGACTGACCCGAGTGTAATGAAAACAAAACACTCGAGTCAGAACTAAAAGATCTTGTGTAAGTCAAATTTCTAAAATAAAATGTGAGTGCAATGGCTACAGAGAAGTTACGGGATTTTCCATCTCCTATCAAGTGTACAAGGTGAATATAATTATTGAAAGATTTCAAATAATTCGAAATATCAATCTTAATCATCTAACTAAACAAATTTGAAGTTTAAATTAACTTAAACCCTTCAAATAATTCAGTTTCAAATAAAATCCAAATCCAAGAAATTATATGGATGTATGTCATTTTAATCGGTATCAAAAATCAACATTTCAAATCAATGAAAACCATTCGGGTTTATCATTTCAACCCACAATGATTTTCAAGTAATAATAATTAAGGGAACTTGCAGAGTGATCACAATATATTCAAAGACATCATCCAATGTGGAAAAAAAATCAAACATCCATCATAATTGTCATCCAATTCAAACATTGAATATTCATAATTTACAGATTATTATTTACAGGTAATTAAGTGGCAATTATAATTTCAGTAATAATTTAAGTGATAATTTAATTCAAACTAATACAAATTAACAGGAAAAACAATTTAACATACCAAACAGCCATAAATAAATTTCTAATCACATCAAAAATTTAATTTAACTAACATAAGAAATTTAGAAGTTGTAAGTGGGTCAAAACACCCACCTTTGAATTTCAAATCGATTTGAAATTCAAATAAAGGCCCAAATTTCAATAGTCTCGGAATTTTTCCAAACCGGCGTCAAAATGTCCGGAATTTTGATACAATTCCAACGAAATAAGCCGCACATGAATTCGAGCTCATATGAAAAAGTTATGATAATTAGAATATTGAAAAATTCTGGTCCTGGGTTGACTTAGGGTTCAACTTATGTCCGCCGCCTCAAATCCCTGGTGCTTGCTCTAAGTTTTTGCCAAAACAAACTAAGACTCGAGTTATTTTCTTTGTGACCCGAAGTTGCTGCATAGTTTTTGCCTCTGAAACCCGAAGCGAGAACCGAAGTTACTGTAGATCCATTTTTTTTGAAATTAGGTTTTGTAATTTGGGAATTAAGGTTTGATATTATGTCATTTGAGAAGGAGGAAGGAGATGTACGTATAAAAATAATGAACTGAGAAATAGTTAGGGTTTATAAAACCTATATATAGGTAGGGATGGATCGAAACGACATCAACGACCCGAAAAGCCTGTTTCGTTCCCGAAACGAAAATGGGTCCTCCAATATATCGAAATATAGGTTTTCGATATTTTTAAACTCAATGGAACTAGTTTCAAATCCGAATTCCATTGTATGCAGAAGTTAGCTTAAAAAAATCAGCTCATTTCAAATTGATTTCAATTAAATTAATTTCTACGCGTTTCATGTCCATGCGATCAAACGACAAGTACGATCGATACGAAATTTGAAATCTTACAATAATTCACTGTTACGGATCCGATGAAACCTATTTCATCGAAATCTAAGAAAGTTGCCAAAACGGCTATTTTCACGTTAATTTGATAAATTAATATTAAATTAATTTAGTCACTTTTCAATTCAAATTTAATAATTTACCATTTATATCATTTTGGATTACTTAGTAATTTATAATCCTTTTAAAACAAATTCTGTATTAATTTATTATTGAATATTTTACGATTTACAGAGTTTAATTTCCATTTCAATAACTCATTAATTATATTCTAAATTTCCAGTAAATCCATTTATTTGACTTTCCTTCTTATTATACAATCAATTGTTACCATATGGATTAATTATCATGGTTTATATCTTATCATACTCATATTCTGCAATTTCATCTTTTATTTGTATCAACTACTACATTCCAATTATATTGAATCTTGTCAACTTTACACATTAATTAAATAAAAATCTCAATTAATTGTTTATCCTGGTTTCGCTCTTTTATTAAATCAATTTATTACGTAGGCAATTATAATTACATTTCTATTTCTTTTATTACATTCACAAATTTCAGTTATTGTCTTAACTTGCGTTAATGCAACATTTAATTGCATTTAATTTCAGTTGATTAAACATATTGGTAACAAACAACAGTCGTCACCATTATTACACTTTACAACATTTGTAAGTTTATTATTTACAATTAATTGTTACAACTACTACTATCCCACTACCATTATCAATGAAAATTAATTATACCTTATTCCACTAATTAATCAACATTCGAATTATCAACTTACCAGCATTAACTGCACTAATTAGGGAATTAATTGCAATTGATTTCTAATTAAATTTAATAGACCAAATAAATATGTAACATATAATAATTGTTACCAAGAACCTTTCATCACATTTATAAATTCATTATTTATAATAAAACGTTACAATTTCTTACATAATAGTAATTTTATCCAATTACCATTAACAATATATTATTTCATTAATTAATTAAATATTTACATTTGTTTTCTCCTATTCAATTTAAAACCAAGTATAGCATTCACATAATTTCCTTTATTGGAATTTCATTTCAATTGTTAATAATTAACTTTAATTGACATTGTTACCTTTTATTTTTAGTTATTATTTCATTAATAAATCCCAAATTTTTATTCTTTCCAATTATTAAATCACAAATCCTATTAAATTTACAAATTTTAATTTTCAAAAATTACAGGTCATTACACTCTCCCCTACTCAAAACTTTTCGTCCCGAAAAGGAAAAAGTAGGGAGAAGGAATTAAGAAATAAATATATCTTACTCAAAATATTAAATTTATAAATAATTGCTTTACAAATTTAAATAAATTAAATAAATTGTATCAATTTATAAAAAATTAAATTCTTTTATATTCAAGTTAAAAAAGTTTTGAAAACCTTTCATAAAAATTTCTATGTCCAAAATCCACGGAAAATTTCTACAGAGCCTCCTTTGTATGGAGAGGCTTAAGAGAAATAATAATATCAAAATATAATAATATATATCAAAATTTTCATAATAATATGTCCCAACGGCGGGAAAACAATATAATAATGCTAGAAAACCTAATACAAGAATGTACCTATTAGTCAGGCAAATAACGCTTATTTTATGAAACAGAAATCAGTAGCAGTTGCTTACATAACCTATATTCCACTTATATAATCCAAAGAGGTTAATAATTATATAGAAGTGAAATGATTATATTATTTTAAATTAATAACAAACAATCAACATAACATAACAACAATCACTTTCAACCAAAAGCATACAATCATCACATAAAATCAAAATAAATCAATACAACATAACAACAATATTTTGCAAACAAGCATAGAATCTTTACAAGGGATCAAAGTAATCAACCATTTCTGAAGTTACAATCATCAAATTTAATATAGTATTCATTTTATTTTTTACTTTAATTATCAATAGCTTCAGACATTAACTTAAGTTCATAAGTATTTGCTTACAATAATCACTTTCTATTTCATTTTATTTAGTAGCACTATAATTACAACTCAGGTTTATAACTATTTTCATATCAAATTTCTTATTTATGAAAGTAAATTTCATTGAACATTTCCATTATTTAAGTTTTTCTTGTATAATATTCCATTACATATCCTTATTTAACATTTCAACTTTTAATATCTGGTAAGTTATATATATATATATATATATATATATATATATATATATATATTTCTAAGATTGAAATTGAAACTTACAAAAGTTTATCTTATTTCATTTTAGTAAATAAATGTTTAGTAGTTATCATTTCTTAGTTTCATCTCCTTTTTGTTTACACGTTACAAATTTCAAATTCCTTGTATATTTCATTTATGACTTGGCATTTAATTTCTTACTTTCAACTTTAGAAGTTCCAATTATTATTAAATAGTTAAAATTATATTCCATTACAGTAATTGAAGTTCTAATTTAAGTTTACTTTAGTTTATTCCGCTAGGTTTTTTTCTTTCTCATTATTTACTTTTCCATTCATTTATTTATATAAAGATCAATCACCTACATAATTTGTTTTCTATTAAGGGTTTAACTCATTAGTGAATCATTTCATAAAATATTACTTAAGCTTCTAATGCCTTACTTAGGTTTATTACTTAATTTAGTTATTGTATAAAAATTTAAGTTTTTGGTATTCGCCCTTTAAGAGAAAGGAAATATTTCAATATATCTAAAAATTCAATTAAAACGTTTAACCTCATTCACTCAGTAAAATATAAGATATATTTAAAACATCCTCATAACATTATGTAAAGATTTTTCTAAAGTCTAAAACAATGTTATAAATTTATATCAAAACATTAAAATAAGCTTTAAAATAAAGTTCCTTAAATCCGAAAATTTATTGGACTCGTTATTTTTAAAATAAGTATAAACTCAAGATTATTAAATAGAAACTAATAGTATACTCAAATCCTACATTAAATTTCTAAATCAAAGTATAAAATTTCATATCTTCATAATTAATTTTTACACACTTGCTTTAAAATGAATATTCAAATCATGTAAAAACATTTATTATAGTTAAACACAAAAGTTCAAACAGTAAATAAACCAATAAATTTACTATTAATACTTTGAAATCAAGTAAATATTCCAAACTATACTTTCAAAATAGAGATTCGATTTTATTGTCAAGTATATTACTATAAACAAACTTCGCAAATCAATTTTTTTCCATTTATATAATATCTTTAAATTATACATTCAAAGAAACATATATAAATTTTACTTGAAATATTCATTTGAAAGCTTCATTTGCAAATCAATCATCTTTAATACTTTTCAAAAATTCATTTGTAAAATTCCTTACTGTATTTATAAATACCATTTAAATATTTTAAATAACATCTTTATAAATATATGTAAACTATTTGAAAATAATTATTTACATCATTACTTATATTTACAAAGAAGCTATTGAAAACATTAAATCCATTATTTATAAATTTATTAGTTTTATCTCAAGATACTTTTCAAACATTATTAATAAATCAATAATCATTTACTTTAAATATATTTTATTTAATTAATAACTTCTAAAATATTTACAACACTAATAATTTACTATAAAACGATGTCATATATAAATGAACAATATTTTAAAGTATTTAGAAATGACAAAAATGACCAAAATATCTTTATATAATACTTTATCAAAATACTTTTATAACTCGATGTCTTAATAGGTTTATCCTCGTTCTTGCAGGCTCTGGACATGCATTGATCAGGCACAAGGCTATAATTCTTCAAGTACTTAGTAGATCTGCTTCAACACCCAGTGAAAATATACTTAAAAATAGGTATAAGAAGTACCGCTCAAAATCCAATGTCAAATGATGATAATAAGATAACAGTGGCCCGCTGCTAATCCAGTATTTACGCAATAGACACAAAACTTTCCAGAAGACCCTTCTACCTTTCAGATTCCAAAAAAATATCGGAGCTAGTTCGTAAACAAGGGACCATCGACCCCTGCTATAGTGGTACGCTACTGGTTCAATGATTTACGCAATAGATGCACTTTCTTTCCGGAAGATCCATAAACAACATATCCCAGGATGAAAAGCGCCTCCATTGGGTAAACTAAAGGACCATCTACCCTGAAGAAAAAAAATCAAGGAACTCATGATTTTAAGTCCAGCAACCATATCAGTTCGAATCCATTTCTGAATTCACCCAAGTACATTAGGGTTTATCGGTCGAATCCATTCCTGGATTCCCCAGGTCCATCTGGGTCGAAGCATATCATACTATACTTCTTCATGGAGTGTACTTCACCATACCTCTTACTTCAAAATATAACGTACCATATATAGTACCCTTTCAATTATATAAATTCCATTATATATAAGATTTAATTTTCAAATAAATCACTTTCCAAAATCAATAATCTCGAATATATCAAATCATTCTTATATAAATTCCGTTATATAAGATTTATCTCTTTAGATCGAATACCTTCCAAAATCAACAGTTTCAAAATCACTCGTACTTATATAAAGTCCATCTTATACAAAAAACAAAAATTTTCATAATCAATTTCGCTGTATGAAAAGCCATATGGGGTTGAGCATCTTTGCTTTATAAAAGGTTATGAATTTAGATTGGTTTTGTATACAAAATTGTTTTGGGAAATAGTTTTGTATAAAATGGTTGTGTAAAATAGTTTGTAAATAAAATAGTTTGTAAATAAAATAGTTTATAAAAAGTTTTATAAATAAAATAGTTTGTAAAACAAGTTTGTACATAAAACTGTTTGTAAAATAGTTTGTCAATCAAATTGAATAAGATAGTTTGTATAAGAAAATAGTTTGTATAAGAAAAATAAAAGAAAATAGTTTTGAAAAATGTTTTAAATTAATAGTAGTTTTGCATAAAAGAAAATTTCAATTTATATTACAAAGATATCCAACCCAACAACTTTCAATTTCAGCATCAAAGCATTTCAATAATATTCGAACATAAGATGTATATGTGTCATCATTTTGCAAAATCACATTCGATCGCTCGCTCGATCACACAAGTTCGCTTTCGAAGTAGTATTGTCCATTCAACTTCCCTAATGCGGACTTCGATATGGTTTCTTGACTGGAAACCATCATTCTCCTCGTATAGCCATATACTATGATAGAGAATTCTAGAACTAATCCAAAAATCCATATCAAATTTTTGCCATCAAGAATCGAATGAAAAATCCTAACACAAAGTGGTGAAATTCACATAGAACTTGTGTACTCGAATCCAGATCAAATTAATATTGCGAATAAAATAATATAGATACAACTTATGTAATTATTCCAATTTGTTTAAATCACCATTGCATTTCAATTAAATTCATTGTTAATCTCATTGATTAACACAAATATCACTTTATACTTTAATATTTGTTTCACAGAATTTCTCCATTTAAAATAAAACATTAGTATATCAATTCTCATAATATTGCTTATATTTCTCTTTAATTTAAATTACATTATTTCACATGTAATATTTCTATTTAATATAACATTTATTTGCAAATCATTTCATAAGGAAATTTATTAAGTTCATAACCAATTTATAAAAGCTTAATTCCTTTTATAAGACATTGTTCATGTTTAAAGTTATAACAACTTTATTTATAACCATTTATTGCAACATCATAAATTATCATATTCATCAATCAATGGTAGAAATAACCCATTTTTTAAAGCAGATATTACCTATGAAATAAAATATTTTGCTAAAATGGTTCACATTTAACTTAAAATGTTGTCATCACTTAAGTAAACTGTAACAACCCCACCATGATGCTCAGATTAATAAAGAATATTACAAGTAACGTCGTCTGCTAATCTAGAGAATACGGCTTGTTAAGGGCGATCAAATGTGAATATATCTTTATATTAACACTTACACATCATTTATACTTTTCCACTTAATATCTAAACTGAATTTGATGTGCACAATATTAATACAAAGTAATAGATACATTAATTTCCCAGAATCAAAATAATATGTCATATAAATAACAATCGCAAGTCATAACGGAATAAATCTCGACTTATACATACACAAATTTTTATTTTATAATATGAATTACTAAACTCGGTTGTTATATAGTTTTACAATTCTCTAATCTCAATTGTACATCTTATAAACATATTTACAAATTTCCTAAATGAGATAAAAAGTCAAAAGTGTTTATCTCCTTTCTAGCCCAAACATCCAAAGGTCAACTTATCCTGTAACTTGAAAAGTCTCGCGCCTGACCTGAGCAAAATAACACCCAGATCAGACTATCTCTAAATATCCAATAGCGTGCGAACAACATATAACACAAGAATAAACAATATATAAGTAAATACAGATGTCCACGAAATAACGAGTCGTGGGAATTAATTTAACTTAGAGTTCATCATAAGGCACATGGTTATACTTTTAAGTCACGAATACATATTAGTCACTAAACACTGAATTCACAGAACAAAACACAATATCTCTAAGCAAGCAAATATCAATGATTAACTCAAAATAGGGTTATAAGTTTAAGTCACAAACACGAACTAGTCACTAAACACAAAATAACCAAACTAACTTAACATCCTTCACAAGACACAAGAATATATATTTATTTCACTAACACAAGACATAAGAATATATATTTATTTCACTAACACAAGACACTATAAGATATATTTATTTCACAAACACAAAATAGTCGCATAATCCAAATTCCAAAATCCAAGAGATCTTAATCCAAACTGATTGTAATGATCGTCCAAAATAATCACAATGATTGTACTCAAACCCATGGCAAACAAACAAATAAATTGGTATCACTCGAACCGATTCGATACCAAGGATCATACTCAGACTGGGTACATAGAATCATATAATGATCTGAAGTATAGTCCATACTGATCAAGGTGATCATAGAAACCATGACTCGATAAATCTACATTTATTTAATATTATTATGTTCGAAAAGAAATCCAAGAATAAACTTCTTAAGGATCTAGCAGCCACTTGCCGCATATCAAAATAGAGTAAACTCTAAAGTGCCAAATCTACCACCTTTAGTAATCACTGGAACTTAACCAATACGTCCCATAACGTATGGTGAAATCCAAGTATTTACTTAAAGCTAGTAAATATCATTTATTATGGATACCACTGGAAAACCTGAACTACATTCTCTTAAGGATCAAGCAATGCACCAGAAGGGAATACAACTCTAAAGTGTAAAATACTTCCTAATAGCAATCACACGAATTTAACCAAGGCATCCCATACTACCCAGTGGAATTTGAGTATTCATTAATGGGCTAATAAGTTCCACTCAAATATTCTATTCAATGAGTTATACCATATTTGACGAAGCATTATTCAAAAGCATTTAAACCAATCAATAACAGTTAGTCGATTATTAGTACTCCTAAAATTATAGAATTAAGGTTTGTTAATTGGGTCATTAACCCACCAAAATTATTAACCCATCTGAATTCAAGAAAGTCAGAACATCTACTTCGAGTCCGAACAACCCAAGAATCAACCAAGAAGTTTCAGGGAAGTAGAAAGCAAAAATCACGCAAAATCACACACTAAGTGATTTTCTCCCGTAAATTGCTAGCTGAGGCAATAAAGGCCATTCAGAAGACAAAGCCAAAAAATGACTAAGTGTATGGATCACTAGCGAATCATACACTATGGATCGCTAGAGATCCATCCATTTTCACCAGGTTGCTGCAACTCTTATGAAACGAGGCAAGGAAAAGTACAAAGGCACCAGATCGCCTTCGACCTGAACTATGGATCGCTAACGATCCATCACTTTAGCTCGTGTCACGGTGATATTTCCAAAGGGCCTTCCTATGGCTATCTTCAAGTAGTTGGGTGAACATGCTTAGCCCAATAGCTCTCTGATCTCTATAAATATCATCATGTCTGTAACATAAACATAATCTTCTTTAGACAGGTTGCTGAAACGCTGTTGGAAACTTTCTTCATTCTCCATCTTCGTCGCAACAATCTCCAAAGGGATTCACTGTGATTCTCTAATGGATTTTAACCTTGGAGACTCATTCTAGCTAAGAATAATCAAGAGCCTTGTAATCAAACACTTCTCTTAATAGCAATCAATCTATTAAAAAAATAAAGAAGTTATAAAGTGGACGTAGGCTTCGTTAACGACGAAACCACTATAAAATCTTCTTGTCTCTTTACTTTATCTTCTCTTTTTTACATTTATCTTCTGTATTATTTCTCTGTAAGTACAGGGCTGGTGCTTTCACGCTCGAACCAGGGTGTTGATCCATTTTTTGGGTTAACAAGGTTCTCAAAATATTTTCCTCTTTTGAGTTTATTATCTAAAACACTTATTACAATTTTCCATAAATCCATTCATTATTTAACTTTATAAAAATATTTATAGATTTGCTAAAATATTCCATAACTCTGAATCATTCCAAGATTTTACTTATATACACAAAATTGTCTCAAATTTTCATATGTTACATTATTCACAAAACCATATTTTAGAACCATATTTAATCACTCTTCTAAATCCATATTTAAATATAATCATTTTATTTAGAAATAAACTAGTTAATACCTTTCAAAATTACATTTCCAAATACCATGAATCCCAAATCATTTATTTAATAAAATTATAATACTAATATTCCAATTCCATTATCATTTTTTTAATGTAAAAATTGATTAGGTTTATATGCCCACAGTCATATTCAAATCCATAAGTATTTTACTAACCATGCTTAATATATATAATGACTTGCTAAAAAATCATTTATAGTATCTATTAATTTTATTTAGAAAAAATTCAGAGATTTATAAATATAAATAATTCCCTTCTGTAAAATTACTTGTATACGAAACTTATCTATTTATTTCGTTTAACTCAGATTTATGGTTTAAAGATCTGCAGTTGCGACCACTTGAATGTTCAAAACTTAAAATAAGAAAGTTATAGATAAAAGCCTCATCTTTCAAACAAGAAAAATACCATCCAATTTGGATTACGGTTCAAAAGTTATGACCAAAATAATTTTCATATTTAAATTTATTAACGCTGTCTTTCATTAACAGTACAACGACAAAGAAACAAAATTTTGACCATCTAAACTTCAAAACCATGCAAAGCTCAAAACATGAAAGTTGCAGCATGAAGTCTATGCTTTCTAGAGTTTTAAAAATTTATCAAAATCCGATAAAAAATGAGAAAGTTACGCTTAAATTACTAATAATATTTTAGCTCAGAAAATTTGACGGGTCAGAGAGACTATTATTCTATTAAAAGATGATTTTGATCCGGAAATCTTCAAGATATGAGAAAGTGACTGAAAAAAGTTTTTCCTTGGGAAATTATATTTATACTGTAAAAAGATGCAACACAATTGGATTCTTCAATCTAAAGTTATGTCCATTTTACTCTCAGGTATTAACTTAGAAATTTTTTGTATGCCTGTGCTATAACATCAGTTTCAAACTCAATTTCGATCCATTAAACAGAATTTTTTTGAAATATGATTAAAAGACAACTTAGAGCTAATTGAAATAACTTTCTACTATAAAATGATTGAGTCAATTTGGATTATTTTACCGTATGTTATCGTTGTTTTATTGCAGCTATTTTTACATCAAATTTCCAGCAAACAACAACACAACAATCACACAAGTTTTCAACCAAATTGCAAACAATTCAATCAATAATCATTCAAACAATTATATGCGGCAAACAAAGATTTAAAAATAGGTATGTCAATTATTAACTCACCTTTTCCCCTCACCATAGATTTCTACAACATATAATACAATCATTTCAACAATTCCTAATTTATTTTTAGCAAATAATAAGAGAAAGGTTACAACCCTAAATCAAAATAGAAATTAACCAATGATTTAATCATAAAAGAAGATAGAGAACATTATCGGAAGTTGTTTTCTACTAAAATTAAGCAAAAGCCCTTTGATTTGCACTTAATTTGGGATTGGATTAAGGTTTCTAGGGTTTTTGAAAGAGGAATAGAGTTCTCTGGGTTTTTTTTTACTGAAGTGAGGAAATGGTCGTACAGTGAAATGATAGGAAGATTTCTTCCAAGCTAAATGGGCTTAGATATGAAAACAAACCCAATATGAAAGTATTACTAATTAAAATCCTAAAAGAAGTTTTATAAATTTCTATTTTGTTTTTATCACTTTCAAAACACTAAGTTTACACTAAACAATGTTTTATTTATCATTTATAACCTTTTCCCAAATTTTCCAAAACCAAATACAAGTTAAACAAAATCCTAATTTCTATTAATATTGAGATATCTCGTAATTTAAATATGGTTTTTTTCAAAATAAAATTCATTCTTATTATTTTTAACAAAAATAAACTATTAATTGCAAATTTCCATTTTGAACAATAAATCTCAATATTAATCACTTATTTAGTTTACAACTTTTCTCAAAATTATCTTAAGATTAATTAAGATAAGATCAAATCAATTATTCTCAAAACTGGATTTAGTTTCATAATAAAATTTCACGAATCACAATTAGCACAAATTATTTTTCCTACTTAAATTTAATTAGCCAAGTAATTAACAACAGAGTTGTTACATAAAGGTCCTACAACTCCAAAAAATAGCTTTTGCAAATGGATGGTAACAATTTATTCAATATTCAGATTAAGCTTTTGATTACAAATCTTAACTTGAAAACTTATTTAAACAATAATAAACAGCTAATTTATTATAACCATATTTACATGAGGGCACGTTCTGTATATCTATATAGTTGGGTTGAAATTGTTGAGTACTTACCACTAAAGTGAAAGGACATCTCTTTATTTCATGGATTATTACATCTACATATCATTTGCAATGTATGATAACAATTTATTCAAACTAAAAACTCAAGTTTAATAAGTAAAGACATTGATAAACCAATATTAACACTACTAGAAAAGGGTCAAATAGCGACGGGGGGAGCAACGGCTTCCGAAGGCCTTTTTCGACGGCCGCCGACGGGCCATCGGCGGCCGTCGGAAGCCGTCGGAAAATCATGAATCACAGCAGCCCGGCCGAGCATTTCTTCCCCATTTTCCAGCCAGATCAAAAAACGCAAAAAACCCCCAAATCACCATTTTCCACCTCCAATTGCTGATTTTGTGCTTTTTCCTCCTCCTCCGCTGTTAATTCAACACTTCTTTCTCTCCAGCTCAGGTATAATATCTTATTTTTGTGAAAAATTCAGTTTTTACCCGAATTCTAGATTTGCATAAGTTGATAAATTAGGGCTAATTGGTGATTGAAATTGTTTCCAATTGTGTTATAATAGTTTCTATCATTTCATGATATACCAATTTCATCTTTTATCGTGAAATTGTGAAAAACATGTATAATTTGTGGTTGTTCGCGTATATGAAAATCGTTGTATATGGCTTGGTTGTACCATTGTATATGTGTGTAGCGCTGCTATCATTGTATTGTGTTAGTTGGAATAAGATAAAATGAATGCACGAGCTAGGAATATTATATTGTGCATGTATTAACCTATGCAACAACGACAAAAATGCGTCGAACGAGCCTTAAGTTGATGTAATACGTCGAATAAATGTGTTAAATTAAAATATATTTTTATAAATGTGAACAGTTAGTAAAACTATATTTTTTCGTAAAATACACATATCTAATTGACAAATGTTCCTTAGAGAGTTTTTGGCTCCGTCTGACGAGTGTTGTACATGATCGTTGTATAAATAGTCGTTTTTTTGAAGAATGACCATTTATATTCATCTTGTACAATATTTGTTGGATTGTCCCTGCATTGGACAAGTTATGAAAACAGTAAGAATTTACATTTTGTATACTACTTCACCTCAAACGGTTCATAAAAATTTCGGCCTAACTTTTCTTTTTTGTTTCCTGCGTACATGCATTTGTGTACAATGCAGGGAACAAAAGGGAAATGCTGCCGAAATTTTGTTGAATCGTTTGCGACGAAGTAATATACGAAATGTAAATACTTACTGTGTTTGTAATGGGAAGTAGGATGCCTAACCATGGGAAAAATTTTGTACAATTATTTGTATCGATACGTTAAAAAATAAAACGTGTCCTATTGGAAAATATTTTTAAATTTGTGAACTAGTTCTTTAAATTAAAATATTATACGACCATGAAAATTATCTTTTTCGAATTTGTATTCTTGAAAATAAATATTAAATTTTGAACTTCTCATTTTCTCAAATAGGAAAAATAATTGATTATTTTGTTGATCGGAGGAGATGGATGTACCAAAGAAAAGGACTAAGAGACTCAATAAAAGAAGATTTTTATAATGATATAAACGTATTTGTTGAATTCGCTTTAAGTAATAACAGAAACGATCCAGAAATTCGTTGTCCGTGTAGTAGGTGTAGACATTTGAAGTATTTGTTACCAGATATTGTGAAAGTTCATTTGTGACAAAACGGTTTCGTACCTGAGTATTATGTTTGGGATCGGCATGGAGAGGTTATAGCAAATACTTCTGTAGAGTCTGAAAGGTGTCGTTAACGAAATAGTTACGACGACTTGTATATAAAATATGGTCGAAGATGCAGCACGAACAATGTTTCCTATGGTTGAAGTTGACAACGATGATGGAAATGTTGAAGAACCAAATATTGAAGCAAATTTTCTTATGATTTACTAGATGCTGCTAAGAAACCTTTTTGGGATGGTTGTAAATGCGGCACTCAGCTGTCAGTAATCGCAAAATACATTGCGATGAAGTCAAAATACAACATCACTGAAGCTGGGTTTATGGCTGTTGTACAAACTACAAAAAGACATATGCCGCCCGACAATCTAATGCGTGAAAATCACTATAAAGTTAAGAAACTTATGTCGACTTTTGGTTTACCTTATCAGAAAATATATACATGGTTAAAAGGCTGCTGTTGTTTTGGAAAGAAAACACAAACCTTAGAAATTGTACACAGGAGAGATACAAACCAAGAAAAAAGAAGGGGAAGGAAGTTTCGTACAAGCATATGCATTACTTACCCATAACTCCAAGGCTTCAAAGATTATATGCATCTTCTGTAACTGCATCTAATATGAGATGACATAGTATGAGAACGGAGGAAGAGGGTATGTTGACACATCGGGCCGATGGAGAAGCGTGGAAGCATTTCGATAAAACGTATCCAAATTTTGCAGCGGAGAGTCGAAATGTTAGATTAGGATTATGTACGGATGGTTTTTCTCCATTTTCTCAATTTGGTTCTAAATATTCATCCTGGCCCATTATCGTCACACCGTGTAATTTTACTCCATGGATGTATGTGAAAACGCAATATATGTTTCTTACTATTGTCGTTCTTGGCCCCGACGATCCGACACAAGGAATCGATGTAAATTTGCAACCGTTGATTGAGGAGTTAAAAATACTGTGGAACGAAGGGGTAGAAACATACGATGTGTCCAAGAAGTTTTTTTTGTATGTTTGCTTCTTCGTTGTGGACTATAAGTGATTTTCCTGCATATGCAATGCTTTCAGTATGGAGTACTGCCGGTCGTCTAGCATGTCCATATTGCATGGATGAAACACGAGCGTTTTCTTTACCTCATGGTAAGAAAATTTCATGGTTTGAATGTCATCGATATTTTCTCCATGTAAATCATCTCTTCAGAGGAGAAAAGAAAAAAAATTTAGCTAATAGAGTAGAAACCAGACAACCACCGACGATATGGTCAAGCGAAGACATATATCAACTTGTTAGGGACTATCCAAAGATATATGAAACTGGAGAGCAAACAGAAATTGAAGGCAAATCGGTTGTTTATAACTGGTGCAAACAAACTATTTTTTGGGAGTTGTCGTATTAGAAACATCTTCCGCTTCGTCATAATATATATGTGATGCACAATGAGAAAAATGTATTTGATAATATTTTTAACACAATTTTGAATGTGAAAGGGAAGACCAAGGATGATTTGAAATCAAGACGTGATATAGAAGAATTATGCAAACGTCCCGAGCTTCATATGAAACCAAATGACAGTTAAAAACCCAAAGCATGTTACGAATTAGATACTAATTAAGTTAAAAAGTGTTAAAATGGGTGGAAGGGTTAAAATTTTCTGATGGGATATCATCAAATCTTCGTAAATATGTTGACTTTAAAAATGGTAGATTGAGCGGAATGAAAAGTCACGATTGTCACATAATGATGGAAAATTTATTTCCCATTATGTTCAAAGAACTACTGCCGTTAAAAGTTTGGAAGGTAGTAACGAAGCTTAGTATGTTTTACAAAGAGCTTTGTTCGACTACTTTAAAAGTGCAACGTTTATGTAAACTTGAAGTGGATATTCCTATATTGCTTTGCAAATTAGAGAAAATATTTCCGCTAGGTTTTTTTAATGTAATGGAACATTTACATGTTCATCTCCCATCTGAAGCACGACTTCGAGGTCCTGTCCAATATGGATGGATGTAACCATTTGAGAGGTATGTAATATGTTATCATGTAATTTAATTGCATTTGAAAGATGAAGTTAATATAAATTAATTTTGCATAGATATTTGAATCATCAGAAGAAAAAAGCACGAGTTGAAGGTTCGATATGTAAATCTTACATCGAAGAAGAAGCTTCATTCTTTTTTCTCACTATTTCAGTGACCATGTGAATATATCATTTGAAAGTGTTCCTCGTAATGACGAAGGTGGCGAACAAGAGTCCTCTCAAGCAATGTTATCTATTTTTAGACAATATGGTCGGCCTTGTGAAAAATGTGTAGAAATATGGCTAGACGATAGAGATCTTCATGTAGCACACACTTATATTCTTCTAAATTGTGTCGAGGTTACACAGTTTGTTAGGTAATCTGAAATAATAATTTGTGTTTTATTCTTTTCTATAATGCATGCGCGTGTATAAGCTAATGTAATAATTTGTTTATATATATAGTGTTTATGAACGTGAACATCCGAACGGAGATCACAGTAAAGAATTTTTCGGTTGGTTTTCAAATTACGTTTATGAGCCAAGAAATTGTGTTATTGATAAAGGGTTGAAACATCTTGCGATGGGACCAAAAAGAGTGGTCATGACATATCTGATATATTTTGTCAATGGATATAAATTTAACACCAAAGAATACGATGCAGAAAAAGTAAAAAATAATACTGGTGTATTTGTTAAAGGTAGTGATGACCCAGAAAATCACTTAAATGATTTTTATGGCGTTCTAATACAAATTTTGCAACTGACATATTTCTCACGACCCGCGGAGGAGGTGTTTCTATTTAGATGCAATTGGTTTAGCAATGTTCCAGGTTCTGGAATTAATGAGCACAAGGATTATAATCTTATCAAAATAAAGCATACATCGCACTATCACAAGTATGATCTTTTTGTACTAGCCAAACAAGCATTGCAAGTTTATTACGCTACTTATCTGTCTCTAAAAAGAGATAAAGCAGATTGGTCTGCAGTTTTTAAAACAAAGGCCAGATTCACATTCGATGGAAAGAATATTCCGGAGGAACAAGCTTATCAGGAACATCTTGAGCAAAATAACGAAATAATAATCACAGACGATCATACAGATTTTGGTCCTTTGATCGATGAATCAAATGTTTTGGTAGAAGCGTTTGACAGTGCAGAGGAAAATATCATAGAAATCGAGACCGAATTTGAATCAGAAGACGATGATGACTGATATAAATCTGAATTTGATTTTTTTGCAATTGATGTAACTATGTTAAATTCTTGAAGTATTATGAAATTGATGTGATTATGAAACCAAATCTGTTTACCATTGTTTACATGTTTTTATGTCATTTCCATTTGTCATTTATTTAGCAATTTTTATTAAAAATGCAATGAAATTTGCTTTCCATTTCTATACCCATTATGAATCATGTATAACACACTTCCATTTCTATTTCAATTTCAGTCATTAATTAAGCAATTTATACCGTTAATGTCATTTACATATGAAATATATTTCAGTATCATGGTATTATTCTCTTATATAATGATGTGTATATATGTCATGAGTTTATCATAATGTCATATAGAGGTAGGAGTTCTTCCCGATCATCAGAAGGCGATGGCAGTGGCCCATCGAAAGATTCGCAGCGTCTTGTAGTTTCGTTAGTCCCTAGAGCAAAGGGGTAAGAATTAAATTTTATTCAGCATCTTATTTTTTTATGATATACGTACGTGCTTATCTGTATCGTATTTAAAAATAGGGGGGTTCGACCTACTTCCCTCGAAGGTTGTGCTGGATGTCTCTAGAGTTTCTTACCGCAGTAGGATGAGTGCTTGCTGGCCGAAAGGGGAAAACATCCCTCCCCACATCATAGAGTGTATATGGCAGGATGTCATAATATGTATATTTTTTGTTTTCCATTTTAATTCGTTTTTGTCGTTTTTCTATTGTTTATCATTTACAGTGTAATCATTTTTTTGCTTTTTATCGTGAAACACAGGCTGAGATAGACATCCAGACAGACGATATGCAGCTGGCATGAGGATGCTGGATGAAAAAGATGCATAAGAACTATAGGTCTCGATATCTGAAATCAAGAAATCTGATAAGAAACCACGGTGGATGGAGGAGAGCGTATGTCAAGCATGGTTGGGATACTGGGAAACTGACGCGGCGAAGGCAAGTATACTAAATTTTTTTGAATTATTAATTTGACGTGATCAGAAATAATGTATCAAATTTTGAATGTACAGGCAGAGTTGGAAAGAAACTCTGCAAACGGAAATAAAAATCCCGTCACTCATCGCGGAAGGTCGAAGTCATTTCTGCAGTATCAGCAGGAGTTGGTAAATTTACTGAATGATAATTGTAAATAATTTATGCTATATAATTTTAAATGTACAACAATTGTATGTAAAAATCAACTTCAAGAAGCTGAGGCGCATGGTCCCGTGGGATATATGGACGTGTTTACTCATATGCATGCTGTCGAGCATGCAAATCCGAACGGGACTGTTTCGTATACATGGCACGACGATAAATCCAGCAGGAGCCATGTAAGCATATTTCATTTTATGCAGTATTAGTAATTGTTCTGCTTGTGAAACTATAGTGAAATAAGATATGAAGTTATTAATTTGTTAATGCGGGAAAATTTTATGGAACAGCGCTAGAAACTCCTTGCTGATACGGGTCGAGATTAGCTGACGAATAATGAGGAGGATGCTATTTTTGAGTCCGTTATGGATCCATCAGATCATGACAGACGATACGGGTGGTAAATAATATATTTTACTGCTAGTTTGATATTTAAGTCATAGTTCATTAAATCGTAGGGATTTATACATGCATCTTGTACCCAGAACCCTACACCTCTCCCAATAAATGTTTAATTTACTAGTTTTAAGTCATTTGACTTTCATTAGGACAGTTACTAGTTTTAAGTCATTTGACTTGCAAGTTAAATTTTATTTGCTTCTTTTGATACTGCAAACAGCAAATCAATAGCATTAACATTCATACAAAAATATAAGAATTAACAGCAAACCAACAATGAGCAATGGTAGATTGATAATACAGCTAAATTAAATATTTATTACAAGCCAGCAGTCAGAGACGTGGTCGGCAGACTAGAGCTCAGATCGATCTAGTAGAGATCAAAGATTTGCAGGCTAGAGTGGCCCAGCTGGAGGAGCAGAACCGCCGACAGGCCATAGAGACCACAAAGTTGTTAGACCAGCGTATCGTCGAGTACGTGCAGCAGTATGGTGGCCGCTTCTCTTCCTCTGCTGGCTCTGGATCTGGAAGAGAGTGATTGATTGCTTGTTTTTGTCGGTATTTTTTTCTGTTTTGCATGATTTGGTAGACGGTTGAGCTAGTTGTTGATTTTTGTATGATTATGTTTGATACACTTGGTTATGTGGTTGTATGATGATGTGGATGTTGATGATTTTGTGGGTATGTTGTGTATGACATGGCTAGAACACTTGTTGTTGAGGTTGTTATGAATATTGGAATGGTTATGTATATTATGTATTTTATTTTAATGTAATTTGATGTATTTGTGTGTTTGATGGATTTTGTGTAGTTTGGATTTTCATATTTGGGTGGCATATTGTATGCTGGATTCTGCAGTATTGATGTAATAGTTTTTGGATGGAAACTGTGGATGGAAGGCTCTACTGCAGCAGAAATAGTGAAAACAAACAGCAGATTTTCGACGGCTTTCAGGTCATATTTTTCCGACGGCTTCTGACAGCCTGTAGTCCAATTTTTCCAACGGTTTCCGACGGCTTCCAACAAATGTTGGAGGCCGTCGGAAATCATCGGAAGCCGTCGGAAGTCGTCGAAAATGCACCCAGCGATTTGTGTCGGAAGCCGTCAGAGTTACTGTACCCCGGCGCCTTATTTTCCCGACGGCATTTTCCGAAGGATTCCGACGGCCGCCGACGGTTTTCTGCCGTTGAAAAATGCATTTTCCCTAGTAGTGTAAGGATTAGTATACACAATTGGAAAATTAAATTAGAATGCACAAGTAAGGTTTGTTCCCATGAGAAAAAATTCTACACACCAAAGGTGTGAATTGAAATGTAATACCAATGGGAGGCTTGAAGGAAATATAAAATATTTAAATTGATGAAATATAAAAATATCTATAATGGAAATTATTATTCACTTTATTTAGTTAAGAGATTTTAAAGTTATATTAATTGTTTGGTGTCTTCAATATTCATATTGCATAAAAGGATAGATGTGAGAGGATGTCATGTTTGCTACCCAGTGGGCATAATTATTGAGTAAAGAAGTCGGATAAAATGGAAGTACATAAAGAAGTCAAATTCCAAACTAAACAGAAAATAAATGAAAATCATGTTACATTAACAATTTTCACCATAATCAGAGTTGCTACTTCTTCCACAAAGATAAAAGGACATGGTTATTGCTACCTAATTGGTGTATACAGTTGTCAATGTGCTGCAAATGAAAAACCATTTTAGAAAAGAATAAGAAAAATTATTAGTCTATAGAGGAAGATGCAGAGCAGAAATATTTGCATCTAATAGTCAGTTAAGAACAATAGGATAGTGAAAACAAACTTACCATGATCTCGGATTGCATAAATTCCCACTGATATGAAAAAAAACTACACCCTTCTTTATATATTGAAGAGGCCATATCCAATTCTCCACCGCGTGATATAAACTATGAAGACAAATCTGTACCCATCTTATTATCCCTTTTAGCTTTCTGTTAAAACGAGCAACTGTGTATATATGTATATATTTACAAATGTGTAATATTTACTTTCTATGTGGAATATGAAATCAAATTGGATAATGCCAAATCACATATAATAATTAAAACATTACCAATGATATAATGCCAGATTTGCTTTCCAACTATATTTGGATTTCATGTATGTCAACGTCAAAAATTAATTTCAATACGTGGAAATTTAGATCAAATTTATGTATCTACATGCCAATTATATAAACAACCTCATATAATCTATTAAGAGAAGTATAGGGAACATAAGTTTGATCCTTCTTTTTGTTAGAAATTAATATTATGGTTTGCATGTGCTACATATATTCCAGTTTACATTGCAAATATAATATTTTTTTTGTGTTACTTCTGTTTTAGGCTACTAAACTTAGAAACATGAAAGTATTAAACATATAAACAAAATTAGTTCATCCTCCATGTTGTTAAAGTTATATATTATGATTTGCAGATGCAGACTTAATTAACAAACTTAGCAATACAAACATATAAAACGCGTAAAGAGAAATTAGTATAAATGGCTTAATTATAAACTCAAATAGGTGGGAGCATATTTTTGGATAGACAAACACGGTATATATTTGTTGCTTGATTGTTAAAATCCAAGTTATGGTTTACACCATACTTGATAGGGCAACACATTATATATTATGCGAAAATAGAATAAAATAAGTCAAAATATGGCATGATTCAATTCAAATAATACTGCAAGAAATTAGAGGAAAAAATAGAAACAAAATTGTCATAGGAAAAGAAATAAAAACAAAGCCAGTCATAGGTGAATGGTGGCGGAAGCAAGCAAAATTTGAAAAGGGAGTCAAGATTCCTAAGAGTCCTAGTAATGAACGAAATTAAGTAAAAAATGCCTTAATATGGATGTAAAACATACATAATAAGATGGTAAGTCAAGGAACTTTCAGTATAAGAAAACTAACTTGCTAAGTCCGATTGTACCACAACAGGTTACTACAAAAAAAATGTTACAATATATGTAAATTATAGAGTGAATATGCTTTTATGTTGTTTTGTTTAGTCCCACATCGTGGAGTAGGTTAAATCCTTAGCTTCAAAGCCTTTATATAAAGAAGGCTATGCAATGTAAATAGACATTTATTCTTAGGAATGAATAATATATCTTCTGCCGCTCTCTTTAATGGCTTCTACTTTTTTCATTTTATAACACATTACCAGCACGATCTCTAAACAATTTTTTTTTATATAAATTTGAATTATGACAATCTAGACGACCGGACCTACTTTGCTTTTCAGTTCTAATTATAGATCTCAAGATGATACATCCCTTTCTCTTAATCAGTTACTGAAATCAGATCTATCTCTTACTCTTATTCAACCAATGAAATCAGGTTTGAAATTTTCTAGATCTGCTTTTGTAGATTTATTTTGCGATTAATTTAGATCTAGATTTAAAAATTCTTGTTTCACAATTCTACATCTATTTTCTAATTTTTCAAATTTGGATTTAAGTTTTAATATATCTTATCTTTTCATGATCTTATTTTGTCATAGATCTAAATTTATAGATCTTATTCCACTGTACATGTATTTTTGTCATTATATTTCAGATCTCATCCTACAATAGATCCGATTTTTTGTTCTTATTTTTCTGATCTCATTATATTGTAGATCTCAAAATCACACCCAGATAATATACTTTTGAGATTTGTACATTGTTTAAAAATAAAATGTTGTGATTTTTTGAATTTGGATTTGAATTGATTTCAAACTTGCTTATTATTGCATGTTTTTTTTGAGTTTATTATTTTGGAAAGCAAGTTTTGAATTTGACAATTTCTGTTGTTGATTCAAATAAATTTATTGATCTTGATTACGTTTTGGTTTGTCATATAGATCTAAGTAATATATACATGTTTGATAAATGAAGTTTTCATTTGAAAACTCTTTGATTTGGATTTTGATTTTGGAAATTATTTTTATATATATTGTTTATATTTCCAAAAGATATATTTTATTATTTCTTAGAGAAACATATACAAGAATAATGCATATTTAGAAGATCATATTAGTTTAGATCCAATATTAATATTGATTTAGTACACCTGAAGTGAATGGAAACGTTAATGAAAACATATACGATAAACTTAATTTCTAGCATTTGAAATAAAAGTTGAGAACCTGCAGTTCCTATAATGCTAAAAGCTTGAGTTTCCATAAATTATTAAATTTCAAGTTTTCTTATAATAAAGAACCAGAAGTTTCAATAAAAGAGCAGAAACTTGAATTATAAAAAAAACAAAAAAAAAGGATATATATATGTATATACATATATATGTATATACATATATATATAAGAGTTAATTTAGTTATTTTAGAAATTTTGACTATTAAGAAATAAAGTTTCTCTTATGGTATTCATTTGATTTTATTATTGAGTATGTTAAACTTAGCTTTGGGATTAAATTTTGCTAACTAAAGTTAGTTAGATTGATTTATTTGTTTGTAAAGAAATCAATTCGTTGTGATAATATTTTATATTTTATGCCACAATGGTAAATTGCATTCATTTTTTTAATCATAAATGCATTAAATGTTGTCGTCATGGTAATAAATTAAATTACCATATCATCATAAATGCACTGGCTACAGTAAATTAAACGATGTTGTATTTTTATGTTTGGAATAAGAATAGACATATGGTTTATTATATGGTAAATTCATTTTGGCAAACAATGCTCGATATAATGAAAGAAATAAGTTTAAACAACAACCTGAAGTTGTGCAAAGATTTTTTTTCAACCAGAAGTTGTATAACTCGAATTCTTGTAAGTATTTTTTTGTCAAAATGTACAAGTCTTGAAATAAGAATAGACTTTTATTTTGTAACAATATGGTACAAAAAAGGGGGGAGAAGTTTACACAAAATTTAAGAACCTAAAGTTCATAACAAATTAATGAACTTGAAGTTCATGAATTAGATGCCCGAAGCTCTATTGAAATTATGTAAAATGATAAGGTTGTACTTCCTAAAGAAGTTAAAGAAAATTAATAAATAATCATATGAGAAAATGATGTTGCATTCAAGATATTACAAAAATCTCCAAATGAGTTATACCTTACCATATATCTTAACATTTACACTAT
This sequence comes from Allium cepa, assembly GCA_030765085.1. Lineage (NCBI taxonomy): Eukaryota > Viridiplantae > Streptophyta > Magnoliopsida > Asparagales > Amaryllidaceae > Allium > Allium cepa. Next base: position 446,672,432 of record CM060935.1, on the reverse strand, counting down.
ATTAACCAAATATCCTGAAGATATTATGTTATATGATATTTCAAACATCATTGGATGTGTGTGTGTATATTAATCTTTTGAAAAGATGTTTTAGAGATTTATTTATATTTATATTGCTAAATCTAACATCCCAGAAGAGATGTTATAAGAATTTTATTTTTATTACATTGCAATTCCTTAAAAGGAAATACTATATTCCCTGAAGTAATAATGATATATATATTTTTTTGAGTAATAACAATAATTTATCCCAAAAAAATGATATTGTATACCAATGTTATACTTGAAATAGTGTATATATATATATATATATCTAGAAGAGAAAGTTACACTCCAGAAGTAGTGGTTTTATCTCTTGCATCTTACTTTCAGTGGGTGAAGTCTTATCACTATATTTAAAGTTTGATATGCCATTTTAAAAGAAGTTACAGCAAAAATCTCCAGCATGGATATTTCATGCTATGTAAAAGTAGTAATTATGTAATTGTATAAAATAAATATTGTATATTGATATGGCATTCCAATAGTGCATATATGTATCCCTAAAAGAGACTAATAAATTAAGAAATGATAACATATCTCTAGAAGAGATTTGCTTATATATTTGGTAATTTTATTAAACCAAATTAATGCATAGAAATTCGATTATAAAGGATCCTAATTTTGTTTAGATTAGATCTAAAAGTTTGAGAGCGATGCGACATGTATCATATATTTCATTATAATTATATCAAACGTGAGAAATATTACACGTATAATCAATTCTTGAAGATATATCTTTAAATATTCTCCTGAAGAGGTAGTCTATATTTCATATCATAATTTTCATGCAAACTATACATACGGTCCTGAGAAAGTATGTATCTGTAACATTCCAAGTATCCAGAAGATACTATTATTATTTTTGCTGTAATTTTTTTTACAGAACTGTCAATAGAGATGTGTAGAAATGTCTATATTGAAATTAAAAATTATTCCTTGATAAGTAATCATAATTAGTGTTCAAAACTGATATTTGAGATATAATTGAGAAATAAAACTTAACAACTTGAAGTTGTGTGCATATTTTGTTCGAACCAGAAGTTCGATATGGTTTCAAATCAAATGTTTTGACCATTATCATGCGGTTTTGACAGGTTTGCATTGACATTGACTTATAAATAGAAATTAATAGTTTGGATCCTTGTAATAGTTTGTTCTAAAAATCATTAATTCAAATGAGAAATAATATGAAAATTTTATAATATATATGTGATACGTGGACGCACATATACATCCATATATGTAAATATTTAGCTAACAACCTGAAGTTTGTTATAAGCTATTATTTAGTGATTATGCATAGATATTATTTAGTGATTTAAAATTCAATCAACATAAATGTTGAATGACCTGAAGTCATGTATGTATTCAAATGATCTACACAATAAGTAAATTCCTCTAATAGCTTAGATCAATGAATGAGAACAAACTCTGATAATCAATACCAACTGAATGCATCTTATCAACGAATAAAAGAATTATCCTCCTATTATTAATATGTATGATGTATTTTCTAGTAGTAATATCATAATGGATCAAAATAAGAATCCAAAGACGCTAATTATTCAATGTTCGTCAACATTGAGAGGGAGAATTAAAAGGGATACAAGTACATTTTGATTATCGAAATTAAATATTGGTTGCAAAATATTAAGTAACTTGAATAAATTGTTGACAATATCCCTGGTATACTTGCTCCAATATAAGTTAAATTCCCAGAAGAACTAAAAATGGTATAAATCACATCTGAAGTGTGATAGAGAAGTCAGGTGGAAATATTATTGGGGTAAGTAATAAAGATGCAAATAATGGAGGTGAGTGTTCTTGAAGAAACACTTAAGACTTCTCTTGAAGAGACCAATAACTTGGTTGTCAAATTACCTAGAAATGGTTTAGGTACCTAAAACATAATTAAAGAGATCTCAATAAATCATGTCTATAACTGACAAGAAATAATCATCGATGATAAATTTGTAAATAATAAAGCGCTTATATTTATAAATAGATTAAGAATCTTGAATTAGGGGAAAACATGACTAGCCATCATGAATCTTTTAATAGTAGAGAAATATGGACATGTAGTCCGCAAAGTACCGAAAGTACTTGAAATGCTTAATATATCCCGAAGGTATAAATATGGTTTAAATCATATTAATAATGAAAGTATTCAAATTCCTGAAGAATATAAATAACTTTCATTGTTATAAAGAATGCAAAGAACAAGGAGAGTAGATTTCAACCTACTTTTAAATATTGTTGTAATAAAAATCTTGATATAATTCATGATGAGTAGATTACTTCCTATTTTTAAGTATCGATGTAATGAAACTCTTAATATCCATTGAAGTGATAGTTGCGATATGAAAATACATATTAAAGTATACAAATTTCTGAAGAATATATATAACTTTTGTAGTTATAAAGAATGCAAAAGACATGAAGTGTAGATTGCAAATTTCTTCTAAGTATTGTTGTAATGAAAATCTTGATATACTTCAAGATGAGTAGATTACTTCCTGCTTTCTAGTAATGCTGTAATGAAATTTTTAATATTCATGAAAGATGTATAGTTGCAATGCGCAAAACTAATTTGAAGCACAAAAATGAAAGCACATGAAGTGTTTTTCATAAAAGTAGCATACAAAATGCATAAAATGCAAACCATATTTGGAAGAAACAATCTTAGAAAATTTGATTGTATCGAAGGAAAATATTAATAAATTGTATTATTAATGAGATACATATTTATGGATCCAGAAGTATCTATAACCAATTTGAGTTATCGAAAGACGAATATGAATTCAAAGGAAAATTTAAAACCAGGGGGAGCATTCATAAGTATTTTATAATGCACTATTTTTTCTTAACAAAGATTTTTCCCACTGGGTTTTTATTAGTAAGGTTTTAATGAGGCATTAACTTGATCCAGAAGTGTCAACTCCCTAGTAACATTTGAAATAAGTTATAATATACTCTTTTTCCTTATTTAAGATTTTTCCCACTGGGTTTTTCTTACTAAGGTTTTAACGAGGCATTGTCTTGATCTAGAAGAATCAAACATATTTTCAAGAAATAACATTCAAATATGTTATTTAAGTTAAATTGTATTTTTATCCTTGACTAAGGCTTTTCCCATCGGGTTTTCCTTTGTAAGGTTTTTAATGAAGTATTATATTGATCCAGAAGTATCAAACTCTATTTGATTCTGTAAATTATTGAAATATCTCATACTATATTGTACTCTTTTTCCTTCACTAAGATTTTTTCCATAGGGTTTTACTTAGTAAGGTTTTAATGAGGCATTAGTTTGATCCAGAAGTATCAAGCTTCACTTGAAGAAATAAGAAAATAAAATATGTCGTTGTACTCTCTTTCCTTCACTAAGATTTTTTCCATTGGGTTTTTCTTAGTAAGGTTTTGATGAGGCATTGTTTTGATCCCAAAGTATTAAACTCTTAGAAGGAATATCATTTTTAGTATGATATCTATGATTTCACAAGTTGCACTCTTTTCCTCGTTCAAGGTTTTTCCCATTGGGTTTTTCCAAATAGAGGTTTTTAATGAGGCAATAGAAAATATCTATATCGGCTGAATCGATAAATGCAAGCAAGATAATAATGAGGGGGAGCAATTGTCATGGACGTTTCGAAACAGAAAAAAATTTCAAGTTATCTGAGCATTCAAGATTTTGAAGATTCATATTCAAGGGGGAATGTTACAATATATGTAAATTATAGAGTGAATATGCTTTTATGTTGTTTTGTTAGTACCACATCATGGAATATGTTAAATCCTTAGCTCCAAAGCCTTTATATAAAGAAGGCTATGTAGTGTAAATAAACATCTATTCTTAGGAATGAATAATATATCTTCTGCCTCTCTCTCTAATGGCTTCTACTTTTTTCATTTTAAAACAAAAATGGATTTTTAAAGACTAATATATTTTCTCTAAATGCAAGATTTAGTCTCTAATTTATATTTGTAACCCACTTAAGACAGATAAGTATTGTCTCTAAAATAAGGTCTCTGAATAAACAGAGACCATAAACGTTCGTCTCTAAAATATTAGTAAGTTCACCAATGGTCTCAAATACATGCCTACGGTAAAAACTAGTTAGAGACAATTTTATGGGTCTCTTGCATAACTAAGAGACCACATTCAAGGTTTCAAATCAGTCATAAATGCAGTAGTTATTATAAACCAGTTGAATGAAAGAAATCAAACAAAATTTTAGTACGGTTTCATCACAAATCAATGATTAGAAAAAATACAATGTCTAACAAAACATATAGAGCTCATGTACAAAAGAAATAACCAATTGTTCATTGCAAGAAAAGCAAATTATAGAATATCCAAAGCACAGAAGTCAAAACCAAAAAAGGCATATCCAATTTGGATCCTATAAACTATAGTCCTGAACAAGATCCAAACAAAACAAAAACTAACATAGAAGTATTAAAGAAAAGACAAGTTTTCCAACATTGCCTAATTGATACTTTCAGAAGATAACAAGCAATTCATGCCTCATCTTCATTACCCGATCGAACGTTTCCTCGAGTGTTTGATGCTTGATTATTTCCAAGTTGATTATGATCATGTTGACCTTGTGTTATAGGTCTCAATAATTGCATGAAAGATCCAACTTGTTCTGAAATATTTCCAAAAATTGATTGAAAAGGCACATGCGTTGTTTGATATTGTTCGGGTGTATGTTGACAAGAAACTGATAGTTGTATCATTTGATAAAGCGGTTGAGAAGACTGACCTGATGGTTGCGGGATATGATTAGGAATTTTTAGAAACGGTTGATCACATGGTTGTAGGATTTGACATGATGGCTGCGAGAGAAAACTTGGAAGTTGTAGAAATGGTTGAGGAGGATGTTGCAACACTTGATTTGGTGGCCATGGTAACGTGGTAACGGTTGAGCAGATGGTGGTGCGAATGGCTGAGCAAACGGTTGTGGGATTTGACTTAGCGACTGTACATAAAAATGACCCAAGTCTTGTGTTTGACCGGATGGTTGGTTGAACGACCATGATTGTTGGCTTATGCTTTGAGATTGGTTGGATTCATTGAACAAAGCAAGCTAGTTACTGTTAATTGCACTTCTCTTTCTATTATCGATATAAGCTCCGATGTTAATAACATACTGCTAGACATTACAGATTGTTCTTGATTTCATGATCTGCTAGACAGTTGGATTGAGAACTTTTATGCAATATAATATTTGTATCAACTGTTGTAAAATTTTCAAATAAGTTTTAGGGATTTGGGTTATTATTTGGAAGAGAAGAAGGAAAGAAGAAAGAAAAGATAGTCCCATATGCTAGAAAATTAAGGACTATAATTGTATAAATATTGCTTTCTCATTTGGATGTTGGAGCCTTGGGACTCCTACATGTCTGTCTTGTTGTGAGGAGAGAAGTCATGCAACACTACACGCGCACTGCCACCGTCCTTCCGACCGACCGAACAGGGCTGGGTCGGGTACGGGTTTTGGGTTCGAATCCGAAAATATTTTTGGATCATATATGAATAGTAACGGGCCAAATTTCAGCCTGTTAAGAACCCAAAATCGAAATTCCTGAATTTGAATAAATGGCGAGAAATTTGTAACGTTTTCTAAGCGTTACAAGAAATGAATAGACGCGACATTTAAATATTGAATGGATAAAGCCGTTTGTAACAGTTGTGAACCATTGCAAACGGTTGTGACGCTTAGCGAATAGGAACCTCTCTACCATTATAAATAGTGACGCCCAGTAAACGTTAGAAAGTATTATGAATCTTCTTCTTCTTCATAGAGAAGTATTGCAACACTAGAAAGTGTTACAAAACACTGCGTCACCATTACTATGTTTTGTGACGCCTTCAAGGTGTTGTAAACCCAGAAAACATCGCAGAATTGCTCTCTTCTTCCTCTTCGTTCTATTCTATACAAATTGCATCATCAGATACCATTACTAAAGTGTTCTTGGTCGGATCAAAGACATACAAACTTTGAATCCGATTACGATGTCATAGGGCTTTATTGAATCCTGAAAGTCGATAGTTTGATAACCCGTTTATACCTGTTGGGTTGAACTATTGTCTGAAAGAATTTATTCCATGGATCCTTAAAGTCAGAAGTACAGCATTATCTTCATCTCAATTGCCATCAAATTCGCCTGGAATCGCAAAATCCCCAACAAATTTTCATACAATTGTTTACAACCATGGAAGGTTCGAGCGCTCTACAAGTTATGAATCAGCATCTAATTCGATTAGAGCGTTTTGATGGCGACAATTTCACTCGTTGGTGTTATCCCATTTTTGGTCAAAACTGGAATATCACAAATTGACAAGGAATGATGGAGATCAGTTGGAATCCAGGCTACGATCGATGTCGCCAAAATTTGGTTTAGCTCCGATCAGGACGAAATTTATTGGAGATGATGATGAGAATTAGGAGAGGCTATGTTTCAAATTTCAGGTTAATCAGAGTTCGTATGAAGAAGATATGATCGATGCAAGGTAGGAAGGACATACTGTTCGAAGCCACCTTCCTCTCACTGCCGAACCATTCCCTACTCCACTTCCTACCAAACCAAACCCAAAGCAACTCCTAGCCGAACTAACCTTCTCCCTGTGCCTACCGAACCATCCAATTCCCCTCACTACCGAACAAACTCCTAGCCGAACCAGCCTCCACCGGACCACACTACTACCGAACCAAACCCTCTCCAAACAAGGCCGGTCCAAAGCATAGCCGAACCAGGCTCCATCAACTCGCCACCGAATCACCTTCACCGAATCAACCTACTCACCACTTCCTATGCACCACCGAACCAACCCTTCTCCTAGGTATCACCGGACCAACGTGCTACCGGACCAAGGCACATCAAGACTCTACTCACCGCCGAACCAAGGCGCGACCGAACCAACTCTGCCAGGCCAAATTGCTTCTGCCCAAGCCCTCCAGCAGCTATATACATCCAAGACCTCTGCCCCCAGCCTCACTCTATAAATAGAGGGGCAGGGGTACAACAATGGCAGACAAGTTTGAGGGCTCAAGCACGGATAGAACTTTCAAACAACTTTCAGTGACTTGTAATCAAAGCTTTGTACTTGTAATCTGAGGAGAAAAGGAGAATAACATATAAAGTGGACGTAGGCACGTTCTGGCCGAACCACTATAAATCTATGTCTTTTACAGTTTAGTCCCTGTTTTTATATATTTGCATAAATTACCCAAATCACAAAAAATAACTTAAAATCAACGAATCATACGACGTGGAGGTGTTTGCCCATTTTTTGCGCAAACATTTTTGGTGCTTTCATTGAGAGTTGAACTCAAGGACCTACCGCTTGGAAGTTGAATTTAAGAGTTTAAAGATTCAGATTGGAAGAGTCAAGGCGAGACAATCAAGCAGAAGGCCAAGGCCAGAGCAGAGTCAACAGGAAGGGAGTCAAGAGGCTTCCTCAGGAGCAAACCAAGCTTCAGCCTTCATCACCAGGGATGAGATGGAGGCTATGATGAGAAGACAAGAAGAGATGATCCAGAACTTGCTTCAGCAAATTGGGCAACTTGGAGCACAAAAATAGGGGGAAACTGGAGTTCAGAACGGAGCAGGACCATCTGGCGTAGCACCAGAGCTAGGGGGCACTCACACAGAGCATGTTGATCCGACCCCGGGAAGAGAGATGGGGGCATCCGAGCCACCTGGTAGCAATAGAGGAATGAACATTCAGCCAGGGAGGCATACACATGAAAACTCCCGCGGACTCGGGAAGCAGGTCGAAGGCAATGAACGAGGACTACAGCTTGGAGACAATGACAGATTAGCAGAGATGGTTAGAAGAGCTATGAGAGGCGGTTTAGTAAACAGAGACTTGGAAGATGTAAACAGGAGTCCTTTTTCTTCTGCGATTAGGATGGCTAGGAACCCACCAGAATTCAAGCTACCATCAGTAGAGATGTACGATGGGAGGACAGACCCTGCGGTCCATCTTACTAAGTATATGAGGCACATGGAAGTGCTGGAGGCATCACAGGAGGTCATGGCCCGGTGCTTTCCACTGTATTTGACGGACATTGCAGCGTTATGGTTTAGGCAACTGGAAAGCGGCTCCATAGGAACGTGGGCAGATTTAACTGAGAGATTCATGAGGCAATTCAGGGTTCATATTGCGTGACCCAAGAATGTGATGACTTTGGCAACCTTGAAGCAGAAAACTGGAGAGACCTTGAGGAGCTTTCTAACGCGATTTAATGCGGCGGCAGCATCTTTGGATCGACCAGATCCATCTATGGTCATGATGGCGGCTGTATCTGGAATAGCTGATAGTACAGAGTTCAAGAATTCATTAACCAAGGACCCGCCTATGAATCTGGGAGAGTTCTATCATGAGGCTGAAAAGTTTCTGCGTTTGGAAGATGCTAGTGCAGAAAGAGAGGAAGAAGATGATGTTTACGCAATCAAGAGCGGAAACCCACCTGGAAAGGATGCGGAGACTAGCAAAGGAAAGAGAAAGGCTGAGGATAATGATGACAGGACAAAGCGGCAACGGAGGGAGCCGCGATTCACCACTCACACTGAGCTGAATGAGAGTCTGGAACGAATTTATTAGGATACCAAGGAGCATGTTCCGTATCGTAGACCAATACGAAGGGATCAAACCTCTGACGAAAGAAAATCAGATAAGTTTTGTGTATTCCATGAATTAAACGGTCATAACACTAATGATTATAGGCATTTGAAGGACGAGGTGGAAGGGCATATCAGGAACGGTATGCTCCTTCAGTATGTGAGGAGGCGAACTCCAGTTGTGGAGCCAGAGCGACCACCGTCTACATCGGCTAGAGGTGACCCTGGATCGGGGCACTGTTTGATTATCCATTGATTGTTTGATTAAAATAACGATGAACAAGTTGTAAACCTCTTACTAACGTGGTCAAATCATTTACACATGTGAGCGATCGCGCACGATCCATAGGCATGCTCTGAATGACTACCAACCGCGTTATAGTAAGAGTTTGCGCTTTGACATCTTCATTCTACTTTTTGCTTTGATTTTGATTTGAACATTTAAATTCTTCCTGTTTGGACATGTCTGCTGTAAGGTTCATATGATTATTGCTTTAACATTTACAATTCTATGGAAAAATTACTTGTATGCCCGTGGATCGCGAACGGTCCACGAGCACATCTTGCATGGCAGCGAACTGTCGAAGTCTTTGATTCGGAAACTCCCCCAAACAATAACTCCGGCACTGATATTATTAAGTCCCCCCCGGGCACACTCATTCGCCTCGAACGGCACCCGACTTCGAATAGTCACAATTCGCCTCGAACGGCACCCGACTTCGAACAGTCACAATTCGCCTCGAACGGCACCTAACTTCGAACAGTCACAATTCGCCTCAAACGGCACCCGACTTCGAACGGTCACAATTCGCCTCGAACGGCACCCGACGACGAACGGTCGCAAACTCGCCTCGAACGGCACCCGACCTCGAACGGTCACAACTCGCCTCGAACGGCACCCGACCTCGAACGGTCACAACTCACCTCGAACGGCACCCGACCTCGAACGGTCACACACTCGCCTCGAACGGCACAACTCATCTCGCCACAAATGACTCGATTGCGAAAGGTCGCCATTTAAGGTCCACTCCCTGACCGCCAACAGTCGCACCTTACCACGAGTGGCTCGATCTCAAACGATCGTCATCCGAAGTAAGGCGCTTGACCGCGAACGGTCCCATTTCATCTTTTGCCGTGAACGGCACCGGCCGTGAACGGTCACATTTCACCCCAAGGGCTTGATCGCGAACGGTTGCCATTTGAGGTCCGCCCTCTGACCGGGCTCGGACGCACTTCACCTCGAATGGCTAGATCCCGAACGATCGTCATTTGAAGTTAGGCGCTTGACCGTGAACGATCACATTCCACCGCAAATGACTCGATCTCGAACGATCGTCGCATGGATTTAGACGCTTGACCGCGAACGGTCGCACTTCACCTCAAATGACTCGATCGCGAACGGTCGTCATTTGAAGTTAGGCGCTTGACCATGAACGGCCGCGCTTCATCCCAAATAGCTCGATCCCGAACGGTCGTCATTTGGGGCCATATAAAATATCAAGCTCTTTACAGGTTGTCAACAGGATATGGACATCCAGCTCATGGCATTACAAAACACGCCTTCCTACCGCAAGGACATCAACAGGATATGGACATTCAGCTCATGGCATTACAAAACACGCCTTCCTATCGCAAGGCATGTTTTGGGGGGCAAAGTGTCATCCCATTTTTGGTCAAAACTGGAATATCAACAAATCGACAAGGAATGATGGAGATCAGTTGGAATCCAGGCTACGATCGATGTCGCCAAAATTTGGTTTAGTTCCGATCAGGACGAAATTTATTGGAGATGATGATGAGGATAAGGAGAGGCTATGTTTCAAATTTCAGGTTAATCAGAGTTCGTATGAAGGAGATATGATCGATGCAAGGTAGGAAGGACATACTGTTCGAAGCCACCTTCCTCTCACTACCGAACCATTCCCTGCTCCACTTCCTACCGAACCAAACCCAAAGCAACTCCTAGCCGAACCAACCTTCTCCTTGTGCCTACCGAACCATCCAATTCCCCTCACTACCGAACAAACTCCTAGCCGAACCAGCCTCCACCGGACCACACTACTACCGAACCAAACCCTCTCCAAACAAGGCCGGTCCAAAGCATAGCCGAACCAGGCTCCATCAACTCTCCACCGAATCACCTTCACCGAATCAACCTACTCACCACTTCCTATGCACCACCAAACCAACCCTTCTCCTAGGTATCACCGGACCAACGTGCTACCGGACCAAGGCACATCAAGACTCTACTCACCGCCGAACCAAGGCGCGACCAGACCAACTCTGCCAGGCCAAATTGCTTCTGCCCAAGCCCTCCAGCAGCTATATACATCCAAGACCTCTGCCCCCAGCCTCACTCTATAAATAGAGGGGCAGGGGTACAACAATGGCAGACAAGTTTGAGGGCTCAAGCACGGATAGAACTTTCAAACAACTTTCAGTGACTTGTAATCAAAGCTTTGTACTTGTAATCTGAGGAGAAAAGGAGAATAACATATAAAGTGGACGTAGGCACGTTCTGGCCGAACCACTATAAATCCGTGTGTCTTTTACAGTTTAGTCCCTGCTTTTTATATATTTGCATAAATCACCCAAATCACTAAAAACAACTTAAAATCAACGAATCATACGACTTGGAGGTGTTTGCCCATTTTTTGCGCAAACATTTTTGGTGCTTTCATTGAGAGTTGAACTCAAGGACCTACCGCTTGGAAGTTGAATTTGAGAGTTTAGAGATTCAGAATGGAAGAGTCATGGCGAGACAATCAAGCAGAAGGCCAAGGCCAGAGCAGAGTCAACAGGAAGGGAGTCAAGAGGCTTCCTCAGGAGCAAATCAAGCTTCAGCCTTCATCACTAGGGATGATATGGAGGCTATGATGAGAAGACAAGAAGAGATGATCCAGAACTTGCTTCAGCAAATTGGGCAACTTGGAGCACAAAACCAGGGGGCAACTGGAGTTCAGAACGGAGCAGGACCATCTGGCGTAGCACCAGAGCTAGGAGGCACTCACGCAGAGCATGTTGATCCGACCCCGGGAAGAGACATGGGGCATCCGAGCCACCTGGTAGCAATAGAGGAATGAACATTCAGCCAGGGAGGCATACACATGAAAACTCCCGCGGACTCGGGGAGCAGGTCGAAGGCAATGAACGAGGACTACATGTTGGAGACAATGACAGATTAGCAGAGATGGTAAGAAGAGCTATGAGAGGCGGTTTAGTAAATAGAGACTTGGAAGATGTAAACAGGAGTCCTTTTTCTTCTGCGATTAGGATGGCTAGGAACCCACCAGAATTCAAGCTACCATCAGTAGAGATGTACGATGGGAGGACAGACCCTGCGGTCCATCTTACTAAGTATATGAGGCACATGGAAGTGCTGGGGGCATCACAGGAGGTCATGGCCCGGTGCTTTCCACTGTATTTGACGGACATTGCAGCGTTATGGTTTAGGCAACTGGAAAGCGGCTCCATAGGAACGTGGGCAGATTTAACTGAGAGATTCATGAGGCAATTCGGGTTCATATTGCGAGACCCAAGAATGTGATGACTTTGGCAACCTTGAAGCAGAAAACTGGAGAGACTTTGGGGAGCTTTCTAACGCGATTTAATGCGGCAGAAGCATCTTTGGATCGACCAGATCCATCTATGGTCATGATGGCGGCTGTATCTGGAATAGTTGATAGTATAGAGTTCAAGAATTCATTAACCAAGGACCCGCCTATGAATCTGGGAGAGTTCTATCATGAGGCTGAAAAGTTTCTGCGTATGGAAGATGCTAGTGCAGAAAGAGAGGAAGAAGATGATGTTTACGCAATCAAGAGCGGAAACCCACCTGGAAAGGATGCGGAGACTAGCAAAGGAAAGAGAAAGGCTGAGGATAATGATGACAGGACAAAGCGGCAACGGAGGGAGCCGCGATTCACCACTCACACTGAGCTGAATGAGAGTCTGGAACGAATTTATCAGGATACCAAGAAGCATGTTCCGTATCGTAGACCAATACGAAGGGATCCAACCTCTGACGAAAGAAAATCAAATAAGTTTTGTGTATTCCATAAATTAAACGGTCATAACACTAATGATTGTAGGCATTTGAAGGACGAGGTGGAAGGGCATATCAGGAACGGTATGCTCCTTCAGTATGTGAGGAGGCGAACTCCAGTTGTGGAGCCAGAGCGACCACCGTCTACATCGGCTAGAGGTGACCCTGGATCGGAGCACTGTTTGATTATCCATTGATTGCTTGATTAAAATAACGATGAACAAGTTGTAAACCTCTTACTAACGCGGTCAAATCATTTACACATGTGAGCGATCGCGCACGATCCATAGGCATGCTCTGAATGACTACCAACCGCGTTATAGTAAGAGTTTGCGCTTTGACATCTTCATTATGCATTTTGCTTTGATTTTGATTTGAACATTTAAATTCTTCCTGTTTGGACATGTCTGTTGTAAGGTTCATATGATTATTGCTTTAACATTTACAATTCTATGGAAAAATTACTTGTATGCCCGTGGATCGCGAACGGTCCACGAGCACCTCTTGCATGGCAGCTAACTGCCGAAGTCCTTGATTCGGAAACTCCCCCAAACAATAACTCCGGCACTGATATTATTAAGTCGCCCCCGGGCACACTCATTCGCCTCGAACGGCACCCGACTTCGAACAGTCACAATTCGCCTCGAACGGCACCCGACTTCGAACAGTCTCAATTCGCCTCGAACGGCATCCGACTACGAACAGTCGCAAACTCGCCTCGAACGGCACCCGACCTCGAGCGGTCACAACTCGCCTCGAACGGCACCCGACCTCGAACGGTCACACACTCGCCTCGAACGGCACAACTCATCTCGCCACAAATGGCTCGATCGCGAAAGGCCGCCATTTGAGGTCCACTCCCTGACCGCCAACAGTCGCACCTTACCACGAATGGCTCGATCTCGAACGATCGTCATCCGAAGTAAGGCGCTTGACCGCGAACGGTCCCATTTCATCTTTTGCCATGAACGGCACCGGCCGTGAACGGTCACATTTCACCCCAAGTGGCTTGATCGCGAATGGTCGCCATTTGAGGTCCGCCCTCTGACCGGGCTCGATCGCATTTCACCTCGAATGGCTCGATCCCGAACGATCGTCATTTGAAGTTAGGCGCTTGACCGTGAATGATCACATTCCACCGCAAATGACCCGATCTCGAACGATCGTCGCATGGATTTAGACGCTTGACCGCGAACGGTCGCACTTCACCTCAAATGACTCGATCGCGAACGGTCGTCATTTGAAGTTAGGCGCTTGACCATGAACGGCCGCGCTTCATCCCAAATAGCTCGATCTCGAACGGTCGTCATTTGGGGCCATATAAAATATCAAGCTCTTTACAGGTTGTCAACAGGATATGGACATCCAGCTCATGGCATTACAAAACACGCCTTCCTACCGCAAGGACATCAACAGGATATGGACATCCAGCTCATGGCATTACAAAACACGCCTTCCTATCGCAAGGCATGTTTTGGGGGGCAAAGTGTTATCCCATTTTTGGTCAAAACTGGAATATCAACAAACTGACAAGGAATGATGAAGATCAGTTGGAATCCAGGCTACGATCGATGCCGCCAAAATTTGGTTTAGCTCCGACCTGGACGAAATTTATTGGAGATGATGATGAGGATTAGGAGAGGCTATGTTTCAAATTTCAGGTTAATCAGAGTTCGTATGAAGGAGATATGATCGATGCAAGGTAGGAAGGACATACTGTTCGAAGCCACCTTCCTCTCACTGCCGAACCATTCCCTGCTCCACTTCCTACCGAACCGAACCCAAAGGAACTCCTAGTCGAACCAACCTTCTCCCTGTGCCTACCGAACCATCCAATTCCCCTCACTACCGAACAAACTCCTAGCCGAACCAGCCTCCACCGGACCACACTACTACCGAACCAAACCCTCTCCAAACAAGGCCCGTCCAAAGCATAGCCGAACCAGGCTCCATCAACTCGCCACCGAATCACCTTCACCAAATCAACCTACTCACCACTTCCTATGCACCACCGAACCAACCCTTCTCTTAGGTATCACCGGACCAACGTGCTACCGGACCAAGGCACATCAAGACTCTACTCACCGCCGAACCAAGGCGCGACCGGACCACCTCTGCCAGGCCAAATTGCTTCTGTTCAAGCCCTCCAGCAGCTATATACATCCAAGACCTCTGCCCCCAGCCTCACTCTATAAATAGAGGGGCAGGGGTACAACAATGGCAGACAAGTTTGAGGGCTCAAGCACGGATAGAACTTTCAAACAACTTTCAGTGACTTGTAATCAAAGCTTTGTACTTGTAATCTGAGGAGAAAAGGAGAATAACATATAAAGTGGACGTAGGCACGTTCTGGCCGAACCACTATAAATCTGTGTGTCTTTACAGTTTAGTCCCTGCTTTTTATATATTTGCATAAATCACCCAAATCACTAAAAACAACTTAAAATCAACGAATCATACGACTTGGAGGTGTTTGCCCATTTTTTGCGCAAACATTTTTGGTGCTTTCATTGAGAGTTGAACTCAAGGACCTACCGCTTGGAAGTTGAATTTGAGAGTTTAGAGATTCAGATTGAAAGAGTCATGGCGAGACAATCAAGCAGAAGGCCAAGGCCAGAGCAGAGTCAACAGGAAGGGAGTCAAGAGGCTTCCTCAGGAGCAAACCAAGCTTCAGCCTTCATCACCAGGGATGAGATGGAGGCTATGATGAGAAGACAAGAAGAGATGATCCAGAACTTGCTTCAGCAAATTGGGCAACTTGGAGCACAAAACCAGGGGGCAACTGGAGTTCAGAACGGAGCAGGACCATCTGGTGTAGCACCCGAGCTGGGGGCACTCACGCAGAGCATGTTGATCCGACCCCGGGAAGAGTGATGGGGGCATCCGAGCCACCTGGTAGCAATAGAGGAATGAACATTCAGCCAGGGAGGCATACAAATGAAAACTCCAGCGGACTCGGGGAGCAGGTCGAAGGCAATGAAAGAGGACTACAGCTTGGAGACAATGACAGATTAGCAGAGATGGTTAGAAGAGCTATGAGAGGCGGTTTAGTAAACAGAGACTTGGAAGATGTAAACAGGAGTCCTTTTTCTTCTACGATTAGGATGACTAGGAACCCACCAGAATTCAAGCTACCATCAGTAGAGATGTACGATGAGAGGACAGCCCCTGCGGTCCATCTTACTAAGTATATGAGGCACATGGAAGTGCTGGGGGTATCACAGGAGGTCATGGCCCGGTGCTTTCCATTGTATTTGACGGACATTGCAGCGTTATGGTTTAGGCAACTGAAAAGCGGCTCCATAGGAACGTGGGCAGATTTAACTGAGAGATTCATGAGGCAATTCAGGGTTCATATTGCGAGACCCAAGAATGTGATGACTTTGGCAACCTTGAAGCAGAAAACTGGAGAGACTTTGAGGAGCTTTCTAACGCGATTTAATGCGGCGGCAGCATCTTTGGATCGACCAGATCCATCTATGGTCATGATGGCGGCTGTATCTGGAATAGCTGATAGTACAGAGTTCAAGAATTCATTAACCAAGGACCCGCCTATGAATCTGGGAGAGTTCTATCATGAGGCTGAAAAGTTTCTTTGTTTGGAAGATGCTAGTGCAGAAAAAGAGGAAGAAAATGATGTTTACGCAATCAAGAGCGAAAACCCACCTGGAAAGGATGCGGAGACTAGCAAAGGAAAGAGAAAGGCTGAGGATAATGATGACATGACAAAGCGGCAACGGAGGGAGCCGCGATTCACCACTCACACTGAGCTGAATGAGAGTCTGGAACGAATTTATCAGGATACCAAGGAGCATGTTCCGTATCGTAGACCAATCCGAAGGGATCCAACCTCTGACGAAAGAAAATCATATAAGTTTTGTGTATTCCATGAATTAAACGGTCATAACACTAATGATTGTAGGCATTTGAAGGACGAGGTGGAAGGGCATATCAGGAACGGTATGCTCCTTCAGTATGTGAGGAGGCAAACTCCAGTTGTGGAGACAGAGCGACCACCGTCTACATCGGCTAGAGGTGACCCTGGATCGGTGCACTGTTTGATTATCCATTGATTGCTTGATTAAAATAACGATGAACAAGTTGTAAACCTCTTACTAACACGGTCAAATCATTTACACATGTGAGCGATCGCGCACGATCCATAGGCATGCTCTGAATGACTACCAACCGCGTTATAGTAAGAGTTTGCGCTTTGACATCTTCATTATGCATTTTGCTTTGATTTTGATTTGAACATTTAAATTCTTCCTGTTTGGACATGTCTGCTGTAAGGTTCATATGATTATTGCTTTAACATTTACAATTCTATGGAAAAATTACTTGTATGCCCGTGGATCGCGAACGGTCCACGAGCACCTCTTGCATGGCAGCGAACTGCCGAAGTCTTTGATTCGGAAACTCCCCAAAACAATAACTCCAGCACTGATATTATTAAGTCCCCCCCGGGCACACTCATTCGCCTCGAACGGCACCCGACTTCGAACAGTCACAATTCGCCTCGAACGGCACCCGACTTCGAACAGTCACAATTCGCCTCGAACGGCACCCAACTTCGAACAGTCACAATTCGCCTTGGAACGGCACCCGACTACGAACAGTCGCAAACTCGCCTCGAACGGCACCCGACCTCGAACGGTCACAACTCGCCTCGAACGGCACCCGACCTCGAACGGTCACACACTCGCCTCGAACGGCACAACTCATCTCGCCACAAATGGCTCGATCGCGAAAGGTCGCCATTTGAGGTCCACTCCCTGACCGCCAACAGTCGCACCTTACCACGAATGGCTCGATCTCGAACGATCGTCATCCGAAGTAAGGCGCTTGACCGCGAACGGTCCCATTTCATCTTTTGCCGTGAACGGCACCGGCCATGAACGGTCACATTTCACCCCAAGTGGCTTGATCGCGAATGGTCGCCGTTTGAGGTCTGCCCTCTGACCGGGCTCGGTCGCACTTCACCTCGAATAGCTCGATCCCGAACGATCGTCATTTGAAGTTAGGCGCTTGACCGTGAATGATCACATTCCACCGCAAATGACTCGATCTCGAATGATCGTCGCATGGATTTAGACGCTTGACCGCGAACGGTCGCACTTCACCTCAAATGACTCGATCGCGAACGGTCGTCATTTAAAGTTAGGCGCTTGACCATGAACGGCCGCGCTTCATCCCAAATAGCTCGATCCCGAACGGTCGTCATTTGAGGCCATATAAAATATTAAGCTCTTTACAGGTTGTCAACAGGATATGGACATCCAGCTCATGGCATTACAAAACACGCCTTCCTACCGCAAGGACATCAACAGGATATGGACATCCAGCTCATGGCATTACAAAACACGCCTTCCTATCGCAAGGCATGTTTTGGGGGGCAAAGTATTATCTCATTTTTGGTCAAAACTGGAATATCAACAAATTGACAAGGAATGATGGAGATCAGTTGGAATCTAGGCTACGATCGATGTCGCCAAAATTTGGTTTAGCTCCGATCAGGACGAAATTTATTAGAGATGATGATGAGGATTTGGAGAGGCTATGTTTCAAATTTCAGGTTAATTAGAGTTCGTATGAAGGAGATATGATCGATGCAAGGTAGGAAGGACATACTGTTCGAAGCCACCTTCCTCTCACTGCCGAACCATTCCCTGCTCCACTTCCTACCGAACCAAACCCAAAGCAACTCCTAGCCGAACCAACCTTCTCCCTGTGCCTACCGAACCATCCAATTCCCCTCACTACCGAACAAACTCCTAGCCGAACCAGCCTCCACCGGACCACACTACTACCGAACCAAACCCTCTCCAAATAAGGCCGGTCCAAAGCATAGCCGAACCAGGCTCCATCAACTCGCCACCGAATCACCTTCACCGAATCAACCTACTCACCACTTCCTATGCACCACCGAACCAACCCTTCTCCTAGGTATCACCAGACCAACGTGCTACCGGACCAAGGCACATCAAGACTCTACTCACCGCCGAACCAAGGCGCGACCAGACCAACTCTGCCAGGCCAAATTGCTTCTGCCCAAGCCCTCCAGCAGCTATATACATCCAAGACCTCTTCCCCCAGCATCACTCTATAAACAGAGGGGCAGGGGTACAACAATGGCAGACAAGTTTGAGAGCTCAAGCATGGATAGAACTTTCAAACAACTTTCAGTGACTTGTAATCAAAGCTTTGTACTTGTAATCTGAGGAGAAAAGGAGAATAACATATAAAGTGGACGTAGGCACGTTCTGGCCGAAGCACTATAAATCTGTGTGTCTTTTACAGTTTAGTCCCTGCTTTTTATATATTTGCATAAATCACCCAAATCACTAAAAACAACTTAAAATCAACGAATCATACGACTTGGAGGTGTATGCCCATTTTTTGCGCAAACAGTTGGCAAGAAACGATGAAATTTTTCTTGGTCGCCGTCAAGTTTTTCTACATTTTGGAAGATGACTTGTAAGAAATCCCGAAGGAAACTGATAAGGATGATGCTACTCTAAAGGTTAAACGTGCAAAGTGTAAAGAGGACGATTTTCTATGCAGAGGCCATATTCTGAATGCGCTATCTACCCCAGTCTACAATGCTCACAGGACCTTGAAAACATCAAAGGCACTCTAGAATGCCCTGGAGAATAAGTACCGCATATCCGAGGCCAGTAATAAAAAGTTTCTTGTTTCTGATTTTATGGATTTCAAAATGGTCACCAATAAATCCATAATTGGACAAGTAACTGTTGGTGAATCAACTTAAAGATGTTGGAATTGATCTCCCAAATCTTTGGTTATTGGAGCTATAATTTCTAGACTTCCGCATAGTTGGAATGATGATAAGAAAAAGATGAAGCATACGGAAACGGATTAAATTTAGACGGTTTATTGCGTCATCTTTGTATTGAAGAAGACTCTTGCAAACACGATCTAGATGATAATCTGCAAACTGAGTCCCATTCTAAGGCAAGTAATGTTGAAATTACTGATAAGTTAAAACCAAAGAATGAAGACACAGTTTAAGAAGAAAAATCATTCCAAAACCAACAGCAAAAAGAAAGGTGCTTGCTATTTTTGTAACAAGCCCGACCACTATGCCCGAGACTGCCGTCTGCGGAAGAAACGATAAAAAATGAATGTGATCGAAGACTCGCTTGTGGCTGTAGTGAAAGAGGCGAACTCCGTTAGCGGCAATGATAATGATTAGTGGTTCGATACTGGAGCAACCATTCACATTTGCAAAGACCGTAATCTGTTCAAGAGTTACGAAGAAAATAAAGGAGAAGCCGACGAAGTTACTGGAGCAAATAAGGTTCCAAGCAAAGTTATGAGAAAAGGCACTATAGAACTTCCTTTCACCTCTGGAAACGTTCTTACATTATTCAATGTATTTTATGTACCTGATGTGTGTAAGAATTTGGTCTCTGTATACCTTCTTAACAAAGGAGGATTCAAGATGGTGTATGAGTCTGATAAGCTAGTGTTGTCTAAGAATGGTAGATTCATTGGACAGGGATACTCTTGTAACGGCATGATTAAGTTCAATCTAATAAAGAAATCTTCTATTTATATTGTTGATTCTATTAATTTATGGCATGGCAGATTAGGACATGTTAATTACAATTCCATTAGAAATATGAATAAATTAGGATTAATTTATAATTGTGATTTCGATACCATCTCTAAATGTGAAATATGTATTCAAGCAACAATACATCGAAAATCCTTTAAATCCATAGAAAGGAAAACTGGTTTGCTTGATTTGGTATATAGTGATGTGGATGACTTAAAAAGTCATATCACCTATGGTGATATCCAATACTATATAACATTCATTGATGGTTATACTAGATATGCATATGTATATCTTATGAAAACTAAAGATGAGGCTTTTGATAAATTCAAAATTTACAAAGCAGAGGTTGAAACACGATTAGGAGTTAAAATTAAAATATTACATCCAGATCGTGGTGATGAATATTTCTCAAATGAATTCACCTTGTTTTGTAAACAACAAGGTATAGTTCACCAATGTACTGCCCCATATACACCACAACAAAATGGTGTTGCTGAAAGAAAGAATAGATCTTTAGTAGAAATGGTTAATGTCATGCTCATAAGTTCTAATTTATCTTATAACCTATAGGATGATGCTATGTTATCTGCATGTTATATTTTAAATAGAGTACCACTTAAAAAGAATAATATTTCTCCTTGTGAATTATGGTTTAATAGGAAACCTAACCTAACTAGACTTAAAGTTTGGGGTTTCTTAGCATATGTTAGAAAACCAGACCCTAAACTAGCAAAGTTAGGAAATAAAGCATTTAAATGTATTTTCATAGGATATTCACTTAATAGTATAACTTATAGATTCCTTATTCTCGACACCCTAGAAGTTATAGAATCTGTAGATGTAGAATTTTTTGAAAATCAAACTATTGAGAATCCATTGAGATCATCTAGTCCAGAACCTAGTATGGCTAATGATATCAATGACGATGATTATGCTCCTGCTCAAAACAACAAGAAAGTATCAGTACTAGATAATAGTACTGAACAACGGAGAAATAAAATAGTGAGAATAGAGAAGGAGTATGGTCCTGACTTCATACATATCTTGTAGAAGGCAGTAAGGACGAAGTCCTTGATATGACTAAATATGTGATGAACATCGATGACAATCCCAAAACTTATTCTGAGGCTATGAGTTCCAAAGATTCCAATTTCTGGAAAGAAGCAATCAATGATGAAATGAATTCCATACTGTTAAACCAAACTTGGGTTTTAATTGATTTACCTCCTGGCGCTAAACCTATAGTATGTAAATGGATATTCAAGAAAAAATTGAATACAAATGGATCCATTGATAAGATTAAAGCCAGATTAGTTGCTAAGAGATAAAAGCCAGATTAGTTGCTAAGAGATATAAGCAAAGACATGGTGTAGATTACTTTGATACATATGCTCCAGTTACTCGCATATCTTCTATACGCTGTTTAATTGCACTTGCATCAATTCATAAACTAGTCATACATCAAATGGATGTAAAGACTGCTTTTCTAAATGGATATTTAGAAGAAGAAATATATATGGAACAACCTGAAGGTTTCAAAACCTCAGGCCAAGAAAAGAAAGTTTACAAATTAGTGAAATCTCTTTATGGTCTGATGCAAGCTCCCATGCAATGTCATGAGAAATTTGATAAAGTTGCACTGTCATACCGATTCATTGTTAATGATGGTGATAAATGTATTTATAGCAAATCGGATAACAATGGTAGTATTATAATATGTTTATACGTTGATGACATGCTAATATTTGGTTCCAATATATCCTGTGTGAATGAAACTAAAAAGTTTCTGTCTTCTAAATTCGATATGAAAGATCTAGGAGAGGCTGATGTAATTTTAGGAATTAAAATTGTTAGGAAAGAGGGGGAATTATTACTAACTCAATCTCAGTACATAGATAAATTCCTACAAAAGTATGGTCATTATGATGACAAACCAGCACCAACTCCTTTAGATCCTAGTATTAAATTAGAAAAGAACACTGAACGTACTATCTCTCAAATAGAATTCCAGTGTTATTGGGAGTCTTATGTATGTTATGCATTGCACTAGACCAAACATTGTACATGCTATAAGTGTATTGTGTCGATTTATGAGTAATCCTAGTTTCAAACATTGGAAAGCTATTTTCAGAGTTTTAGCTTATTTGAAAGGAACCATTGAATATGGTTTATCTTATAAAGGATATCCAGCTGTAATAGAAGGATATAGTGATGCAACATGGAACAATGTAGAATCCAAATCCAAGTCTACTATTGGATGGATCTTTACATTAGGAGGCGCTGCTGTGTCTTGGGCTACCAAGAACCAAACATGTATTTCTGACTCAACAATGTTGTCAAAATTGATTGTATTAGCAGATGCATGTAAAGAAGCGGAATGGCTTAGGAATTTATTAATGGAAATCCATTTATGAAAGAAGCCATCTCTAGCAGTCTTGATTAACTGTGACAATCAAGCAACGATATACAATGTGTCTAATAAGACATACAACGGAAAGTCTAGACATGTGAGTGTAAGACATCAAATGGTGAGACAGTTACTCAAAAGAGGAGTTATAACTGTTGGCTACATATAAACGAAGAAAAACTTGGCTGACCCACTTACAAAGAGTCTTCCAAAGGCAACGGTTTTTTTAAAGTCACAAAAAATGGGACTAAGATCTATGAATGAAGGTTGATCATCCTTAACAGAAACCCAACTTATGTCTTGAAAGGATAGACAAAATTCAATGGGTACCAACAAGTTAAGAGAATGATTATAGAACACTAAATCAACAATCCCATAATATTCAATGTTGGATTCTGGAAGAACAAAGGATGGATATATATCCTTAATAAGTCTAGAAACCTCAAAAGGTGTATCGCAGAAACACCTTAAGAGACTTACCTATATGAGTATGGAAATCAGGCCGTTTTCTAGGAAAGTAAGACCGCTTTCTAACTCATGAACTAGGATTTAAGCACATGGCCATTAACGTGCTAAGCAATACAGAATGCTTTACCTAAGGAAATCAACTTGTGTGATTGTTCTGCTTTTATCATTAGGGATACTTGATTCAAGATTCATTCACCATAGAATCTGGATAAGACTTTGAATGGTTTACACTAAGTAAAGGTTCAAATCCAAAAGATTCCTTTTATTTATGTGTTGGTTTTCACGATGATGCAAAATTTGATCTTAGAACTACATAGGCTTGATCCCACTTGGGTATATAGGAAGTCACATTAGTGATGAAGCCATCCTATTTATTAATTATTTCTTATTTTGAAAATTGGAGGAGATTGTTGTAAAATTTTCAAATAAGTTTTAGGGTTTTAAGTTATTATTTAGAAGAGAAGAAGGAGAGAAAGAAGAAAAGATAATCCCACATGCTAGAAAATCAAGGACTATATTTGTATAAATATAGCTTTCTCATATGGATGTTGGGGCCTTGGGGCTCCTACATGTTTGCCTTATTGTGAGGAGGGAAGTCATGCAACACCACATGCGTGCCGCCGTCGTCCGTCCTTCTGATCGAACTGGGCCGGGTCGGGTACGGGTTGCGGGTTCGAATCCAAAAATATTTTTGGATCATATGTGAACAGTAACGGGCCACATTTCAGCCCATTAAGGACCCAAAACCGAAATTCTTGAATTGGAGTGGATGGCGGGAAATTTGTAACGTTTTCTAAATGTTACAGAAAATGAATAGACGCGATGTTTAAATATTGAATGGACAAAGCTGTTTGTAACAGTTGTGATCTGTTGCAAATGGTTGTGATGCTTAGCCGATCGGCATCTCTCTAGCACTATAAATAGTGATGCCCAAAAAACGTTAGAAAGTATTCTGAATCTTCTTCTTCTTCACAGAGCAGATTTACGACACCAGAAAGTGTTACAAAACACCGCGCCACCATTACTCTGTTTTGTGACGCCTCCAAGGTATTGCAAACTCAGAAAACATCACAGAATTGCTCTCTTCTTCCTCTTTGTTCTATCCTATACAAATTGCATCATCAGAAACCATTACTAAAATCAGATCAAAGGCATACAAACTTTGAATCCGATTACGATGTTATAGGGCTTTATTGAATCCTGAAAGTCGATAGTTTGATAACCCGTTTGTATCTGGTGGGTTTAACTATTATCTGAAAGAATCTATTTCATAGATCCTTAAATTCAGAAGTACAACATTATCTTCATCGCAATTGCCATCAAATTCGCCTCGAACCGCAATATCCCCAACATCAACATAAGGTGCACCGTAAATCCTTCCTCTTATAAGGCCTTCAAATGAATCAACCTAAAGTCTTGGATTCCATACATTTTCATCTTCTTGTAGCTCGGCCTTTTTCTTCATATATGTTTCTTGAAAAGGTTAAAAGGGTAACAACATATAGACTTGTTGGATAGTAACATCTAAGCTTTTATTTTGATATAGACTATAAATGAAATAAATTAAATTTTGGTAAAAGAAAGTCAAAACTGTAGACGAACTACTATGCTAACTATACTTACAAATGCCAACCAAATTGATGTGACTTGTTGTAATCAAAGTTTAAAATTAGTTTTCAAACTGAGTGTAAACTAAGTACCAGAGAAGTTTGGTATGTTTAAACTAGCTTACAAAATTAGTATAAGTAGACTAATTTCGTAATTATAAGCCCAACTGGTGATATGGACGTCAAGGGTTCGAGTTCGGAAATGGCCTCTTCGCAAAGCGAGGGAAAAGCTGCGTACAATCGACCTCTCCAAAGCCTGCTATCGTGCAGGAGCCTCGTGCACTGGGTTTCACCTTTATAAGCTCAAGTAGCCGGAGCTTTATTGCATAAGTAACAGGAGTTTCATGTCTCATTTGTAAGTAACAAAGCAGTTTGGTATGTTCAAACCAGCTTACAAAATTAGTATAAGTAACAAAACTAATTCTATAATTATAAGCCCAAGTAGTAGGAGCTTCATTGCATAACAAACAGGAGTTTCATGTCTCATTTGTAAGTAACAGAGCAGTGGGTAATAAACCCAGTATGAACAGAGCAGTTTTGTTAAAAAGTGTACTTAATTAAAAGTGTTTTTGATTAATTGATGTTTAAACTTAAGTAGCAGGAGTTTCATTGCATGTCTCGTGTATGTTTTCATGTCTGTAGCAGGTTCGGCCTAATCATGACTTCATGTCTCCTATTTGGACATGTATACTAATCTAATGTCTGGAATTCAAAACAAGTATAGATTTCAGTATGTTATGCTTCTTACCCACTGGACGAATAAAATGAGAATTTTCATCTAAATATTAGAGGTGTTTTTAAT
Source organism: Allium cepa (assembly GCA_030765085.1). Lineage (NCBI taxonomy): Eukaryota > Viridiplantae > Streptophyta > Magnoliopsida > Asparagales > Amaryllidaceae > Allium > Allium cepa. The sequence continues at coordinate 446,646,845 of CM060935.1, read as the reverse complement.
TAGTAGAGTTTAAACTTAAGTAAATTAGTTGTTTTATAACTGAGATTAAAAAACTAAGTTTAAAACTTAGTTTTAAAGTGAGTTTAAAACTTAGTTTTAAAATGAGTTTAAAACTCAGTTAAAATCAGAAACTGAGTTTAAAACTCGGTCTAAGTTTTAAACTGAGTTAAAATGAGCTATAACTCAGTTTAAAACTGAGTTGTAAACACAGTTTTTCTGAGTTTAAAGCTCAGTTTATACTCAAAACTGAGTTTAAAACTCGGATTTAAACTGAGTTAAAACCTCAGTTTTATGCTCTGAGTTTAAATTAGTTGTTTTATAATTGAGATTTCGAAACTAAGTTTTAAACCCAGTTAAAATATAGTTCTAAAATGAGTTTAAAACTCAGTTTAAAATCATAAACTAAATTTTAAACCAAGTTCAAATATAATTTATGTTTTTAGTGATTATCGGACAGTGTTTGTTATCTTTTCCATATATTTTATTTTTCACTTTTTTGGACTGATTAGTCACATTGTATTATTTTGTAGACGTCTCTGAGTTTTATTCTTAAACTAGTAATAAGTTGATGATATTTGCTAGATCCTTAAATTTTTTGTTGATCAAAGCTTCTTGATAACTTATGTTACAGGGCTGAACATGCTGATATCATTGCTACAACAAGTTGGTATCAGGAAAGAAAATCCCTGATTTTAAGATTTTAAGATCTTAAGATGCATTATTTTTGTACGTACTGGTAATAGACCTTAGTCCCTCTTTACCTATCAGTATAGATCTTCTACTTATAAAGCAGATTAGGTTTGGCAGCAAGGGCTAAGCTCTTTATATGTCTCCAGTCCCAAGCACAAAAATGTTAATGTTAAAGACAATTCTTTTCTCCCTGTATGTTGGTGTAAACCAAAATTAAGAGTCGTGTCTGCTGATGTGAAAAGTCATGTCTATTCGAATGAAGAGTCATGTCCATTCGAATGAAAAGTCATATCTATTCAGTGAAGAGTCGTGTCCGTTCACTGAAAAGTCGTGTCTATTGAAATGAAGAGTCGTGTCTATTAAGTAAAAGTCATGTCTATTGAAGTAAAAGGGTGTCTGTTCAAAAAGGTTATGTCCGTTTGTAAGGGTTGTAAACCACTATATATATGTGGTCATTTTGTTGCGTTGAAAGCAAGTTGTAGACAAGACAAAAAGCAAGATATAAAAAAAAAATTGTCTACTCTCCTCTAAAATTATAATTCTCTCTCTTTTTCTACTTTAACAAATTGGTATCAGAGCTTGGTTGAAAATTGTCAAACAATCTTGTCTCCCTTGTTCCTCGATTCAACGGTGAAAAGTTTGATTATTGGAGCAATCTAATGAGGCTCTGTCTTGAATCTCAAGACTTGTGGACAGTTGTTGAAGAAGGTGTTGGTGCGCCGGAAGATGAGACGCAACTCACAGTTGCCCAAAGAGATCTTCTGAAAAGCAAACAACAGAAAGATCGGAAGGCTCTCTTCCAAATCTATCAGACACTTGAAATTCAAGTTTATGAGAGAATTTCAAAAGTTGCAAATGCTCAGGAGGCTTGGAAAATATTGAATACAACGTATTCTGGCCAAGATCAAGTAAAAAAGGTTCGCCTGCAGTCACTACGAGCTGAATTCGAAAAGCTCGAAATGAAGGATAGTGAGAAAATCTCAGAGTATTTTACTCGTCTCACTTCCATCATAAATCAGTTGGCTTCAAACGGAGAAGTCGTGGAGACTCAAAGAGCCGTTGAAAAAATTCTACGGAGCCTACCAATCAAGTTCGATCATATTGTGGTTGCAATTGAGGAATCAAATGATATTGCTTCACTTTCTCTTGAAGGCTTGCAAGGAAGGCTGGAAGCTCATGAGGCTAGAATCTTGATGAGAAGTAAACAAACAAATTCTTCTCAAGATCAAGCCTTAAAATCTCAATTCACATCCATAAAAGTTCAAGGCCCATCCCATGGCAAAAGTAACAGCAGGAATAGTGGAAAATTTGAAGAATCAAAGGACGAGAAACGATCATTCCAAAGTAACAAGGCGCGAGGCAAATACAAAGGCAAAAAACCATATTTTGAATGCAATTTCTATCACAAGCCGGGTCATAAAGCAAATGATTGTTGGGAGAAACATCCTGAAAAGAAGCCAGTTGCTGGTTTTATGCATAATGAAGCAGAAAAATCTGAATCTTTGTTGATCGCTTCGGATGGAAATGTTGAAAACGTATGGTACTTGGATAGTGGTGCAAGTAGGCATATGACTGGAAATAAAAATCTATTTTCAAGTCTTGTGGAAGCTGATGATGGTCAGGTTACTATTGGAGATGCAAAATCATACAAAATTCAAGGTGTTGGCGAAATTTCTTTCAAAACCAAGGCTGGAAAAGTTGAAAAAATGTCGGAGGTTCTTTATGTACCAGGCATACGTAGCAATCTTCTTAGCGTCGGTCACTTGCTGAAGAAATGATTTGATTTTCGATTCGTTGGAGATCAATGTAGCATGAAGAAGAACGACCAACAAGTGGCAAATATTGTGATGGGATCCAACAAATTATTTCCGATCAAACTTGACATCGTAAGCAGTACGTGCATGATTGCTACTTCTAATGATGAAGTTTCCAAGTTATGGCATGAGAGGTTTGGCCATTTAAACTTCCGGAGTTTGAAGGAAATGTCTACCAAAGAAATAGTCCGAGGGCTGCCTAAACTTGAAGTGATAAACGAAGCATGTGAGGAATGCCAATTGGGAAAACAACATCGTGAATCTTTCCCATCCAAATCGAAGTGGATTTCTCAATCACCTCTGGAGCTTGTTCACACCGACCTCTGTGGACCAATGCAAGTGCCATCGCTTGGAGGCAGCAGATATTTCTTGTTATTTGTTGACGATTACACAAGAAAATTTGGGTTTATTGTGTCAAAGAAAAATCAGATGCCTTCTCTTGCTTCAAAGAGTTCAAATTTCAAGTTGAAAAACATTCTGGACATCAAATAAAAAATCTAAGGATTGACCGTGGAGGAGAATACATGTCCTCTCAGTTTGAAGAATTCTGCCAAAATCATGGAATCCGCCATGAGTTAACTGCTAGGTACTCACCTCAACAAAACGGAGTCGCAGAGCGCAAAAATCGAACAATAATGAATATGGTCAGATGCATGTTGAAGAATAAGAACTTGCCTGCATGTTTTTGGGCTGAAGCGGTCTCTTGTGCCGTTTACTTAATCAACCGATCACCAACGAAGAGCTTAAAGGATTCCACTCCAAATGAAGTCTGGTATGGCAAGAAACCAAATGTTGCTCATTTAAAAACTTTTGGTTGTCTTGCATACTCTCATATTCCTGATGCTTTAAGATCGGAGCTCGACGACAAATCTGAAAAAGTCATTTTCATTGGTTATAGCCAAAGGACTAAAGCATACAAGCTTTACAATCCGAAGACGAAGAAGATGATTATCAGCAGAGATGTTCGCTTTGATGAAAATGGGTGTTATAATTTTTCAGATTTTGCAGAATTACCTGGATGGCAAACTCTAAATCTTGAAGAGGAAACTTCTTTGGAACAAGATGTTGATGCTGATGTTGGTATTGAAGAACAACAGCTTAAAAATAATGGGGTTGAGCAGGAGCAAAATTCACCACCAACGGCGGAAAGAAGGACGCGATCCTTGAGAGAAATCTATGATGCAACCGAAGAAGTTGACACTACGGATCATGTATATTTTGCATTTTTTGCGGGAGAAGATCCAATCACTTATGAAGAAGCATCAAAGGAAGAAAAATGGATGAATGCAATGAAGGATGAAATCAAGTCTATTGAGAAAAATGGTACGTGGGAGCTTACCACTTTGCCTTCACACAAATCAGCCATTGGTGTAAAATGGGTGTTCAAAACCAAAACAAATCTTGATGGCTCCATCAACAAGTACAAAGCACGTTTGGTTGCGAAGGGGTATAAGCAAAAGGAAGGGGAAGATTTCAATGAGGTATTCGCTCCTGTCTCTCGACTTGATACAATTCGATTGTTGATTTCTCTTGCTGCCCAAAATGGCTGGAAGCTGCTGCATATGGATGTGAAATCAGCTTTCTTGAATGGTTTTCTTCAAGATGAAATTTATCTTCAACAACCTCCTGGTTTTGTGAAGAGGGGCGAAGAGGAAAAGGTGTATAAGCTGCGGAAAGCTTTATACGGGCTGAAGCAATCCCCCCGTGCATGGTATGATCGTATCAACAATTTCTTCTTAAAGAATGGTTTTGAAAGGTGTCCTTTTGAACACACTCTTTACATGAAGAAGCATTCAAAAGGAGGTTTCATGATCGTGAGTTTATACGTGGATGATCTGATTTTTACTGGAGATAATATGAAGATGTTATCTGAATTCAAAAATTCAATGATGAAGGAGTTCGAGATGACGGATTTGGGAGAATTACATCATTTTCTAGGGATAGGTGTTCAGCAATCAAAATGTGGGATTTTTATCTCGCAAGAAAAATATGCTGCTCAAGTATTGGAGAAGTTCAATATGATGAATGCAAATCCAGTTTCAACTCCTTGTGTTGCAGGTTCGAAATTGTGCAAAAAAGGTGAAGGAAAGTTTGTGGATCCAACTATTTTTCGAAGCCTAGTTGGAAATTTGATGTATCTCACTGCTACAAGACCCGACATCATGTACGCAGTAAGCTTGATTAGCAGATTCATGGAGAAGCCTTTCTCAAACCATTGGGAAGCTGCAAAAAGAATTTTACGATACGTTAAAGGAACTATTGACTATGGCATTTTCTATGAAGCTCATGTGCCTGTGAAGCTTGTTGGATATACGGACAGCGATCTAGGTGGAAGTATCGATGATTCAAGGAGTACTTCAGGTTATGCATTTAACCTTGGAAGTGGAATTATTTCTTGGTGTTCAAAAAAACAACCAGTTGTGGCACTTTCTACCACTGAGGCGGAGTACATCGCAGCATCTCTAGCAGGATGTCAAACTTTATGGCTAAGAGGAATTCTTGAAAATCTAAGCTTCAAGCAAAAAGATCTTACGATCATTTATTGTGACAATAGTTCTACTATCTCTGTCTCAAAGGATCCTATTTTGCATGGAAGAACAAAACATATTCGTTTACGTTTCTATTTCCTACGAGAACTCGTTCGTGAAGAAGAAGTGAGTCTTGAGTATTGTCGAAGTGACGAACAAATTGCTGATATCTTCACAAAGCTGCTTGGAGGGACTACTTTCTCAAGAATTGTTGCTGCATTAGGTGTTCGAAGGAATTTTGGTTTAGGGGAGGCATTGTTGGTGTAAACCAAAATTAAGAGTCGTGTCTGCTGATGTGAAAAGTCATGTCTATTCGAATGAAGAGTCATGTCTATTCGAAAGAAAGTCATATCTATTCAGTAAAGAGTCGTGTCCGTTCACTGAAAAGTCGTGTCTATTGAAATGAAGAGTCGTGTCTATTAAGTAAAAGTCATGTCTATTGAAGTAAAAGGGTGTCTGTTCAAAAAGGTTATGTCCGTTTGTAAGGGTTGTAAACCACTATATATATGTGGTCATTTTGTTGTGTTGAAAGCAAGTTGTAGACAAGACAAAAAGCAAGATATAAAAAAAAAAATTGTCTATTCTCCTCTAAAATTATAATTCTCTCTCTTTTTCTACTTTAACACTGTACACGTTCATGTATGCATATAACAGTACTAATGGGATATTTGTTGTACGTACCTTATAAATACCTTGCTTTTAGTAACTTTATTACTTAGCACTTATTGAAAAACTAAATTATCATAGCTTGTAACCTTTTAAAACTTTTTATACGACACTTTCATGAAATGAGTTGTTGTATGTTTACCACAAAACACCTGATGTCATATTTGACAAAACAGTTCAATGCCAGCAGAGAATATAAGCTACTAAAAAATTGGTTTAGTATAACACTCGTAACTATACCATAGACGAATAAGAAACTATTGTATAAGGAGCCTAAGTAGCAGGAGCTTCATTGCTTAAGTAATAGGAGTTTCATGTCTCCTTTGTAAGTAACAGAGCAGTTTGATATGTTTAAACCAGCTTACAAAATTTGTACAAGTAACAAAACTAATTCTGTAATTATAAACCCAAGTAGCAGGAGCTTCAATTGCATAAGTGGTAGGAGTTTCATGTCTTATTTGTAAGTAACAGAGCAGCCGGTAATAAAATCAGTATGAACAGAGCAGTTTTATTAAAAGGGGTACATAAAAGTGCTTTTGATTAATTGATGTTTAAACCTAAGTAACAAGAGTTTCATTGCATGTCTCCTGTATGTTTTCATGTCTGTAGCAGGTTCGGCCTAATCATGATTTCCTATCTCATGTTCGGACAGGTATACTAATCTAATGTCTGTAATAAGTCGACACAAATGTAGATTTCAGTACGTTATGCTTCTTACCCACTGGATGAATAAAATGAGAATTTTCCCATCTAAATATTAGAGTTTTTTTAATTAGTAAAGTTTAAACTTAAGTAAATTAGTTGTTTTATAACTGAGATTTAAAAACAAAGTTTAAAACTCAGTTCTAAAGTGAGTTTAAAACTTAGTTTTAAAATGAGTTTAAAACTCAGTTTAAACTTAGAAACTGAGTTTAAAACTCTGTCTAAGTTTTAAAATCAGTTTAAAACTGAGTTGTAAACTCAGTTTTTCCGAGTTTAAAACTCATTTTAACTTGGATTTAAACTGAGTTAAAACCTTAGTTTTAAGCTCTAAGTTTGAAGTTTTAAATTGAGTTTAGAAGTCACTTAAGTTAGTTGTTATATAACTGAGATTTAAAAACTAAGTTTTAAACCCAGTTAAAACTCATTTTTAAAATGAGTTTAAACTCAATTTAAACTCAGAGACTCAGTTTAAAACTCTGTTTGAGTTTTAAACGGGATTTAAATGAGCTAAAACTTGGTTTAAAACTGAGTTGTAAACTTAGTTTTCCTGAGTTTAAAGCTTAGTTTAAACTCAAAAACTGAATTGAAAACTCGATTTTAAACTCATTTTAAAACTCGGTTTTAAACAGAGTTTAAAACTTGGTTTAAGCTGAGTTCGACCTCAGTTTAAAACTGAGTTTAAATTCTTGGTAACTTTTTTTTTACCAAAACTAAACTCGGTTTTAAACTAGTTAAAATTTGACTTAACTAAGTTTTTAACTCAGTTAATAGGCTCCAAACAAACTGAGTTACATGAAATTTATTGATTTACATGAAATGTATAGTTTGTTTGACAATACTATTTCAGGTTGAGAGGCACAACCTATGACTTATAGTGTCTCAAGAACAAGGCTTGATTTATAATGTCTTCATAAGCACTAAAGCCTATACTTTGTGCTACCATAGTAAGAAAATATGCATGCTAATTCCAGTGACGAACAATGTAACTAGTTTAGATTTCAAACTACAAATGAACATAATAAGACTTTTAAAATTTAAAATAACTCACATAGATTTTCTATGACTTGTTGTCAATAAATTTGCAAATCAATACTGAAGCTCGCTTTGCTTTACCCTTTTTCGTAGCTTTCTCTCTCTGAGTATGCCAAGCCATGAAACTTTCCTCGAAACTCATTGATTTACCTGTCTCAAGTTCCTATAAATAGGGGATACAGAGGTTAGTAAAATATCGAATAATGCAGCAAGCACTTGTGCTATATACATATACAAATATGATTATTTGATTCATGAGTTGGCCTTGGTATGAAAGAAGAAAAGTAGCATTTGAAATATGCTAGTATTTTGTATTTTCTCATAACGATGACGATTATAGATAGATTTTATAATTCACACCTTCTACCTAATATGTAATTCTAGGTGTTTGTACTAACGATTGGACGAGGAAAGTAGCATTTAAAATTGCAGTAAAGAAATAATGAACTCTTTATTTAGTAATTTGCTATTTTTATATGGAACAGCTAATATGATGTTGAATATGATGTTTATGAGCATATGGTAAATTAAATGTTAAACTACTACAAATCTAATAAATAATTAGGTCCATAGATTATTATATGTTCAGGAAAATTTTCTCTCGATTTCCATACATATCAACTAATTAGCATTATTTTTATTACTTTATTTACTTTCCTATTTATGATACTGCGTGGTAGATATTTAAAAATAGTTCTGATCAATATAAGGAACCCGTGCAGGAATCAAAAGTAAATGCTGACAACCGGTAGTATCTAATGAACAGAGATAAATAATATAGTAGTATAGCAATATTCTAACAAAGGAAAGCCGTATAGAAAGCTGGAAATATTTTACTATGGCTGTTGCATGGTAATGGGTCTACATTTATATCAGTCTATGAGTACATGGTAATTAATAAAGAAGAGCAAAAAAGGCAAGAAAAAACTATGGGTGTTAAAGTGGTTCATTGATTTTGTTTTATTTTTGTAAAATATTCAAAAGTAAAATGTTAAAAAGTACAGTGGCAGTTGAAATAGGGAGGAGAATAAGTACAAATTGAGCACCAGCACAAAATGATGGCGATGCATTTAAATGGAAGAAAATGTCAGCAGTGCATAAATCGAATCTCAGCTTTCATTTGAGGTTAATTTTTAAAGCAAACACAATGTTGAATAAAATAAGTTATAAATTGATAAATCAGAATTATCTGCATTGTCAACCTTCCTGTATTAGCCTATCTGTGGAAGTTAGTTTTCTTGTAACAAACCATAAACAAAGAGCTATATGTAAATTTGTTCACTTTTTAAAATAATTAACGGTAAAAATTAAATTATTGTAAAGTAGCTTTATAAATCTATAAATCGTCACACGGTTAGCAGGATGAAATTTCAAATTTCAAAGAGACTAGTGAGATCTAAATTCAAATACGAGATTGAGTAAACACAATGCAACTCATAAAAATAGAAGTTATTTTATTACTTTTAATTAAGTACATACCACATGCGCTTCATGTGAAACAATGGACACAGATCCAACGGTGTGACGTGTGTGTCCCTTCTTTTGGTGTTAAACGATTGGCTCACATCTTCTGACATTTATCATCATATGCGCTTTCGTGCCATTCAGTATTAATCATTTCATTCCATATATATGTATGTATCCATGCAGGAAGGGTGCCTCGACAATTGGTCATCTTTGTGGTTTGCTTTAATCTTTTGGCTCTTTTTCGTGCATGATTTTTTTTTCAAGATAGAAGTTGCTTTCTTTTGCCACACTCATAAACTTTGTGCTCATAAATAACATCATAAGTGTATGCCCTTTGCAAAAAAGCAAGATAATTAAAATTAAATTTTAAGATGCTGCAAATTGCCTTACTGGTGGTCTAGCTGCAATCTGGTAACTGTATATTCATGCACGCACACACGTTGTAGCTAACTTGAGATCAAGTTAAACTTATCACTATCAAGGTCAACAAATTGTTACAATAGAAGGTAATTACGGAGGTTCTGACAAATAGCTTGAAGTGGCTACGCAAAAGGTAATCTAATCATGAATCATCGATGGACAATTCATTTCTAAAAAAAATCTTTCAGCCCAGTCATTGGTAAATCGCATAATGCATTATGTATAATTTAATGATAGTGTGCAAAGTGAAATTATAAGTGCATTTGAGAAACAAATAATAATGTAGAAAGATATGCACAACTTGAATGTTATGAGTTGCATAAAGGGGTTAGTAGTTTGCAAAATGAAGATTTTTGTTTTTAAAATGAATATAGGGAAATGTTACAAATTGAATATTTATTTAATAAAGAGTCAGAAATATTAAGATATCTTAAACTCATTAAATAACAGTAGTCTGTTCTCCTTACACACTTTCAAAAATGCATACCATGGTTTGGTAAATTGTATATCCAATATAGATCCAATAAGACGTGCAGTGGATTTATTCTTAAATCTATAATAATCAAAAGAAATATAAACTATTTAATATACATTATTTTCTAATGTAAATGTAAAACTATGTAAAACTTACTGAGTTCCTTTCCATTCAAGTGGCATTTTTTACGTAAGAGGATCAATTGGAGTATCATATCCTATGACCAGAATATACTCCTTTTCATCAACTATATTTTCTGTCTCTGCTCCATCCGCCTCATGTTCCCCAATTTCTAATGCATCGTTTCCCTCTTGGACACCTAATTCTGCTTCAAAAGCTTGATCTCTTCCACCTTCGACAATATTTGCTACTCTGTCCTCATAAGTAGATGGGTGTGCTCTTTCTTCTCTTTCAATGCACTCCTCTAATTCCCACCATAGGTTCCATTCCACTCTTATATATGTTTGGTGGATTTTCATCGATGTTAGATAAACTATCATTTCATCCAGATCTTTCGGAGATTTGTCTACATCCTGTATTGGCTACCTTTCTCACGAGGCCTCGAAACTTTGTACCTACCATTATGCCGTTACAAAATCTCGTTAGTACAAAATCTAATCATTATTTTTAGTGCTGTTTTTAAAAAATGATATTAGCTTATAAAGATGCAACAAATAGTTCTTCTTTATTTCTCACTTTATTATGTTATATATCGCTGTTAAAAACATATTAAACCAAAAACTTTTTTTTTGAAATCGGTATGCAAAGTAATTGCTATGATTGACATATTACAATCGGATAATAGAAAAGTGGGGTGATTGTGAAGCCAAAGTGCAATAGATGATCTAATCTTGCACGATCTTACACTTTTGTAGACTTGTGTATAAGAATGGATGCACATCAACCATTTACTCTTTAAATAGACCAAACTTTTCAGTTCTTGACTTTGTAAGTGTTTCAGTATAATAGTATGCTATCCTTATAGATAAGAAAATGAATGTGATCCTAGCATTAGAAAATTGCGATTTTGGATGGGTCAAGCATTAATCATAGCAATTTCAGTAGTTATTGGTTGACTAGTTCAATGCTATTTATTTATATTACAATTACTCATATTCATGTATTCATAAACTGAAAGAATACATTCATGAACATTAATATGTTAAATTTCATGTAAGTTATCAATTTTTTATAAAGAAGATTAAAAAAAGATATCTTTAACATGTGCAGGAATATTGGATAACTTTTTTTTATAACATGAGTGATATCTTTAACATATATTTGACATTTTTTTTCAACACTGAAATGTGAAATAGGTAAGTTATTCCAGTAAGTGTAAGTGGGAGAATATACACAAAAGATTAAAATAATGTTCATTTGTTTCCTTTAGTGATTATGTTACTGACTATATATATAGTCTATGAATAGTTTATTTTTGGTGCTTGAGTGGCTTGTAGCGGCCTTTTATGTATATATGCATATTCATTAATGCGATTTAACAGATTTGCAAATTTATCTAAAATTTCATACATTTGTTTTATAAAATTATAGAAAATTTAATGGGGAGTATGAGTATACAAAAAAATACGTACTATCTTATTGCATTTCATTTTTATTTTATTTCCATTTGTAATATTGAAATGAATGATAGAAGTAGTTTGTGGTTAGCTACATTGTGACCCATCTTCATTTTGAGAATCGTGCTGAATTTTATGACAATTGTATATATCATCGGTTTAATATTTGGAAACCAAAAATTCTTTACTTTTAAATAGCAATGCCATGCAAGCAAATTATGACTGTGTACAAATTCAGCGATAGAGAATTTTTTTTTCTTGTTAGCTACATGTAGCTCGGTTAAAACAGAATATCGAATATTGGATAACGCTTAGATAAAAAACATTATCGTAGCACAATTAGATATTTTATATTTATGTTATAATTACAAAGCAATGAATAAAAATTCTTACCGAAGCACGTCGACGAAGTATGCACTATAATGAAGTTTTTGAGCTTTGTCGTTGGTGTTGTCAGCAACATTATGGTGTTGACTGTATGCCAAAAAATCCACATTGTATATTAGAAGATAGAACAATACCCAATATATTTAGCTCTAATTTTTATGTCATGTGCATGCTAAAAATAAAATACGTTAAACCCAAATGAAAATCAATATTAGCCTGAATAGAGATAAAACAACAGCAGAATATATGATTAAGTAAATGAGTTAAACTTCACTAGCATATGATACTGTCAAAAGTTTCTAGATGCATGCAAAAGATTTGTGTAGGGTACTATTACTATTTTACTTCTCGAATTTACCTTTGAGTGCGGTTTGAACTGTTGATTTACGTAATTGGAAGTAACCAATTAGCTTTACGATGACACCTAGAAATCAATCATTGATATAGCCCATAGAGCATTGGGCTAAATCAAATATACTTTCATATCTCATTAAAAAATCATCACAAATGTAAAATATATTACTCACATATGCATGCAATCCAAATTGGAAGAAACGATAGTAACTAATCTAGAAATTTTTTCCAACTTGCAATGTACCATGTTTCAAACGACAAAAGAAGATAAGAAAATTATTCGTGGACAATAAGAAATTATAAAACAATAATCATAACATCTACTAGTAGTTTAACGCTACTAGTGAGAGTATTCATCCTCAATAGCTACTTCACCATCGCTCCCTTCATCATCACTTTCATCAACATCATCTTCGTCACTATCAGCTTCTATATCCACTTCTAAATCATCATTATTGTTCTCGGGCATTTCAATTTCATGAACCAGTTTTTCATTATCAATGATGTCATAATATTCAATTATTAATGGTTGATCAAGACTATCATTCGCTATAACTATAGGGGGTCGAGATATCTCGTCTGCTTGATAGACATCTGTAATCCCCTCTGAGTTGAACACATTAAGTGAAAACCGATTTCTTGCAGTGGTTTTAATCATAGTTAACCATTCGTTTGAAGTATTTCCAGGTTGGCATGTGAAATAAATTTGCTGACATTGATGTGCAAACACAAACACATCTTCTATTTGAAGTCGAGAGTTATTTTTTACGTCAATCAATCCATTTGTATGGTGCACTCTTATCCCATGCCTTGACAATGTGTCAAACCAATCACAATTGAACATAAAAATTTATTTCTTCTCTCCAAGGTATGTCAGCTTAATAACTTCTTTAATCATCCATAATAATCACTTTCTAGATCATCATAACAACTTCCTTTCACACATACGCCACTATGCATTGTTTTTTTGTACTTTCCCTACCGCATTGTATGGAACTTATAACCACTTACAAGTAGCTATAACATCCCGCCTTTTTGGACAGTTTATGCAGACATACATGCCAACTCAAACCATACCGAAGGGCGGATTGTTATTGAGGTAAATAAGAAAAAGCAGAGAGAAAAAAACAAATAGAATCTTGCAGCAAAATGAGAAAATATAATAATCAAATAACAGTTCATGAAGCTATTTACAAAACATTTGATTATACTTATACAACATAGAATCAGAGTTACACATATCAGAGATAAATAAATAACAATGCAGCGGGACAGTGTGATACAGTGGAATACTGTAGTAAATAATAATAATAAAATCTTCGTCTTCGTCCTCCAGAAATAAGGTCTTCAAATCCTGAAATGCTCAGGCTGACCTGAGCGAAATGAAAAGACAAAACACTCGAGTCAGAACTCAAAGATCTTATGTAAGTTAAATCGGTAAATATGTGTGTGACGGCATCAGAGATGTTTTGACATCTCCTATCCAGTGTTTAATGTAAGTGCAGTAACTTAAGAGATGTTCGCGATTCACATCTCCAAAGGATCCATAAAACTATCTACTATGTAGTACAATGCGCTATTATAATATGTCTATAGTAAAGTAAAAGTATTAAAATAGCGTTAAGGCTTTACATTTTCCACCTTAACACATTTTATATATTCTCGTAGCCTATAAAGTACCGCAATCCCACCCACACTGGGTGTCATCAGAGGGCATTCCATAGGTATAGTACAAAGCAAACTCGTAAAAGGCGTGCTAGGTCATGTGAACACGACACTTGAGGCAATTCCAGGATAGACATGCCAATTGCACTCCCGAACTGGTGGTAACGCATTGTAGCTACTATCGCCTACCTCGAAACATACTTCCATATCAAAATCGAGGGGTGGCCACCAAATCAATCACAAAGTCAAAGTATAGTATCGAAAAAATATGCTTGATAGGAGAAATGACCTCACTTGGTCCAGTATAGCTCTTGTTTTAGTCACATCTAAGCTAACTCACGGGAGTCAGGGTCATATCATACCTTACAGAAATTGTTCGCTAAACCATCCTACTTTATTTCTAAAATCTCCACCACGTACACAGTTGTTAAAGTGGTTTTCAGTATTGGCAGAGAATATGACAACATCCGATCTCGGCCTCTTTGACAACCAATCGCTAATTACACATCGGATGGTTCTTTTACATTTCCAGAATCATTTCATAATTGATATCAAAATATCATATCCAATTCAAACCATATCACTTTCAAAATTATTACTTACTTTCGAAATCATATTCGCCTTTGAAATCATAGTTCGATAATTATATTTTCTTTCAAAGTCAAATTCACAATTTATATCAAAATATTGTGTTCTCAAAAAAAACTATACCATTTTCAAATCATATTTCTTCCAAAAATCACATTTTCCAAAACAGGTAAAGTTCTTGCTTCAAAATCATCATTTCGATTAGTTAACATTTAACTCTCAACTTAGGTTATAACATCATTAACCATATTCACTTTTAAAATCAAGAATTTGAATATAACCCATCCATTTTGCTTAGTTTGGAATTTAGAAGAAAAAGGTCTTAAATAGTTATAAATAGTTAATATAGATTTAAAGTGGATCAAATATAATTAAAATATATGTTTTAGCTTTAGAATAGATTAATTAGATTTAAAATAAATTAAAATTGTTTAATTAGTTTTAAAATAAATTAAATGGTTTAAAAATAGGTTAAACTGATTTAATATAGTTAATATAGGTAAAATTAGTTTATAAATTTGAAAATCTTAAAATTTAGAATCTTAAAAAAAATTAAAAAGGTTTATATTTGAAAACATAAATTTGGAATTTATATCAATTTAAAACTATTTATTTCATTTCAACAAAATCAAACCATTTCCATTTAATTTCTTAAACAATTCCTTTAAGCCAATTCACATTTCAACTCGAAACTTAATTTTCCAAAAATACTTCAATTTATATAAATCAAATTTTTCTTTAAAATATCATTTAGTTCCATTCAACAATTAAGGATTTAAAATCAATTAATTTAACCAATCCGGCGTCCGTATATAATTCTCTACCCTAGGGTCAAGTGATACGGATATTTATCATTTCAATCCGCAATTTAAAATTGTACGATTATATATCATTTAGAACCGCAATCCCGAAATAAATAGCATCCATAAAGTCACTCGAGTCTATCGTTTCAACCCATAACGATTTTTCCTTAATCTATAGATCATTTGGGTATGTATCATTTCAACTCATAGTGAACTTGCAGTTTATAACGATACAAAATACAACATTCATTCATCTAATATCAATAATCAACATCCATCACAATCATCATCCAAATCAATCAATAATTATCAATATAAAACTGATAATAAGTAACAGGTATTTAACTAGCAATTTATATTCAATAATATATTAAATAGTGATTTAATTCAAACAAATTCAAATTAACTGAGATGATGATTTAAAATATAAGAAACAGTCATAGATAAATTTTTAATCATATCATAACTTTAACTTAACAAACATAAGAAATTTTAGAAGTTGTGAGTGGGTTAAAATACTCACCTTTGGATTTAAATCGAATTTAAGCCCAAAATTTGAACAATTTCAAAATTCATCCAAACAAGTGTTAAAATGTCTGGAATTTTGATAGGATCCCAATGCAAGAAACCGCGTGTGAATCGAACCTCGTATGTAAAAGTTATGACAGTTAGAATGATCAGAAATTTACACACGTAGCTCTGCCCATTCACAAGGACTCGATTCTATGTCCAAACATCACATGCCAGCACATGTAGTCGCCATTTGAATTTAGTTCAAATAAAATAATATTAAATACTCGACCTATCAATTCATGCGGTAAGCTCGAATACAAACTGGAAGCCGCCTCCACTACGAGCCGCACCGAACGAGCTAGGTCCCGTCCTCCCTCTACGCCGCCGGCCGCCACCTAGGGTTAAGGTTTTTGATCCCTGAAACTCGAATTCCAATCAACTCCCTCAACAATAAGTGATGCGACCACCACTAATCAATGCCAGATGCAAATCTCCACAAAACCCATAAGTTGATTTCGCCGATTGAAGCAAAAATCAAAAATCCCCAAATCGAATTCATGGTTTCGCGATTTTGAAGCTTTGACTGTGATTTTTGGCTGACTCGAGCATCGTTTGCAGAAACAGACACCGGACCTAGATTTGTATAGTTGAGTCTTCGGTTCCATATTTTTCTCGATTTTTTTTGAGGAGTTTGCTTTTCGATTT
The DNA here is from genome assembly GCA_030765085.1 of Allium cepa. Classification (NCBI taxonomy): domain Eukaryota; kingdom Viridiplantae; phylum Streptophyta; class Magnoliopsida; order Asparagales; family Amaryllidaceae; genus Allium; species Allium cepa. Next base: position 446,630,459 of record CM060935.1, on the reverse strand, counting down.
GGTATTTGGTTTGAAATTGAACTGAAATTTGTTTGTCTACCATTGGAATGAGGAGTTGGGAAGGAGATGTAGATACAGAATTATGAGAATAAGGAGTGGTTAGAGTTTATAACGAGGTATTTATAGGTAGGTTAGGAATAGGATGAATGGACAGAGATTAATAGAACGATAGATTTAACGACCCGAAATTTCCTATCCCGAAAATTCCAGTTAGTTAAAGAAAAAGAAGAAAAGAGATAGAAGTAGAAGAAGAATCAGAAACATCAAAACACAGATTCTCACATTCGCAGTGGATCAAAATATTATATCACGTAAAATAATAATTGTACAAAGGAAAAAACTGTATCAGTTAATTTAATCAGAGTTACAAATATTTCACAAACACTGGACAGTTAAGATTAACTTGTCCCAGGTAAATTGTAATATCACAATGGAATACACTCCATACTTTCCTGTTATCCAGTTCGCCTCCTGAGCTCCAAAACATCCTTAACTGAAAATCTGTAATACTCGGTCTGATCCGAGCATTACATCAAAGTAAAACATGGGTCAGGCTGGAAACCAGCGTGAGTAAACTCATCCAACAAGAAATACCAATGCCTATAGACTATTTAAAACCCGGTTAACTCATACTGCTTTACAAGTTCACAATTTGTTAGTCAATGCTTATTTCACAAATCAATCCCTTAATTTCAAGATCCATATTATTCTATTCTAACCTATTGATTTCACATATAAATCTATAAAGAATCATTGTAGGTTACAAATCGAAGCGGGCTCGGGTATTTACTAATACCCGACTCCAATCTCTTCGAATTCAATACCATCTTTAATCCAAGTTATTCAAGTGAGATACAGTTCAACTTTATATACAGAATGTCACTTTTATACACATCAATTCATCAACGATAGATAATGATACTATCACTGTCCACCCAAAAATATCATATCAGAAAACATTACATATCATAGATTTTAACCAATTCAAGGAATTTAATATCATTCCATCATTCATAAGCAAGATTTTATCACTTCCCAATTAATTTAATTAATCTCTAATTAAATTAATTACTAACTTTAATCACTTAGATTACCCATACTTAACATTAATTAATTACAAATTAATTAATCATCTTTTGTTTATCCATCTTAATTAACCATCCTTGATTAGTTATACTTTAATTACAATAAGTAATTAAGTCTTAACTAATTACACAAATTAATTAACCTTCACCCATCACATTAAATAATTTCTTAATTACTCTTATAAAGTAATTAAAAATGATTTATTTTATTTATCCTTAATTAATTATTCAAATTAATTATCCTATAATCACTTACATTGATTAATTATTAATTAATCGCGCTCGTAAATCAATTAATCCTTAATTAATTTCCTTAATTAATCAATCCTTTAATTAACTACACTAAGTAATTAATTCTTAATTACTTCCCTTACGTAATTATCCTATAATAAACTATATTTGGTGATTGTCCCTTAATTACCCACCTTGATTAATGACATTAAGTAATTATTCTATAGTTACTTCATTAAGTTATTATCATTAGTTAATTTCATTAAGTGATTAACTATAAATAAATTAATCATCTTTTAATTATAACTTAATTAATTAATCACATTTATAAATAAATCCTTTAAGTTTGATTACTCAAACTTATTACCAATTACCTTAATAATTTAATTAATTAATAATTTTCTTAACTGATTTCATTAACTAACCATCCTTAATACATTAAATAAATTATACTTTATTTAATAACATTCTTCTAAATTACCTAAAAAAACAAAAGGAATTAACCTATTATAAATTTACTTTAACGAACAATTTAAATTATTTTAACTATGGAAAGAAAACCTGTTTTAAAATTTACAATGCTTTGCTTAAAACTTGGTTTATACTTCTATTGAAAACTTATTCCCTTTGTTATTTCTTTTAGATTTATTTATCATTTAGGCAAAAACTTGCTGCAGACCCGAGCCCAAATTCCAATTACCCGAGCTAGAAACTCACATACTTCCGTTTGTTCTTAACTTCGAGCTTACTTTAACATTACACGAGCACAGAACCGAGCTGAAACCTCTCCTCTTATCCTTAACCAAACCTGACACATTCGTCCATGTATGCATATGCACCGCCATGCCATCCACCACTGAACGTCGCCGAGAGCATTCGAAAGTCACCGACACCCTCGACGATCCACTCGATCACCATGTATCGTGATATTGCCAAAAGCTCGAATTCAAGCCACTCGATCCCACTGGAACACCAAACTCGATTTAACAAATCTTCACCGCACCACCGTCCATGATCATCTGAGACTCCACCCTCTCTCTCACAACTTCGTCACTCATCTATACTCCTAATCCTCTACTTGCGATTGCTCCTTATCTACCCTAGCCATCGTACAATTCATGACAACATCGACGACCACAACTGGGTTTTAAAATCCTACTCTGACCATCCCTGGCCACCACGGCCACTGATAAACCATCAATATATTTTTCCTACGACCACCGTCTTTCCAGCCAACTCTGACATTAAGCCCAACCTTCAATGCTTTTTCGATCGACAGAAATCGACCAAAGTACCAAAATCGATCAAACCAAAATTATTCTACGAATCTAAATCTAGAAATCCAGATTTATAGATCAAAATTCCTCATTTTGTTCCTTGTTTCAGATTATATAGCCAAGTTTTGAAATTAACAGGGTCGATTTTTAACCCATTTAGATTTCCTTTGTTATTTATAAATTTTTAAAATAAATAATTCACATATACACTCCCCGATACAATCATTTCACCTTTAAAGATCTAAGCCTAAAAATTTGATATGCGAGTAGAAATTGAAGTAATATGTTTTGTTCTTGAAACTGTGTTCACAGCAGAATACACTCAGATATGTCCACACACTTACAGTATGATTTTTCAACCATAAATCAGTTGGATCATCCATGCAACAACTTAACTTTAAAATCTTTTCCCAAGTATCAAGCATTCATCCAATTTTAAAGCTTTTTAAATAAAGTGTTTACTCACCTTATAAAGAACAAAGCCTGGAACCTGGAATTGTTTTGATATTGGAATGTTTGATCTGGATTTTGATCTGTACTAGATAATGTTGCATCTTGAATTTGAATCGGATCTGAGATTTTGATTGAAGCCCGATCTTGTGTTGCATTTCCCATACTAACTGAAGCCTTGAATTGCTTCCCAATAATTGTTTGAACAGGTTTGAATTTCTTCTGATTTGGATCTATGGTTTGAGATTGAATAGAGTTTTTTTTATTTGTTTTGAAAATGGTTTGCAAGCTACTGGTTTGTAAAATAATTTAACAGGGTTTTAGTTCTCTTGGCCTTGAAATTGAGAAAATTAGGAAAAGAAATGGGAAAGAGGAGTAAGGAACTATATAGTGCTAATTAGAATTTATTTAAAATTAAAGAAAATAAACACAAACTAGGACACTTGTTATACTAGTTAACATTTGTCATTACATATTTTTAATCTCATTACACATGTACTTTACATAATTTAAAAGCTAACATTTATAATTTAAGCAAATTTTAAATTGTTTTTTTAATGTAAATAAAAAACTTTTGTATTTATTTTACGATTAAATAAACACTTTCTTAATATATACATATATAAATAAAGTTTCTTCAACTAAAGAAAATAATAATAATATAATCAAATCTTATAAAAAAAACTTATTCACATATTTTTAAATACAAAATATATTTAAGATATATATTATTTTCTCAAATTTAGATCCAAATTCAAATTCTATTCAAAATCTAATTTAAAATCAATTTACACACACACACACATATATGTTTTAAACAAATAGAAATTCAATTTATAAATTTTGAAATAATTATTTTAGGAGATTACCAAATAAATATCCATCCAGATAGAAATATTTATTATCAAATTTATTTGTTCAATTAATAAATTAGTGTTTAATACTATAAATTAACAGCTGTCTGAAAATTCAGGTTATCACATTCCTCCTCCCTTAGAATCTTTTCGTCCTCGAAAAGGAACGAAGCCAGAATTTATTATAATGCTTAATACCAGAAAAATCACCCTTTGATCTTTAAAACAATTTAAAATAATATTGTCAAAATAGTTTTATAAAAATACTTTTATAACTTGATGTTTCCACAAGTCCGTCTTTGTTCTCACAGAAATTCGGTCATACATTTATCAAGCGTATGACTGAAGATCTGTAAGTGTAACGACCCAGAATTTTTGATTCCGAAAATTCCAGATAGTTAGGAAAAGAAGAAAGAGACTGAATAATTGCTCATCTCTATTCTTCATATTGAAAAAAAATTGTAAAAAACAAAACAGAAAATTTTATATCGGTAGACCATAGCGAAAGTCGTGTGTGCCGCTAAGAGCCAACAGTCTACGTTTGATTTTACATCGGTAAACTGCGACCTATGGTAACATAGCAAAAGTCGGGTGTGCCGCTGAAAGCCAACGGTCTACGTTTGATTTTACATCGGTAGACTGCGACCTATGTGGGAGTGGAGAAGTTTTCATTTTTGGCAGCGAAAATCGAGGGCGCTGATGCCTACAGTTGCATGGACTTTTGCTGTGATGGCAACGTAACCCTGGTATGTAACTACGATCTGTTGTGGGTTCCATGGCGTAATCGAAGGGCGTGGAGTGCCTATAGCTACATGGACTTTTGCTGCGATAGTAACGTAACCCGATATGTAACTGCGACCATGGATGGAAGTGATGATTTCCAGAGCATTATCACCAAAGATATTTCCTCTATTTTCAATAAAATTATTTTCCAAATATTTTCACTGGGTGTTGATAATGGGTCTGCTAAGTACTTATAGATTTTCAATCATATGCCTGATCAACATATGACCGAATTTCTGTGAGAACAAGGATGGACTGGTGGAGACATCGAGTTATAAAAGTATTTTTATAAAACTATTTTATAATACAGGAAAATAAACACAGTGAAGAAGTTGCAAAAAAATTCAGTCTCAGTGACAAGAAGTTGTTTTCTAGTCTGAAGGACACTTTTTAGTGCAAACAGAAAATGATGGTTACAGCTATCATTCTGGATTTACACTAAAAGTGTCCTTTAGTCTAAAAAACAAACTTGTTGTCCCTGAGATTAAATTTTTTTGCAACTTTTTCCTTGAGCCTAAAAACCCCTTTATAATATTATGTAGATTTTAAAAGTGTTTTAAAAATTGATTTAAAATTTCTTAAAAAAAAAGTTTATAGTAAAATTTGTCAAAAAGTAATTTTTTATGATAATTATCATTTTAATAAATCTGGTTTCATTCCTTTTAGAGGACGAAAAGATTCAAAGGGGGAGGAATGTGATAGCCCGAATTTTAAGATATCTGTTAACTGGAAATTAACAGGATTAAAAATTTTAAACACTAATTTATAAGTTGAACAAATAATCTGATAATAAGTATGTATATCTGATAAATATTTATTTAATAGTCTCTTAATATAATAAATATAAAAAGGTTATATTAACATTTTAAAATGAGTTTAAAGATATTATATATGACTTTATTTAAATTAAAATTGGTTTATATCCTATTTCCTTTAAAGATTTCATTTTTTTTATAAAATTAAGAAAGCATTTATTAATTTACAAATGTATTCATTAATTAGGAAAATTAATTTAAAAGCTTTTAAAAAATAAATGAAATAGAAATAATACAAGTGTAACTTTTTAAACCAAGATTAAAACACATGTTGACTAATTAATAATAGGTAGTGACAAGTGTTGGCTGTTGTGAAACAAGTGTCAATTTGTTTCATTTTTCTTTCCTAAAAAGAGAAGAAAGAACTGGATAATTGCTCATCTCTATTCTTCATATTGAAAAAAAACAAAAAAAAAACGAAACAGAAATTTTTTTAAAATCAAAATCCTGTAAAGAAAGGCAAACCAGAGGAAAATAAATTCAAAATAAACCAGTATCAGATAATTCAAAGATCATCTCTGACCTCATTTGCCTGAGCTGGATCAAGCAAGGAAGGATCAAGCAGATTCAAAGTGAATTCAACTCAAACTTCAGCAAATCGATAAGCAAACTTTAGATTCTAGAACCCTGTGTATTAAAATCAACTACAGACTTGTTCTGTCCTTCAAAACAAGGTGAGTAAAACTCTTAAGAATTGAAATAGCTTAAATCGGCTTGTGGTGAATCTTTGAAAGTATGATATAAATCATGTTGTGCATGAAGTTAAGAAGTGATTGATGTATATTTATGTGTTAGTATCTGTGATCAGGTCTGAAACAGGCTAGTATGTCCCTGTCTAAACATTTACAGGTTTAAAAAAAATTCAAATCTTTCACTTAAGTGATTTTTTGTCTTTAATCTCTGAATACAATTTGTTTGTATGAGTGTAACATTTTATTTAAAATTGATTCAAGTGAAATACTCTGTAAATAACTCAGAAAATGAAATACTATAGTGAAGAACAAATTTAATGTTAGAATTTGGATTATCAAATTTTCAGATTTCGATTGTAAAATCGAATTTGTTTACAAAATCGATGAATTTTAATAATAAGTTGGGAATTTTTAAGTTAGTATACATTGAGAACTTTTGGGTTGAACGCAAAACGTGTTTCACCCAAATTCCGGCCATCAACGTTAAGAGGATGGTTGTGCTTGTTGCAGTGGGAAACTAAGGGGCTGATGATCTTTGGAAAAATAGCGAATAATTTTTTATCGTGCCATGGTGAAAGCGGCGAGGCTGTTTAGGGTTTCGTCTGTGTTTTTTTGACTGAGTGGTTCGCCGAAGGATCTCGACGTCGTAGAGGTGTCGAGGTGGACGGCAAGTGGGGGAATGGGTGCTTGGGATCGAGACGATGCTCCGATATGGTCGGCAGGTGTGCTAGAGGTGTAAATCATCGGAGATTGGGGGGTTTTCCGATTGAATGGGTTTCAGGCTTGGTCATTTGGTCAAATTTTGATTTTTTGGTGATGTTGTCGATCTAGGTGGACTGAGTCATCATCAAGGTTAGCGACGACTGGTGAAGCATCGCGAGGTTGATCAGAATCTAACAGATCGTCGTGCACGTGCACGTGTGCACGATCGTATTTGGGTTGGTTTCGAAGTTGGAGAAGATGAGCGTCCTTTTCTGGAAAATCGAAGTTGATTCGAGTAGATCTTGAGTCTGGCTCGAAGATTTTGAGTTGTGATTTTTGTTCGGGTTTTTTTACTCATCTACACCGAATATGGGCTCGGGTTTTAGCAGTGTTGAATTATCTGAAAATTTTTGTTTTAGGCAAAAGGGAAAATACAAGTTTTCAAAAGTTAAAGGAAACATATTCAAATTTTTATAGGAAGACTAGATCGCGTTTAAAGGCAAAGATTAAGTTTGAAAATCAAATTTCAATATATGTTATCTGAATATTAAGGTAATGTGTTGAACTAGAATTCGGTTTCCAAAGTGAATTTATTCAAAACAGGTTTTAAAAATAAGAAAAGTGATAACAAGTTTCCAAAGTAAATCATTTAACAGATTTTAAACTAGTTTCAAGATTTAATTACTTTTAAATTTGTTTGGTTAAAAGTAGTTATATATAATTAGTTATGAAATTGATTAAATAAAATAACTGGAAGTAATTAATAATGAATAATTACTTAGCGATAGTAATAAATGGATAATTACTGAATGTTATTAATCAAAGAAAATTACTTAATGGAAGTAATTAAGGATTACTTAGTGTAATTAAATAAGGATTTATTAATTTAGGAATTAATCAAAAGGTTAGTTAATTAATGAATGTGATTAATGGAAGGTTAATTAATTAATAATTATAGAATAATTAATCAGGGAAATTAATTAAGGAATTAATTACTCAGTGTAATTAATTAAGTTGAAGTAGTTAATTTTAGTTAATTTATTAAGTTTTAATTAATTAAAGGTAATCATTTGATGTTGGGTTAAGTATAATTACTTAAGGTGATTAATAAGGTGTAATTACTTAGTGAAGTAATTAGTGGAAAATTCCTAGATGTAATTAAAAGGAGATAACTTGTTGGGGGTAATTAAAAGATAATTACTTGGTGGAAGAAATTAAGTGATAATTACTCTGTGTAATTAAAGGATTAATCAATATAATTAATCAAGGAGTTGGTTTAATTGATAGAGTTATTAAGGAAAATTAATTTCTAATTGTGATTAATCAAGGTTGGTTAATGAATGTAATTAAGTTAAAGGTTAATTATTAAATGAAATTTAAGAATAACTAACTAATGAGAGTAATTAGAGGATCATTAATTAAAGTAATTAATGGAAGTGATCAATCTTGCTTATTAATGATTGAATGATGATGAGCGCTTTGAATTGGTTGATATCTCTGATATGAATTGCTTTGTGATATGATATGCTAGATGGACGGTGATAATGTGATTATCTATCAATTATAAATTGCTGTGTAAAAGTGTTACCCGATAATTAAAGTTGAATTGTATTAGATTGGATAACTTGGGTTTATATGACAATGGATTTGAAGAGACCGGAGTCGGTATTAGTAAATACCCGAAACCACTTCGATTCTATAGATTGATACGTGAAATCAATAAGCTGGAATGGAATGATTTTAGTGAATTGGAATATTTAATCTAAAGTTTTGGTACTTAGAGATTTGTGGGAGAAATAAGTAACGTCTATAATAATTTGTGAACTTGTAATTGATACAAGTTACCCAGGTTATATATATATATATATATATATATATATATATAAGTTATATGCTTTTGTCATTCATGTCAGATAGGTTTACTCACATGTTTTCCAGCCTGACCCGGGTGTTGCTTTGATGAAATGCTCGGGTCAGACCGAGTATTACAGATTTTCAGGTAAGGGCATTCTGGAGCTCAGGAGGCGAGCTGGATGGCAGGAATGTATAGAGTATTTCCACTATGATATATTACTGTTATCTAGGACATGTTGATACGTATATATGTCCAGTGTTTTTGTGAAATGTTGTAACTCTGATGTATTAAAATATAGTTGACAGATACAGTATTCTTTTGTAAACTGTTATTATTTGATATTATATTTTGATCCGCTGTGAATGTGAGATTCTGTGTTGCGTTTTCAGTTTCTTCTTCTTCTATCTCTTTCTTCTTTTCCTAACTATCTGGAATTTTCGAAATCGAAAATTCTGGGTCGTTATAATAAGTGCTTAGCAGACCCATTTTCAACACCCATTGAAAATACTTGGAAAATAATTTGTTGAAAATATAGAAAACATTCTTAAAAATAGAGGAAACATCTTTGGTGAGAATGCTTTGGAAATCATCACCCCATCCATGGTCGTTGTTACATCCTGGGTTACGTTGCCATCACAGCAAAAGTCCATGTAACTGTAAGCACTCTGCGCCCCTTGATTAAGCCATGGAACCTGCCACAGTTCGCATTTACATTCCAGGGTTACGTTGCCATCATAGCAAAAGTCCATACAACTGTAGGCATCACCGCCCTCGATTTTCGCTGCCAAATGAAACTTCACCACTCCTACATAGGTCGCAGTCTACCGATGTAGAATCAAACGTAGACTGTTGGCTCTCAGCAGCACACACGACTTTCGCTATGTCACCATAGGTCGCAGTCTACCGATATAAAATCAAACGTAGATTGTTGGTTCTTAGCAGCACACACGACTTTCGCTATGTCACCATAGGTTGCAGTCTACCGATATAAAATCAAAGGTAGACTGTTGGCTCTCAACAGCACACACGACTTTCGCTATGGTCTGCAGTAGATCGTAGTGAAATCGAGTTACACTATCGTCACAGCATAACCCAAGTGCCTCTGTTGGTATTAGCGCCCTCGACTTTCGCTACACACTAGACATAATCCTCAAGAACTAGTTTTGTCCGGACTCCTCACTGGACAACTTTAGAAACCCCTCTTTAGGGTTCAAGGCAGTACCACCCTGTGGTACTCCTATGAAGTTCATTTCAAGGGAGCGCCTTTTTCTGCAGAGCCATTTTCAAAACACTTTATACTATACACATATAGTATCTTCCAAATCATACACCTAGCATGAATCTCATGTAAATCTCCTTTTCACAAAATCAATTATCCCAAAATCGATAATTCTCAACTAGGCTTTCCAAATCTCCAAAATTGTTTTCCCAAAAATCAAAAGCCTTTCCAAATTCATAGGTTCCCAAAACATTTTCTCAAAATCATTCTCATAAGATCCTTTATATATATAAATATATATAACTTTAAAAATCTTTGGATCACTTCAAACTTGTATAAATTCCCTTTTTATACTTCAAATACTTTCAAAAACCCTTTTCTTCTGGCATTAGATCCAGCAAGGGGAGATTTATTTTATATAATAAAGATATATAACTTTGTTTATTCCAAATCAAATATTCAAATTTGATTACTTTATAAAGTTACGAACCATATTACTTACTTGTATAAAGTAAATTTCTATCATAGAAATATCCAATTTCCACTTTATTTCATCATATATTTCACAAATATACTTTTCATTTCAAAAACAATTTTACAGTTCTTATCCACAAATCTTCAATATCAATTTTATTCAAACCCGTACGGTGTACACATGTCATCCGTACGCTATATCAATCTGATCGCTCACTCGATCACACAATTTCACTTCCGAACTACTATCGTCCACCCGACTTCCTAGTGCGGACTCAGATCTGGTTTCTTGATCGGAAACCATCATTCTCCTTACATAGCCATAACTATGATCGAGAATATCCAGAACTAATCAACAATCCATATCCAGTTTGCCGTCGAAAATCGAGTGAAAAATCCCAACTCAGATCGATAAACTATCATGAAATTCTATGCTCGAATCCGTATCAAATCACTATGCGAATAGAATAATATACGTACATCCTACGTATTTATCTTTTTTGATTATTAACCTAATCAATTCTCTTTTCTATTCACCTTTACTTGATTTCTATTTACTTATTCACATTTTCCTCAATCCTCTTTGGATTATCACTTTAATTCTTATCTCAAAGGGTATTTAATTATAAATAGTTTGAACTCTATCCTGCTTAAAATTAGAAAATAACTTGAAAAATTAAAAATAGACAAGTAGTTGAAAAATAATTATTAGTCTATAAAATAGCTGTAAAATAGTTAAGTAATTGTAAAATAGTTGGAAAATAGTCAAATAGTTATAGAAATTTTAAATAATTGCAAAATAGTTGTAAAATAGTAATTAATTATAAAGTAGTTGAAAAACAATAATTAATTTATAAAACAGTTGCAAAATAATTAAATAATTCCAAAAGTAGTTATAAAATAAGTATAAGTTAATTTTGGGTGTAATAAGAAAGGTTGTATATATAATAAATAGCTTGGAAAAATAGTTTTGTACTAAAACAATTTATTTTGAAAATAGTCCAGAGTCAAACTGTTCAATTCCCAACCTCCATTTCCAATCAGTTCAATTTAAATTTCCACTACCATTTAAATTGACTCAATTCCCATTTAAATAACTTCAATTTCCATTGAAATTGATTTAACCCAATTCAAGTTGAATTAATCCTCGATTTCTTTCCTAAATTCAAATCAAATTCCATTTGAATTTACTTATTCAACTTTAATTTCATTTCAAATTAATACAATTCAAATTTTCCATTTGAATTTTTAAACTTATCCATCTTCAATCACAACTCCAATTAATTCAATTTGAACTAATTTGATTCAAAATTCAAATTTAAACCATCCCTAATTCGAGTTAAATTTTTAAATGTTGATTTAATCCTTTAAATAAAATCAACTTATATTTTTAAACCAATTAATTTTGAATCCAAATTCCATTTTTAACCTATGTTAAAGTTCAAATAATAATTCAAATCCTTTTAAACAACTAAATCTTTGAAATTCAATTTATCATCAAATTTCAATTTTGAAACCAAACCTTTGAAGTTTTATCTTAAACAATCAAATCCTCAGTCCAAAATGATTCCATTTTATCTTAATAATGGATATATTACCACACCACATTTCTTCATTCATTTAAACAGATCCAATTTCAGCTTAAAGATTATTAATAATAATAGGATGGTATCATTCAAATTACTTAAAACATCCATCCATTTTCAATTTCCAGATCTCAAACCCATTTTGAGATCACACAAACTCCCAATTCAAACCAACCATTTAACTTCCCAGGTTAAATTTTAATTTCATCTTGAAATTCTTAATTCAGGTTGTTCATTCAAACTTCCTCCAAGTTAAATTCAATTTACTTAATCCAGTCAACCCTACTCAAATTTGAATTCCCACTTCAAATTTCAAAATTCTTTCCCATTTAAAAGTTCAAAACTTATATCCCTTTGGGTTTTCACATCTCATTCCAAATAAAATTTAAAACTCAACATTTAGAGTTTATCTCAATTCAACTTTGATATTTTGTATATCCACACACACACACATACACACATATATGTATTAATTTCCTTTACACACCAAGTTATACTTCAAATTTTAAACCACCCTGGTTTACAAATTCTTTTAAAGTTTTTAAAATACTTCTTATTTTAAAATAAGACTATATTCAAAATAGTCTGAATAATATTACTCATCATTTCTTTTAACATTTTGAAAACAATTTCAAATGTTCCTAGACTTAGGATTCAAAACATCATAATTAAAACCTTCTCCAATTCATAAGTTATACCCATCTAAAGGTTTTCTTCCCTAAAATAATAATTTATTTGCTTTATCAAAGTTTACTAGAAAACCACATCCAATATTCTAATTCATCCTATCTGTGTAGTTCCTTTATTTAATTCTAATATCCAACAACCAATTTCTTTATATATATTGTAAAAACTATTCTTTATAGATCAAAAGGTAAACTTATATAAAAATCATTTCTAAAACCATTTTAAATCTTTATATAAGAAAATAACAAGTACGCTCTCATATGTGTGTGTATATATATATGTATGTATGTATGTGTGTATATATATATATACTCAACTCATTCTAGGGTACCATTGACCCTTATCCTTAATGAGTATCCCCCACCAGAACCAAGGTTCTCGCTTAACCGTGCTCTGATACCAAATGTAACGACCAGAAATTTCCGATCCCAAAAATTCCTAATTAGTTAAAGAAAAAGAAGAAAAGAGATAGAAGTAGAAGAAGAATCAGAAACACCAAAACAGGAATTCTCACATTCGCAGAAAATCAAAATATAATATCACATAAAATAACAGTTGTACAAAGAAAAAAGCTGTATCAGTTAATTTACATAAACACATCAAAGCTACAACAATTCCACTAACACTGGACAGTTAAGATTAACTTGTCCCAGGTAAATTGTAATATCACAGCGGAATACATTCCATACGTTCTTGCCATCCAGCTCGCCTCCTAAGCTCCCAAACGTCCTTATCTGAAAATCTGTAATACTCGGTCTGACCCGAGCATTACATCAAAGTAACACCCGGGTCAGGCTAGAAACCAGCGTGAGTAAACTCATCCAACAAGAAATACCAATGCATATAGACTATTTCAAACCCGGGTAACTCATACTACTTTACAAGCTCACAATTTGTTAGTCAATGCTTATTTCACAAATCAATCCCTTAATTTCAAGATCCATATCATTCCATTCCAACCTATTGATTCACATATCAATCTATAAAGAATCATTACAGGTTACAAATCGAAGCGGGTTTGGGTATTTACTGATACGTGCGCTACAAGAAAAACTGCATTTGACAGCAAAATAAAACAGTGTTTTAACCATACATGCAGTCGTTTTCAATTTAACATATTAACAAAATCTAATAATCGCTGTCAAATATCTTCCCTCCAAATAAATCAACATTATTTCCAAGGCCGCCATTAATCATTTTGCTTCCCTCCAAAATAAAGCAAGAACCTTAATGGAATACTTCTCAATTATCATTCGCTTTCAACTCCCTTCGCTCAATCTAATCATCCGCACAATAAATCTAAATTATTTTCAGCCATCGCTAGAAGCCCTAATCCAAAACTGCAATTCCTTTCACCCTCCACAAGAAACCCTAAATGAAAACCTTAAATTCTTATCAATTTCATTCGCTTCTTGTATTCTTTTTCGACCTCTTCAAGCATTATTCCGTCTTTGCACAATAACCACTCTCTCCACTCAATCTTAGCCTCTAGACATAAAATTTCTTTCTTTGCTCACCATCATCCTCCGCTAGAGGATCCACCACTGCCTTTACTTCACTGAGGATATTGGTGGTTGTCTAAGTCAGTAACATCACTTTAACATTCTCAGGTACATTGATATTTGATCTTCCTTCCCATGTTAAAATTGTTTTGGACATAGTAAACTACATCCGTATCTATAAAATTATTGTTATAAAATATGCGTTGGGGGAGTTTAAATGTTCAATCATTACATATTTAGTGACCATAAACATATTCTTCAAGTCAACTAAAAGGAATGTTTTTGGTTATAGAATGCCTCATATGAATTGTATAGTTGTGTATTACTGGTTGCAAAAGTGTACACTTGTGAAAATGGTTTATTCTTTTCAGTTTATTCTTGATGCCTTATTTCCTATCTTTATTTGTACATGAGTAAATGCAGTGACATTATTAGTTGAGTAGGGTAGGGTAGGTAACTAGATAGAATTGCCAAGCTACAGTTAGAAGTAGTAATAATGGTGACATAATAGGATATTAAGTGATGTACACAAATAAACTAAGCAATTAAGAGACGCATTTTAGACTCCTCACTTGAGAAGAATTCTCTATCCTATACATTTTAGTCAGTCTTTGAGTTCAATGGATGCAGTAAAAAAATCTGTATCCAGGCTATAACTCATGGTTTCTATTTTCTATGGTATTAGTACGGAACGCTAATGAAGCACAAGGAGCATGTCTTTAGCCAAGCTGGTACATGGCTTATGTAACCTGTCGTGGAATCTATGGCATAAATATTCTTTGGTTTTCCATTCATAAAATATTCTATGCACAATTAGACTTTGTATTTCTGGTCATACCTGTAAACAAAAATAAAAAATAACTTCATAAAGAGTTATGTTTATTTACTAGCATTATAGGATCACCACTTATATTGAATTTATAAAAAATGTCTTTATAAAGAACAACAACGGCAGCCTTAGCAACTGTGCTGGCAAATTTGAAATACACATTGAGTAATGGGGTGGAAATTTTCTGATACTATACTTAGTGGCATAAGTGGAGATTGCAGTTTTAACAACTGCCTTTACTTTCATTACCCATTTTCTTTATACCGGCATAGTCGTATATATTTTGTTGCTTATGAACACGTATGAAAGATAATATGAATTGTAAACAAGATATCAGTCTTTCCAAAAAAAAGAAAGAACTCTACAGTCTTTATATCCTTTTTTCCCCTCTCTAATCGGTTATCCAATATTATGTTGGTTATTAGATATCACTAGTCTCTAGTCTGTCTCAATCATGTAGGCACAATGAACCAAAATCTTTAATTTTCTCCAACTTGGTATATGGCACTAATTGGTTAACCATCGGAGTTAGGGTGGATTAACTAAGGATTTTGATCAGTCGGAGCATGAATGCACCTTATTCGCTTAATCTGCAGCTTCTGGATAACAAAGTAAGTTTATTTCTTTTATTCCTTTCTACATATCCAAATTGCCACATACACAAATCTCATCGAATTTAAATTGATTCATTTTCTTTCAGAAAACACTAAACCTAAATCTCATCGAATTCCACTTTGATGAGGACGACATCATTCAGAACCGATTGAGTTGCTTTCAAAAATTTGAATAAGATTACACTTAAGAAAAGAGATGGCAGTGATAACCAGGATTAAAGCTATTACTTCTACCTTAGTGGTCGCTCGATTACTTCCATATTTAAGGCGCGGACCCTTCACTCTTTAATTTAAAGGTACTGTTTTTCAGGTTTAGTTAAGTAGTGACTTAGTGACTTAGAAACTAAGACTTGAATATGATTAGCATACCCATAGTAATAATAATAATAAAAACTAATCAAAAAGACGTATCAAAATAAACTAATATTTATAATTTATATAAACTTGATATAGCAAATTTTTCTGCTTGATTTCAATAAATAAGATTTCATTGCTTCTTGATCCTAACTATGTATCTATGTACTTACTCGAACATGTAAAGATTGAATGCTTTCAATTTAACGGAATGAATTCATTTAGAGAAAATCATCGGCCTTTAATTAGGTTGAGACTGTTTGTCAGTAGTTTTTATCTTTTATATGTTTGGGGGTGATGGTTGTGATGGTTGTGATGTTTTTATATATGTTTTTATATATTAGGTTGAGACTTGGTTGTGATGGTTCATATGTTTGGGGGTGAATTTATCTTTTATTTTGATCTATCAACTAGGAGTTTACAACTATAATGCTGCGTACTAATTTCTTATTCTTTACTATTTCTAGTCATCTAAGCAAACCTGCTGCAAGTGTTAAGACAATTGCAATACATGTTTAGGAGCCTTATTAGTCATTTTTAATGATTTTAAAGTGATGTAAGGCTGCCAGATTGAGAATTTTATGTGAAATTTGTATTGCTGAATGTTTCCTGTTCGTAAGCCATGACCTCTGTTTTTTTCGTGTGAATAAGTATATAATTTTGTTGTACTTTACAGCCTTTTAGCTACTTTCAACTAAAATTGTGGTTCTTTTCTCTCTCTTTTCAGGACATTAATATTGACATATTGGGTGATGAGGATGAAAAGGACAAAGTTAATGGTGTAGCTTTCTTTGCTCTCCTCAAGTTAAAGGTAGAACATTGTTTGTGTACATCTTACTTGCTATGTGGAAGCAAGGTATTCTAAACAAGATTCAAAAGGTAAATCATACTGTCCAAACATTAAATCAAATCTGGATTTCAGTTCTGAATTATAGATTTAATAGATTCTTATTTTAATAAATTATATGTACTTACATGTTATAAATATCGGGTAGTAAGATCAAATGCTTAAATGTAAAGCGAAAAGTGTACAATTCTTACTTCATTTCTAACCTAAACTCATTCATCCCATTATGTTATGTGGAACAGCTACACATGTTGCTAATAGAGTATGCTAAACTGCAAAATGAAATTTTTACCAAATCTTTAAAATTTTAGACTCATAAGCACTTTATAACTTTTAACTGAATTAATAAAATAGTTTAACAAAGAGATGTGTGCATGCCTGCTTGCTAAGAAGTGGCTATTATCAGTCCTCATAAAATTGAAGAAAGACTAAGTAACATTCAATATAGAGAAAGTAATAATCAATATCTAATGAATGACATTTAGTGATACAATAGAGAAAAATTCCTATGTAATTACCATTAAATAACTCTTCCAGCTTTATGTCATTCTTAATATTTTTTTTCCTATGGACAACAGTGGCGCCGGTATCTTTTACAATTATTTTTATTACCCATTATTGTGTGGATGCAAAGAGGCTTGTTTTAAGGCAATTCAATGACTCATTAGTCCAAAGTGACATGAAACTATGGCCTTTCAAAGTAATTGCAGGCCTAGGGGACAAACACAAGATGGTTGTTCAGTATAAAAGTGAAGGATATGATGGTTTTCCCAAAATACCCATTATTGTGTCCCAATAGAATTTTTCTTAACAAAATTAAAAGTTTTTAAAAAATAACTAAGCTTATAAAGTAACCAAGTTGTTAAAATTAACCAAGTTTTATAAATATTTGACTAGATAAACTAAGTCTGCAAAGTTTAACTAAGTTTTACAAAAATGAATTCATAAAAGTTAGCTATGTTTAACAGAAATTTAACTATATATTGACTAAGTTTCTAGAGAATTCATTAAGTTTCATACATATTTAGATATGTTAACTAATTTTCTAAAAATTTACTAGTTTTTATAAAAATAAACTAAGTTTTATAAAAGTTAAATAAGTTCATAAAAATTAATATTATTAGGAATAATGAAAATAATAGTAGTATCTATAAGAATGCATATTTATTATTAAAACAAATACAATATTGAACAAGTTTAAAGAATTAATTTGGTTAGCAGAGTTTCCGTACAACCGGATATTAATAGAAACAAATACAAAAAGGTACAAAGAACTACAGAGTAAACAACTATGCCATGAAACGGTACAATAATGAATAAACAGGCCGGTAAAAAACAAAGCCACTATAAAGCTGTTCATCCACATATAAACAAGCTATCACTACCTGTCTTAGCTAGAATAACTCCCAGTTCCTCCCTGCAAGCTCTACATGTCCATGAGATCACCTTCAAGTTCTATCAATAAGCTATTCTTCTCAGATTACCTTTGCATGATACAACTTGTAAATAAGTTACTAACATGAAACAACATGTTTGATCGCAATCCCACATGATAGTTAAAATCTTGGTCTAAGATGGCAATGCTATGATTTGGGTTAAATTTTGGATACTGATATATCAAGTCTTTTTAAGGAAATATGATTATGTATTTTCTTCTCTAGAACGTTGTATATAATATTTATGTTTATACCCAATAATCATGGCATAGCCAGCTTACTAAATAATGCACCTAACATTCACTTGTTTCCTAACTTTTGCTGTAATCTGGATCGTTCATATGCAATGACATCTAAAAGTATTACACGACTTGTGACCCCTTTTTCCTGTCAATGTCATCCTTTTCTAATAGCAGAATTCTTCATCTTTTTAACCATTGTTAGATTTACTTAAATCTAGGAGTGCTATGGTTGCGGTAACTATTGTTATATCCCCAAACATAATCGTTGTTGATGGTTACAAAGATTTTTTACCGTTGCCACAGCTACTTAAAGCCACTTTGGGGTAACTTTATCCAACATTTATGGAGGTGCAGTTCAATTTTTCCTATAGGTCAATGATCATGCAGAATAAAAGTGAGTAATGCATTAAATTTGTGAACTATTATGTGTACCATCATATAATAACTGCTATTGTTTGATGCAGTTGACTACTTCCTTTGGGGTTCGCATTCTGATTCTGTTTGCATCTACAAGCATCAGTACTCCCATACATAAAATGTTGATATGTCGTTGGAATGTGCAAATTAATAAGGTATATTTATTACATTTACATGATATTTGACCATGTATACTTAGTTGCTTAGTTACAGAATTATAATGTATATAACTACATAATCAAAATTGTTTTTTCATTTGATGTAATGCGCTATTGACAGTAAGTTTGTATCACCAATTGTGACACTTTGACTATAGGACTTACTGAATTCAGATATTTTAAAGTTATGATCTGCTTTGCTATTATCTAATACCATTTCACCCATATGTCAAAGCTATTAGGGACGTTGGAATATAGCATTGTAAAGTTGATACATCCTTATTCATGGTTTAATCAATAATTTTTTTGAGTATAAGTGCGTATCAAACTCAAATATAATACCAAAATCATTTGATGGGAAAATCACTGCCCTTCAAATCTCTCTTCAAGTCCAAGAACACAAGGCCATTATTTCCATTATCATGACATTTCCCTTCTTGAAGTGCTTTAGTTAGTTAAATATTGTCTGTATTTTTTTGTTGCTGCAATATCAGTTTATAATCATGTCAACTCAAGGTTCTATATATGTTGCACTATTTCATAAACAGGATCAGAGCATCAAATATTTGTTGCTTAAACATTCTTTTGAGGTAATTGGATAAACAAGTTTTTGATTCTTATAATCTTAATAGATGTTAAAAATTGTAGATGTTGCTTTAATGGCTCAAATTTTTGTTGTTTTAATGCCCAGGTTTTACTTGGACGTATCATTCCATAACATATGGATTCGTGATGAGATGAACTACTTTTTAGGATATCTATAACAGGTTCTTATCCACATACCCTTTGGTTGAGTTTGACGTTTGGTTTTCCCCTCTTTCTCTCTTTAGTTTGTTCCATAAATATAAAAAAGTACTTAAATTTTTAGTCAAACTTACATATGTTAAAATATGATTTATATTTTAATATTTTGTTATAAACAGAAATACTCTATGCTATTAACTCTAGTTTTCATTTTCTATAGCAGTTGTGGTCTTTTCCTTGCACTGGCATAATCTTTTTCAGTTTGGTATTGTTTGCTTACTGTCTTCTGCATTTGTGACTGAAACAGAAATGGTTAAATGTTATTTTTATTGGAGTCTGAAAGCAAAATTTAAAAATCAAAAAAGAATAACGAACAATTGAAATTAAGTTGGAGTCCCCTCAAACAAAGTTAAATAAGTATTGACTGCACATAGCTATTAACATGCAGTTTTTCAATTATTGAACTAATATTCATTCTAGTTATTGAACCAATAAGTATCTCCACCTAATCACTGTAAGCTTCAGCGCTTGGAGCTAGCATATTAACCTCACTTGATTAAGTAGTAGATATAGAAGCCTTCAATGAATCTGTGCTCAAATATAATTGACAACCACTTAGTGATCAAATATAATCACTGTAAGCTTCAGCGCTTGGAACTAATATTCGTTCTCATTTAGTGATCATCATTCTTTAACTACTTACATTGATATATACTTTTCCCACTTCCTTTTGAATTTTCATAATGCACGGTGCTTAATAACCTTCTTTTAAAACCACATGCTATAAAAGAAATTACTTACATTAATTAGAAGGCTTAATTATATTTTGATTACCAGTTTGATAAGTAATAACCAGTAAGCATGTAACATGCTTATTGTAATTTAAACTATACTAATGCAAAAGAATGTTGGGTATTTACAACCCCGATATTTATTCTCAATGCATATTCACATGCAACCGAAGTTGCAGCTAAATAAAGCACACTACCTCAAACTATTAGTCAAAAATACACTTTTCTACCTTATATTGTGATAATTTGGAAAATGTGTTATTATAAATGTCTTGAACTGAAGATACCTAATTTTGCTGACCTTTTTGCTTATCAAACTAATTGGTAGAGATGTATGTCTTATCCATGAAAGTTTAGTCAAGTGAACTTGTTGAAACCTTTAGTTCTGTAATTTAACTAAGAACTATGAAATCAATTTTTTTTAATATAAATTTTTTATATTTTACCATCTGTACTAGTTGAAAACTGATTTGAAGAAGGATGTGCAAATAAGTTGAAAACCAATTTTGCTTGGTTAGAAAATTATTATTTGGTTGTTATTTTTCTAAAAGAAATATGCATAGCGGATCTCAATTATCAAACCGAGAATGATCAAAGGCTACAACTACAAGTTGTGAGTGTTGAGTGATCAAAGGTTACAAGTTGACGTACCTTTATTTGTTCCATAAATATGATGTGCTATGATAAAATTACCTTGTCAATCAAAATTACGTTAAATATCCTTATTTGACCATGTATATTTTAATACTAGGATGAAGCTCAATGGCTTATGGAACTTGATGATCTATTTTCAATTATAACTAAAAGGTAATATAGGTATATCAATTTATATTTGTATCATTCATGTGCCACTTTTTATGCTAACAACTGTATTATTTTTTATGGTAGAATATCACTTAAGGATTCAGTTTACTAGGATATTGGATGTTAACAGAGCTAATATTGGATATGTCTACATCACCATCTTAATACCATTTCTACATTGCCTGCTGCAACCCCCTCAACAAACAACCCTGCATCACATTCATCAACAAACCACACACAACAGATCCTTGCCATTCACTGCCATAACACTGTCCACCCACCATAGTCCACCATCCAAAAACAATTATTCAACTCCTTCTTCAAGTTCATCAATTACTTCCACAGCCTCAGTACATAACAGTGCACAACTGGGCATGAGAAGATGGGTGTATTTATGAAGAGGATGCAGTAGTTTGGATGTATGTTGTATACGAGGAGGAAGCACTGGCCACAGCTTGTTGATGTTCAGTGGAAGTATGTTTGAGATGTATATGTGCAGTTGTGAGCAGTGGGAAGTAGAGTTGCACTTGTATGTTGTAGTAGCACTGTGAAGCAGAGGGGATTGTTGAAATGATGGATGGTTGGTGAATGATTTAAGTGTTTCAGGTGGATAGTTGTGATGGAACTTGTTATTGCAGTGATGGGAAAATATGGCAGAGGGGTTGTATGGGCTTCGCTGACCTTGTGGTCGGTTGGAGTGCTGACTGCAGTGATAGTGGAGGTTGTATAGGGCAGTGGCAATGTATTGGGAGGTATGGAAGTCTGGTGGAAGAGGGTGGTGAAGCTCTGTTGTTTGAAGTGTTAGCAGAGGAGATGCTGAAGGATGGAACCGTGGTGGTGGAGGGAGTATAAATGTGGCTGTTGATGAGTGAGGAACAGTGAAGTATGGTATTTATATTGGTGATCAGAGGGTATAGGGGGTGGTGATGATGGAAGTGGGTGGTAGAGTTGTTGCTGAGTGACAGATGATATTGCAGTGGCCAGATGTAATTGAAGTGTAGAAGTGCTGTAATTCTTTTAGAGAGAATGGTAGGTGCTGCAAGGACTTGTATGCGAGAAGGTGGGCAGTTACAATGAGGTGAGGAGGATGATAGTGGGTTGGCTGAAATAGTGCTCGGGAATGTGAGATAAATGCAACCAATTTTTTTTATCAATGTAAATGTAAAATTGTAAAGGAAAAAGAAAGTTGTAAAAAAGAAAATGAATAAATAGAAAATTTATTTCTGAAATGAAATTGTGGATGCTCTTTTTTTTTAATAGAAAATATATTGTTTTTTTTTTTAATATAAATAGAAGACAGCGTTTGAATAATGCTGTCAATGAAGAAACAACAGCGTTTAATTCGTGCTGTAATTATCTTGAAATTGTCAATAACAGTGTTTTTTACATGCTGTCGAAATAGTTGATGATTCAATAACAGCGTTTTTAACATGCTGTCGAAATTGTTGATGATTCAATAACAACGTTTAGAAAAAGCTGTTGTAAACAGTTAAAGTAGAATTTGAACATCTTCGACAACTAAATTATAAACGCTGTTGAAACATAATACAACGCGTCTGAAAACGCTGTAAAAACATTATTGACAGCTCGTAATAAACGCTGTCACATAGATGTTTAAACAGCGTTTATAGAAAAGCTGTTGTAAGTTATGTATATACGACAGCATGTCGTTATACAGCGTTTGAAATAACGCTGTTGTATCATATTACAGCGTTTATCAAACGCTGTTAAAAGCCTTTTGTGGTGTAGTGGCGACCTCGGTCTCTTCGAATTCAATACCATTTTTAACCCAAGTTATTCAAGTGAGATACAATTCAACTTTATATACAGAATGTCACTTTTATACATAGCAATTCATCAACAATAGATAATGATGCTATCATTGTCCACCCAAAAATATCATATCAGAAAACATTTCATATCAGAGATTTTAACCAATTCAAGGCATTTTATATCACTCCATCATTCATAAGCAAGATTTTTTTCACTTCCCAGTTAATTTAATTAATCTCTAATTAAATTAATTACTAACTTTAATCACCTAGATTACCCTTACTTAACATTAATTAATTACAAATTAGTTAATCATCTTTTATTTATCCATCTTAATTAATCATCCTTGATTAATTATACTGTAATTACAATAAGTAATTAACTCTTAACTAATTACACAAATTAATTAACCTTCGCCCATCACATTAACTAATTTACTCTTGTAGAGTAATTAAAAATGATTTATTTTATTTATCCTTAGTTAATTGTTCAAATTAATTATCCTATAATCACTTACATTGATTAATTATCAATTAATCGCGCTCATAAATCAATTAACCCTTAATTAATTTCCTTAATTAATCAATCCTTTAATTAACTACACTAAGTAATTAATTCTTAATTACTTACCTTAAGTAAATATCCTATAATAAATTACATTTTTAATTGTCCCTTAATTACCCACCTTGATTAATGACATTAAGTAATTATTCTATAATTACTTCATTAAGTAATTATCATTAGTTAATTTCATTAAGTGATTAACTCTAAATAAATTAATCATCTTTTAATTATAACTTAATTAATTAATCATATTTATAAATAAATCCTTTAAATTTGATTACTCAAACTTATTACTATTAATAATTTATTTAATTAATAATTTTCTTAACTGATTTCATTAACTAATCATCCTTAATACATTAAATAATTTATACTTTATTAAATAACATTCTTCTAAATTATCTAAAAAAAAGGAATTAACCTACTATAAAATTTACTTTAACGAACAATTTAAATTACTTTAACTTTGGAAAGAAAACTTGTTTTAACATTTATCAATGCTTTGCTTAGAACTTGGTTTATACTTCTATTGAAAACTTATTCCCTTTGTTATTTCTTTTAAAACTTGATTCATTTATCATCTAGGCAAAAGCTTGCTGCAGACCCGAGCCCAAATTCCAATTACTCGAGCCAGAAACTCACATACTTCCCTTTGTTCTTGACTTCGAGCCTACTTTAACATTACACGAGCACAAAACCGAGCTGAAACCTCTCCTCCTATCCTTAACCAGATTTGACACATTCGTGCATGTGTGCATATGCACCGCCACGCCGTCCACCACTGAATGTCCCCGAGAGCATTCGCAAGTCGCCGACACCCTCGACGATCCACTCGATCACCCTGTATCGTGAAATCGCCAAAAACTCGAATTCAAGCCACTCGATCCCACTGGAACACCAAACTCGATTTAACAAATCTTCACCGCACCACCATCCACGATCATCTGAGACTCCACCCTCTTGCTCACAACTTCGTCACTCGTCTATACTACTAATCCCCTACTTGCGATCGCCTCCAATCCACCCTAGCCATCGTACAATTCATGACAACATCGACGACCACAACTGGGTTTTAAAACCCTACTCTGACCATCCCTGGCCACCACGGCCACTGATAAACCATCGGTATATTTTTCCTACGACCACAGTCTTCCTAGCCAACTCTGACATCAAGCCCAACCTTCAATGCTTTTTCGATCGACAAAAATCGACCAAAGTACCAAAATCGATCAAACCAAAATTATTCCACGAATCTAAATCTAAAAATCCAGATTTGTAGATCAAAATTCCTCATTTTGTTCTTTGTTTCATATTATATAACCAAGTTTTGAAATTAACAGGGTCGATTTTTAACGCATTTAGATTTCCTCTGTTATTTGTAAATTTTTAAAATAAATAATTCACATATACACTTGAATTTATCTTAAAAAATGTTACCCCGATACTATCATTTCATCTTTAAAGATCTAAGCCTAAAAATTTAATATGCGAGAAGAAATTGAATTAATATGTTTTGATCTTGAACCCGTGTTCACAACAGAATACACTCAGATATGTCCACACACTTAAGGTATGATTTTTCAACCATAAATCAGTTAGATCATCCATGCAACAACTTAACTTTAAAATCTTTTCCCAAGTATCAAGCATTCATCTAGATTTAAAGCCTTTTAAATAAAGTGTTTACTCACCTTATAAAGAACAGAACCTGGAACCTGGAATTGTTTTGATATTGGAATGTTTGATCTGGATTTTGATCTGTACTAGATAATGTTGCAGCTTGAATTTGAATCGGATCTGAGATTTTGATTTAAGCCCGATCTTGTATTGCATTTCCCAGACTAACTAAAGCCTTGAATTGCTTCCCAATAATTGTATGAACAGGTTTGAATTTCTTCTGATTTGGATCTCTGGTTTGAGGTAGAATAGAGTTTGTTTTGATTTGTTTTGAAAATGGTTTGCAGGCTGGTTTTCTGGTTTGTAAAATAATTGTACAGGGTTTTAGTTCTCTTGGCTTTCAAAATCGAGAAAATTAGGAAAAGAAATGGGAAAGAGGTGTAAGGAGTTTATATGGTGCTAATTAGAATTTATTTAAAATTAAAGAAAATGAACACAAATTAGTGACACTTTTTATACTAGTTAACATTTGTCATTACATATTTTTAATCTCATTACACATGTACTTTACATAATTTAAAAGCTAACACTTGTAATTTAAGAAAATTTTAAATTGTTTTTTTAAATGTAAATAAAAAAAATTGTATTTATTTTACTATTAAAAAAACACTTTCTTAATATATACATATATAAGTAAAGTTTCTTCAAGGAAAGAAAAATAATAATAATATAATCAAATCTTATAAAAAAACTTATTCATATATTTTTTAATTCAAAATATATTTAAGATATATATATATGTATATTATTTTCAAATTTAGATCCAAATTCAAATTCTATTCAAAATCCAATTTAAAATCAATTCAAATATATATATATATATATATATATATATATATTTTAAACAAATACAAATTCAATTTATAAATTTTTAAATAATTATTTTAGTAGATTACCAAATAAATATCCATCCAGATATTAATATTTATTATCAAATTTATTTTTTCAATTAATAAATCAGTGTGTAATAAATTAAATCCTGTTAACTACAAATTAACAGCTGTTCAAAAATCTAGGTTGTCACAATAAACGACCCAAAAAGCCCGTTTTATCTCCGGAACGATAATGGTTCTTTCTATATATCAAAATAGATGTTTTCAAATATTTTAAACTCAATAGAATAGGTTTCAAGTCTTAATTCCATCGTATGAAGAAGTTATGTTAAAATCAGCTTATTTCAAATTGATTTCAACTGATTTAAACTAAATTGATTTCTAGGTGTTTCAAACCCGTACGATCAAACGACAAGTCCGATTGTTACGAAACTTGAAACCCTATAATAATTCACTATTACGGATCCGATAAAACTTGTTTCGTCAAAATCCAAGTTAGTGGCCAAAATGGCTATTTTCCCATTAATTAAATAAATTAATATTAAATTAATTAATCACCTTTCAATTTAAATTTTAATAATTTACAACTTCTATCATTTTTGATTTCTTAATCACTTATAATAATTTAAACAAATTTATATGTCAATTTAAAGTTGATTAATTCATCAATTTCAGTGTTTAATTCCAATTTCATTAAATTTAGAAATTATAAATTAACATTCCAAAAATCCATTTATTAAATTTTAAACCTTGTTGTTCCAGTCTTTATTATGATAAGGATATAACTAACATTGGTTTATATCTGAGTACATTAATATTTCCCAATTTCATCTTTATTTCCATTAACGTAATATTTGAATATTTAATTTCATTTAATTGCAATTAATCCAATTATTATAGCTTTAAATTCCAATAAATTAATAAATCTTGATTTCCATTCTTTTTATTCGACTAATTGTCATATTATGAATGTAAGTAACATTGTTTTCAATTATTACCTTAATTTAAATTACATAATATTTAATTTACATCTATTGTGATTAATTCCAATTCAATTTAACAGATTAAATATATAGGTAACTTATAATAATCGTTACTATAACTTTTAATCACACTTATGAATTCATTATTCGCAAAAAATGTTATAATTCTTATATAACCTAAATTTTATTCAATGCTCATTTATTTCATACTATTTCATTTATTAATTTAACGTTTGCATTTGTTTTCTTATCAATTTATAACCAAGTATAATAATTTACAATATTTCAGTTAATTGTAATTTCATTCAAATTGTTCATTATTAGTTTTAGTTACCATTGTCACATTTCATTTTAGCATTCATTTCATTATTAAATTACAAATTTTTTATTTCTTTCCATATTAAATTACCAAAACTCATTAATTTACCAATTTAAATATTCGAAATTTACGTGTCGTTACAGTAACCATTGTAACACTCCACCAAATAACATGGTCCTTGTGCAAGAAAATATAGTTGCTGCATAATACCATTTGGGTGGAATGAAATCTATTAAGAAAATACACATGATAAGTGAACAATTTATACACCATAAACTGTATGTAAAATAATTAATTTTACAACCATTTAAAAAACGTACATTTGATTTTAACCAATTAGGAAATATAGATTCCAACGTCATATCAATGAAATTCTCATCCTTTTGTGATGGCCTCTTAATTCATCTTTGCATTTTCTAAGCACAAAATTTGATTCTTGTTGGTAAGTTATATTATGTATATCTAATTATAATGATATTCGATATTACTTACATCATCAAATCTTTCAATTCAAGGCAACTGAAAACTACTAATTTATGCATAACGTGATGCTCTATTAGGATCAGCCTCCTCTTAACGAATGCATATGATACATTCCTTCCCAAATGAAAAGAAGTAGATAGTCTTTCATCAGTCATAATCTCTCCTCCATCATCATTACTTGGAGCTTGATTCCATATTGTTTCTACATTTGGACCAAAATAACATGATGTAAAGTTTCATATCTCATAAAGATGATATGTTTTGGCTATGGACCCTTCAACATGTGCCTTGTTACCCACTTTCTTTTTCAGATAATATAAATACCTAAACCATACATGAAAATTAGAAAATAATCCATATGATTATTGAGAAAATAACAAACGTACCTCTCAAAAGGATACGTCCAGCGATATTGAACAAGGCGACCTACTTTTGCTTCATACGGAATATGAATGGGCAGATGCTCTATGGAATCAAAAAGGGAAGGAGGAAATATTTTCTCAAGCTTACAAATTATTTCAACTATATTTTTCTCCATGAAACTCATGTATTCAACATTTATATTTTCGCACAAACATCACGGAAGAAATTACTAAGTTCCACTAATGTTTCCCATATATTTTTTGGTAAAAATGACCAAAAAGCAGTATGAAGAAGTCTTTGCATAAATACATGACAATAATGACTTTTAAATCCAGTAATTTTAATTTCAGACTCATTCACACATCTTTGAATGTTAGAGGCATATCCAGCTGGAAAACTTATGTGTTTAACCCACTGAAAAACAGCTTTTTGATCTTTTTTTCATAGACAAAAAGGAGCCTTTGGCTTGTAATAATTACCATTAGAATGTTGAATTAAGCTCATCCACCGTTGTTTGCTTCAAATTTTTTTAAGATTAAGTCTGTTCTTCAAATTGTTTTTTGTTGTCTGTGTCCATCAACGTGTTGCCTATGTTATCAAAAAAGTTTTTTCAGTATGCATCACATCTAAATTATGATGAATCAAATTTGATTCCCGATAAGGAAGATCCCAAAAATACTCCTACGTACCCAATTATGTGATTCACCAAATCTTAGTATTTTTTGATTACCTGATTTAAATCCAAATACAACATTAGGCAAAGTTGACACTATATCTCTCATCTCAACACTAGAACATCAAGAAGATGGTATATCACGTTTAATGGTATTCCTTTTGAACTCATCCTTTTGCCTTCTAAATGGATGATTTAATGGAAAGTATTGTCGATGGTAATAAAAAAAACCAAGCCTTTCCTCCATGTTCAAAAGTAAAAGACTTTGTTTTCTCCATATAACAAGGACATGATAATCTTCCATGTGTCCTCCAACCGGACAACATACCATACATTGAAAAATCACTAATTGTCCATATCAATGCTGCTCTTAAGAAAAAATTATCTTTTTTGTGCACATCATAAACAAGAACACCTTCCCACAGCTCTAAAAGTCCATCAATCAAAGGTTGTAAGAAAATATCTAAATTCCTTCTAGGACTTTTAGGCCTTGGTATGATCATATTTAGGAACAAAAATGGTTGTTTCATGCACTTCCATGGTGATAAATTGTAAACTGTCAAAATCACTAGCCAGAATGAAAAAGCTTTTGTGGAGGTTCCAAATGTACTAAAAAATCGATACATAAACCCAATCGAACATTTTGATTAGATGATGCAAAATCTAGATGTCGACGATCAAATTCTTTCCATGCTTCACCATCAGCTGGATGAGCCATTAAACCATCAGTTGATTTATTATAATAATGCCAAGTCATGTCTTTAGCATGATTTAGTGACATGAATAAGCTTTTCAATCTCAAAATGATTGGGAAGTATCGAAGTTGTTTTACAGCTATGTTTTTGCAATTATTTCCTACATCTTCGATCTTGAAACGAGGACTTTTACAGATATTACAAAAAACCTTCATATCATTTTCTTTGTAATACAACAAGCAAAAATTCTGACAAACATCGATATTGTCTCAGCCAAGCCCAAGTGGTTTCAACATTTTTTTAGCTTCATAAAGATTTTGAATCAGCTTATGCCCTTCGGGTAACATGTTGTCAATTAGTGCACTCATGTCCTTAAAACATGCCTCTATCATATGTCATTGAGATTTAAGAGTCATCATTTTCGCACATGCAGATAACTTTGTCTCTTTTTTGCATCCATCCTAAAGTGGTTCATCAGCCGCTTTTAACATATGTAAGAATTTTTTAGCTTCAACATTTGGTGGTTGCTCTTCGACATCATTACCAACACCCATCACATCTAATACCATATCTCCATATGGGTTTTGATCAGCTGAATTATTTGTATCTGACTCTGACATTGTTGGTTCATCAACTACTTCCTCTCCATGAAAGATCCATTTAGAATAAAGAGGAACAAAACCATATAGTAATAAATGCTTAGAAATTTCTTCCTTTATTTGAAATTTTTTGCTTTGCATATGGAGCATGGACACCTAACAGTTCCTCCATAATGTACTTGTAAAAACGCATTATTAATAAATTTGTTGACATCATTGACAAATTCTAGATTTATGTCATTTTTAAGCCTACGATACATCCATGAACGGTCACTCATTTTGAGATTAATCCTACAACGAAATACAACTTACTTAATATTTAATTGATGGCAAAATATTTTTAGAAAACAAATAATGATTCAAAACATATAGTCCACAAAATATATTAAAGATAAAAAACATGCAGCTTAGTGTTACCATGAATAGATCAATATCTGTATCAACCAATATATGACTTTATGAATATACTACAAGGTTTAATTCCAAAATGGGTTTCAAATCTTAAACTATGAATTTAATAATTGAATTAAACTAGGATATAAATCATGAATCATAAATTCAATGTATTCATAGTTTAACGATTAAAGTGGTAGATTTTAAATATTATGCGAATAGTTATTTATGGAATGAAATTTTAGAAGAATCTTATATGAACATTCAGAAAAATAAATAACGATAAAATAAAATGAAGGAAATTATTTTCATGTCAACCAGAGTACTAATAAGATGATAGAAATATATATCTTTCACAATACACACATACCTTAATTAAGCCTTTGAGATTACCAAACTACTCATCACATTTAAATTCAATAAGCAGTACAATCAATGGCATATTATGGATTATTCATTATCCTCGCCTATGTGTTTGTTCTTTCTCATCCATTACATTCATAGGTTTCAACTTAACCTCTTATTCATACGTTTCAAAATACTCGTCCTTGTTTATGATGATATCAAGTTCTATTTTAGTATCCGAGTAATAATAGGACAAATATAGATATAAATCAAATGCTCAATTTTGATTTTCTAATTGAAGGCTCTTATTTTCTTCTTCAAATGAAGGCTCTGTTTTTCGAAAGTTTTAGACCCAGTTTACAAGTTGTGAAATTTACAATGGGGTTCATAATGAAATAGACATTATGTCGGTATCATCATATCTTCTTGAATTACCTTTTTTTCATTTACCACGTGCACGTTGGTTTGGAGTCGAAAATTTTTTCTTTTATATATCAATTTCATTGCATTAGATAGTGATTTTACTGAATATGATTCGGGAATTTTGTTATCATGTTCTTGCTTGAATGATTGTTACCACGTATAATTTTTCTTTACCATTTTGAATTCCAGAATTATATTATTACCAAAAGTATACTATAGTTGTGCACTTTCATACGAATTCGGCTTGGTAGCATATGAAATTTACTAAAATATGATAATTATCCACCTTCGTAGCGTCGATTAAATATGTTAATCATATGTTATACTTACGATAAAGCTAAAAATATCCAGAATGAATACTTTGGTATTATTATGGATCTAACTGCATTTAAAAAAGTACCCATTAATAAAGATTTTTATTTTATTTTATGACTCCATTAAGGGGCATGCCTACTTCAATCCCCACTATTTACTAGACTAGATAGGATAACTATTTTTCATATATATATATATATATCATAATTTACATTTCTTAAATTTCAAGCAAATAATCAGTGGAGAGAGTTTTAGGATTGTTTGGTGGTAGATGAAAGATGTTCTCATCTTAAAAGTTTTGATCTATTAAAGATTTGTTCAAGTAAAGTACATTCTTTTTTTGTGTGCCAGGAATAGTATTTTAATATTTGACATTTCAATATTATATATTTTAGTATTGATTTTCTACTATCTGAACATAGTCCTAATTTTTCATGTTTAGCAACATAAATCCTAATTTTTCAATAAAAACAAAAATGAACAAATCAAAACTATGAAATTGGTCTAAGGCCAAGGGATAAGGAAAAAAGGGTTCTTGTAAATGAATGGAAGCTTAAATCCCTCTTTAATCCTTTAGATCATAAACCAAAATTAATTAAGTAGTCCCAACCTTAAATATATAAGTAGCTACTAGATATGAGAAGAATGCCATGGATTACGAATATGGAAATTTCGGTTATTTATTTAAAGAAGTTCATGAAAGACGAACTTATGATACATAGTTTGTTTTGCATAACAGTTGCACCTGAATAATGTATCACTTAAGTGATTACCATCAATGCTAAAATAATTCTAGGTTACAATTTCATCTAAATTTAGGATTTCACTCAGATTTAGGATTTTTATTGTTAGGTTTGAAAAGGAAAATAGACCAAGTTTACTCCATAGAATATTTGAGTATTCACCTACTTGTAGAACTTCGGATAAAAATAAGTGATACCTAGATATCATGATTGTTGAGGGATTGAGGACTAAATGAAACGAGATAGCTTAAGTCGAATCGAAGTGGAAAGGAAGTTATGCAATTTTCAACAATTTAATAAATCATCACATTTGGATACCATTGGGTGAAACTGATAAATAATAAAAGAGGTAAATAGATAATATTAGGGGAAGGGACACCGTCCACTTTCGGGTTGTCTAACCTTAGTATCTAGAAAATGAAGCAATCATGTATGCTACTGGATGATTTAAGACAATGTATATGGGCGTTGAGGATTGCATAAGACTACAGTTCCGTTGGAGCATACTTATGTTCATGTTATCTAGTACAGTACATGTCGACATCATTTTATTTTAGTTGATAGCAAAAATTATAGAGGACTGGCTATGCATGTATATTTGGGTTGCAGTTACATGCCATAGTAAAGATGATAAGTGTAGTCGGAAGAATGATCCGCTAAAGAGTACTTAGGAAAGTAATTAATTTTATCATACACTATTTTCCAAGGTGAGTGGGTTTATGATTATTAAGATGATTTACATATTTGTAATTAATTTTAACATACACTATTTTGATCGAAAATTGTTCTAAATTGAACTGAAAACACTGTTATTTTGATTGGGAATTTAACAGTGATTATGACCTAACTGAAACTGAAAATGATCCCTTTCTTTAATCTATATCTGATTGATGTAAATACGTTAAACAAGAATTAATTCAAAGTTAACATACTTTTTTTTATCAAATTAATATAAATTGATATAACCCTTTATATGCTAAGCCTAGAATAAGATATTATCAAAATCGAATATATTGTACATGAAACTGAACATGAGTTTGGGCAATTATAAATTTGAGATTCACAAACTGGTATTCGCTGTAATTAGGGTTACTATATACTAAATTAAAATTAAAGATTACTGTAAGGTCCAATTTGTAACTTTAAAATAAACGAAGACGATGATTAAAATTAACAAACAATTAGCACCTCGATCGGTCGACCGCTCCAAGGGCTAGCGGTTGATCGGTTGACATGAACCTCAACCTAAGGCCCAAGTTAAAAATTAAATTATGTTATACACACACACACATACACATTAGTTATATATATGTATGTTAGAAATAGTAGGAAAGTTATTTCCCTATGTTGGTGATTGCAGAACATTACGAGACTGGATGAATGCTATTTATCTAGCAGGGTCTATACCTTTTGAAGCAATTCTATCATAAAGTGCACTCATAGGAGGTTCTTCGGTGGTTATGCCATCCTATTGATGATGTCCGATGGAGTGTGTGACTTGACACTAACGATAGTTCCTGGGTATTCATGGGTTCGACACGCTACTATGTTGTTGATGGATCCCGGCACGATGCGATAAGAGGCATTACGTTACCAATGAGAGGTGAACATGGATGCGGCAGACCTTGAAATCTTCAACATGAGTTGGCATTGTAGGCTTCCCCTCAATGCGTAAATATTATATGTGTAGTCATAATGTGAGAAATGTAGTCCCATGGTGGAAATTGTAGGGATACCTATGTTGAGAAAGTTACGTGTAGTCGTAATGTAGGAAGTGTAGTCTCAAGATGGAAATTGTAGGGCAATCCTATGTTGGAATGGTTCCAGTAACTATTACTTTTCTTGGGATTTAATTAGTTGTTCGATCCTAAGTACGAGCCTTCATAAGTTATTAGTGTTGGTGTATTTAAGTCTATACCCTTTTGATAAATTAAACAAGCAGTTCACGGACACTTATAGTACATCCTATGTCATATAGAGTATTACTAAAATCAATTACATATGATCACTATATATTAATAATGCACTCATTTATCAAACCCTTGTCTAACCCACTCATTTTCCTTTTTTCCCACTACAGGAGTACGTGGAAGCATGTAATAGGCCTAGTGACTAGTACGTGAAAAGGCGAGCTTGGCATCGAAGTTGCTTTTTTATTTCCCTTTACTCTCCATATAGTTATTTATCATACTTGGTACTTATGAGATTTTATGTTGTATTCCTATGTACTCTGTATACGACTACGTACTGTTTTGAGACCGTTTTTTGAGATATTTTTTGAGAACGATATTTTCTATATTTATATTTTTTTGTCTTCCAATGTAAGATCTTAAAACATAGAATGTCTTAGATTTTAATATATATATTCTTAGTCTCTGTAATGCTTAAAACACTGATGGCTCATATTTTTTGGCACCCACGCGAGTCTGAAAGTCACCATAGACTTTGGATCGGTGTATCGGGAGGTGTGGACTATCACAAATACATGTATACATATATAGTATAACATCAATTACATAATATAAAACTATATTATAATTTAAATAAAATAATTATTTATTTAATAATAATTATTTTATTTAAAATAATTTAGAAATGTTCTATATAAATTAGACTACATAGGGCTAATAAAAATTCAAAATGGTACAAAAAAAGTTGAAGTTAACCAATTTATATATTCCTCCGCGGGTTGATCCAGTTCCAACAACCTACACAATATTATTATAATTAATAAAATTCGGCTTAATTAAATGATATTCTTCTCTATCAAAAAGTGTCATTAAAATTTTGAAGAAAGCAAGAAATTATAATAATGTAAGTTCACAGTCGTCTTTCGATTTATAAGGGGATATAAATCAACTCCACAACAAATGTCGATGTATATGATTTATATATTCATGGTATAATATAATGATAATAATTAATTATTTAATGTAATGATAATCATAGTATAAAGAATGGGTAAATTCATTATTTCTCATGTGCATACCACTATTCGACTTGAAAACGAGTTTTATATTTTGCGTTTTCAATATCCTAAATGGCGTGGGAGAGAAGAAGAAGAAAAATACAGTTTTATAACAACGAGAAGAACAGTCATGAAGAAGATAGTGTTTTATATTTCTGGAGATGCAGAAATAATAAAACATTTTTTAATTTATATGTTACGATCAATTTACAAATTTATCGTTTTCCACCCTCTTCTGCTTTTTTCGACATTTCCAACATGTTGAAAATGCAAAACTTAAACTCATTTGCAAACCAAGCGAACCTTAGGGAGCATTTGGTTAGAAAATGCATTTTGTGTTTTGTATTTTTAATATGCATGTCAACGGACGTGCGAAAGGAGAAGAAGTTGTAGAGTCCTAGTCATTTTAACAAAGGAGAAATGATAAGAAAGAAGATATTAAAAGACGGCAAATAGAAAAGATCATTTTCAATCTTCCATGTTAAATCATTTTCTAAATCAACTGTTTTTAATCCCTTTCGTCTTTTCTGTGCATTTTAAACTAGACAGTTGAAATGTAAAACACAAAACTCATTTTGAAACCAAACGCCATCTTAGTTAAGATTTTTGAGAGTTTTGTTAACAAAATGAAAACATGAACTACAATAAATGATCTTGAATTGGATTATATTTCTTCCACCAAATCGTTGTTGGAATTCTCAAAATAAGAGTGAATGAGATATGTCCCACATCGCCAAAAATATGTTCATTTTTTGTTTATATAGTATACCCTCAATCCCTATATTGGCCCTTAGGGCCAGGTAATTTTGTGCGAGAGGGATCACATATATGGCAATGGACTAACACACGCGCGCGCCGTTGTCCGCCCGTCCAACCAACCGAACCGGGCAGGGTCAGGTGCGGATACGGGTCCAATAAGAGTGGACCGTGTTAATTTTTGCTGTACAGACGCGACCGTTGCAAACCGCAACAGTTTCTGACCGTTGCAAACGAAGAGGCGCGACTGTTGTGAACAGCAACAGTTTTCAGCCATTGCAAAACGAAGAGGCGCAACTGTTGCGAACAGTAATGCTTTTTGGCGTTGCAAATGAAGGGATGCTACTTTTCTCAATGGGTGTAGCCATTAGAAATTCAGCTATAAATAAGGAGAAAACCTGATCACTTTCCTCACTCATTCAATTCCGAATTTTCTCTTCTTCCTCTTCGTTTTTTAATATCTACAATCCGTGCGCTTTTGCATATCACACAGAAGATCATACACATCACAATCACAAGCAGATCACGTCTGTTGTATCTTGAGAGACTTTGAATAAAGTCTTAAGGAAATTGTTATGACAAGCCTCAGACGTAATTTCTTACTTCAACCGGTTAGATTTCTAGTTGATTTATATATTTATATATCGTTTTTTCTATTTGTACTATTTCTTTAAATAGTATAACGTTTTATTTAGCACTATAGTTATTGTTGCTATAGTTGTTACTTTGTTGTTGTAATTAATTACAACATACTTAATGTTAAAATAACTAATACAGAATTCCAAAGTAGTGGAAATCTAAGTTGTAAACTTGTGAGACAAGTTTATTATTGATTCGTCTTTGTTTTGGTATACTAGACGTATAACATCTTAAGACTTTCCTGTTTTCGCTAAAACAGAGATGGCAACAGTTGAACTATCAGCAAAGGCTACTACTCACAACAGGCCTGATTCGTTTAAAGGAGATGGTGATAACTTCATAACATGGCAAATCAAATGCTATTTATCTCACCACACTCAGTCTGTAACGGTATCTCGATGAGGAGGAACTGATTCCTACACCAGGCAAGGAATCAGATGTTGATAAGTGGAAGCATTCCGATTTTCTATGCAGAAACTATATTCTGAATTGTCTCGACAAGGTGCTATACAAAGTATGTCAGCCTCTGAAGATAGCAAAAGCACTTTGGAATGCACTTGCCATGAAGTACAAGACGCAGAATATCAGTCTTAAGAAATTCATTGTAGACAAATTCATGGACTACAAGATGGTTGACTCCAAACTGGTGACCGCTCAACTGCATGAACTGCAAATCATCATTTATAAACTCGAAACGGAAGATCATAAGGTTAGAGAATCATTTTTGGTTGAAGCCATCACGGGAAAACTGCCGCCGTCATGGAGAGATTACCGTAATTATCTAAAGCATAAGAAAAAAGAAATCTCTTTACAGGATCTCATAGCCCGACTAAAAATTGAGGCAGATAACCATGGAGTTACAAAACCAAATGAGGAGGCATTTATAGCTGAAAGGTCAAAGACCAAAAACAAAAAGAAGAATTTTCAAAAGAAAAGGAAAGCCCCAGACAACAAACCAAAAGACAAAAAATGAACCAAAATGTTTAACGGCGAATGTTGGGTTTGTGGAAAGGTTGGACATGTCGCTAAAGATTACAGATACAAAAAGGAACGCAACAAAGAGGCAAATATAGTAGACAACATGAAAGTAGACGAGTCCAACTTCTCGGAAGTTGTATCTAAATGCAATTTGGTCCAGAATCCTAACCAATGGTGGGTAGACACAGGCGCTACTCATCATGTCTGATATGACAAATCCATGTTTTCTACATACCGGAAATTCGATCGCGAAGAAAAACTCTATATGGGTAATTCTGGAGTATCCATGATCGAAGGCAGCGACACAGTAATCCTCAAGTTTACTTCTAGAAAAACTATCAAGTTGAATGACGTGCTCCACGTTCCAGACATACGAAGAATCTCATCTCTGGTGCGCTGCTATCAAAGAAAGGATTTAAAATGGTGTTCGAGTCAGACAAGATGGTTCTGTCCAAAGATGGAATGTATATCGAAAGGGGATATTTATGTGATGGCCTATTTAAGGCAAATGTACCCGTTATCGGCAATAAAACTATGTATTCTAATTGTGCTATTAATAAAATTGAAGTTTCTTACCTGCTTGAGCACGAAATTTTACTATGGCATGATAGATTGGGACACATAAATTTTCGAAAAATGAAAACATTATCAAACTTGGGATTAATTCTGAAATTCCAAGTAGATAAGAACTACAAATGTGAGACATGTGTAGAAGCAAAAATGGTTAAAAAATCATTTCAATCTGTTGGTAGAAGCACCGAACCACTAGGTTTGGTTCATACAGATTTATGTGATTTTAAATCATTACATACAAGAGGTGGAAAAAAAGTATTTGTCACTTTTATTGATGACTATACACGATATTGCTATGTATATCTTTTACATAGTAAGGATGAAGAAATTCATCGTTTATGAAGTACAAAGCTAAGATAGAAAATCGGTTACATAAAAATATATCAAGATATTGAGATCTGATCGAGGTGGAGAATATGAAACACCATTTGAATAGTTCTGTGCCGAAAATGGTATAATTCATCAAACAACTGCTCCATATTCACCACAACAAAATAGTGTAGCCTGGAGGAATAACAGAACGTTAAAAGACACGATTAATGTCATGCTTTTAACTTCTGGTCTACTGACGAACTTGCGGGGGGAAGCCTTAAATATGTCGAATCACATATTAAACAAAGTCCCTCACAATAAAAAGAAACAATTCCATATGAGATTTGAAAAGGACACAAACCAAGCTTTAAATACGTCAAAGTGTGGGGGTGCTTGGCAAAAGTTCTAGTTCCGCCACCCAAGAGAGTCAAACTTGGACCAAAAATAGTAGATTGTTACTATCTAGGGCCAGCCCAAAATAGTGGTGCCTACAGATTTTTGGTATTCAAGTCTGATATAGCTGATATTCATATAAATACAATGATGGAATCTAGAGATGCCTCATTCTTTGAAGACGTGTTCCCGCACAAAAGGAACGAAGACAATAATGTCCCTAAAAGGACAAGAGAAGAATCAAGCAATTCACATGAAGATGAAACTCATCATGAGATTGAGGAAGGTGAACCAAGAAGAAGCGTAAGGGCAAGGACTTCCAAGACATTTGGTTCGGATTTTTTCACATATGTGTTAGAACATGAACCTCAAACGTACAAGGAAGCATTGTCATCTTCTGAATCTTCATGTTGGAAAGAAGCAATCCAAAGTGAAATTGATTCAATTCTAAGTAATAAAACTTGAGAAATTGTTGATATTCCATCTGGAATAAAATCTATTGACTGTAAATGGATTGAAGAAGAAAATGAAAGCAGATGGCTCTATCGACAAGTATAAAGCCAGATTAGTAGCCAAAGGATATCGTCAAAAAGAAGTAGTAGATTTCTTTGGTACATATTCGCCGGTAATACAAATAATCTCTATAAGAATGCTAATAGAAATTGCATTGATCTATAATCTAGAAATTCTTCAAATGGATGTAAAGACAGCGCTCTTAAATGGAGGTCTCGATGAGGAGATCTACATGGAGCAACCTGAAGGTTTTGCTTCCAAAGGAAATGAAAACAAAGTCTGTAGATTAGTAAAATCACTATATGGACTAAATCAAGCTCTAAAACAATGGCACACAAAATTAGATAGTGCCATGATGAGAAATGGTTTTCGTATAAATGAATGCGATAAGTGCGTATATTATAAACAAATTGGACAATCATATGTGATGATTTGTTTATATATAGACGATATGTTAATATTTGGTCCAAATACTCAGGTAATATAGACCATAAAGAAGATGTTAATCAGCAATTTCGATATGAAAGACTTAGGGGTTATAGACCTTATTTTGGGAATCAAAATAATAACACCTAATGGAATTGAATTATCTTAGTCACACTATATACACAAAGTGATTGAAAATTTTCAAAATTTTGGAATTAAAGGAGTAAGAACACCTATTAATCCATCAGAAATACTACATAAAAACACTAATGAGAGTGTAATGCAACCGGAATACTCTCATGTAATAGGATGTCTAATGTATCTCATGAATTGCACAAGACCAGATATAGCTTATGCAGTGAGTCGACTGAGCTGGTATACGAACAATCCAGGAAAGGAACACTAGAAAGCACTAATGGGAGTGCTTGGATATTCAAAAAATACCACTAATTATTCCTTACATTATGGAAAATATCCTACCGTCTTAGAAGGATACAGTGATGTAAACTGGATTGCTGATTTAAAGGAATCAAAATCAACGAATGATTATGTATTTACCTTAGCAGGGCCACAGTGTCATGGAAATCTACTAAACAAACATGCATAGCTCGATCCACTTCGGAATCGGAGTTCATCGCTTTAGATAAAGCAGGCGAAGAAGTAGAATGACTTTCTTATTTTTTAGAAGATATTCCATTTTGGCCTAAACCTATATTGGCCATATGCATACACTGTGATAACCAAGCTGCGCTAAGCAGAGTGCACAACTTTGTGTATAATGGAAAGTCACGACACATTCGTCAACACCATAACACAGTTAGGCAATTACTCTCAAATGGAACTATTTCCATAGATTATGTGAGAAAAAATAATAACCTAGCGGATCCATGTACTAAAGCTTTATCAAGAGAGAAAATTAATTGCGCATCGAGGGGAATGGGTTTAAAAGCCTAAACCACCAAGAGTTATCTTATACGGAAACCTATCCTAGCGACTGAATATCCCATGGACTAGGATCAATAGGCAAACCAGTTCTGAGTAACTCAAGACGTAATGCATTTGCTTAGACATAGTCCAACTCCATTCCTATGGTGCACAATATAAATGCATGCCCACAGAAGTATTTAAAGGTTAAAACTATGTTTTTTAATGATGACCATATCTTGAATATAACAAGTGGGGTATATGTAGGATACTCTTAATGGTTGCAATCACCTATATTAGTACGAGCTGGGTCGGCTCTATGGGAATATTAGATGCTTTTATTCTCTAAAAACACTCGTAAAACCAAAAATTGTTCAGGACCAAAATGAACACAACCAAGAGATTGGATGTGAAGAAAAATAATGTTTTGTAAAGCTGACTGTTTGGTTATACAATAACGGCTGGCAGTTCAAGATGAAATAATTCACCGATTAGCCAAGTATATCCGTTAAGTTTTAACTAGGGAATGTTCAAATCCTCGATATAGCATTATTTTCATATGAACTGTGTGATATTACACTTTGTGTGGAGGAGACATATATCGTCATTCATGTGGGGGTTTATTAGAATTCTCAAAATAAGGGTGAATGAGATATGTCCCACATCGCCAAAAATATATTCATTTTTTGGTTTATGTAGTATACTCTCAATCCCTATATTGGCCCTTGGGGTCAGGTAATTTTGTGCGAGTGGGAGGACCTATATGGCCATGGACTAACACAAGCATGCGGGCCTCCGCCGGCCCGTCCGACTGACCGGTCGGGTCAGGTGCGGGTCCAATAAGACAGGATGCTACTTTTTGGCATTGCAAATAAACGGATGCTAATTTTCTCAACGGGTGTAGCCATTGTAAATTCGGCTATAAATAAAGAGTAAACTTGATCACTTTCCTCACTCAATGAATTCTGAATTTTCTCTTCTTCCTCTTCGTTTCTTAATATCTACAATCCGTGCGCTTTTGCATATCATACAGAAGATCATACACATCACAATCTCGAGCAGATCACGTCTGTTGTATCTTGAGAGACTTTAAATAAAGTCTTAAGAAAATTGTTATGACAAGCCTTAAACGTAATTTCTTTCTTTAACCGGTTAGATTTCTAGTTGATTTATATATTTATATACTTATATATCTTTTTTTGTCTGTGTTGTACTATTTCTTTAAATAGTATAACGTTTGGTTTAGCACTATAGTTATTATTGCTATAGTTACTTTGTTGTTGTAATTAATTACAACATACTTAGTGTTAAAATAACTAATACATAATTTCAGAGTAGTGCAAATCTGAGTTGTAAACTTGTGAGACAATTTTATTATTGATTCGTCTCTGTTCTGGTATACTAGACGTATAACAATCGTAATTACTCCTTGCTTTTGAGTTGTATTAGCTTCATTTGATTATGTTGATCAACGACAACCTTTGTATCAGACCAACTTTAATTGGAAGAATCAGCTTAATACATGTGACATAAATGATTATTTTAAGTATAGTAGCTATATTGTTGTAAACTGTTATAGACATCATATAGCCGGATCTACGAAATAACGAAATAGGAAAGATAGCGACCCTCTAACTAAGTGGATCCACACTAAAAACACACGTTCCTGGATTTATTATATACTGCAAAACACGCTACAAATAGTAACCTTATAAATAAACAACCACCCCTTACTGCAATACATGCTACAAATAGTAACCTTTTAAATAAGTAAATACATAAACCACACTCTCAAGTCTAAGATTTAATTTTGGGTGGTCTATACATCTCAATTACTCTATCATTTAGCAGCTGTTTCGGCCTGGCATTCATTTCTGATTCCTGCAACCCACAATTTTTTGAAATATTAACAGTCAATTCCCTATGTATTTACATTTTATCAACTAAATCACAAAGAACTAAAAAGTTATGTGCAAATGAAACTCACATCATGCACTGCCTCTCTCAACATGTGCAACTGCTCCTTTGACACCGTCCTCACCTGCATTGTTAGTTCAACCTTTTTAGTACCAATCTAATTAAAAACTTTCTTACTTTCTATAACACTAGCCATAATCATAGTGTTTAAGCAATATATATCTTGTTTCATGATTCATGAGCACTAGTACATTTCATTCATGTTGATATTCTTCAACTTTACTGTACTATAAGACATTGTGTTTAACAACGATGAAGTCTCTTATATAACCTCTTGAAATATGGTTTAAATTTGTTAGCCTTGAATGATGATTTTATCTACATTATTCAATAATGGAAAATCTTGTTACCATGAAGTGCATACTGCAACGGTTTAGATAGATATTGTACATTCGGCTACCTTATATTTGGTCACCAATGGTTTCAGAATGAAGTTATAACTGGATCCCATATCGCCATTTCAACCAAAGCACTATTTAGAAAGGAAAAAAGGTACCTTTTTGATAATATGCCAGACGACGCCTTCAGTGCAAGGAGGAGTTGTAAGAGATCCCAAGTATCTATAATACTTCCGGCTACCCCACTTCGCTTCTCTTGGATTTATCATTCCCACCTCCTCCTCGCCATCCTTAACATCCTTTAGTTTTTTTATGTATTCCTCCAGCTATAGCACAACATATTATTTAGCATATACACATTTCAATAATTTATAAATGGTCTTTGTCAAATATCAAAGAAATGATCACCACGTATAAAACTAACCCGTCTTAGTAGTGGATCGGAGCGACCAATTTTGTACATGATGCCAATAACCGCAATCTTGTTATCAGCGGTCTGATGAACCATGTGCAACTCCAAGTCATATCTGTGCATGTCCATAACCATTAACATATTTGACATTATTATATATATACTTTGTTTCTTATTACTTCCTTTGCTTGATAAGATTTGAAAAATCAATTGCTACAGTCATGTTGGATGCTGGTTAAATTTATCAGTTTGGTTAATTTTATCGTTTAAAATTGCAAAATGCAGAGAATTAAATTCTCACGTCTGAGAAAGTATTAGAAAAAGGGATTTATTCTCTGTTTCATTGGATTAAAAAAATTCAGCAATCAAAATCAAAATGGCACTTTTGAGCTCGAAATTTGAATTATATGAGCTACAACACACTGGTACTGGTTTTATGACTTTAGTAATTAAGGCTGTCTAATTTTGCCCTTAGAAGTTAAATTAGCATTATGTAGACTATAAATGCATGTAAACGTTAACTTGTCAACTGACTTTATTTGTTTCAACAACAATGAACTCTAGAACCAAAATATCAAAAGGTTGAGTATTCATTATGGTTTTTTGCATGATAAAATTTTGAGTGTAAAAAAAGAGAGATCCACAAATTAACCTTTTTCCATTGATAGAATGTTCGGTAGGGGAATGC
Organism: Allium cepa; assembly: GCA_030765085.1. Lineage (NCBI taxonomy): Eukaryota > Viridiplantae > Streptophyta > Magnoliopsida > Asparagales > Amaryllidaceae > Allium > Allium cepa. Next base: position 446,585,933 of record CM060935.1, on the reverse strand, counting down.
CAATGCAATTGATTTATCAAATACTCGGTTCCGTTCAAGAGCACACCGCCTGCATCTCCATCCCATTTGAGCTACAGAGTTACAAACACAATAAATTAGATTTGTACATCTCATCAGAAACAATATTTGTGTTCAAGAATATTACCATAATATCATGACCTCTATTTTTCAGTACTGCATTAGCAGGTTTGTAAGTTCTTCTAATACGGCCCAAATGATAAACAATTTGAACTCTTTCATGTAATAAATCAATAGGAGATTGCATTGTCCCGTTCCCACAAACTGCCCATTCTTTATGAATTTCTCCCCAGTGTTGTGGTCCGTTTTCAGCATCCGGCGAGTAACTGAACTCATGTTCATCCTCTATATAATATACAAATCTTTAATGCACAAGCAATTCCAATATGTAGATCAAAATATAAATTACTGTGAGACAAGAATATTCGCTTACCGACTTCTTGAGGCTTTACTACGGCAGAGATTGAGAGAATAATAGATAGAATAAGAAAGCTGTGGAATTTCATGGTGAGAAATATTTTAGAAATATATGACTAAAAGTTGAGGGTAGTGCGTAGATTAAATAGTTTGAATGTTTGACGCGGTTTTCTTGACTTTTCCTTTTCTTAGGCACTTGGAATTTGAAGAGGAGGTATCCTATATAATCAAGGGGAATGTACACTTACCAGCATTGGCAACTAAACATATGTTGGATATGTTGAATGGTTTGATACAACTTGAGATTCATTTGACGGCTTCACAAATTGAAAGTTATTTGGAGTTTGGCGCATAAGTTCTTTGAATTTTTAATCAGCTTATGCCTAGCTGCCTATCTTTTGGTTTATTTAAAATTTATGTTAAAAAAAATAGCCTTATTTTGTAATTGGTATGCCAATCACTTTTCCTCAACAATTTATGAAATAAATGTGTATAAATAACAAGAGATCACTCTTTATATTTTCAATTGTTTTTTGATAATAGGCGTTTCTCTATCTTTGTTTCAGAATGGTTTTAATTGTGCGCGTTCAGTTACCACATTTGTCTCACATATGTTAAATTTTAGTGATACAAAATCACAAATAGAGTAAAATAAATATGCAAAAGAAAAAAAGAGAAGATTTTATTTCTTCTAATTAATAGACATCATTATATACTTTATAAATTTTGTTAAATTTTAACGCTACTATTTTCATAACAACATCATCGTGTATGAATCTTCACGTGTACGGTTGACTATGAGATTAATCTCAACATATACTAAAACCACAAAGAAATTATTATACGCTTTACAGTTCGAAAACAAAAAAGATCATAAAATCTGATGATCCAAATGAACATGATGTTTTTTGTGTAATATTTTAATATCAGAGTAAATAAATTCTTTTAGAAGTTTACAGATTGTGTTATAACATATAAGTTAAAATCCTCAACATTAGGTCTATAAACGATTACTTTCAAATACGGATAGTGTCATATCTGTATACATATCTGAAATAATCTTTGGATATCAAATATCCGTATTTGCGGACAGATATTGAATATTTATCGGATATTTTTCGCTCAATTCACAACCAAAAAATCTAAACAAAAAAATAGAAAATTTTGATTTATTATTAATCCATTTTTGTAATATATATATATATATATATATATATATATATATGTATGTATGTATGTATGTATGTATGTATGTATGTATAATACTCTAATAAAAATAATTTTAAGCATTAAAAATTGATTTTTATATACATATTAACTTTTTTTATCAAGATAAAATGGTAAACAACAATCATTTTATGAACTAAAATACATATGAAAAACTATAGTTTTGATTAAAAGCGGACGGATACTCATCCAATAAGTATATGGCGATATCCGTGTTTGTATCCGTATTTCATATTCGTATTCAAAGAAATGTGCACATATCCATTCACACCTACCTAACTGACACTTGGCCTTAAATCAGTAGCTGCTAGAAGCAGTTTCTTATTTGATAACCTTTGTAGTCAGCACGACATACGGCATTTGATAGAATGTGGTATCAAAGATGCAACACATTGCCCAAGTTCTTTCCTAACATTTACCAGATTTGTACTACATCAGACTTCGTAAGAGGCAACTACGTGAATGTGAATTAAAACGTGTGGAAATCGGTATAATAACATACTAAACATGGGTTAGACTATGTTGATTTAGTACAAAATATCAAACGTCATCAACCGATGTATTCAAGTCTGTAAAAATAATTTTGATTGTATGAATCTGGACTACAAGTCAAAAAAGATATGTTTGTCTCGTGATACACATTTGGATTAAATCAAACGGTGACATGGATAACTTACTACCTTTAATCAGTTGTTGGACTTCATCATGGTTACGAGCAGGTCTGTCAATGAGCCGAGTTCGGTCCGGATATTATAAAACTCGTATCCAACTCCGATTACAATAATTAAAACTCGAGTCCGATCCAAACCCGAAGGCTATTTTTTTTCCAATATCCGAGTCGCGCACATCGAGCTTTTTAGATTTGTTAAGTAATAACCGTATATCCAACTCATAATATTTATGTTAAATTCATATTTTAGAACTACAACTTTGATAAAATTTGCATACCAACAATGTTAACGTATAAAGTGGACGGTGATATAGTCAAGTTTGATGACCCGTAACATTGACGGGCCTAGTTTGATGACAGTGATCTGTGCTTAGGTATTTGCAGTTAATTTAAGTAATTTGTCGCCTTTAACATGTTATCGTAGTGCATTCATCAGTAAGTAAAAGTGCAGCATGTGCAAACTGACCTTTCTATCAATTATTTTTCATATGCTTTTCTGATGCTACATAAACACATGCATTATACTTGCACACATGAATCTTCACGTCCGATTGATCTACTTTTCCGATCTAGAAAATGAATTAGACTCGAACTCATATAAATGCATTGCATTTCTTTCTTTTTCATTTTAAATACTGGACAGTGAATGCAGGATGCATACATGAGAGGATAAATTTACATTTTAGACGTCTACAAAAAAATTATTTCAAATTTAGACAGTTATCCCGCCTTTTGGCAAAGTCGGGATACCCAAAAGTTAACAGAAACTCAATGATTACTAGTCACAAATATCGATTATACGCTGTAGGTTCGTCATGAATATCGATGAATTTTGTCCGAGTCCGGATCGGGCCACAATTGACAGGACATGATGAGCAAAGCTGTAGAAGCCAGCGTTTCAAATCTCAAGTCAATCCGAGCTTGTATGTGCAAGTTATGATCGATTCAATCTAAGGAAAGAGCATGCCGTTCGTATCCATGAAGAGGTCGAGGTGATGGTCCATTCGAATTCATCAGGTTCGAATCCATCAGCATGACATCGTCTCGCTTCATTCGAATCCATCGGGTTCGAATCCATCAGGAGTTAGCCACATCGAACCGATCTCGTTCGTATCGATCAAGTTCGTACCCATCCGCACGCCTCAGTTCGACTCCATCTAGTTCGCATCCATCAGCGAGCAGTAGTTCGAATCCATCAAACAACCGCTCTTCGAATCCTTCGGTGACTTCGCTTCGCATCCATCAGTTGTTCGAATCCATGGATGGCGATCACTTCGAATCCACCGAGTCAACAAGCTTAGATGACGTGTCGGTCCTCGATGCAAATTAGGCGAGATCTAAGGAATTGATGCGTTCAACCCGGAGAGAAGACCGGATGGACTCGAAGGACGCGCGCCACCTCATCACAGAACCACGTGAGCTGTTGGAGTCGAGGGCATCGATTCGAAGCCATGGGTTCGAACCAGACAGCCACACGAAGATCATCATTTCGAATCCACGATAACTCGAGATCTACTGATCCAAATGCCATGAAATTTTCATAGAAGCTTGCATGCATGAAGAAGAATGTCTCCACCGAATTTCAGCTCAATTGGACATTATTTTGATCGATACGAAATAACTTCGTATCGATCACAGATGGACTCACAACTTCCTGAGGTTGGTCGCGTGGGCCCACTCACGTGCCAGAAAAAGTCTTCCAAGATTTGAGCGAGATCTGAGCCTTCTACGCCTATAAATAGAGCCCCAGAACCAACAGAAAAATGATCTTTTGGCCATTAAACATCCAGACTCTGCCGGAATCAATTCTACTCCATTCCATACCTAATATAGCCGAAACACAATTATTGTAACTGCTGCAATCACTTGTGACCAGCAAAGAATATCAATAAAAGTTAAAATCTTTGAAGTGGATGTAGGCCGGAGATAGCCGAACCACTATAAATCGTGTGTTCTTGTTTATGATTTCTGAATTGTTGTTTGTTGTTTGCTGAGATCTGTGATTTGTGTTTGAATATTGCTGATTTGTATCCATACACTGGTGCTTTCACAATATTCAGGGTTTGTGACCAATTTTGATGCAAACATAGACCTCGTGTATTTTATTCATAATTCGTTATTTTTGTACATGTGGATTTCATAAACAAAAATGTACAATATTTAAATTTGTACTTGTGTAAATTTAAAGTACGCAAGTATATTTATAATATAAACAAAATTTATGCGTGCTTAGTTACGAATCGCGAATATAAAAAAACGATAATCGTGAAAAGAGACATATTTTTATAATATATTACAAACAAGTCTAAACTTTGAAATAAGTTTTTTTTTCCGAAGGTTTAAAATGAAAATTTATCCTATATAAGATTAATATATTCATAAATCGTGCTATTATTTAAATTTAGATTGCTGGTTTAAATCTTTAATTTGACCGTTTTATCTTATCTAATTGCTATTGTTGAGATGTGACCTTGACTTGTTGAGATGTGACCTTGACGCAACGTTTATGTCATCTGCATGTGATCCGAGTGTCCAATTTCGAGTCTGAAAACCACCTCTTCATAAAGCGAGAGAAAAACGGCGTATATTATCAACCTCTTTAGAAACTGTTCTCACGTGAGAGCATGGTGCACCTGGTTCCACCATCTTATTATATCAAATAAAATTATGCCTTACAAGTTGCCATTGTGCTGTTCATGATAGCCTGTTATTTGTTATGAACGAACAAGTGCCCAGAAATGCAAGATGGACAAATAAGTTCGAAGAGACTTGAGCATTGCGTTTAAGGTTAACAAGCATATCATCTACGCAAGCATTAGCTCTTATATTCTGATGTCGGTTAGTTTTGACTGAATTAGAAAATCAAACAGACATAGTTATTTTGAACATTGATCATCATGTAATACATAGATCAATTAAGAATCCATCCTCCAGAGAATAAGAATTTCTCTGCTCTTTCTCACTCTTATTGTTCAAATCAGAAGTAACACGCTTCTTTCAATGAATGGGATTATTGCTGCAAACCAAGTGGATCACCATCAGATCAAATATGATCCAACGGTTCATATCTCATTCACTATACTGCTGCAGATTGCCAAGTTATTGTCTAGGCCTAGCCCACTTAAGTTTGTTGTATATAAATAGAGTCTGTTCAGTCAGTTGAAAAATAACAGTTTGTAAACAGTTTGTAAAAGTTGAAACTCAATACAAGACTGATAAAATTTCTCTTTTAATATCAATCTTCTTTAGTTCATTACTATATGACTATGTCTGTATGTGGTCTTCAGTTATTTATTTGTGTTGTACTATCTATTAATCAAATATTTCGTTTTTCTACATTTCCATGATCAGGGGAAGCTTAAATTACGTTCAATTCTATGAAGCGTAAGAACTAATATAGTATCTCGTGTTAATTTATGATATTCGTGAAAGGAAGCATCGGTGCAATATTATTAAGACCCTCAAAGAGGATGATGTTAACTTAACTGTATAATGTAACCGGTGAAGTTTAGGAAGTAGGTGAGTCCCATTTCAAAACTTTGTCAGCTATATCCCTATGAAGTCAGTGTCACCCTTTTTTCGACCTTTTCCGAGTCCACCGCTTCTATCCATTTAAACTTCTAACTCACCACCCCTGCCATAGAACAGAACACGTCTTTAACCAGTTATAAAACCGGCTAAAGTGAATCATACAGAATGCAATCCCTGTCTATGCAATTGTAATCCGCTTGTAGAAAATATTTGATTTCCATCTTAATCGTCTTTTATAAAACCAGCAAAGCTTAGTCAGCTTCATAAAGCCGGCTAAGTTGGTAACCCTCAAGGTTGTCAACAACCACTGAAAAAGTGCAAACCCAACCCGGAGGACGTTGGAAATGCTCTTACAATGTTAACTGTACAATGCTATTGATAAAGTTTAGAAGGTGACGACAGAACGGGACGACGGTCATCAACGGCTCATCACGTAAGTGGGACGGCTAGCATCGTATAGCTATTTTATTATTTATCCTATTAAGTAATTAATTTATTTAATTTCCATTATGTTTTTTAAAAATGTTTAAAAATACTAATTTAATCCATAAAAAATAAACAAGATATTTTAGTACAACCATCCAACATAACAACTGCTGTGATTAGTTAAATTAGTATTTTCTGATCTGTTTTTCGCATTATTCGAATATTTAACGTTATTGAAAATGTAACTTCCCATGACCAATCAATGCGATATTTATTCGATCCATTAAACAATTTCGACAGAGTTGATTTAGTGCAACCTTTTTACGAATTAAAATACTTTTTGAAACGTTGGATAATTTTTTTTAAACTTGTAACTGTATTTAGCATGATAAAGTTAAATAAACTAAAATAATCGGTAAAAAATTAAATTTATTGGTTGTTATGTCGATCCAAAGTATAGTTGACCTATTTCCAAAAGATAATGAAAAATATCGATCTTGACTTTTAAATATATAGCCGTTTGTCGATGTTCGGACTAAAAACCCTTCGTTCGTAGGTCAGATAATCTTGAAACAAGACCAAACTCGAACCACCAATGCATGGTAACGTGCACGCTCAGTTACCACATTTGTCTCACATCTGTTAAAGTTTGATGATATAAAATCACAAATAGAGACAAATAAATATGCAAAAGAAAGAAAGAGAAGATTTTGTTTCCTCTAATTGATATGCATATTTGAGTATGTTTATTTCTCTCTCCAATTGGCTAATCAAGTTATTTTTTGCCATCTAATGTTAAATTGGGCATTAAGTAATTGATTATATAAATAGAGACTAAAAGAGAGGGTAAAAGTGTGGTGGAAAATCTATTTGATAATTTTCTCTTCTTCTTCGTCTTTATTCTTTTTCTCCAACAATTTTAGCCATATAGATATTTGCTCACTTTCTCAATTTGACTATTGATTCAATGGTTTTTTGTTTACTTTAGCTTTGTTTTATTAATTGTAAATAAAATTTTGGTGAATCAATAAAGCGGATGGTTGGGTGTAATATTTTACGTTATTGCGTTTTAATTTCAATTCCGTCTTGTTTTCAATCCAAGTTATACTTTGTGATTTGAATGGCAAAGATCCGTTGATAAAAGCTTGCGCAGACCGCTACTATTTTCATAACAACATCATCCTGTATGAATCTTCACGTGTATGGTTAACAATACGCCAAATACGTGCGGGTAATATTTTATAAATTGACCGATGCGAGATTAATCTCAACATATACTAAAAACATAAAGCAATTGTTATCTGCTTTATTGTTCGAAAATAAAAAAGATTATAAAATATGATGATTCAAATGAATATGATGTTTTTTAATGTAATATTTTAATATGGCAGTAAATAAATTCTTCTAGAAGTTTATAGATTGTATTGTAACATATAAGTTAAAACTTTTCAATATTAGGTCTGTAAACGAAAACTTTCGGATACAGATAGTAGTGTCATGTCCGTATACATATCTGAAATCATATTTGGATATCGGATATCCGTATTTGCGGATGGATATTAGATATTTATCGGATATTTTTCGATCAGATCACAACCCAAAAATCTAAACAAACAAATTGAAAATTTTGATTTATTATTAATTCATTTTTGTATTAAATATAAAAAAATACCCTAAGAAAAATATTTTTAAGCGTTAAAAATTGATTTTTATATACATAGTAATTTTTTTACCATGATAAAATAGTAAACAACAATTTTTATAAACTAAAATACATAAAAAAATGACTATGGTCTTGATAAAAAATGGACGGATACTCATTCAATATGTAAATGGGCACATATCCATTCACAGCTACCTAACTTAGGGCTGTCAACGGATGCAGACGGATGCAGATATGGCTGTATCCGCGTCCGCATCTACATCCGAAAATTTAAATCCGCATTCGATATCCGTGGATATCTAAGAATTAACATCCGTATCTGCATCCACGGATATTTTTTGGATATCCTAAAATATCCGCATAAGAAAATAAAATGCGGGATTTTCGGATATTCGACAATATTCGAAATATACACATCTGAAATTGAATAAGATTTTTATTATACTAATAATTTTGAACTAAAACAATCACTTTCTCAAATGACAATACACACACTACAATAATAATCAGTTTTTCAAAGTGGAACAATTCATTTATAAATATATTCTAAGTTCATCATTAAATAATAAATCAATAATAATAATAATTTTTATTATAATTAGTTTTGGATCGGACGGATGTTTTTCGGATACGGGTATGCATCTGCGTCCGATTTTTTTTTCGGATATCGAACATACGCATTTGGTTTCCGGATATCGAATAATATCTGTTTTTTCGAATACGGATCCGGACGGATTTCGAATTTTTTGGATATTCATTGACAGGCCTAAGTATCCTTGCCCTTAAATCAGTAGCTGCTAGAAGCAGTTTCTTATTTGATAACCTTTGTAGTCAGCACGACATACGGCATTTGATAGAATGTGGTATCAAAGATGCAACACATTGTCTAAGTTCTTTCCTAACATTTACCATATTTGTACTACATCAGACTTCGTAAGAGGCAACTATGTGAATGTTAATTAGAACGTGTGGAAATCGGCATAATGACATACTAAACATGTTTTGATTATGTTGATTTAGTACAAAATATCAAACATCATCAATTGATGTATTCAAGTCTGAATCTGGACTAAAAGTCAAAAAAGATATGTTTGTCTCGTGATACAAATTTGGATTTAATCAAACGAGGACATGCATAACTTACTACCTATAATCACTTGTTGGACTCCATCTAGTAGTGGTTACGAGATGACAGCTATCGGGTGCTTAATCTTTAGGTATGTGCAGTTAATTTAATTAAACCAGGGTCAAAAATTGCAGCAGATTTGTCGCCATTAACACATTCTCGTAATGCATTCATCAGTAAATAAAAGTACAGCATGCACAAATTGACCTTTGTATCAAATATTTTTCATATACTTTTCTGACCTAGAAAATGGGTTAACATTGATAAATGTTTCTAATGATAAAACCATAAATGAATTAGATTCAGACTCATATAAAAGCATTGCATTTCTTTCTGTTTCATTATAAATACAGGACAGGACAGTGAATTCAGGATGTATATGTGAGAGGATAAATTTACATTTTAGAAATCTTATTTCAAATTTAGAGGTCGTGTGCCTTATTCATAATTTAGTATTTCTGTACATGTGGATTTCATAAACAAGAATGTACAAATTTAAATTTGTACATGCCAAATTTCAAAGTGCGCATGTATATATTATATATTATAATATAAACAAAATTTATACCTGCTTAAAAATCGACTAATTATGAAAAAAAACATATTTTTATCAGGAAATTATTGTAAAGGACAAAATTTCACAGCTTTTTAACCTCAAGGACAGACGTTCAATATTTTATCCTGAAGTACAACTTTCTGTAGGTATCAGTTTTTAGTTATTGATAGCAGTTTTTAGGTATCAGTTTGTAGTTATCGGTAGCAGTTTTTAGGTATCAGTTTTAGCTTGGTAGCAGTTTTGTTGTCCTTATGAATAATTTTGAAAAATATTTGTTCTTATGAATAATTTTTAGAAGAATGTTTGTACTTGTGCTAAAAAATATTGAGGTCGTGTTCTTCAGGCAAAAAATTATACAAATTTTTTTCTTTTAAAATAATTCCCCCTATTTTTATAATATATTTCAAACAAGTTTAAACTTTGAAATAAGTTTTTTTTCCGAAGGTTTGAAATGAAAATTTATCCTATATAAGATTAATATATTCATAAATCGTGCTATTATTTAAATTTAGATTGCTGGTTTAAATATTTAATTTGTCCATTTCATTGTATCAAATTGCTATATATTGTTGAGATGTGGCATTGACGCAACCTTTATGTCACATGTATGTGATCTGAGTGTTCAGTTTCGAGTCCGAAAACAGCCTTTTCACAGAGCGAGGGAAAAACTGCGTATATTATCGACCTATTCATAATCCGCTATCGTGCTAAAGCCTATTGCGCTTGGTTCCATCCTCTTATTGTATCGAATAAAACTACGCCTTACAAGTTGACATTGTGCTGTTCATGATAGCCTGTTATATATTATGAACGAACAAATGGTCAGAAATGCAAGATGGACAAATTAGTTTGAAGTGACTTGAGCATTGCGTTTAAGGTTAACGAACATATCATACACGCAAGCATTAGCTCTTATATTCTGATGTCCGTTAGCTTTGACTGAATTAGAAAATCAAACAAACATAATTATTTTGTACATTGATTATCATGATATACATAAATCAAATAAGGATCATACTTCAGAGAATAAGAATTTCTCTACACTTTCTCACTCTCATTGTTCATTACCATATAACTATGTCTGTATGTGGTCTCCAGTTATTTATTTGTGCTGTACTATATGTTAATCAAATATTTCGTTTTTCTACATTTACATGACCGGGGAAGCTTAAATTACGTTCAATTTTATGAGGCGTAAAAACTAATATGGTATCTTGTGTCGTTTATGATATTCGTGAAAGGAAGCATCGGTGCAGTATTATCTCTTGAGGAGGATGTTAACTTAACTGTACAATGTACAACGTAACTGGTGAAGTTTAGGAGGCAGATGAGTCCCATTTTCAAACTTTGTCAGCTATATCCCAGTGTCCCAGTGAAGTCAGTGTCACCCTTCTTTGGACCCTTTCCGAGTCCACCTCTTCTATCCATTTAAACTTCTAATCCCCACTCTCTACCCCGCCAAGGAACAAAACTCGTCTTTAACCGGTTTTCATAAAACTGGTTAAAGTGAATCATACAGATTGCAACCCCTGTGCAATCGATTGCAACCCACATATAGAAAAGATTTGATTTCCACCTTAATCGGCTTTTATAAAACCAACAAAGCTTAGTCAGCTTTGTAAAAACCGACTAACTTGGTAACTCCCAAGGTTACCAACAAACTCCAAAACAAAGCAAACCCAACCCGAGGGGGCATTGGGAATGCTCTTACAATGTTATTGTACAATGTTAACTGTACAATGTTATTGGTGAGGTTTAGGAGGTAGGACAATGTTAACCTAAATTGTGATACTGCATTTAGTTAATCTCAAAACATATCAGTTATATCCCAGTCACTACAAGAAAGGCTGATTGTGATGACAGAAGGCAGCGTCAACTCATCGCACATGTGACGACTGACGACGGTTGGCGTCGGCTGACTATTTTATTATTTCCTCCATTGAGTAATTAATTTATTTAATTTCCATTATGTTTTTAAAAAAGTTTAAAAATACTAATTTAATCCCTAAAAAATAAACAAGATCTTTTAGTACAATCATTCAACATAACGACTGTTTTGATCAGTTAAATTTGTACTTTTGACTATCTATTTTCACGTTATTCGAACATTTAACGTTACTGAAAACCTAACTCCCCACGAACAATCAATGCGACTTTTAGTCGGTCCATTAAACAACTTCGATAGAGCTGATTTAGTGTAACATTTTTACGAATTAAAATATTTTTTAAACCGTTGGGTAATTAATTTTTAACTGTATTTAGTATGATAAAGTTATATAAAATAAAATAATCGGTAAAAAAAATTAAATTTGTTGGATCTTATGTCGATCCAAAGTATAGTTGACCTATTTTCAAAAGATAATGAAAAAATATCGATCTTGAGTTTTAAATTTATAAATATTCGTCGATGTTCGGACTAAAAACCCTTCGTTCGAAGGTTAGATAATCTTGAAATGAGACCAAATTCGAACCACCAATTCCTGTTAACGTGTTAATCCAATCCGTATGGATGGATTCGTAAACTTATGGCCGAAAAAAAGTTGATTTCGAAATAGTTTATTTCACCAAGAGTTGTTTAACAGTTATATGATAAGTGTTAAACAACTCTTGATGAAATGACATGTTTTGAGGTTAGATTTTCTTTCGGCCGTTTGTTTACGAATCCAACCGTACCATATTAACACATTACCAAGCATTGATAGTTCAAAATTGGTTTCGTTCCAAGGTCGTTTGCCTTTCGAACGAAAGGTTTTTAATCCAAATATCGATGAACGACTATAAATTTAAAATTCAAGATCGACAGGCTAAAGTTGTTTGTTTTTCATCATCTTCTGAAAATAGGTCAACTATATTTTAGATCGACATAAGACCAATAAATTTAATATTTTTTTCAATTATTTTGTTTTATATGATTTTATCATGCTAAATACAGTTAAAAATTAAAAATTAATTACCCAATGGTTTAGAAAAATTGCTTGACTGTTTATGAGAGTTTGATTTTCAGTAACGTTAAATATTCGAAGAACGCGAGGATGGATCATCGAAAATACTAATTTAACCGATCAGAACAGTCATTAGATGAATGGATGTGCTAAAATATCTATTAGGGATTAAATTAGTATTTTTAAACATTTTTAAAAACGTGATAGATAAGAATAAAGTAAAAGTTCAAACTACAAAATTCACCTTCTATCGCAAACCGAAGCCATATCGAGTGTACGGACAAAAAAACGTCGACTTCCCCGATTCTTCCATGCTTCTCCAAACACTACTAGAAAATACTGCATTTTCCTACACAAAGTTTCCGACATTTTTCCTACGCCAAAAGGCGGGGCGTAGGATAGGCGTAAAAAACTGATAGAAAGAGGCAAAGACGTAAGGAAATTTCCTACGCCTCTCCTACATCAACTTCAATACGTAGAAAAAAAATCGAGGCGTAGGAAAGGTGTAGGAAATCGCCTACACTAAGATGATACTGTAGAAAAGACGTAGATAATCTCCTACGCCATTTCCACGCCTCTGTTAATTTTATACAATTGCACATTGACATAGGAAAGGCGTAGATAATCTCCTACGTCATTTCCACGCCTCTGTTAATTTTATACAATTCCACGTTGGCGTAGGAAATTTCTTACGCTAAAATTATGGCGCATAGAAGATGTAAATAATCTCCTACGTCATTTCTACGTCTTTGTTAATTTTCTACGATTCCAACTAGCGTAAGAAAGGCGTAGAAAATTTCCCACGCCGTCCCTACATATGCACTAGGACAAAAATAGTTTTATTTTTATTTTTACATTAATCACCATATACTCCATTCTCCTAACCTCAGTTTTCCACCGAACGAAAAAAACCTAATTCTACAACCGTCGATCATTTTGGACGCTGAAATTTCAGGTAAATTATCTCCTCCTCCTTTTATTTGTTTTGATTGGATTTCATCTTCTCCTTTCTTCTCCAATACAAAAGCCCAAATTTCACACGACTCATCAGTACCGCATTTTCTTAACCTAAATTAAAATTCGTACACGATTTTTTTATTACCGCAAAAATTTGTCAATATCAAATCAGAAATTATAAGATTAAGATGAGGTCGTGAAGCTTGATTTGGATTTCGAAGTGCTATCGGGTTTTGCGATTGTGGTGTTCGATTTGGGTGCGGTGAGGTTCAGGTAGATGGTTGTAGCATAGAGAGGTAAGGAGGAAAGGTATGATGATGACAGAAGGCAATTTTGTTTGAACAGAAGTGGTTGATTTGAATGGTGAAGGCAGATGATTTTTGGGAAATTGAAGCAGTAATGAAGTTTGTAGATGCAATGGAGTTAAGACATTGAGATGAGGTGATTTGGAAGGGGATTGATATGCTGGTGGCTATTGTATTGCTAGAGGTTGTAGTGCTATATATAAGGAGGAGCAGGAGGGTGATACAGAAGTTTCTTGTTGCTATGATGGAGGTGATGGTTGTTGCGAAGGTGTTCAATTTGGTTTGAGTGGAAGCGATTGGTTCTGAGGGGTTGCGATTGTAGTGGAGGAGGTCGCGATTGGTTCTGAAGATGCTAGTGCTGATGTCGACTTGGATTGAATTGTCGAATTGGTGACTGGCGATTTGGATTGATTGTTGGCGATGTTTGGAGGAGTTTGTGGATTGCGGTGGCAAGGAAATTGGATTTGATCCAGTCGAAGATACAAGTAAATTGGATTATTAGCAATTTATTTTTTAAGTGGCAATTTTTCTTTAGGCAAGCATGCGAGTAATTATTTTTGGCAAACACTTCTTCTGTTTGATATTCTGCTTTGACAACCTGAAATGAAAACTAGATATGTACAATATTGTTTTTTTACAAGGATATCACTTAAAACAATTTAAAACAAGCCACAACAACTTGAAAACTTCTATTTTTTTTATCAAAGCAAAACGAATTTAGATCTGTTTTTTTTTTGTGGGTAAAACTAAACTAAAAAGAAATTGAACAAAACAAATTAAGGAAAATAATATTTTTATAAAACAATAAAAGGAAAACGCAAATGAAGATAAACTACTAACTAAATAAATAAAATAAACACAAGCAAAGACAAAGAATTTTTTTTGAAAGTTGTCTCTTTTTTTAGAAAAACAAAAAGGAGAATAGGAAAACAAAATGGAAATAGAACAAAAAACCCACCCGGCCCACTTTTGAACAAACCAGAATACGTTCTCCTTTAATCAATTCAAGACTTCAATTTTCACTACAGCAATTCAAAGGCTCACAAAAAAAAAATCGAAATTCCCAAATCTCAACAGTTTCCACATGAATATCACGTTGAGTTTCAAATCGCGACCACAAAATAATTGCGTCGGTCCTCAATTGAAGTTTGATGGTTACAGAGTCGTGAAGTTGATGCTTGCTGGTTGGCGATTTGGAGGGAAGTGGGTGCTGTTCTGGGAATGTGACAAGGTCGTGGTCGCGGTGATTCGAGGGGATTTTATTGTAGTGGTTGCATGGGTGAAGGCGAATGAAGTTGGCAGCTGGAGGTAAGTGCGGCTGCAGGAATGGTTTCAGGCGAAGGAAGCTGGGTTCAAATTGCTATGATCGATTTTGGTTCGCGTTGGTGATTGCGTGGTGGAGGATGTTGAAGTTAGAAGGAGTTTGGGCTTAAGTGGATTCGAGCTTGATTGAAAAGGTGAGGTTGAGGTTACGTTCAAGCAGAGTGGAACGGGTAGTAAGCTGTAGAAGGAGGTTTCAGGGAGTCTGGTTGTGTTTTGGTGAAAGGAAGACTGATGCTCAGTGATGCAAGGGTGCAGCAATGATTCAGTGGGGTTTTGTTGTTTGACTACATCTGTTTATGCTTGAGTGACAAGGATGTGGTTGTATAGGATGATGAAGTAGGCAATAGATGTTTAAGGCTGTTGTTCAGCAGTACGAACGTGGTTTGGAGGGGATGTAGTAGTGAGGTGGAGAGGCAGTTGGATGTCAATGTAGTGGAAGTTGTGAGGAAGTTTGATTGTGTTGTGCAGTTGCTAGGTGATGATAACAAGGAGGTTTGTAGGGGAGGTTGAGGGTTGTATGTGATGGTTGAAAGCAAGGCGGTGGTGGAAGATATGGCCGTAGAGGAGTGAAGTGATGCGGCGATGTAGTTTGGCAGACAGTGGTGTGATGATGTGGTTGTGCGGTTAAATTGTTTGTGGTGAGAAGGAGGACAGAGGATTGGCGAAATGGCCGTATGATGACTGGGTGGTCTGTTACGATGGTTAAGTGGTTGGTTGCTGGTGCAATGTTGTACTTGAATGTTGAAGTATTCCTGAATTTTCTGGGTGATGACTGAAGGTGATTTGAGTGGTGAGCAAGAGGGAAGAAAGGCAGTGGAGAAGGAACTAGTGCACTGTGCAGTTGGTTCAGGCAAGATGTTTGAAGCGGTGAAACTTTTTTGTTGAAAGGTGCAGTTGTTTGAAGTGCAGTTTGAAATGGTTATAAGGCAGACAGCAGTTCACAAGGTCACTTCGGACGACGGATCTACCACTAGTGGATGGATTGATAAAGCATTAATGGAATTTGCAGCAAGTGATTCTTATAGCTTGGTTTTAATAACTGGTTAATAGTTTAATATGTGCAAGATTAGTTAAATTTTGTTAAAAAGTGCTTCTGAAAAGTCAAATTTGTTCGAAAATTCATTTTTCCATAAGTTATAAAAAAGGTAATTTTTAGAAAGATTTTACAAATTAAATAAAATTTAAGATTGATTACTGAAGTTCAAAAATATTTATATATACACAAACTTTTTATTTTTATAGAAAATTACAACAACATAAAAGTGGGTTGTGACCATATGAATTGCAATGTTGATGTTTGTGATGACAGTAAGAAGTGATGAACAAATGAAGTAATGGCAAGTGATGGTATCACAGTTTTGTTGTTGTAGTTAGGTTGCGGGGTGGATTTTTGGAGACGGTTTGCGAAGTGACAGGGGGATAATGTGGTATTTGAGAGGATATTTTGCTAATGAGTAATGGGGCAGGGGAGCATTGCTATCGTATTGAATGTGCGGTGCAGTGAAGAAGTAATGCAAGGTGGTGAAATGATGTAAGCAAGTCTATAGAAAGGGGGATAGATTTAGGCTAGTTTAAAGGTGACAGTGAAGTAGCAGTATGAATTACAGTCCAGTGGGCATTGGATTGGTGAAGTTAGGCAGTGTATGTGTGGGGCTTGGCAATGTTTGAAGTGGAATGTCACTGAGGCAATGATGCAGTGGTAAATTGAGGAGGAGAGAGGATGTTTTGTAGACAATGTTGTAGCAGTTTTCTTGGTGGAGCATCAAGTCTAGGCAGTTTGGTTGTTAAAGTATGGTAGGGGAGGAAGGACAGTTGTATGACAGATGTTTGTCTGGTCAATTAATATTTCTAGTAATTGAAGGTGGTGATTCTCGAGTCTGTGTCAGGCAGAGGTTGGTTTGGAAGTGGTTTGTTGTATGCAATATTGATGGAAGAGAGTTGCTGCAACGAAGTGGGAAGGTGAAGTGCTGTTGGATAAGGTTGATGGCTGAACTGTTGAGGTGGATGACACAGTGGTGGCCAGGCAGTATTTCAGGTATGGTTGTGGTTGATGTAACTGTGTAGTTGTAGAGTAGTAGCAGCAGAAATGTGTGGACAGTAATGGTTTGTGGTGCTATGAGTGTGTTCTGGTGAGTGAAGGCAAGGGAGGAAGGCTGGAGATGACAGTGAGGTCAGGGGGTTGACAGTGTAGCAGCAAGAGGCAATGTAACAGGGTGGTTGTATGAATTTTGTAACGTGACAGAGAAATGAAGAGGGTTATGTATATATGTAGTTAGTTATTCAAATGATAATAACTTTCATGCAATTAACTGGCTTAGGAATTGCTTGCATATCTCAAATTTGTCATCCAACATAAGTTTCAAATTCAGAAAACCTTCTGTACACCTACCTTTTAATCATATAGATTTTTTTTTGAATGAAACAATTCTTTTCGAAACAACTACTCAAAGATGGTTATGTTCTTAAACTTTATATATATGAAACTAATGTGTTTAATTTGAGTTAAGTACAAGAATACGAAGGCTATATGGATTGGTATGCAGTGTAAACTCGCTCTCGCTCATATGTCATTATTGGTATTGCCATAATAGTGCACTATTTGTTGTATCATTACAGTTATTCTTCTCATCATTTATAAAAAGGAATATCATATGTGTCATACTTAAATTTGATACGTCGTTAAAGTTATTCTTCTAATGATTTCTGAAACTGCACAGCGTGAGCATGTATTTATGTTTTTGTTCTTGCATTTGGAAAATCACAAATACAGGCACAATATCAAGCTAGAATTGAAGAATTGAAAATTCAGGGCACAGTAATTTCATATGAAGTCGAGGAAGAAGTATTTAACAAGCTTACCGGTGCTATAGCTAAAAGAAAGGACCGTAGGCCATATTATGGCAATATCCCTGGAGTAAGTTTTTAAACTTTCAACAAAACGTTATTTTAATTAGTTTAAAATGCAGAAATTGATGCAATATTTGATAAAATGCAAAAATACAAAGACGCCACTTATAACATCAATAAGGGAGAAGCACAGACTAGAGCCAAACTAGAGGAAAAGGTGGAGCGTCAAGAAGGGGAGATTCAAATGTTGAAGATGCAGTATGAACAACTCACCGAGATTGTAACATTCTTGAAAATTCATCAAGTTTAATTTGGCAATTAAATTAATTTTTGAAAATAAATTGTGAATTAATTAGAAAATTTTCTAGGGTAAATAAATAAATAATTTGATTATAAATAGAAATTTATATTAGGAATTTAAGGATAAGTATTTTAAAAATAAAAATTGATTTAAAAATAAAATGTATTAAAAGCTTGAGATTAATAAAAAGATAATGATAGTTGTTTCTAAATTTTTAATTATATTAAAATTTGGAAGTTGTAATAAAAAGAGAAAAAATTAGTGTACTCATTTTCAAATGTTATTTTTAAGTTAAATTTTCATATATGAATAAAAGTGATTTATTGTTAATATGAAATCAAAGTATTTAAATCCATTCTTTTCTTTTTATAAAGTTGTACAAAAAAATAAAATCTATTTATTTAAATGGGAAGCACAATATAAAGTTATATTTGAGTGTTATTAACATGAAAATGTAAAATGCAAAATTTATATACATGAAAGACTTAAGTGAATATGATATAAAATTTATTTAAAAATTCTTGTATCTTGGAAATTTGCAAATGATAAATATATAAGGGAGATAGAGTAAAGGAGTAAACATTTCTTTGGAATCTCATGATCATCTTTGTATAAATGGCATCCAATGTATTTAACTGAAAAATAGAATAAAAAAATTGTAGAAAATCTTCACTTCCCCATATGAAATCATGATATATCGGCCAAATATCTGAAAAGAAAAGAAAAACAGTAAAAAGGATATTTGAGTATCACAAGTTCAAACTCCCAAGAAAAAAATTGATAAAACCTGTAAGCAAACCAGAAGATCTGAGAAATCTTCCTTAACATCAAGCTATAGATTATTCTCAGGTAAATTTAACTTTCTAGTTTAATAAATTATGATTGCAAGATCAAGTTTTAACATCAAAACAAATTTAGAAAAAATTGCAGATTTGTTCAATAAAAAGAAAAAAGGAGTGGAGCTTCAGTTTTTCCAGTGAGCAGTTTTCTCTGGAATGGAATAAAGGCAAGTGAAATTTCTTTTTAGAATTTGAATTTGATGTTAGTAATCAGTAAATAAAACAAACATTTAAACAACTCTATTTATCAGTTGCAGGAAGAAAATAGAGTGCAAGTATTCTCTGTTATATGAAAAAGGATTTAAAACTGTAAGAAAAAAAAAATCAAAGTTGTTGTTATTGTTGAAGTTAATAAACAAATACAAGAGGGAATAAGCAAAGTTCTTCTTACAACTTGCAGATAAAAAACTTCAAAGATTAAAGAAAAAATGTGTACATGCAAACATTGTATTTCTCCTCTGTCTTTCTGGAATTTCCAGGTGAGCAAACCCACTTTCCCCTGATTTTATCTTGATAATTTCTGAAGTGTGATAATGAAATGTGATTGAATGATGTGTATACTGGCCTGCATGTTGTATATATGCAAATGTTTGAGAGCATTTCTCTATTTATATGAAAATAGATCCTGTTCTTAGTTACAGGGTTCCACATCTAAGTTTAAAAATTCAAATTCACTTTGTGTAATCAATATTAAGTTTAGAACTTTGAAGAGAAAATGTTTATAGCAACATAAACTTATTTTTAAAAATAATCAAAGTAAAATATGTGATAAAAAAATTCAAAATTTAGAAAATGCAGAGGAAATCAATGACAGTTCAAATATTTGACCATCTGGATATTTGAAATTGGTTATATAAACAAAATTGTATTGGAAAATGATGAATTTAAGTAATGATTTAAAGATTTTTAAAATTGTAGAAATTGGGAATTCTCGAATTTATCAATTGTGGTACTTTCATCAATATCTGATGAATGGCCGTAAGTGGGAAGTCAAGATTGTTGCTGGAGGTAGATTGCAAGTAGGGTTGTTCAAGAGAAATAGTGGAGGATTTTTTTTATGATCGTGGTAACCAGAGATTGTTAAACTAGGGTTTTGACAGCAGTTTCTTTCGTTGATGATGTTCGAATTAGTGTGGCTCAAATGGTGGATCGAAAGATGCCGGAGTGGGTTGAATCGATGCATTGGGGTATGTTGAAGACTAGAACGCAATGGCGAGCTCATCGGTGGTGCAAGGCGATTGCCAGAGATGGGTTATCAATTAAATGTTGTTTCCAGTCAAACACCTGACTACCTCGATTTCGATTCAGGTGATTTACATGGATTCTAGGTGGTCAAGTTCGTCAGAGGGGTCGTTGTCGTCATGTGGGTGGACGTGGCAGTGGCTGATGGTGGCTGGAGCTGTCGCGCACGTGCACGTGCACGTTTCTGTTCGTCTAGGTTGTTTTTAGTTAGGGAAGAAGAAGAAGCAATGGTTTGTAGGGAATTCAAGTTTTGCTTGGGGGAAGAGCACGAGTTGTTTTGGGTCGTTACTCGAGTGAATTTGGTTATGTTAAGGGCAGTTAGAAAAAAAAAATTAAACTGTTGGAAAAAAATATGGCTCGGGTGAATTTTTGGAAAACCCGAAGTAGTACTCGGGAGAGTTGGTACGAAACTCGAAGTTAACTAGTGGTCGTTCGGGTTTGTATTTTTGTACAGGTTTTAACCTGTAAGTGTTTAAAAAAAAATATATAAGGTTTTTTTTTTAAATTTGAATTATTTCAACAACCTTAAAATGTTTAAATAGTTTGGTTTTAAAAAGGAAGTTTAAAATATAAATAGTTTTAAAACCTAAGATCATGTTTTAAAAGCAAGTTTGGAAATTTAAAATGGAACTTGTTTTAAATCTTCTCTTAACTAGATTCTTTTTCATTTCAAAAAGTTTACTTAAACCGTAGATTAAGAATTTTATACTCTGATAACTAGATTTTGAGATGTTGATTGAATTTAGAAAAAGTAATTAAGTTTAAACAAAGTGGAATGTTTTAAATTTGTAATAATTCATAATTAGAAGATAATTTATTAACGATTAAGGTTAATTATTTAATAATTAAAGGTTGATTAATTGATGATTAAAAGTTAATAAATTTGTAATTACTTGATGTAATTAAGGGACAGTTAACTATGTAATTAACTAAAGTTTAATTAACTAAAAGTGATTAAGAAATCATTATTAAGGAAGGAGTAATTAATTATTATAATCAATTAAGGAATGATAAATCTATAAATTAATCAATTAAGGATAATTAATTATAATTAAGATTTAATTAATAATTAAGGGTTTATTTATTAAAGTGATTAATTAAGGAATAATTAATTAATAACAGTAATTAAGATTCAATTAATTACAATTAAGGGTTAATTTATTAAGAGAATTAATTAAAGAAGGTGATTAAAACTTAATCAATTGAAGTTCATGATAATTAATCATTGATTAAAGATTACTAATGAAAGTAACTATGAAAGCAATAACTTTAAAACCATATGATTTATTCACCTTAAGCAAAGTGGTTTAATTGGTTTTGAATGTTGTGTGATGGATTGACATATTTGATATGTGATGTTATGTGATGCTTTGTGCTCAGCTGCTATATTTGTGATGAATATACTGTCATATGAATATGAAAACCCCTTGACCCGTAAAACGACATTTGAATTTCGATGCGACAGGGAGTCGGATTCCAATTGGTTATCCGAAACCCACATCGAATCATATTAGTGAATCTTTGTGATTGATGATCTACTTTATCTATGAATTTGTGAATAGAGATAAGCGTTAGGGGTTATATCGCTTACCGATATGATTGAATCTGTGATGATGATGTTGTGCACTATGGTGTTGAACCCCTGGCCACACTTATACACACACAAATATGGATTGCACGTGGAAATGAGTTAAGTCACAGATTTTTGAAATAATCTTAAAATTGAATTTTTGAACCCAAAATAGTTTTGGAATTAGAATTGAAAAGCTTTTGAAAAAAAATGTATTTCAAAAATATAAGTTATTTTAAATAACTTGATTGAGTTTTGAAAATTTAAATAATTTGATTTAAATTTGAATTCAATATTTGAAATTGAATTCTATGATTTGGAACTAAGGTTTAAAAAAGGGTATTCAACATATAATTGGGTTTATATGAGTTTTTAAACCATTTTAAAAAGTGTTGTTTTGGGACTTTAAATTTAACCCAAGGTTTTAACTTGTATGAATATAATTGGATTTTTCTGAAATGAAAACTATTCGTTTTCATATAATAAAAGCTTTCACATAAGGAATGAACTTCCAATTGGTGTTAAAAGGATTCAAGTCTAAAATGAAAATGGTTTTCCAAGTTATAGATATATCTTTGGAAACGTGTTTTGAAAGCTATAAGTTAAATCTTTAATTTAAAGATTTAATGAGTTAATCCATTTGGAATGGAAGTTTGTTTTGGAAATCTATAAATGGACCTTTGCGAAACTGGGTGAAACTTTGTGAAATAAATCTTTTTGTTTAAAGATTTAAAATGGTAATTTGATAACCATTTGAAAGAAAAGCTTTGGATTTTTAAGTTGTGACTTAACTGAAATCCCATATCCATATATTTTAAAATATTGCACTCGCTATTCGGTTTAGCCGCGAGAGGACCTTGTGTCATATAGCCCATTCCGAATAGTGATACGACGTTATGGATTGCATTTGAAGACCGGTGTTGAAGACCGGGTGTCTTCGAGAATGTTAGGATAACCTATCGATTGTCTCTGCACCGAGTAGCTACGGTATAGAGATTCCCTTAGTGATGGGAAGTCCGATCGGGATTGTGGATACCCGGATTTGCAAGGGCTTCTTCGGAAGTGCCTTCGGTTCTGTTCGAACCCGGAACAGACTTGTATGGTTGTATGTCTGGCACTACATTTTGAGATATTAAACTGATCTCTACCAAATACATTTCTGCTTGGTGGCGGAGAATTTATTCTCTTAGCTTAACACCCTTCTCTGAGACGTACGAGCTCAGAGGTTATGTAGTTGATATTTATCAGTGATATATTCCCAATTTGGTAGTGTGACATGCTAAGTGCTGCTGTGTGTTGATGATCATTTGTTGATCATTTGTGATCAAAGCATGGCTTTTGTATAAAGCGTAGCTTTGTGGACGAGACTGCATCAGGACCTCACACCCCGGAAATGGTCGAAACAGGAAAGATGCGGCAAGGTTATGAGGCGCCCTTTAGGGTGTGTCATTCCCTTCTAGTAAAGGATGGTATCATGGTATGGAGCGCAGATACTTACTCATGTGGTTGCTCCAATCTCATTTACTGTGTGGTTGTTGTTTTGAGGCACCTCGGATAAAGGTCCAAAGGACCGGGGGATGGCATATTCATGTAGTAGTTACCTAGTTACAGAGGTAACCCGGCCTTGTGTTGGCAGAGATCTAACCGTAACGTTAGTTCTCGGGACGTCCCGCCAGAGGCGATCCCATTGACAGTAGGAAGTTCCTTAGCCTGACCATTTGTTGGAAATCCAATCAAAACAATACGCGCCCTGTATGGTTTTAGTTGTATAACCTGCCATGGAATGTGGTGGTAACCTGCTTTTGAACATGGTAGCTATAGTAGACATACGACGAAATGTCGTATGCTGGCTAGGATTTATATTTTATTTTCGAAATGGTTTTCCACACTTTGCACTTATAATAATAATATCAAAGAAATTTTCTCGTATCAAGCATATTTGACTATCATAAGGAGAAATCTCCTCCAATTCTGCGTTTGCATTGTGTGTGTGGCGGGAGGCCTTATGGTAATTTCATTTTCTAAAAAGCATTGCGGATTTCAAATTTAAATTCTGTTGTTTGTTTTAAAAGACCAAATGTTTTTGTTTGCTCATACCAGTCCCATGACTGACCTGAAGTTTATTGTTCCTTTCCTAAACTCTGGGTGCCCACTATTTTCCCACACGGGCAGTCTAGAGTTGGGTTTTCAGATAATCCCGTATTAGGTGTAGATTCTATAGCTTTCAGAATCCTTGGTTTGGTAGCATTTGGAGATCTTTTTCAGTCTTTGGTTGGACGAGACTTGCTTAGCTTAGTGCCTCGGGATTGGGAGTTCGAGCTATTGCTGGATTGGTGTTTTGGAGATGAAGTTTTTTTTAGAGTTTGGCATTTGAAGACATTATCTTTCCGCTTCAATTATCTTGTATCATATCTCTGATGTATATTCATTGTATCATCTGTTGTATCATATTGTATCTGAGATTGTATCAATGTTGTATATCAAATGTATATTCTTTTTCTTCCGCTGTGTTGTTATGCTTAATGGTGTTATAAGCTCCGGCGAACTAGATTTTACGTTTGGATCTGCGGCATTTGAATACGAGTGTCGTATTCGGTGCCGATTTTCGAAGGTCGAGTCAGGATCGTCACAAGTGGTATCAGAGCTGAGGGTTAAAACTTTAGCTCAGGAGTATAACACATTAAGTAACTCATTAGAGATAGGGTGAAGTATACCCTAGAATGAGTATATCCCTAAGATATCCGTTCGAATGCCTCAGTAATTTCTCTTACTATCCACTGATAGTAAGTATGAGTGCGAGAAGAGTACGAGATAGGGGACAGGGGAGTACCACTACAAATGGTCAATACCCTGCAATAGCGGAATAACCTTTCTCTATCAATCTCCTTTGATTCGATTTCGAATTCTTTTGATTGCTTCGTGACAGCTCCAGAAAGAAGTTTCGGTGTGATGGTGGCCTTACGAATCGTTGTAGAAAATTCTTACTTCGTATCTTCATCTGTTTCTTATCAGCTTTCCGATCTAAACTCTAATGAATTTGAAATTGAAAATATTAAATAAATTGAAAATTTTAAATTTCGTAAATTGGTTAACTAATATGAAGCTAAATTTGAATTGTGTTAATAAAACGATATCGGTTAAAACCAAATCGTAATTTCTTGTGTATATCAAAGTCCGAAGAGGGACAAATTGGTATATACTTTGGGATATTTCGACTTGAAGTTGGAATCCATACCTAGTGTTTGAGAGATCGTAAAAGATTAAATCCATCTATCTATTCTTTGGGATCCGATATATTCTACGAACGATTAGTTATCTCTTCGAACTAATCGATGCCGTTGCATATTCGTAGACCGGTGAGCCCGAGTATCTTGTGTAATATTGTATGAGTTCGTTCTCATATTGTCGATATTCTGATTTGGTAAACCGAATGCAGAATAAATATTTCGATCTGATCTGATCAATCATTTCTTTATCTATCATCTATTCTTTCTCGTCTTCCTTGCAATTTCGAGGACGAAATTCTTTTAAGGGGGGAAATTTGTAACATTCCTGAAAATTCATTAAGTTTAATTTGGCAATTAAATTAATTTTTGAAAATAAATTGTGAATTAATTAGAAAATTTTATAGGGTAAATAAATAAATAATTTGATTATAAATAGAAATTTATATTAGGAATTTAAGGATAAGTATTTTAAAAATAAATATTTGATTTAAAAATAAAATGTATTAAAAGCTTGAGATTAATAAAAAGATAATGATAGTTGTTTCTAAATTTTTAATTATATTAAAATTTGGAAGTTGTAATAAAAAGAGAAAAAATTAGTGTACTCATTTTCAAATGTTATTTTTAAGTTAAATTTTCATATATGAATAAAAGTGATTTATTGTTAATATGAAATCAAAGTATTTAAATCCATTCTTTTCTTTTTATAAAGTTGTACAAAAAAATAAAATAAATAAAAAAATCTATTTATTTAAATGGGAAGCACAATATAAAGTTATATTTGAGTGTTATTAACATCAAAATGTAAAATGCAAATTTATATACATGAAAGACTTAAGTGAATATGATATAAAATTTATTTAAAAATTCTTGTATCTTGGAAATTTGCAAATGATAAATATATAAGGGAGATAGAGTAAAGGAGTAAACATTTCTTTGGAATCTCATGATCATCTTTGTACAAATGGCATCCAATGTATTTAACTGAATAAAAAATAGAATAAAAAAATTGTAGAAAATCTTCACTTCCCCATATGAAATCATGATATATCGGCCAAATCTCTGAAAAGAAAAGAAAAACAGTAAAAAGGATATTTGAGTATCACAAGTTCAAACTCCCAAGAAAAAAAATGATAAAAACCTGTAAGCAAACCAGAAGATCTGAGAAATCTTCCTTAACATCAAGCTATAGATTATTCTCAGGTAAATTTTAACTTTATAGTTTAATAAATTATGATTGCAAGATCAAGTTTTAACATCAAAACAAATTTAGAAAAAATTGCAGATTTGTTCAATAAAAAGAAAAAAGGAGTGGAGCTTCAGTTTTTCCAGTGAGCAGTTTTCTCTGGAATGGAATAAAGGCAAGTGAAATTTCTTTTTAGAATTTGAATTTAATGTTACTAATCAGTAAATAAAACAAACATTTAAACAACTCTATTTATCAGTTGCAGGAAGAAAATAGAGTGCAAGTATTCTCTGTTATATGAAAAAGGATTTAAAACTGTAAGAAAAAAAAAATCAAAGTTGTTGTTATTGTTGAAGTTAATAAACAAATACAAGAGGGAATAAGAAAAGTTCTTCATACAACTTGCAGATAAAAAACTTCAAAGATTAAAGAAAAAATGTGTACAGGCAAACATTGTATTTCTCCTCTGTCTTTCTGGAATTTCCAAGTGAGCAAACCCACTTTCCCCTGATTTTATCTTGATAATTTCTGAAGTGTGATAATGAAATGTGTTTGAATGATGTGTATACTGGCCTGCATGTTGTATATATGCAAATGTTTGAGAGCATTTCTCTATTTATATGAAAATAGATCCTGTTCTTAGTTACAGGGTTCCACATCTAAGTTTAAAAATTCAAATTCACTTTGTGTAATCAATATTAAGTTTAGAACTTTGAAGAGAAAATGTTTATAGTAACATAAACTTATTTTTAAAAATAATCACAAGTAAAATATGTGATAAAAAAATTCAAAATTTAGAAAATGCAGAGAAAATCAATGACAGTTCAAATATTTGACCATCTGGATATTTGAAATTGGTTATATAAACAAAATTGTATTGGAAAATGATGAATTTAAGTAATGATTTAAAGATTTTTAAAATTGTAGAAATTGGGAATTCTCGAATTTATCAATTGTGGTACTTTCATCAATATCTGATGAATGGCCGTAAGTGGGAAGTCAAGATTGTTGCTGGAGGTAGATTGCAAGTAGGGTTGTTCAAGAGAAATAGTGGAGGATTTTTTTTATGATCGTGGTAACCAGAGATTGTTAAACTAGGGTTTTGACAGCAGTTTCTTTCGTTGATGATGTTCGAATTAGTGTGGCTCAAATGGTGGATCGAAAGATGCCGGAGTGGGTTGAATCGATGCATTGGGGTATGTTGAAGACTAGAACGCAATGGCGAGCTCATCGGTGGTGCAAGGCGATTGCCAGAGATGGGTTATCAATTAAATGTTGTTTCCAGTCAAACACCTGACTACCTCGATTTCGATTCAGGTGATTTACATGGATTCTAGGTGGTCAAGTTCGTCAGAGGGGTCGTTGTCGTCATGTGGGTGGTCGCGGTAGTGGCTGATGGTGGCTGGAGCTGTCGCGCACGTGCACATGCACGTTTCTGTTCGTCTGGGTTGTTTTTAGTTAGGGAAGAAGAAGAAGCAATG
Source organism: Allium cepa (assembly GCA_030765085.1). Taxonomy (NCBI): domain Eukaryota; kingdom Viridiplantae; phylum Streptophyta; class Magnoliopsida; order Asparagales; family Amaryllidaceae; genus Allium; species Allium cepa. The sequence continues at coordinate 446,558,079 of CM060935.1, read as the reverse complement.
GTTTGCAGGGAATTCAAGTTTTGCTTGGGGGAAGAGCACGAGTTGTTTTGGGTCATTACTCGAGTGAATTTGGTTATGTTAAGGGCAGTTAAAAAAAAAAACTTGAACTATTGGAAAAAAATATGGCTCGGGTGAATTTTTGGAAAACCCGAAGTAGTGCTCGGGAGAGTTGGTACGAAACTCGAAGTTAACTAGTGGTCGCTCGGGTTAGTATTTTTGTACAGGTTTTTAACCCGTAAGTGTTTAAAAAAAAAATATAAGGGTTTTTTTTTAAATTTGAATTATTTCAACAACCTTAAAATGTTTAAATAGTTTGGTTTTAAAAAGGAAGTTTAAAATATAAATAGTTTTAAAACCTAAGATCATGTTTTAAAAGCAAGTTTGGAAATTTAAAATGGAACTTGTTTTAAATCTTCTCTTAACTAGATTCTTTTTCATTTCAAAAAGTTTACTTAAACCGTAGATTAAGAATTTTATACTCTGATAACTAGATTTTGAGATGTTGATTGAATTTATAAAAAGTAATCAAGTTTAAACAAAGTGGAATGTTTTAAATTTGTAATAATTCATAATTAGACGATAATTTATTAACAATTAAGGTTAATTATTTAATAATTAAAGGTTGATTAATTGATGATTAAAAGTTAATAAATTTGTAATTACTTAATGTAATTATGGGACAGTTAACTATGTAATTAACTAAAGTTTAATTAACTAAAAGTGATTAAGAAATCATTATTAAGGAAGGAGTAATTAATTATTATAATCAATTAAGGAATGATAAATCTATAAATTAATCAATTAAGGATAATTAATTATAATTAAGATTTAATTAATAATTAAGGGTTTATTTATTAAAGTGATTAATTAAGGAATAATTAATTAATAACAGTAATTAAGATTCAATTAATTACAATTAAGGGTTAATTTATTAAGAGAATTAATTAAAGAAGGTGATTAAAACTTAATCAATTGAAGTTCATGATAATTAATCATTGATTAAAGATTACTAATGAAAGTAACTATGAAAGCAATAACTTTAAAACCATATGATTTATTCACCTTAAGCAAAGTGGTTTAATTGGTTTTGAATGTTGTGTGATGGATTGACATATTTGATATGTGATGTGATGCTATGTGATGCTTTGTACTGAGCTGCTATATTTGTGATGAATATACTGTCATATGAATATGAAAACCCCTTGACCCGTAAAACGACATTTGAATTTCGATGCGACAGGGAGTCGGATTCCAATGGGTTATCCGAAACCCACATCGAATCATATTAGTGAATCTTTGTGATTGATGATCTACTTTATCTATGAATTTGTGAATAGAGATAAGCGTTATGGGTTATATTGCTTACCGATATGATTGAATATGTGATGATGATGTTGTGCACTATTGTGTTGAACCCCTGGCCACACTTATACACACACAAATATGGATTGCAAGTGGAAATGGGTTAAGTCATAGATTTTTGAAATAATCTTAAAATTGAATTTTTGAACCCAAAATAGTTTTGGAATTAGAATTGAAAAGCTTTTGAAAAAAAATGTATTTCAAAAATATAAGTTATTTTAAATAACTTGATTGAGTTTTGAAAATTTAAATAATTTGATTTAAATTTGAATTCAATATTTGAAATTGAATTCTATGATTTGGAACTAAGGTTTAAAAAAGGGTATTCAACATATAATTGGGTTTATATGAGTTTTTAAACCATTTTAAAAAGTGTTGTTTTGGGACTTTAAATTTAACCCAAGGTTTTAACTTGTATGAATATAATTGGATTTTTCTGAAATGAAAACTATTCGTTTTCATATAATAAAAGCTTTCACATAAGGAATGAACTTCCAATTGGTGTTAAAAGGATTCAAGTCTAAAATGAAAATGGTTTTCCAAGTTATAGATATATCTTTGGAAACGTGTTTTGAAAGCTATAAGTTAAATCTTTAATTTAAAGATTTAATGAGTTAATCCATTTGGAATGGAAGTTTGTTTTGGAAATCTATAAATGGACCTTTGTGAAACTGGGTGAAACTTTGTGAAATAAATCTTTTTGTTTAAAGATTTAAAATGGTAATTTGATAACCATTTGAAAGAAAAGCTTTGGATTTTTAAGTTGTGACTTAACTGAAATCCCATATCCATATATTTTAAAATATCGCGCTCGCTATTCGGTTTAGCCGGGGGAGGACCTTGTGTCATATAGCCCATTCCGAATAGTGATACGACATTATGGATTGCATTTGAAGACCGGTGTTGAAGACCGGGTGTCTTCGAGAACGTTAGGATAACCTATCGATTGTTTCTGCACCGAGTAGCTACGGTATAGAGATTCCCTTAGTAATGGGAAGTCCGATCGGGATTGTGGATACCCGGATTTGCAAGGGCTTCTTCGGAAGTGCCTTCGGTTCTGTTCGAACCTGTAACAGACTTGTATGGTTGTATGTCTGACACTACACTTTGAGATATTAAGCTGATCTCTATCAAATACATTTCTGCTTGGTGGCGGAGAATTTATTCTCTTAGCTTAACACCCTTCTCTGAGACGTACGAGCTCAGAGGTTATGTAGTTGATATTTATCAGTGATATATTCCCAATTTGGTAGTGTGACATGCTAAGTGCTGCTGTGTGTTGATGATCATTTGTGATCAAAGCATGGCTTTTGTATAAAGCGTAGCTTTGTGGACGAGACTGCATCAGGACCTCACACCCTGGAAATGGTCGAAACAGGAAAGATGCGGCAAGGTTATGAGGGTCGCGCCCTTTAGGGTGTGTCATTCCCTTCTGGTAAAGGGTGGTATCATGGTATGGAGCCCAGATACTTACTCATGTGGTTGCTCTAATCTCATTTACTGTATGGTTGTTGCTTTGAGGCGCCTCGGATAAAGGTCCCAAAGGACCAGGGGATGGCATATTCGTGTAGTAGTTACCTAGTTACAGAGGTAACCTGGCCTTGTGTTGGGAGAGATCTAACCGTAACGTTAGTTCTCGGGACGTCCCGCCAGAGGCGATCCCATTGACAGTAGGAAGTTCCTTAGCCTGACCATTTGTTGGAAATCCAATCAAAACAATACGCGCCCTGTACGGTTTTAGTTGTATAACCTGCCATGGAATGTGGTGGTAACCTGCTATTGAACATGGTAGCTATAGTAGACATACGACGAAATGTCGTATGCTGGCTAGGATTTATATTTTATTTTCGAAATGGTTTTCCACACTTTGCACTTATAATAATAATATCAAAGAAATTTTCTCGTATCAAGCATATTTGACTATCATAAGGAGAAATCTCCTCCAATTCTGCGTTTGCATTGTGTGTGTGGTTGGAGGCCTTACGGTAGTTTCATTTTCTAAAAAGCATTGCGGATTTCAAATTTAAATTCTATTGTTTGTTTTAAAAGACCAAATGTTTTTGTTTGCTCATACCAGTCCCATGACTGACCTGGAGTTTATTGTTCCTTTCCTAAACTCTGGGTGCCCACTATTTTCCCACACGGGCAGTCTAGAGTTAGGTTTTCAGATAATCCCGTATTAGGTGCAGATTCTATAGCTTTCAGAATCCTTGGTTTGGTAGCATTTGGAGATCTTTTTCAGTCTTTGGTTGGACGAGACTTGCTTAGCTTAGTGCATCGGGATTGGGAGTTCGATCTATTGCTGGATTGGTGTTTTGGAGATGAAGTTTTTTTAGAGTTTGGCATTTGAAGACATTATCTTTCCGCTGCTATTATCTTGTATCATATCTCTGATGTATATTCATTGTATCATCTGTTGTATCATATTGTATCTGAGATTGTATCAATGTTGTATATCAAATGTATATTCTTTTTCTTCCGCTGTATTGTTATACTTAATGGTGTTATAAGCTCCGGCGAACCAGATTTGACGTTTGGATCTGCGGCATTTGAATACGAGTGTCGTATTCGGCGCCGATTTTCGAAGGTCGAGTCAGGATCGTCACAGAGATGCTTCGACAGTGATTTGATGGAGAGCCGAATGATAATCGTGAGGGATGAGGGTATTGAAAACTTTTTAATGGTATCTGTATGATGTCATGTATCATGAACATATTATCATATTATTTTAACATATAGGAACTTGATTAATATTGTTTGACTTTGTAATATGAATGAGATATATTTTTTTTGAATCAAAGATGAATGGTTTGACGTTAATCTTTTTATTGGAATGCGTGTATATATATAAAATAAGTTGATTTTAGTTTCTATTTAATGTGGTGAAATGAAATAGAATAGTAATATGTCAAAGTTGCTTCAGAAAAGACATAGGAAAGGTGTAGGGAAGGCGTATGTAAATGGAATATTAATGCAGCAAAAAGTCGTGTGCATGGCGTAGGAAAAACATTAAAAACACAGGCGTAGGTAAACCGTGGATAAATGAATGACGTAGAAAAGACGTAGGAAACGTAATATGTAAGAATGGCGTAGGGAAAGCGTAGGAAAACTGGGCGTAGGGAAGATGTAGGTAAACGAATGACGTAGGAAAGACGTGAGTACCTAAAGAAGTAAAAATGTCGTAACAAAACCGTAGGAACAACATGGCGTGGGGTAGGCGTAGAAAAATTATGGCGTACATAAGGCGTAGGAAACAACTCCACGAATGGCGTAGGTAAGATGTAAGTATTTTATTACCTACGCAGGTTTTACCCACGGCAGAATTGTCGTAGGGGTTACGTAGTTGCTGCGTTTACCTACGCCCCGCTTACGCCATATTGGCGTATGTAAACTGCAGTTTTCTTGTAGTGAAAGTTCGCGCAAAAAAAAAGTTTACCACCCAACCGCCGCCGCCGCCGCCTGCACCATGCCAACGTCTTTGCCTAAGACCTCCAAAGCTCGTCGGAATCTCCATTTTCTCCAATTTCAACTTAATTAAGGTATGACTAAAACCGTAATCTCAAAAACTAGTGTATTATGGATTTGAAATTGATGATTATTGTGTATTATTTGATAACGTAGTGCACTAGTTGATTTGGAGATATTATTTAGTGCTTTGGTTGTTTAATTTGTAATTATAAATTAGGGTTGATTTAAAATCCGAAAATTAGTATATAATCATTGATTACTATGCTTATCGATCAATTTACGCGAATGTTTGTTATAGTTTAGAACAATGTTTGTTATAGTTTACGCGAAAATCAATGTATAATTATGATTAATATGCTACTAAATTGGTACGGTTAAATATAATTAATTTATTTTAATCAATTAGTTTGTGTTAATTATAAGTGTCACCGGTTAGTATAAAATAAAGTTCTTTTAATCTATTATAAGTGCGGACTTCAAATTTTGGTTTACAACTAATTAAATTAAAATTTTAAATAGTTACATGAATTTTAAAATGTGTTCGAAAATTTTAAATTTAATTCTTAAAATAATTAAATAGTTGAATGAATTATAAAATATTATCTAAAAGTTATTTTGAAGTTATTAAAATAGTAATTTGTATATTTTTGGAAGTAGTTTGAAATAATAAATTTCTTTTGAAATAAATATTCTACTAAAACCTACTTTCTAAAAAATTAAGAAATGAATATAATGTTTATTTGGAAATAAGCGTTAATTATTATTTCAACAAATACAACAACAAATTAAAGTCTTTAATCCCAAAAGAGTTTAATTTATGTTAGAAAATATAACAACAGCAACACACCTATTGGATGCAAAGTTATGCGTAGAAGAGAAAGAAGTGAAGTGCTGTCGAAATTAGACAGAAGTGAGGTGTATTAAGTCTTTATTCCTAGAATGCTTTAATTTATTTTAGAAAATACAACAACAAAACATTGTTGAATGCAAAATCATGCGTTGAAGAGAGAGAAGTGAAGTGTTGTCGAAATTAGACAGAAGTGGGGTGTATGAAGTCTCTAGTCCCAAACGCCTTCAATTTGTTTTAGATAGAAGTGAGGTGTTGTCAAAATTACTAATATATATTTTTAAATTAAAAACAATGTTCGATTATTTTCTCGACCATACTTGGATGTATGAAGTCAGAACTGGTATGAAATGTTCGGTGAAGAACATTTCAACAATGGTCTACACAAATTTATTAGATTCACTATATCTAATAATCGAAATAACGAAGAACTTCGTTGCCCTTATAGTATGTGCCAACATTTAAAGCATTAGATACCAGATATAATTAAAGTATATTTGTATAAAGTTAGTTTTATGCCAAATTATTATTTGTGGGATCATCATGGAGAACTTGTTGCACATACACCTAACCTTGTAGTGTTAGAGGACGATTATATTATGGCAGTTCCAATAGAAGATATTGTGGAAGACGCAGCACGATCAATGTTCTCTACCATTCAAGTTGACGACAAAGGCGTAAATATCGAAGAAAAACCAAATGTAGGAGCGAAAAGAATCTACGAGTTATTGGATGCTTCTAAGAGACCATTGTGGGATGGTTTTAAAAGTGGATCCGACTTATCAATAACTGCCGAATACATCACTATGAAATCATAATTCAATTTTACATAAGCTGGATTTACAAAAGTTTTACAACCTGTTAAACGATATATGCCACCTAACAATCTGATGTGCGATAGTCACTATAAAGTGAAAACACATATATTGGCTTTCGATCTGCCGTACCAGAAAATAGATACATGTATAAAAGGTTGCAAGTTGTACTGAAAATATGACATTGACCTTAGGAAATGCAAAATATGTAATGAGGAAAGATACAAACCAAGAAAAAAGAAAGGAAATGAAATTCGATAGAAGAGAATACATTATTTACCTATCACTCCTAAACTTCAAAGGTTATATGGTTTTCTATTGTGACATGTTGTAACGATCCATAATTTCGAACACTTCGTATTTAAATATCAAAACTATTTAAATATTTGAATCTTTGATTTAATGTTATTAAAATGATTTAAGGTTATTAAAATGATTTAATAAGCTTTTTAACCTCCATTTAAATTATAAGTAAGGATGGTAAACTTTCTTTGGAAAAATGTTTACAAAAATATATACTTTGAAAAAAATATCGATAATATGATCGAAAATCGTTTTATCGATAAATAGCTATTTTCATAACGGAAAATGGTCAAACTTTTTACACATGTCTAAGTAATTGTAACATCCCTTTACTTGGAGGTCCAAAACTAACGGCTATAGATGCTGCAGTCACCCATAGTTATTAATGCTCGGCAACCGAATATGATGGTGTTAAATTCGTTGATACACAAAAATACATGAATATGGATAAATTTTAAAACATCAAAAAAAATCACATTCCATTTCAAAAAATTTTCAATTCATTACATAATCCCACAATCGCAAATCATGTTCAGAGAAATATATTTATTACAACATACGCCAAGAGCGACATATGAAGATGCCCCCTTAAATGATTAGAGTATATACAGGCAATATAACAACTTTGCCATTTCAAACAACACAGCGGAATCAAATAAAATAAAACTCTATATAGCTATCATGCCTCCTGCACGTTATCGAAAGCTTTATTTGTCTAATGGGGTACCTAAAACCTCAACCCTCAAACTACTCAAATTCAACTGAGTACCCGAGGGTTTAAGGGGAAAACATAAACTTCAAGTTAGACATAAATCTTGTTATAAATAACAATCTACCATCTCAAATTATTTAGATATCTAGTGAGACTACGCCGCTTAGCGGAACAGGTTTTCCTCTCACTAGTATCCTAAATCTTTTAAAACCATATATCGTGTTTCTACATCCACAATGGTTAAAATAATTCAAAACAATATAATATGATGATATGTAAAACAAATGAATCAATTTTGGATCACCCATCCTCATTCATTCTGACTATCTATCCCAATTATAGTTCTAGGCTTACTATTAACCTATTAATTTTCATGGGCTGACTAATAACCAATAAAACATTTAAGCACTCTCTATCCAATTACATAGTGTTCATAGGATCACTATGAACCTATTAGTAACTTCAATATCTTTACTCGTATACTAGTTTTCATCAGTTGACTGACCTATTGGTGATTCCAATATCCTCCCTTTTTAGCCAAGATTTCATGGGCTGACTAGGAACCTATTGACATCTGTCAATATCTTAATCTGGATATAGTTTGCATGGGCTAACTGCAAACCTATTGGCCGCTGTCAGTATCAAATCATAGTTTTCATGGGCTTACTATGAACATGTCTTTCTGACATCTTCCTTTATACATAGTTTTCATCGGCTAACTATGAAGCTATTGGCCCATGCCAATATCTTTTCCTATACACAGTTTTCATGGGATTACTGAGAACCTATTGGCCCCTGCCAGTATCTTTCTTTTTCTATTTTAGCATCCTATGTTCTGGTCTTCCCGACCTCCTGGATGCAATTCTACCCATTTAGGAGTTAATTTAAAATTATATTCACTACCGGGTCAATCTAGCTGGTTATTCTGCCCTTCCCCAAAATCAAGTTATGGTTCCAATACAATATGAATGTGTGTGTGTGTGGTGTGTATGTGTGTGTGTATACATAAAGAAGCATATATAATAACTTGATTAATCCCAATAACCTTTTAATGAAAGAAAACTTCTTTAAAACTTCCTTTTCAAAACACTTTATTAAATTATGCCATAGTTCTCTTTCAAAAATGAGATTGAGTTATTTGCTTTGAAAACTAAGGTTGTCGAAGCCTTCAAAATCTCCATTTCGACTTCATTGGATAACCTCCTTCGAAAGCATATAAATCTCTCTTCTAAACATTAGGCCCCTGCCTTTCGAAACACTTTAAAATATCACTTTCGAAACCTTTCGAATGCAATAAAGTATTACTTAATAACTTAGAAGCATAGCTTCGAAAACATTGAAAGTGCCCCTTTTGAAACCATTAGAAGTGACTCTTCCGAAAGCAGTGAAAGCCCCCCTTTAGAAACCATCGGAAGTAACCCCTTTGAAACCGTTGGGTTTATACTAAAAATATTATTTGGGTCAAAGTGAATATAGACGAAAGTATCTCTTTTGAAACCATCTTTATCCTATAAAATTATTGGCGAAAACATGATGGTGTCGACACCATCTCTTTCGAAAGCTTTAAATCCTTAAACAAAAATTGAAGTATAGCATCGAAATTCCTTTCGAAGCCATTCCCTTCGAAACCCTTGGACCCTTTCGAAAGCATCTAGAAAGAGGCTTAAAACTTCTTTAAAATAAACACTACATGTCCAAAGCATTGATGACTTTAATACCATCAAAAGGCTAAAAAACAACAACAGGGCTTCAACTATGTCAAAACTCCTTCTTTCCAAAAGCATTATTTCATAAGTAAGGAACCATTTCGAAAGCAAATATAAATTGATGGCAACCCTTTCAAAAGCTTTAGAAAACTTCTTTCGAAAACATATACTTCGACTCCTTCGAAGGCTTAAATAAAACTAAGGCAGGTGCTTCTCCGTTTTAAACAAACCAAGGTATCAACCCCTTCGGACTCCATGCTTTCGACACCTAACCTTCCGTCTTTCTCCAATCCACTACGTACCATCTTTGTGATACCTTGTGTATTGAGTTTGACTTAGTAGGTTTCGACTAGGTTTAAGGCAGAAGCTTTAAGTCGAAAGGCACTTCTTAAGTAGGCGAAACCAACTTTTCCGAGTAAACTTGGTTTAATACTAATTAAATCAAACTTTTTTCTAAATAACCTGCCATGTGTAAACACCATATTGGTTGCCTTAACTTTTCAAATTCTTTTGTAAGATAACTGGTGCTAATTTTAGACCTAAACCATGCTTAACTTAATCAAATAAGCCCTACCATTAAGCAAAACCAATATTGCAAAAAAGTCCCTCTTTTAAAATAATTTAATTTTCATAGCAAATCACTTTGGAAAAATCCCCAAAAATTTCAAAAATTCACTTCAATCATGTTATTTAACACATCAAAATTTCAAACCTAAATTCTCTCTACATTTTTCAAAATAAATTTATAAACCCAAATAACCATATTTCCTTTGAAAATTCATAACAATCTTTACATAGCTTGAAAAATTATCGAAATTAAAACCAAAATCCAAAATAATGTTTTAAATAACATAAATTTTTTCCATAGCATTTAACATCAACATAGATCAGTTTCTACCTAAAATCGTGTATATTCCCATTTAAATAATCTTGTTTAAATTAAACAAATTAATATTCAAGCATATCATCATCCATTTCATCATAAAAACGTACTTACCCTTAAATCCAAAAACATATGGTTCAAAACAAAATAGAGATGGAATTACTATTCACCTTTATTAAGATAAGAAAATTGGATTGAGATTGATTTCCCCTAAACTTGAGTCTCCAGCTTTTGATTAATTTCTCTTCTCTTTGATTATGGCCGGCTCCTCTTAATATTTTTGCTTACGTTTTCAAAATGACGTGAATGGGAATGAAATGGTAGGAATGAAAATATATAGGGATTAAGGGTTATGTACGGAAAATCCCTAATATACCCGTACGTAGATTAATTAGCTTATAACTCATTCTTATGCCCATTCAATTATTTTATTAAGCACGACCTTAATTAGATTTGTTCAAATCTCAACGCCCTTATCACTTAGCATTTGTATTATTCTATTTAATTCATCTAATTAAATCTCCTGAATAATGTTATAAAAAATTAAGGGTGTTACAGGCTCCCCTCCTTAAAGAATTTCATACTCGAAATTTAGTAAGGACTAAATACTAAACATAGTAATCATTTGTAACAACTCCTAGCAATCATATTAGTCTACCCGACTAAGAATTATCTATATAAATCTAATATAGACATACCGTTAAAGCAGATCGAGATAAGTATCTCGAATACTATCTATGTCTCCCAAGTAAAGTCCTTCTCGTTGACACTCCATTGAACTTTCACCAACTTGACTGATTTGTTCCTCAATCTTTTCTCATCTCTCTCTACATCCTGAAGTGGTTGTCTAACAAAAGTCAAATTAGGCTCTACGACTAGATCTTCCAACCTTGTCGGAGGAATAGTAGTCTCTAGATCATGCACATACTTGCAAAGATGAGACACATGAAATACGTTATGGATACCTGTCATACCGCTCGGCAACTCCACTCTATATGCGAGATTTCCAGTCCTTTCTATAGTTTTGAATAGACCAACATATCTCGGTGCCTGTTTCCCTAACTTCCCAAACCATACTACACCTTTGATCAGTGGTACCTTAATGAAAACCCTATCTCCAACTGAGAACTCTAGATATTTACGCCTTTTATATACGTAACCCTTCTGTCTAGATTGAGCTTCCTTCATCCTTTCTCGGATCAACTCAGTCTTCTCTGATGCCTCTCTAACTAAATCTAGACCCAAGACCAATCTGTCTCCAAACTCCAACCAACATACTGGCGATTTGCATGGCCTTCCATACGAAGCTTCAAAAGGCGTCATTCCTATACTAGTCTGATAACTATTATTATAGGAAAACTCAATCAAATGTAGGTGATTCTCCCAAGAACCACCAAAGTCCAACACACAAGCTCTCAACAAATCCTCAAGTACCTTATTGACTCTCTCTGTCTGCCCATCCGTCCATGGATGATATGTTATACTCATCTTGAGCTTAGTGCCTAACACATCATGTAGACACTTCCAGAATTCGCTAGTGAATAAAGCATCTCTGTCACTAGCTATGCTAATAGGAACTCCATGTAGTCTAACTATGTTCTTCATGAACAACTTCGCCCAAAAGGTGCCGTCCTGGTCGACCGTATTGGAATGGAATGGAATGGGTACTCTTGGTCAACCTGTCCACAATGAACTATATACTCTATTTCCTCCACTTGACCTTAGAAACCCATCTATAAAATCCATGGATATCGAATCTCATTTCCAAACTGGAATCTCTAGAGGCTGAAGCAACCCATTTGGCTTTTGAAGTTCGACTTTCACTTGTTGACAATTTACACACTGCCTAACCCACAAGCCAACATCACTCTTCATACCTTCCCAATAGAAGCTTCTCTTTATATCTTGATACATCTTGGTCCCTACAGGTTGAATCGTAAAGTTGGATCGACGGCATTCCCCAAGAACTTCTTTCCTCAAGTTCTCAACATCTGCAATACATAATCGCCCATTCTTTCTCAACCATCCCCTCTAGTCAAGACAAAATCTTTCAAATCGTCGATCTCGGTTCCAACCTCAACCTTCTGGTCTTCTTAGCTAACAGTGGATCCTCCTTCTGCTTAGAAGAAATTCTCTTGATCAACACCGGTCGAACTTCTAAACAGGACAACATGGCAGTATTTTGACTAGAACTAGCAGTCGATCATAACTGCACACCGTAGTTGGCCAAAGCTTCTATAATCTTCCATTCTGCCAACATAGCCAACACCACATACTGGTGTCTTCTGCTGAGAGCGTCTACTACCTTATTTCGTTTCTCAAGAGTATACTCTATACCAAAATCATAAGCAACCAAAAACTCCAGCCACCTCTGATGTCTCATATTCAACTCCTTTTGAGAGAATAAATATCTTAAAGACTTATGATCGGTATACAACTCAAATCTATCCCCCAAATGATAATGCCTTCAAACCTTCAAGGAAAAAAATCACCGCAGTCAACTCTAAGTCATGAGTATGATATCTTACTTCGTGCAGTCTAAGCTGCCAAGATGCGTAGGCAATAACTTTACCCTTTGCATTAATACTGCTCCCAATCCTCTCCCACATGCATTAGTGCATACTCTAAACCCTTGGTTTCGATCTGGAACTCCCAGCATTGGTGCATTGGTCAAAAAATGCTTTAACTTAAGGAATGCTCCCTCACATTTGTTGGACCAAACAAACTTCACCTCCATCCTGGTAAGCTTATTCAAAGGCGCTGCTATATGCGAGAAATTCTTAATAAATCGCCGATAATAGCCAACAAGTCCAAGAGAACTTCTAATCTCTGTCACTGTCTCTGATCTCTTTTAATTGTTCACAGCTTCTGTAGTGAACCGAGATAGTCGACCATCGGAAATCGACGTCAATACGCTCACTAAATAGCATGCTAAATACTCAAGTGCCGAAAATACCAATTTCTAGGGGTAAAGAAGAAAGATAGAAGAAAACAGAATCAATAACACAGAATCTCACAATCGTAGCGGAACAAGATATAATATATGATAACATATTTTTATACAAAAGAATCTGTAGCTGTTAATATACACACAATCACTAGAGTACAACAATTAACAATCAATTTGGACAGTTATAATATCTTATCCTTACAAGTGTTGAATATACAACATACACACACAATAGAATATAATCAAGTACGTGCAGTACGCCTGAGACTCCTCCAGCTTGTCTCCCAAGGTCCATAGTATCCTAATTCAAATCTGTAATACTCGGTGACCCGAGCATCATAATAAAAAAACATCCGAGTCAGTCTGGAACCCAACATGAGAAAACACATTCAATTTGAATTATTTCTATTATCAAAAATCCTTTTGAACAAAGGTATCTCGTAAGACCACACCACACATAAATACGATGGGTTTTTAACTCGCGATAACCAAAACCATTTATATCAAAATCTTCTGATATTATAATAGTGTTTATAGAAAGTAAATTAGAAAATAGCTGAAATGCTTGCATCTCACGTTTCAACATAGTTGGGCACATCTAAAACCGTACAAGCTCGTAGTGGATATTAGATTCCATACAATGACTGGACCACTGGTGTATCGCCCGCCACAATACATCGCTAGAAAAATATGCCGAGATTGTACCTAAATATCTCTGCCAAGACAGGACCGGTCTACCCCTTATTGGATAGTACTGAATATGTTATAACCCAGGGTGTTCCCACCCAAATCAAGCACTCTCTTTTTCATGCACAACCATATCCATAGTTATAATATATATATCCGAGGGTATCTAGAAAAGTGATAACATACCGTAGTTGGGTGCGACCCACTTACCCCTACTGCATCTCCCATGTTTTAGTCATTCCTGGTTGATGAGGCTTGAGGCTTCATTTTACCTCTAAAATAGCATCCATACTTGAATGCTAACACTGCCTTCCAGGAAAGGATGTAATGATAGAATTCATCTATGCAAGTTATTCTGGGTCTGAACAAACCGAATCTCCAGAATCACCATCTTCGTTATCTTCACGATATCACCATCCGTAACACACAAATCAGATCGAAGTGGTTTTTGGATAATTAAATCCAATCTCAGTCTCTTCAAAACGATTAACGGATTTGTCCAAATTTGATAGTTGGTTATTTATCTATCAGATAAAATGCATAAGCAGTCACTAGGCCCTATTTTATAAATCTTAAAAAATATATTTAAAAATATCTTTGCAAAGATATATTTCCAACATTTCAGTATTTGGAAACAAATTTAAATTCTTATATCCATAACAGGATATTTCAATCCATATCTATACTTAGAAATATTTCCGAACTCCACTTTTTATTCAATGCTTTGAAAAATATTTCTATAATAATCTCGTGTTTGAAATATTTCAAATCTTTCTAGTCCAATACTTAGAAAATCTATACTACTATTAGAGCATCTCCAACCTTCATGTTATTATAATGTAATGTCAATGCCATGTAGATATTCATGATTTTTGTTCAACTTTGTATCTCCAATGCAATTGTAGACAAAATGTAAATGATGATGTGTCAAAACATTTACTACACATTGTGAAAGAGAATGTCTAGTAGTAGACATTCTACTTAACAATGTCAATTAGTAAGCACCACTAATATGATGACACATAAACAAAATTAATCAATGTTAGTTCATTTCACTACAATTGCATTGGAGTAAAGAAAGATGTGAATTTGTATTTTAATATGAAGTCATTTAACATGTTCTTCACAATGTTAAACAAACCATGCCACATAGTTAATTTGTGACACTAGAGAGCAGGAGGGTTGGAGATGCTCTTAATCAGAATTCCGTGAATAAGAGATCGACCGCGTCTTTTTGAATTACCCATTCTACCCTTCGCATATTTTTTACTCCGTCTACTTCTTGTTCGTGAAACTAAAATTCCGTAACTTTCATTCCTTCGTCGTTACAAATTGATTTCATCTCCTTCGTAGACACAAACTAGATTACTTCAGTCCAATATCTGATCTAGGGTCCAAATCTGCGGTTATCGAGCGATTATCAACCGATTCCAGATCTACTGACTATAGATCTAATGTCTCAACTGTGGTTATCGAGCTCTCCATTAACAATTTCATCCCCAACTCGACTCCAAATCTACTGATTATCGACCGATCGATTATCAGCCAACATCAGTCCATTAAACTACGATTTCTGATGTTCAAAATTTGAATAATTGTCGAATATGAGAATTTCATGTTCATGTGATCTTCACATGTCAAGATTCCGTCTATTATAATCCATTATTCTATGATGATGAAGAGAATTTGAGCGTTCCTTTTAAAACAATGTCATAAACTAGTATTAGACACTGATTTCAGTTTTGCTTCTCAATGCTTGATACGTTCATAACTTATTTGACTTTGAGCAAGGACTTTTTTACACGAAGAATATGTTTCCTTCGATTGTATGTAATCAAGGTGCAGATCCTATGTCGACTGACTACCACCGATTACACATTTAGATTTGAAATGGATTGTTGAAAATAGGAATAAAACTTTTTCTCCATTACTTCTCTTATAATTATCAGGATATGTTGTGTTCAATATAACTTCAATACCAAGCACAATGAAATAGATTAGGATATATGTAACATAGCCATTTTTCTTGATGCAGGACATAGATCAAGCTGCAGTATAGAAGAATGAATCAAAACACCCAACAAAAGTATTGCTATCATGGTGAGTTAAGCAAATTGAAATGGAGCAGCTTTAAAATTGAATAGGTAACATCATGCAAACTGAATAAGTAGATACCCGAGCTGAACTTCATAGTTAAAACTGCACACAATTGGACTGTGCAACACTGAGCACCATGTTGAACACTATTGTAAACTACAAGCAGCTGGTAATACTACAGTGTTTATTTTTAGTGTCACATAAGCATGTATAAAAGGTTGTAATTACATGTAAACATGGTTCATCAAAGGTTTACAATTATATATGATTTTGTTCCATGAAATGTATGTTACTATCATTAGAACTTTGATGTTGTGTGAAAAAGTACATTATCCCTTTAATGCTGACTTCCCTCTGTTGAATTTGAATCAGATGTCATTATCCCTTTAATTACATTATCATTTTTAATACACATTTATCTCTTTATGAAAAGATACAAACATATCAGTTGTGATTCGATTAAGTATCCTCATATATTTTAATTATTCCTTTTAATTATGATTTGAATAGTAACTTGAGGATGGATTCAAAAGAACAGAGGTTTGATTTGAAACAACATTTAAACCATAAAATTTTCATGTCGCAAAAGCAATGACAGTTAAGGGAATTAACTTTCTACCATAATTGAGAGCTATTTTCATTCCACTTCTACATGAATTAACTTTCAGCCAGACATAAAATAGGATGCAACTGTAAGAAGTCCAGCTGCTTGAATAAATATTGTGAATGTTACCAGGTTAAACTTCATTCGCATAAGTTGGTTTATTTTGTTATTTGTAAATGAATTGTTTGAACCATCAACTGAAGGGTGGTGTGCGGCGTTTACTAAAATGCAAATGTGAGTCATGTAAAAATGTGTTTGGAATAAAAGACGGTACGTTTGATTTCTATTGCTTCATAAAAATAATTTTTTTACTATTTATTTATCAATAATTTTGTAACATTTTTTTTTAATTCTTATGCTTCCAGCTAGAGGATATTTGTAGCAATAATATTTAACATAAAAGGCTGAACTGTGACCTCTAAAATATAATGAATGACTCCATTTTGTATACCCGATTTCATGAAATTTGGACCCTGAGTGTGGAGTGCGATAAAGTAAACAGCCGAAGAAAAAAAATATGACACTGGCTGGCTAAGTTGCATTACCCACAACTTTAACCTATATTTTTAAAAGCCTAAATCTTTATCATGAATTAGATGATTTTCCCATCAACCAAAATAGGAGGTTCAGTAATTTAGCACCCTAAATAAAACCTTATATTCCACTACCTTTATCAATCTGCTTGCTCAAAGCAAGTGTATTATATTAGAGTGGGGTTCCATGATTTAATTTATTATGATGTTAGTACTGTATCACACATGTGCGTATAAAATCAAGTCAGGCTGAGATGAGATCTTGAAAATGGGAAAATAAATTTAAGATAGATATTTCTGCTTAAGACTCAAATTTATTTTTTGTACACTCACATTATTTGAAAAAACAATGTTTAAATGGCAAAAAAAGTTGGGTTAAGCAGTCACAGTGTCCAAGAAGGCAACCAACTAAGAAATTAATTTAATCATCTAATGTTCCCTCTGAAGTATGTGTAAAAGTGTAAGACAATCAACGTGTTGAAGTCGCCTTCAACTATTGGCGCCTTCTTCACCTTTTGATTTCAATGCCGTTGCATTCAAAGCAAAGGTTAATTATTGTAGCAAGTGTGGAAAGAAACCGCAATTTGTTTTATGGGTTTATTTTCATTTCTAACTTACTGTGGCATACATCATGATAGGTAACCTTTTTCTTTCTAAAGGCGGATGGTGGATGATAAGATCCCCAATGGTACTGTCGTTACCTATAAAAGTCAATATGCAGAAATGGAAAAGGAGAGAAGAAGATGAGATGGAGAGTGTTTTCCCTAAAAGAATTGCAGTCTGAGACCAGTGGTTTCAATTATAAGAAGAAACTAGGGGAAAGCGTGTTTGGTGAAGTTTTTTGGAGCAAGCTTTCGAATGGATCCTAGGTTTATTTTCTTTTTAAGTTTGACTGGGATATAGTGGAAAATGAAGGCATAACATTGACTATCTGTACAAATTTCTTATTCAGGATGATATTTGTTAAAGAAATAGTTGTATATATGTGACATATTTCTTTGGATATTGGTTGAATTACTACTTCGTTTTTATCCATTTATTCCTTATGCAACCAAGTTAGATATCCCTATCAAGAGCATCTTGGCAAAATTTATGCACTGCTTAATGATGTTTCATTTAACGCTTTCTAATTGTAGAAACCTAGGCATATGTAATGCTTACAACTCTTACATGTTTCATATGGTGACATTCAGGGCCAATTATGTAAGAAACAGGCTTATGAGAGGTTTTTGGAGGATGGTGTTCTATGGTCTAGATATGTATGTTCTCTGTGTGCATGTGAAAACACTATTTTTCTTATCTATTCAACTGATGCTCTTAAGTTATTGAACGATTCACAAGTATCATTATGTACTAGCCTTAGCTTAAAATATATATCCAAAAGGTGCTTACAGCAGAATTTAATTGTTCATATCACTTATGTTAAAATTATATCCTATAATTTTTTTAACTATCCTACAGTTGTCTGAGTAGGATTTCTTTTGAAATAAGGATTATTGGCGTATAATTTCATTACAATGTACTTTTTACAATTGCATAAAAACTGGTATGAAGAAAATTTTAAGTTGGTAAAAGAATCAATTTCCTACACTAATAAATCTCCATTTTCAACTAATATGAAACTATTAACAATATTTATGGCCCAATTGATTTTACATCAACATAGAACAACACTTCTGACTTAAAAAATAAAACAACAATACTTTTCCAGCAGAACTAGAATCTCCTTGCGAGTTTTAAATATAATAATATCTGCAGCTTTAAATATAATTCTAGCATGGTAATGAATTTTAGTTCGACAAACCGTTTTGAAAGAACATATCTATAGCTTTAAATATAAATATAAGTTAAATGTACAATCAAGTGCTTTGCTTCTACAATCAAGTGCTTTGCTTTTATATGTTCTATATCTCTATGGTGTTATGCTCAATTCTGTTAAAATCAACCATCCAGTTGTGTATTATATTTTTCCTATTGTCTTTAAACATCAAATTTATGTGATTACCTTACCTGTTTGTATTCCTATCTCAACATGTCTTTCATTTTTCAAGAATAAAAATAATTTATGCTTACGCAGTGCCTATGACTACATAGCCAAATATTTTATTGGTTAGTTTCTTTTAGATTTTGCTCAAAATTTCGGAATCTTAACATCAAAACATAAGACAAAATTTAATCAGTGAATAAGTATTGTGGCTTGAAATTATAATATAATGGACATATCTAATGTCTTAAGCTTGCTACCATATAAAGTATTAATGAGCAGTATGTTCTGCTATGTATAAATCTGCTAATAATTAGAAGAAAAACAAAACAAAAACATGGTGCTGAATCAAAATTTATGATGCTATATTGAAGTTCAATTTGTGATATACAATTGTGGCGGTAAATTTACAGGGAGCAACAACGCAGTCTTTCAAGGAACAGAACGAATTCTAGAAACTGGATCTTCTTCTTCTTCTGCTTCCAGCACCACTATTGAAGTTCCTACACCAGTTGCTTCTTCCATTGCAATTGGTGAGTCTAAACTAACAACTTTAATGCAGCTTTGTTTAGCTAATGGTTCCTGAACTATAGGACGCTTCAACACTAACCATACTATAGGGCACATCAGGTCCTACATCAACGGTTATTCTACAAGTAGTGGAAGAGCTGTACCAGCCAGGTATACACTGTAGATAGTTGGGTTTCCTCCCAAACCACTCTGAAGATACTCAACCTATCGAACAAGCTGGCCTTGCTAACTCTGCTATCATTCAAAAACTTTGAATTCATGTCAAGTTTCAACTAAGCACCTACTCGGTTGATAATACATTTACTTGAAATTGGAAACAATCTGTGAACATTGTATATTTTACTGCGACAGTACTTTTTATTTACAACAACATTATTTGCTTTGCTTGGAATTGGTTTTTAGGTCACATATGTAAAAGCAAAGCATAACTGCATAGGGATTTTTCCATGTAATGTGTATTTTGGCAGAATGCATTGAGTTTATATCCCTTGCTTACTGTGAATTATGCCTGAGTTGCAATAATTGATGTCACGACTCGATTTTTCGACACCTGAAAATCGGCATCAATTCGTCCACTGTATTAAATGTCAAACAATCGAGTTTCGAAAAACCAGACCATAAGGGAAAGAAAGAAGGAGGTAGAAGAAGAGGAAACAAAACAACATCAGAATCTCACAATCGCAGCGGAACAATGTTAATAACTGATCTTTATACAAAAAGAACTATATCTGTTTTATACATTACATCATTAGAGTACAACACAATCAATAGCAAGATACTAGACAGTTATATTAACTTGTCCCTACAAAAGCTGACTACACAGCATACCAAACACAGCAGAAATGCGACAGATACGTGTGATACATCTCGCCTTCCAGCACATCCCCTGAGCTCCATAGCAGTCCATCTAGAATCTGTATTCTATAATACTCGGTATGACCCAAGCATTATAGCAAAATAACACCCGAGTCAGTCTGAAAAACCAGCGTGAGAAAACACACTCAATTGGATTATTAAAGTTTTCAAAATCATTTGAAACAAAGGTATCTCGTAATACCACGCTATCAATAAACAAGCCCGGTTTTTACCTTACGATAACTAAAATATTTTATCAAATCCATCTGATATAATAATAGTTTCTAATTGAAAGTAAAATAGAATCTAGCTGAAATGCTTGCATCTTATGTTCCACCAATAGTTGGGCACAATCAAAACCGTACCGGCGCTTATTGGAGATTGGATTCCATACATGGTAGGGCTACTGTGGTACTTCCCGTTACAGTGCCTTCTAGATCAGAGT
This sequence comes from Allium cepa, assembly GCA_030765085.1. Classification (NCBI taxonomy): domain Eukaryota; kingdom Viridiplantae; phylum Streptophyta; class Magnoliopsida; order Asparagales; family Amaryllidaceae; genus Allium; species Allium cepa. The sequence goes on along the minus strand of CM060935.1, from coordinate 446,537,297 downwards.
ACCGAGGATCCATCCTGATCCCCTGCTATACAAGACCGGAGCTACTCCTTACTGGATAGTCCGAATAAGATCACCTTGCGTTTGGGATCAGCAACCGCCCACACAGCCGAATAAAAAGGGACATCTAGACAAGGATGATGTTACCCTAATTAGTTGATAGCCACTTAGCCTTGCTGCACCTCCCCTGTTTTAGCCATTCTCAGTTGATGAGGCTTGAGGCTATGCATTACCTTTTTAGCACACATACACTTAGAATTCTCGTTGTCCCCCTTAAGATGTTCTGATAGCATTTGTCCATACAAGTTCATTCCCGGTCCGAAAGGAACTGAAGGTACTACTCCTACTACATCCATTTTGGAATCACCCTCAAAATTAGTAGCGATTAGCCCTTGCACTTCACTGCTCCCTCTTCGACTCCATGCTCTTGTCTTCCTTATGAAAACGTTCAAACCAGATCAAAGTGGTTTCTGGAAAATTAATCTCGATCTCGGTCTCTTCGAAACGATCAGCGCATTGGCCAATATTGATAGTCGGTTATTTAACGTCATATAACATCGACAAATAACCATCAGGTCTTAATAATTTCCAAATTTATTTATTTCAAAATATCTTCGCAAGATATTTTTCTACACTTCAACCCTTTGAAAATAGTTTACAAATCACTTTTTCTCTCGCGGAATAAATTTCCACCCAATTGTTTTATTTGCACCGAAAATCACCAAGTCTTAATACTTTAGATTTTTAAATAATTTAAAACAATTTATCCAAAATATACACTCTAAAACACTTAAAATAAAAACTACTTAAAACACTTTATTTAAAATACTAGTTATGAAATTTTATAATAATTCCTCATGTAAAACTTGAGCCAAAACTAAATTTAAAATAAAAGTTATTCTGTAACGTATAAATATTAAATAATTGTCTTTTAAATCATAATATATGTTAAACCTTTAAAATAATTTATTTAAATAATTGACTTACTAAATATTTACTTTTAAAAATTTTAAAACCACTAAATAATAATTTCTTTCTAAATCATTCTTTAAAACCACTTTAAAACCTCTGACTTATGCTTGGAAATCTTTCCTTGAAAATATATTTGGCTTTTCAGGAAATACACTGTTAACGCTAAAAATGAGCGCCAACACCCTCGGTGCGAGTCATGACGAAGTGAAAGCACCACCCGTTTGCACAACTAAGAGTAAATAGAAAATAACAGAAAACAGTAAAAGTGACAACAATTTTTATAGTGGTTCGGCCCCAAGTCAAGCCTACGTTCACTTTACATCCTCCATTACGATCTTTGAGTACACTCTTACAACTCAACTTCGATATTACAACACTCTGACAATACAACTTTCCGATTACAACACTTTAATAGCTTTTACAATCAACCTTCGATTACAACACGATCTAGACAAGTAGCTAGAACTTTGATGATGAATTGCTCTTCAGATTCATGTTGAATATGATTGATCTCCTCTCTTGGATATTTGGAATGTGGTTGGTAAATGAAGTGTTGTGGAGGTCGAGAAAACATCAGAGTCTTGGCGCTTCAAAGTCCGGAAAAGTCCCCTTTTTTGTTGGAGTAGGTGAAGTATTAATAGGGAATCCTGGAGTTAGGTCGGTAGGGACGACCTAAGGGTTAGGTCGTAGGCCATGGGCGACCTAAGGAGGAACGACATAGGGTCTGGCGACCTAAGGAACAACGACATAGAGATGGGTAGGTCGTTAGCGACCTAAGGAGAATGGTAAGCGGCTTAAACAAGTTGAGGTATCAAGTGGAGCGACCTAGAGGTAGGTCGTAGGTCGTTAGCGACCTAAGGGGAAGCAGGAGAGGGAGTGGCGATCTAAGGAGCTACGGTGCAGGGAGCGGTCTTGATCTGGATAGGTCGCGAGTGACCCAACTTTGATGAGGCAAAGCGTAGGTCGCTTCTTCTTAACACGTAGGAACTCCAAAGTGGTTAGGTCCCTAACAAGTCGGGTCGGTAGGAGGTTAGGTCATTGGGGAGTTAGGTCTCTTAGGCTTGCTGGTGTGTTAGATCGTTGGGTATATAAGTCGCTAGGTCGCGTCCCTTCTAACTCGTTAGGTCGCTGAGTGTTGCCAAATTGACTCACTGGAGGATTTAGACCGTTAGGTCGCTATGGAATTAGGTTGCTTGAACCTTTAAGAAGTTAGGTCGCTTGTTAGATTGCAACCTTTGGGCCGTTGCTTGCTTTAGCTCATTGGACGCTCCATGTTTTAGGCCGTTGATCACTAGGTCGTTGAATCTCTTTGACCTGTTGAGTTGCTATGAGGTGGACCATCCTTGCTTTCTCGGTCGATTTTTTGGTATCACGGCCTTGCTAAAAAGGCGGGATAGCACTTGCCCCCCAAAACATGCCTTGAGGTAGGAAGGTGTGTTTTGTAATGCCATAAGATGGATGTTCATATCCTGTTGATGACCTGCAAAGGAATTGATAGTTTTACATGGCCCCAAATGACGACCGTTCGGGATCGAGATATTTGGGATGAAGTGCGGCCGTTTACGGTCAAGCGCCTAACTTCAAATGACGACCGTTCGTGATCGAGTCATTTGAGGTGAAGTGCGACCGTTCGCGGTCAAGCATCTAAATCCATGCGTCAATCGTTCGGGATCGAGCCATTTGCGGTGAAATGTGATCATTCACGGTCAAGCGCTTAACTTCAAATGACGACCGTTCGGGATCGAGTCATTCGAGGTAAAGTGCGACCGTGCTCGGTCAGGGGCGGACCTCAAATGGCAATCGTTCGGGATCAAGCCATTTGAGGTGAAATGTGGCCGCTCGCGATCAAGTGCCTTACTTCAAATGACGACCGTTCGTGATTGAGCCATTTGTGGTAAAGTGCGACCGTTCGCGGTCAAGTGGCGGAGCTGAAATGGCAACCGTTCGTGATCGAGCCATTCGAGGGGAATTGTGACCGTTCATGGTCAAGCGCCTTACTTCAAATGACGATCGTTCGGGATCGAGTCATTCATGATAAGGTGCGGCCGTTGGCGGTCTGGGGGTGGACCCCAAATGATGACCGTTCGTGATCGAGCCATTTGAGATGAAATGTATTGTGCCGAGGCGAGTTGTGACTGCTCGAAGTAGGATGCCATTCGAGGCGAGTTTGTGACTGTTCATAGTCGGGTGCCTGTTTGAGGCGAGTTTGTGACTGTTCGTAGTCGGGTGCCTGTTCGAGGCGAGTTGTCCTAACCTCAAATGACGACCGTTCGAGATCGAGCCATTCGAGGTCAAGTGAGTTGATGTGTGCCCGAAGGGGACTTAGTGATGGGGGGACTTAGTGTCACCGATGCCAGATTCACGTTCGAGTGAGTTTCTGGATTGTTTATGTGCCTGTTGAAGGAGAATAAGTGTGCCCCGGGGGGGGGGGGGGCTTAGCCATCTCAAGATTATCAAAATCAAATATTCAACTGAAGAGTTTCAAAGTCAAAATGTTTGAAAAAGTCAAATCCCAACATCAGAAGTAAAGCATGAAAGCAAAGTAATCAATCATCAGAAGTAAAACATTAAAACATGAAAGCAAAGTAATCAATCATCAGAAGTAAAACATGAAAACAAAGTAATCAATCATCAGAAGTAAAATATGAAAGCAAAGTAATCAATCATTAGAAGTAAAATATGAAAGAAAAGTATTGACGTTCGAGTGTAAACACCTAAATCGATGTGATTTATAGTTGTATCAGAGCATGCCTGGGGATCGTTCGCGGTCCCGTTCATGTGTGAACAACTTAATTGTGTCGATGTAGAGTTTTCCACTCATTCGTCATAACCTCAATCAATCGATAACAAGCTGGCGCCTCGATCTTGAGCCGTCTCCAGTTGGTGCAGGTGGTGGTCGTTCTTGTTTCACCGTTGCAGTCTTCTTTTCACTGTGATAGCAAACCATCGCGGATGTGCCCCTCAATTTCATCTTTCAAGTGTCTGCAGTCATTTGTGCTATGACCATTCAACTCATGAAATAAGCAATACTGGTCTGACTTTTTCTCGTTGTTAGTTGGATCTCTCCTTATTGGCTTTCGGTAAGGAACCTGTCCCTTAGTGTTTTGGTAGATCTGTTCCAATGTCTCATTCAACTCAGTGTATGAAGTGAATCTTGGTTCTCTTCGCTGTCGTGTTGATCTATCGTTGTTATCCTCATCCTTTCGTTTACCTTTGCTTGTTTCCGCACCTTTCTCAGGAGGATTCCCACCTTTGACCACAAAAACATCGATTCCTTCTCCTTCTTCTCTTTCGGCCTTTGTGTCTTCTAACCGTAGAAATCCTTCAGCCTCATGGAAAAATTCCCCTAGATCCATAGGGGGATCTCTTGTCAGCGAATTCTTAAATTCTGTACCATCAGCTATGCCCGACACAGCTGCCATCAAGACCATGGATGGATCCGGTCGATCCACCGATGCTATAGCTGCATTGAATCGCGTCAAAAAGCTTCTCAAGGACTCCCCATTTCTTTGTTCCGGTGCCACCAAACTCATAACATTCTTAGGTCTCGAAATGTGAACCCTGAATTGCCTCATAAACCTTTCCATCAGATCATTCCACGTCCCGATAGATCCATTCTCCAGTTGTCTAAAACACAATGCCGCAATATCTGTCAAATACAATGGAAAGCACCGGGCCATAACTTCCTCTGATGCCCCCAACACTTCCATATGCCTCATATATTTTGTCACATGAATTGTAGGGTATGTCCTTCCATTATACATATCCAACGATGGTAGCTTAAAGTCTGGTGTGTTCTTAGCTTGCCTAATTGTTATGGTAAAAGGACTCCTATTCACATCCTCCAAGTCCTTGTTTACCAAGCCACCTCTCATAGCTCTTTTGACCATTTCTACTAATCTGTCGTTGTCTCCTAGTTGTAGCCCTCGTCCATTGCCTTCGGCCTGCCCCCCGAGTTCACGAGGGAATTATGGAATCTATTCTCCTGGTTGAGCTCCTGTTGCTATGTTAATGCCATGTTGCTCGAATCCACCAGGTGTTTTCCTCGGTATTGGGTCAGTGTGCTCTAGATGAGTGCCCCCTAGCTCTGGTGCTGCCTCAGAAAGTCCTGCTCTGTTCTGAACTCCAGTTGCTCCTTGATTTTGTGCTCCAAGTTGCCCAATCTGCTGAAACAAATTTTGGATCAACTCCTCTTGCCTTTTCATCATTGTCTCCATCTCATCCCTAGTGATGAAGACTGAAGTTTGGTTCTCTCCTGAGGAAGCCCCTTGACTCCTTTCGTGCTGACTTCATTCTGGTCTCTGTCTTCTACTTGTTTTCCTTCCAGGAGCCATAATCTCGGATAGACTTCTGGTTCTTAAAGAGAGTCTCTCAACAAATCTTTGCGAAGCAATGATGAAAGCGTTCCTGAGTTCAATTCTCAGTGAAAGCACCAAAAAGTATTAACGCTAAAAATGTGCGCCAACACCCGCGGTGCGAGTCATGACGAAGTGAAAGCACCATCCGTTTGCACGGGAACCAAGAGTAAATAGAAAATAATAGAAAACAGTAAAAGAGACAACAATTTTTATAGTGGTTCGGCACTAAGTCAAGCCTACGTCCACTTTACATCCTCCATTACGATCTTTGAGTACACTCTTACAACTCAACTTCGAGATTACAACATTCTGACAATACAACTTTTCGATTACAACACTTTAACAGCTTTTACAATCAACCTTCGATTACAACACGATCTAGACATGTAGCTGGAACTTTGATGATGAATTGCACTTCGGATTAATGTTGAATATGATTGATCTCCTCTCTTGGATCTTTGGAATGTGGTTGGTAAATGAAGTGTTGTGGAGGTCGAGAAAACAGCAGAGTCTTGGCGCTTCAAAGTCCGGAAAAGTCCCATTTTTAGTTGGAGTAGGTGGAGTATTTATAGGGAATCCTGGAGTTTGGTCGGCAGGGACGACCTAAGGGTTAGGTCATAGGTCGTGGGCGACCTAAGGAGCAACTGCATAGGGTCTGGCGACCTAAGGAACAACAACATAGAGAGGGTAGGTCGTTAGCGACCTAAGGAGAATGGTAAGCGGCTTAAACACGTTGAGGTATCAAGTGGAGCGACCTAGAGGTAGGTCGTAGGTCGTTAGCGACCTAAGGGTAGCAGGAGAGGGAGTGGCAATCTAAGGAGCTACGGTGCAGGGAGCGGTCTTGATCTGGATAGGTCGCGAGCGACCCAACTTTGATGAGGCAAAGCATAGGTCGCTTCTTCTTAACACGTAGGAACTCCAAAGTGGTTAGGTCGCTAACAAGTCGGGTCAGTAGGAGGTTAGGTCGTTGGGGATGTTAGGTCGCTTAGGCTTGCTGGTGTGTTAGATCGTTGGGTATCTAAGTCGCTAGGTCGCGTCCCTTCTAACTCGTTAGGTCGCTGAGTGTTGCCAAATTGACTCACTGGAGGATTTAGACCGTTAGGTCGCTATGGAATTAGGTCGCTTGAACCTTTAAGAAGTTAGGTCGCTTGTTAGATCGCAACCTTTGGGCCGTTGCTTGCTTTAGCTCATTGGACGCTCCATGTTTTAGGCCGTTGATCACTAGGTCGTTGAATCTTTTTGACCAGTTGAGTTGCTATGAGATGGACCATCCATGCTTTCTCGGTCGATTTTTTGGTATCATGGCCTTGCTAAAAAGGCGGGATAACATACACTTTCCATTTAAATATAGCCATCTAATCATTTATAAATCCTGCTCGATTTATCACAATTTAATTTACGTCCCCATCCCGTAAATTTTCTTTCCACACTTTTAAAAATTAAACAACCTTTTATTTTTAAAAACAAGTTACCATCTCTTCATAAATTCCCTCCGTGAATTTATACTTTCAAATTTATCCACTGATAAATATTTCACTTTATTTATAAACCAGTTTATAGTTTCCGTACCATCATTCTCTTTTAATTACTGTTTCAAATCATTTAATCGATTAAAAAAAATTGATTCTCTAAATTAAATTCCCCATAAAATTTATTCCTTGATTTATTCAAAGTTTATTTCAAAAATCCATTAATTTCTAGATTCATTTCTTAATTTTGATTTAAAATCTTATTTAAAACTGAAAATACCAATTTCATACTTTTCTTTTTTCAAAATTCTTCTTTATCTCTCCCAAACTATTTTAAATCTTGAATTTAAAAATAAATCCTTTATTTCTTTAAATAATATCACTTAAGTTTAAAAATTCATTTGCTCCCATTTGTTCAAAAATCTCCTTTTCCTTTCTCGGAATTTATTTATTAGAATTTAAAAATCCAATTTTATCCTTCCCAATTTCATTTTATAATCTATCCAATTTGGCTAAATTATTTTAAAAAATTTCTTTTTAATTTCTTCGATAATCCATTCTTTATATTTTTGATATCTCAATATACCCAAATATATATTCCGTAAACCATAGCATTCAATATTTCAAATCTCGATAAAAACAATCACAGATAATCAATCAGTCATATCACAGATTATGAAAACAAATTTCAATAATTTGAGGAATCCAGTTGGATCCCTCCAACCTGTTTCCCTGCATCCATAGATGTTAGCACAATATAAAATACAAATCCCACTTCGAGGGAGATATCGTGGTATAAAGGGTCATCCGCTATTTTGCGGGGCGCGTAGGGTATCATCCGCTATATAATGCGGAAAAATCAATCACTCCAATATATATACACTACTATATATAATATGACATCCAAATTGATATTAAATTATCAATTCAAGCAATAACTAGTAATTTAAATTTAAAAGGTAATCCAAATGAGCGAGATTAACTCAATTTTGACTTTTAATTTGCAATCCACTTCAATCTTGCCTTGGCTCCCGATTTTTGACCTTGAATAAATAATTTTTATGATTTATTAATATTCGAAATATAATCGAACCATTAAGTACCATTTAATAATTCAATTGGCTAATGATTTAAATTTGAAATAATTTCTAAGTAACTAAAATAATTTCGATATAATTAAACAAATACATCTTCATTATTTTAAAATTAAACTGGTAAATGAAAATAGGTATATATGTATATTTATTCACTTTTGAAACTACATTTATACGTATAAAAATAACTTATAGATTTCAAAATCTAATTTTATATAAACTTTCAACATTTTCAAATTCCTATTACTTTTTTCATACCTTATCTATATAAAATAATTTTCTGTTAACTTCTATATATCAAAGAATGCATAAGTGTTTATATAGGTATATTTACATTTATATTATACTCTTCTGTTTTTAGCAATTACATAACATAAAAAATCTGCCTATATATATACCTTACTGAAAAATCAATCTCTGAGTTATATATATTTAAATTGAAAAATAAATTTTAAAAGAAATAAAAATCTGTACTTTACTGTAAAATCATTTCCTAATACACACACACACACACATATATATATTCAAAACAGAATTCTTCTTTTTAAATCTTACTGTAAAAATCAATACCGTGTCTTATTTTTGTTTTTTCTACTGACTTATATGTATACACACACATATATATAAAATAAAATAAAATAAAAACCTATAGCTTACAGCTCCTCGAACACTCCAGGTGCCACAAACCCCTCCACGAACCCAGCCTCAACTTGCGTCTTTACCGACCTCCCCTCTATCTCATTCACGCGAATCTCCCTAGCCATGCCTATCGGCCAATCCACCATCAGCTCGTGTGCACGATTCAAGGCTCCAAAGCCCTAATCGCGAGTTGTACTTACCCCTCCATGATCGACGTGTTGCCACTATCCCTCATTGTTTCGAGTCGTACGGCGGAGACGCGCTCGAGCTCGAGCAGAATGATTTGACAAAGTCACGATTTCCTCAAGATCCCTCTTTTAAAAAAAAACTCTTCGTTCCGCCATTTCGAACAGAGGGAAGAGAGTTTGAATTCGATGTGGATTTCCAGTCTGGGTTGCGAAACCAGAACGTGAAATTGAAGTGGACGAACTATGAGATTAAAGTATTTGAAAGGGAAGAGGAGTCGAACGAAAGTTTTTCTCTGCACTTTTTTCTCTGAGTTTTTTTAGATAGAAAGGCGAACATGTGTTAACAGTGTGGACACGCATTACACCAGGGGGACACGTGTTTGAATGAAGAGAAAGGCTACTGAGAAAACTTTTGTCAAAATAATTTGAATATAAATATTATTTAAATTTAAATTTAAAATTTAAATCATCTCGAAATCACCACCTAAAATTTTGACTTCCTATCGAGGCGTGACGCTAAGCGTTCCTAATGTTATACCCTTATTTCGAACGCACTGGAAAAGGTTCTGAGGCCTAACTCGATCGTATGGAGAAGATAGCTTTTTTGAACCCAATTATTATGTTAAGTTTCGATATAAATTTCAGCATGTTTACGTACCGTATGATCACACAAAAAATCCAAACACTACGAAATTTGAAATCCAATAATAGTACACTATTATGGATCTAATGGAACTAGTTTCGTCGAATTCCAAGACTATGCCTCAGAAGGCTATTTTGAAATATCAATTTAAACGATATATTTTTAAAACTGAACAAATCACATTGATATTCAATTTTAACACTTTTATTATCTTCAGTATTATCAATATAAATTTCATAAGCCTTTAAATTATTTTTAACCAGCTTAAAACTCCAGATTTAATATTTTACCCAACTTTCAATTATTAAATCCAATAATTTAATTGTCCAAAATAGTGATAATTGAAATTCAAGTTAAACTAACTTTCAAATATTTAAAATCAATTAAATATTCCAATTTCAAATATTTAAAATTCTAGGTCATCATGTTCCTCCTCCCTTAAAAGAATTTTGTCCTCGAAATTACTAGTTAAGAAGAATGATCCATAACCCGTTAACTTTTTCCTAAAACCAAATAGTTTTTAACAACTTCCCAAAAACAATCTTTTTATTAACGTCACATTATCACCCTACTAACTCTTTAAACTCATTCATAGTTTCCAGAACAATATTATGTACTTAATCATTCCAAAATATAATTTAAAACCAAAATTTAAATTTCAAAATTTTCTCAAAATTTATCTAACTCCCTAAATTTTTGAAAAAATTCGCCAGCGTCTCCTTTGCGCGGCTAAATCGGTACAACTACAGAATGCCTCGACAGGCTCCCAAATTTAAAAAGAAAACAAAAGCCAAGTGGCTAGATTAGAAAACCGTTAAATTTAATATAGAAATTTAAATACATATCTTTTTGTCGGCCATACAGTTTTATCTTATGAAATCAAAACACCAATTTCCTTTTCCATTAAAACACCTGTATACTGCTAGCAATAATATCCAATCATCACTCAAAAATCATTTTATTCACTTCTTTATAAAATTTTCAATATCTATTTCATTCAAGTCCATATGATGCACATATATCATTCGTACGCAATACCAAATTCGATCGCTCACTCGATCACACAATTTCACTTCCGAACTAGTATCGTCCATCCGACTTCCTACTGTGGACTCAGATCAGGTTTCTTGATCAGAAATCATCATTCTCCATGCATAGCCATAAATTACGATAGAGAATTTCCAAAATTGATCAAAATCCATATCCAGGATTCGCCGTCGAAAATCGAGTGAAAAATCCCAACTCGGATCGGTATAACTACCTCGAAATTTTAAGCTCGAATCTGGATCAAATCGTTATGCGAATAAAATAATATGCATACATCCTATGTATTTATTCCAATCGATTATTAGCTATATCAATTCTCTTTTTATTTACATTTATTTTGATTTCCATTCACTTATTCACAATTATCCTTCACACACCCTTATTAAACCTTCTTTCAAATTTTAACTTAGAATATTTTTCCAAATACCAATTTTACTCAAGAATTTACCATTAACCCTCCTTAAGCTCAATATTAAAGATTTATTTTCACTTCACTACTTAAACTTCCATATCTAATTTCATTTAACTTAAATTCTTAATTCAATTCTGAATTCAATTCACCTTTAATTTTAAAATGCTGAATTCTATTCACCTTATCTAAAACCATATTTAATTAACCATTTCTTTAATAATTTCCACTTACTAATTTATTTTAAATCCAAATGGATTTTATTTCCAAACTTTTATTTTAGTCACTTCGAATCAATTCTATAACTTTACTTAGCTCAATACAAAATGAATTCGAATATTCAGTTTAAGTTCCATTTCCTTACAATTTAAATTAAATATCATCCCAATATTCATTTACAATTCATTTGCTTACCCATTTAAATTAATTAGTTTACTTACTGATTTTATTTTCAATCCATTGTTTTATTTTGTCCAATCTTGACTAATTTTCCATTTACTTACAAATTCAAAATGAATTTCAACATTCAGTTTCAATTTCATTTACTTGCAAATGTAAATTCATTTGTTCATTCACAAATTTATTTCCCACTAAATAAATATTTATTTTAATGGCCATTCCATTTAGTCTAGTCTACTTAGACTTTTTCCCCAAATTCACCTTTTTATTTAACTTGATTTAGTTATATTCCATTTCAATTCAAAATTTTAACTTCTATAGGCTTTCCAACTTATTTCGTTTTCATACTCATTTTAATTTAACTCTTCTTAACTTCAATTTTATTCCAAATAAGTTTTCAAATTTTTATAGGTTATCAAACCCATTTATATTCCATAAGCATTTTCAATTAAACTCCTAGAGTTTAAACAATTTCTCAGCATTTCAAAATCACCTTTGAAATCAACTATACCCAAAATCCTTTTGTATCAAATTATATCTTGAATTTTTAAAACCAACCTAGTTTTGCAAACACTCAAGTTATAAAACATTTGGGTAGCAATTCCTCTCTTGGAAACTAAAAAATGAACACCGATGATGTAGCGATCGTCATCGGGATTATTTTCTAGCGACCAGAAAGAGTTCGGTACTTTATCGCTTTAAAAACATTTCCAAATATTTCTAATTCCAAATCTCACCAGATTTCATATCCAATTCAAAAATATTTCCCAAATAATATTACTATTATTTCTCCAAAAACTTTGAAAATCATTTTCAACTCAAAGAAAATTAAATTTTCTCAAATTTTAAAATTTCAAATCTTTTCAATCTATATTCTAATATTAATCTGGACTTTTATTCTATTTCAAATTATAAATCACATTTATAATTCATAGTTTAAATCCCATCCTGTACATGGATTTATTTCTTAACTTTTGTTGAATTTCAATTCCTTATTTAATTTCCACAACACAATGATAATAATTTATATTATCACTTCCTAACAACCAAGCAACCATATATAACTATAATAGTTTACGAAAATTATTTATTTTATATATAAAAATAATTTGGGTAAAATTATTTCATTTACCCTATTTTAAAACAATACCGTGTCAAATTATTATATTCAAGTGTTTAGAGATCCCAATCAATAACGTTAATTACTCGTATTGACCAAAATTCATAAACTACTCAACAAACCAATCAACACAAAACAAATTTTACATTCACTAACAAATGCACGCTCATATCTATTAATACACTCAAACTCATTCTTAGAGTACCACTGACTCTATTCTAATGAGTAGTCCCCACCAGAGCCAAGCTTCTCGCTTAACCTTTAGCTTTGACACCAACTGTCATGACCCGATTTTTCGACGCTCGAAAATCGACATCAATTCGTCCACTGTATTAAATGTCGAACAATCGAGTGCCGGGAAACCAGACTGTAAGGGAAAGAAAGAAGGAGGTAGAAGAAGAGGAAACAAAAATACATCAGAATCTCACAATCGCAGCGGAACAATATATAATACATAATAACTGATCTTTATGCAAAAAGAACTATATCTGTTTCATACATTACATCATCAGAGTACAACACAATCAATAGCAAGATACTGGACAGTTATACTAACTTGTCCCAACAAAAGCTAACTACACAACATACGAAACATAGCAGAAATGCGACAGATACATGTGATACGTCTCGCCATCAAGCACATCTCCTGAGCTCCATAGGAGTCCATCCAGAATCTGTATTCTACAATACTTGGTCAAACCCGAGCATTATAACAAAATAACACCCGAGTCAGTCTGGAAAACAGTGTGAGAAAACACACTCAGTTGGATTATTAAAGTTTTCAAAATTCTTTGAAACAAAGGCATGTCGTAAGACCACGCCGCTTATAAACTTGCCGGGTTTTTACCTTACGATAACCAAAATATTTTATCAAATCCGTTTGATATTATAATAGTGTCTATTGAAAGTAAAATAGAATCTAGCTGAAATGCTTGCATCTCACGTTCCAGCAATAGTTGGGCATAATCAAAACCGTACCGCCGCTTATTGGAGATTGGATTCCATACGATGGTAGGACTATTGGGGTACCGCCCGTTACAGTTCCTGGTCTCGATCAGAGTACCGAGGATCTACCCTGATCCCCTGCTACACCAGACCGAAGCTACCCCTTACTGGATAGTCCGAATAAGATCACCATGGTTGGGATCAGCAACTGCCCACACATCCGAATAAAAAGGAACATCTAGACAGGGATGACCTTACCATAATTGGTTGCTAGCCACTTAGCCTTGCTGCACCTCCTCTGTTTTATCCATTCCCGGTTGATGAGGCTTGAGGCTATGCGTTACCTTTTTAGCACACATACACTTAGAATGCTTATCGTCCCCCTGACGATGTTCTGATAGCATTCGTCCATATGAGTCCATTCCCGATCCGAACGGAACCGAAGGCACTACTCCTACTACATCCATTTTGGAATCACCATCAGGATTAGTAGCAATTAGCCCTTGCACATCACTGCTTCCTCTTCGACTTCAGGCTCTTGTCTTCCTCGTGAAAACATTCAAACCGGATCGAAGTGTTTTTCGGGAAATTAGTCTCGATCCTGGTCTCTTCGAAACGATCAACGCATTAGCCAATATTGATAATCAGTTATTTAGCTATCATATAACATCCACAAATAACCATCAGTCCTTAATAATTTCCAAATTTATCTATTTCAAAATATCTTCGCAAGATATATTTCTACACTTCAACCCTTTGAAAATAGTTTTCAAATCACTTTTTCTCTCGCGGAATAAATTTCCACCCAATTGTTTTATTTCTAGTGAAAATCACCAAGTCTTAATACTTTAGATTTTTAAATAATTTAAAACACTTTGTCCAAAATATATACTTTGAAACACTTAAAATAAAAACTACTTAAAACACTTTATTTAAAATACTAGTTATGAAATTTTATAATAATTTCTCATGTAAAACTTGAGCCAAAACTAAATTTAAAATAAAAGTTATTCTATAAGGTATAAATATTAAATAATTATATTTTAAATCATAATACTAGTTAAACCTTTAAAATAATTTGTTTAAATAATTAGCTTAATAAATATTTACTTTTAAAAATTTTAAAACCACTAAATAATAATTTCTTTCTAAATCATTCGTTAAAACCACTTAAAAACCTCTGACTTATGCTTGGAAATCTTCCTTGAAAATATACTTGGCTTTTAAGGAAATACACTTTCCATTTAAATATAGCCATCTAACCATTTATAAATCCCGCTCGATTTATCACAATTTAATTTAGGTCCCCATCCCGTAAATTTTCTTTCCACGCTTCTAAAAATAAAACAAAATTTTATTTTTAAAAACAAGTTACCATCTATTTATAAATTCCCTCCATGAATTTATACTTTCAAATTTATCCACTGATAAATCTTTCACTTTATTTATAAACCTAGTTTATAATTTTCATACCCTCATTCTCTTTTAATTACTGTTTCAAATCATTTAATCGATTAAAAAAATTGATTCTCTAAATTAAATTCCCCATAGAATTTATTCCTTGATTTATTCAGAGTTTATTTCAAAAATCCATTAATTTCTAGATTCATTTCTTAATTATGATTTAAAATCTTATTTAAAACTGAAAAATACCAATTTCATACTTCTCTTTTTTCAAAATTCTTCTTTATCTCTCCCAAACTATTTTAAACCTTGAATTTAAAAATAAATCCTTTATTTCATTAAATAATATCATTTAAGTTTAAAAATTCATTTGCTCGTATTTATTCAAAAACTTCCTTTTCCATACTCGGAATTAATTTATTAGAATTTAAAAATAAACTTTTATCCTTTTCAATTTCATTCTTAAATTTATCTAATTTAGCTAAATTATTTTAAAAAAATTCTTTTTAATTTCTTCAAGAATCCATTCTTTATATTTTTGATATCTTAATATACCCAAATATATATTCCGTCAACCATAGCATTCAATATTTCAAATCCCGATAAAATCAATCATAGATAATCAATCGGTTATATCACAGATTATGAAAACAAATTTCAATAATTAGAGGAATCTAGTTGGATCCCTCCAACCTATTTTCCTATCAACAGATGTTAGCACAATATAAAATACCAATCTCACTTCGAGGGGGATATCGCGGTATAAAGGGTCATCCGCTATTATGCAGGGCGCATAAGGTCTCATCCGCTATATAATGCGGGAAAATTAATCACTCCAATATATATATACTACTATATATAGTAGAACATCCAAACTGATATAAATTATCAATTCAAGCAACAACTAATAATTTAAATTTAACTATCTAAATTTAAAAGGTCATCGAGTGAGGTTAACTCACCTTTTGACTATTAATTTGCAATCCACTTCAATCTTGCCTTGGTTCCCGATTTTTGACCTTGAATAATAATTTATATGATTTATTAATATTTGAAATATAGCCGAACCATTAAGTACCATTTAATAATTCAATTGGCTAATGATTTAAATTTTAACTAATTTTCCTTTAAATAATTTCTTAGTAAATAAAATAATTTAGATCTAATTAAACAAGTACATCTTCATTATTTTAAAACTAAACTAGTAAATGAAAATAGGTATATATGTATATTTATTCACTTTTGAAACTACATGTATACGTATAAAAATAACTTATAGATTTCAAAATCTAATTTTATATAAACTTTCAACATTTTCAAATTCCTATTTTTTTTTCAAACCTTATCTATATAAAATAATTTTCTGTTAACTCTACATTCTAAAGCATGCGTGAGTGTTTATATAGGTATATTTACATTTATAATATACTCTTCTGTTTTCAGCAATTACATAACATAAAAAAATCTGCCTGTATATATACCTTACTGAAAAGCAATCTCTGAATTATATATATGTATATATATATTTAAATTGAAAAATAAATTTTCAAAGAAATAAAAATATATACTTTACTGTAAAATCATGTCCTAATATACATATATATAGGTATATATATATTCAAAATAGAATTCTTCTTTTCAAATCTTACTGTAAAAATCAATGCTGTGTTTTATTTTTATTTTTTTTCTTCTGACTTATATGTATATATACATACATATATATATAATAAAATAAAAACCTACACCTCAGAGCTCCTCGAACACTCCAGGCGCCGCAAACCCCTCCACAAATCCAGCCTCAACTCCCATCTTCGCCAACCTCCCCTCTATCTCGTTCACGCGAATCTCGCTCGCCGCGCCTATCGGCCAATCCACCTTCAGCTCGTTTGCGCGATTCAAGGCTCCAAAGCCCTAATCGCGAGTTCTACTTACCCCTCCACGATCGACGTGCTGCCACTATCCCTCATCGCTTCGAGTCGTAAGGCGGAGACGCACTTGAGCTCGAGCAGAACCTGCGACAAAGTCATGATTTCATCAAGATCCCTCTTTTTTATAAAACGCTTCGTTCCGCCATTTTCGAACAAAGGGAAGAGAGTTTGAATTTGATGTTGATTTTCGGTCTGGTTGCGAAACCAGGGCATGAAATTGAAGTGGACGAACTATGAGATTAACGTATTTGAGAGGGAAGAGGAGTCGAACTAAAGTTTTTCTCTGCATTTTTTCTCTGAGTTTTTTAAAGAGAAAGGGGAATGCGTGTTAACAGGGTGGACACGCGTTACACCTGAGGGACACGTGTTTGAATGAAGAGAAAGGCTACTGAGACAACTTTTGTCAAAACAATTTGAATATCAACATTATTTAAATTTTAAAGTTAAAATTTAAATCATCTCGAAATCACCACCTAAAATTTTGACTTCCTATCAAGGCATGCCTCCAGGTATTCCTAATGTTATACCCATATTTCAAATGCACTGGAAAAAGTTTCGAGGGCCTAACTCGATCGTATGGAGAAGATAACTTTTCTGAACCCAGTTATTATATTAAGTTTTGATATAAATTTCAGCGTGTTTACGTACCGTACAATCACACAACAACTTCAAACACTATGAAATTTAAAACCCGATAACAATAAACTATTATGGATCCAATGGAACTAGTTTCGTCGAATTCTGAGACTGTGCCTCGAAAGGCTGTTTTTAAATATCAATTTAAACGATATATTTTTAAAACTGAACAAATCACCTTAAAATTCAATTTTAACATTTTTATTATCTTCAGTATTATCAATATAAATTTCATAAGCCTTTAAGTTATTTTTAACTAGCTTAAAACTCCAGATTTAATATTTTACCCAACTTTCAATTATTAAATCCAATAATTTAATTATCCAAATTAGTGATATTTGAAATTCAAGTTAAACTAACTTTCAAAAATTTAAAATCAATTAAATATTCCAATTTCAAATATCTAAAATTCCAGGTTACCACAATTGAGGTATCTCCTACCTCCCTCTTATGTTTTTATGTGCTTTATGAAATATAGTATAGGACCATTCAACTCTGTTTACCTTGCGAAAAAACTCACATTTCTTTTGAAAATAACTTTTTCTCGATAAAAGTAATAATATTGCTTTCAAAAGGGGTTGAACATCTAGGTCAATATCATTATCACTTATTATCCTAATTAATGCACAAATTATGCAAAAATAAATCAAAATATTGTCCATGGTCCAATGTTTTGCAATTAACATTCGACGGTTATTTTTCTCCAAAAAAAACGGATTCGTAATTTCAAGTTCTTTTATTAACATATGCAACCTGAAAAAGCAGATTATATTCAACACCTTTGGAAACTTCTTTCATTTCTCCATGAAGCATTTTAATGAAAATAAGAATTTCCTTGACTCCCATAAAATGCTTGATGCTTGCAAACTTGGCTATATCTACCAAATAGGATAATTTACACTATTGAATTAATGCATGTACATTATGATTAGATGCAGGGCCATCTGGACGTGCATATATACTCATATTTATAAGTATATTTTCCTAAAACCATTTTATTTCCAATACTTAGGAAAAATATTGCAAGTCTATTTCCCAAAATCATTTCTAATATCGACACTTAAGAAATATTTTATAACTTATCTCATAAATCCCAGGAATTTTTATTAGTTTTCTTTTTATAATTTATGAAACCGATTATACTTATTTATAATCCCAGCTAAAAATTTATAACTTCTTCTATGAATTCAGATTCATTATCGAAGTTCGTGTATCTAGAATATTTTGGAAATTTCTCAAGTTTCCAGAGTTCCATTATAAAATTCCTCTTACAAAACCATTTCGATTTAATAACTTGATCACAAATCTCGAGAGTATTAATAAATCACTACAATCACTTACCTTTAAACCATATATATAATAATAATAAATAATTCTAATGAATAGTAATTTAATTTTAAAACATGATTAAGTAACTGTTAAAATATCAAAGCACTTTTTAAATACCGACAATAACTAATTTCCAAATCATTTGTAAATAATGTTAATCGATTTACAAAGCTTATTATAAAAGAAATATAACTCCTTTTAACTAATATAAAATATTTGAATAGCCAAATTTTAGAAATATTTCAACCTAAATATTTTTTTTTAAGCTACATAGTTTAATAAATAAAATCTCTTTTTAAAACAATTTAACATCTTAGTAAAACCCTATTTTTGAAATTCAACATAACCACTTTCATATTTATAAATTCTCTCTCGATTTATCACAAATCGATTTACGTTCACAGTTCCATAACTATTTTCGATTCGAAAATAGGTTCCACTATTTATTTCTAAACCTATTTTCACATCTCATTTTAAATTCACACGGTGAATTTACATTCTCAATTTGTCAAACGATAATTTTTCTACTTAATTCATAAAATCGTTCATAAATTTTATAAACTCCTTCCTAATTTTCTCTGTTAATAACTGATTTATATTAACAACTCCAATTATAAATCGATTTCTATTTAATCTTCCATTTAGAAATCTATTTCTTAAATAGTCTAAATCATATTACCAAACCATTAAAATCCCGATTTGACTTCCATTTTATCTGTAAGAAATTTCATTTTGAATTCACTGTTCAAAAATTCTCAATTAAAAATTTTCTATTTAAAACCATTTTACGAAATAGCTAGATAAATATCCAAAATTAAATTATTTATTTATTTTATCCAACCCAATTCCTTTTTAATTAATTCCAAATCCCTTCAAAAAAACTCGATTTCAACTTCTAATTATAATTTAAGAAATATTATTAAAATCCCTTGTTTTCAATTTCTTTGTATATACGTAAATTTAAAAAATATGTTTATTTTTGAAAACTCCTTATGAAATAGTTAAGTATATTTCCAAAATCAAATCATTTATTTAATCCAAACCATTCCTTATTCAATTATACGAATTTCCATATAAATAATTTTATTTCCAAAAATCACCATTGAATTTCTTTTTAAAATTTAAAAGTATTATTTATGGTATTTAAAAACCAAAATTTAGGCCAATGCTACTATAGCATCCAATTTATCAAATCATACAACAATCCATAAAGATTATTCTAAACATCATATATCACTATATGAAAAAAATCATATATTTTTGAGAAATCCAGTTGGATCCCTCTAACCGGTTTCCCTACATCATAGATGTTATATAACATAAAATAGCAATCCTGTTTTGAGGCAGGATGTCGCAGTAATAAAGAGTCATCCGCTATTATGCGGGGTGCATAGTGTCTCATCCGCTCTAATGGTGGGAAATATAACCAACTACAAATATATACTACTATATATATAGCATGGCATTCACTGATAATAATTAATCCATTCATCCAATCAACCAATAAATATTTTTAATTACTATAAATTAAACCTAGCTAACCAAATTGTGTGAGATTTACTCATCTTGATTTTTTAAAGCCAATCCATTTCAATTTTAAATTATCTAAAGTCCCAATTGACTCCGAAAAATCCAAACTAATTCCATATTGTATATTTTGCCGTTATGAATCCAGTGTGGCTGATTTCATGATTTTTGGACCTCGTACGAAGAAGTTATAAAATTTATTAACATTCAAATTTATATAACCTAATCAACTAATATTAATTACAATTAATTTCTTAATAAACTAAGCTAAAAACTGCTGTTACCCCCATTTGAAAACCATGCTCGTTCCCAGTTTTCGATATTGACTCAATAAATTGAACGTTCTCCACCTCCTCAGACCACTTGCTGCCACAACCCCGACCATCGTACTCCCTAGCCTCGACTTCCCCTCCACCCTCAACCACGAACGTCGTGGCTCTAAGCTGCTTGCGCGTGTAACCCAGCGTAAACCCAAAACTCTACCATCTCAGTCGAGCACGAACGCATCCCTCATCCAACGCTCTGGTCTCGCCTACCCATCAATTTAAGAAGTAACGTAGGAACGAGCTGCAAGTGTTGTATTTAAACCTACCCGAGTGATCGGAGCAAATTGGTGACATCGAGGAGAAATTCTTTGGATCAACCAAAGAAAGGAAGCATTTACTCTGAGATGTGTGTTGAACAAAGGAAGGTTGACCAAGTACCCTCTGACCTGCTGGTAGGAGGGAATGCTTTTGACAATTTGAAGGATTCAATAGAGTTAGTCTATTCCTAATGTTTCTTGAGGCAGCAATTAGCGACTTTACAATTCTTTTATCTTCTTTCTTCAGTTCTTTGATAGAGGGACCTGACAAAGAAGCATAGATTAGCAAAGAAAGTAATTAAATATTAAATAATAATAATAAAAATTTAAAGCCTGTAATCAACTTACGGGGGGATGAGAAAACCCCGCTGATGTTGGAAAAGAATTTAATGAAGAAGAACCGCTTTTCCCATTCTCTGAATTTTTTTTACCCCTTTGGATATTAGCTTTTTGGTGGGATTGGCTCTAGTGATTTGATTATATGGGTTGTTGAGTTTAACTAATCGAACAAGATAGTTCAAAACTTCAGCATTATGTGATGGAATTCTAGACTCCAGTGCCATGGGTTCCAAAGATAGAAGATATGCTTATATGTTTGGTGATAGCTGAATGGGAGTAATGCTTGGGTGGATCGGTAATTTAGCCTAGAAATCCAAAAATGGTAGGAAACCACCGTGCCAAATGTGGATAGCAGTGTAGGCAAAATACCCTTTAGGTGGGATTTGGATGGTGTCGCTATCACTTGGGGGAATAGTTTCCACCCCAGTGATGCCGAAGTATTTAAGAATAGCATCCACCTCATCCTAGGTAGATATCAAGGGATGTTTAGAAGTTGCTTCAATCTTCTTGGGAGAAGATTCCTTCAATGGCACAATGTCTTTTTTTTATTTTTGAGAAGTCTTTTTCATAACCATGATCCTGCCAGGTGAAATCATTTCAGTTAAAAGTTATAATTTGTTATGAAATTAACATTTTTTTCCAAGGACATCAAAAACATATTATAATAGTTCAAATATCAACCAAAACATGAAATTTCATATCCTTGAAAGAATGTTAAAGTGCATTTAGAAAAATGTAATTTGTTGAGCTTTCGATAGAGTCAAAAGGAAGAATGGAAGTAGATATCCAATAAACACCCTTCAACAATTTCGAAAGCTCAAGGATAACTTTGTTATTGAAAGAAGTAGTTGAGGCCTACACAACCGATTTGAATATAAACGTATACTAACAACATTCAATAAATAAGACAAATAAACCTTTCAATAGTGTCGAAACCCATGAATTTTGTATCATTTCAAAAATATGAATGTTGTCGGAACCTTATATGCCAATCGAGATGAATGGTTTGAGTTTGAGTGATATTAATGAAATGAAAAGGCTTTGTATAACGACCTGAAATTTTCGATCCCGAAAATTTCAGATAGTTAGGAAAAAGAAGAAAGAGATAGAAGAATAAGAAGAACAGAAACACCAACATCTCAAATTCGCAGCGGATAAAATATAACAACAAATAATAACAGTTATACAAAGGAAAACTGTACTTGTCAAATTTCACTTTAATACATCAGAGTTACAACGTATATACTTATACAATCAACATGACTCCGATATATACAACAATATAATACAAAGGGAACTCTCCATACGATCCTGTCATCCAGCCCGTCTCCTGAGCTTCAGAACGTCCTTACCTGAAATTCTGTAATACTCGGTCTGACCCGAGCATTACATCAAAGTAACACCCGGGTCAGGCTGGAAACCAGCGTGAGTAAACCCATCTAACATGGAATACAAAGCATACAACTTATATAAAACCCGAGGTAAGTCGTATCAATTTACAAATTCACAATTTGTTATAGACATCACTCATTTCACCCATCAATTTTCTAAGTACCAAAATTTAGATTAAATGACCCAATTCACTTAAATCATTTCATTCCAGCCAATTGATTTCACATATTAATCCATAATAATTCGAAGTGGTTTCGGGTATTTTCTATTACCCAACCCCGGTCTCTTCGAATCTCATGTCATCCTAACCCAAGTTCCCAAATGAAATACACTTCAAACTTAAAATACAGGATGTCCCTTTACACAACAATTCATCATTGATAGATAACCACAATATCCTGTCCGACCAAACATATGATACTACAAAACAATTCATATCAGAGATATCAACTCATTCAAGGCATCCAATACCATTCAATCCACTACACCAAAAAGGTGTATTTGTAACGAATATAGCCGTTACAAATGAAATTTATAACAGATATAGTCGTGAGCGGTACAGGCGTGAGGAATGTCGTTACAAATATTTATAACGGCCTCTACCCGTTATTAGATATATCGCTTACCAACGGACTTTGTCGTTAGAAATCTAAATTTTTGTAACGAAAAAGTTTGTTATTAGTTGCATCGGTTTGTAACGGGTATTTTCCGTTACTTAGTTTCCCCTTTCATGGTAGAAGAAGGGGTTGTCATTCTAAATTATCACGACCTTGTCCGTTACAAATTTCATCATTAGTAACGCACTTGTTCGTTACAAATTTCATCAATAGTAACGACTATGCTCGTTATAAATTTCGTCTTTAGTAACGAATATGTTCGTTACAGCTACCAAACCATGTAGAGCTGCATTTTTGCTAGCATTTACACTACATAATTGTCAATTATAATACAGTAGGTACATACATATCAAAAATTACAGAATTTCGATAACAACAAGCAATTACGCATTCAAACATACAACTTAAATTGCACAAATATTTGACAACAAATTAAAGGAAGATTCAAAATTTCACAAGTTCATCATACATAACTAAAGAGTATGAAATCAAAATATTACAAGTTCTAACATTACTTCCAAATAAATTCTAGATCCCATAAACCACTCTCTGCTTCTCTGTTACACACTACACCCTTGTGAACCTTACTGCCTCCAGACTTCCTTGCTGTCGCTCAACCATCCTTCCATCAAGCTTGCGCATTCCAGTGCCTTCTCTGGCTAGTCTCCCCCATAGTTCATTTACACTGGCATTGCAAACTTCTTGCTGTTGCAAAGCCTTCACATCACAACAGACAATCACCTTCCAAACTATCACCACTCCTCCAACATCACATTCAGTTCAACCTGAACACTCACCCCGTTGCTGCACTCTCTCCTTATCACCATTCCACAAAAACCACTCAACAAACTGTCGCTACACCTCAAACTAAAACAACTACCATCACCGTCATTTACACGCAAAATCTCCCGAACAACTTCAAACTGCTCATATCACTTCTACCACACATCCTACCCCTCTGTCAATTTTCCTGAAGCACTACATACCACATATCATCACCCCAAACATACAAGCCAATACTGCACATCCTCGACCACTTATCTGAATATACTTCACAACATCCATTCCCTTCACTTCATCACCTCAAACTCCCCCTGCTTCATACCACAACTTGCTGCTACACCATTGGTACACTGCCGCCTGCATACAAACCTTCACAGCATAACAAACCTCTATCGTACCAAAAAAAAACAACTGCTCACAGGTTTAGACGCTGCTGTCAGTAAAGAACGCTTTTTTTTCAATCAATATAATGGGAAGCATTTAACATCATCTATGCTATCAAAAAATTTCCAATAGAACAGGTATTAAGAACATATGTATTGATTAGTTCATGTTAAAATTTTCTAATGCCCAATTAAAAAAGAAGAGGTGGTAGGGGTTGTTAATCTTTGGAGTGTCTTGCAAATATATGTATATATAGCATATTACTATAGATAAGCACCATGTTTATACTATACCGCTATAAATAATCTTTAAATGCATGTGAAACTTAAAAGGTTTAGTAAATTTATTGATATTGATTGATAGATTAACTTTTGTGGAATATAGTTTTCTAACTACTGCACATTTAGAAATGATAAAATTATTCAAGTTCAATGCATCATTTATTCTTTACAATTAATTATTCGCACCTAACACCTTATCCATCACATGCAAGTAACCAGCATGTATATAAAGCTTATCAATATTGTAGTCTAGTCAAAGAGGAATGGATTAATTAACGTCACATCACTGTCTGATGGCTAACAACAGTGAATTAACTATTACATTAAGTTGAGATTAATCAGAGACTTATGGACAAAGTAACACTTAATTGCTAATTCATTCATCCTAATTTCTATGAAATTTGAGACAGTGCTAAATATCTAACAATTTAATATTTGTAAGTGACAGTCATTTAGTATATGTGAGTTTAAAAGTGGCAATCATTTACTGTAATATTTGAAAGTGTCAGGAGATGTATTTTTATATATACACATAGATAAATATGAGGGAATTTATGTGCTTATATATTTATGTATATCTCTAGGTAAGAGTATTTATTCATATCTATGAATAAAAAATCCGCTTTGCATATAAGAGAGGAGAAAGTGATAGTTATGTGAGAGTTTAAGGTGGAAAACAAACAATTTAATATTTGTATATGACAATCATTTAGTATATGTGAGTTTAAAAGTGAAAATCATTTAGTATATGTGAGTTTAAAAGTGACAGTCAGTTAGTATAAGCGAGTTTAAAAGCGATTGGTTTAGAATAATATATTATATATATTACACACTCTGAGATGACAAAAAAGCATAATGAAGATTTTAAAGTCTGGGCTTTTAGACTTATGTTTCATACCATAAATTTAGGCGATTACAAGAATTTTTGGCATGACATTACCATTAATCAAACCATGCTTTCATTTATGATTATTTTATATGATCATCTTTAGTGGGCAACTCTATAAAATCTCCAACTAACTGTTCACTATAAAAAAGGCAAAAAGGAAGCATCATCTCTCCTAAAACCTTGCTTTTAATGTTGTTCTAAACACAAGACAAATAATTTAAGGAAATTTGTATCAACATGGTGAAATGAAAAAGAAAACATATAAGGAAAAAACAGACGCATCATAAATTTATATCAATAATACAAGGCTTTTCTTTAGTGCTCATTTAGTTTGATGTTCTAACATTTAAGAAGAAAATTCTTTAAGTTATTAGTTATATGCTTAAAAGATGAATTTATAGGTTCATGGTGCATAGGTCATGCATTGAGATAATTAATTGTAATATGTTATAAGGATTCACACTATTTGAATATTAATATATATTGAGTTGATTTGAAAGTGTAAATTTAGTTCTTGTATGTAAGTTCTATCTCCATGCTTGTATCTTATTTAATTATTGTTCTATTTTTTTATTTTGCAAAGCTTTCATTAAGCCAGCCACTGAGGTATCTCTACCCAATTCAGCAGTTTTACTGAGATATCATTCTGAAAACCACTCCAGAAAATAATATAATCAGCGTAAGCATAATTAATCGCTTTTCTTCAGTGCATATATAGTTTGTTGTTCTCACATTTAATATTTAGAATAAATAAGTCCTCCAAAATTGATCAAGTTGTTTGAAAATATAGAGACAAAGCATTGAATAAGTAACATATATACAAGAGCTATTTGAATTTGCATCATATTACAGCAAGTTTCTTTAGATACAATAGGCAATAGCCATACATTACTTGTTCAAATTCAAAGGCTACAAAGCTTGAGGAACACAAAATTACATCAAATGTATGTTAACGAGGGAAACCAAAACTGATAAAAAATTATAGAGAATTTATGTTCAATTGGAAGTGGCAAAGCCCTCTAGAATTGTAGTCTAACAGTTTATGGTTTGTTTGAAATAGACAACTCCTTTATATATGATCAACAGTAGACGTTTAATTGTACCATTGTAAAATTGATGCATGTCATTTCTCAAACTCTACACCATCAGCAAAAGTGAATCGTTATTTTCAATGCCAATCGAGATAAAAGTTACCTTCAAGTGAGCATTATAAACTTGTCCTTTACGATGAAGACACCGGTGGACTTAACAACAAAATCAGCACCACCCTCACCCCATGGGATCTCCTCAAGGTTCCTTGATAAAAATAAGCATGGATTAGTTTGGCACCAAAGCACGGGTGTAATTGAATCTAAAAGTTTAAATAATAAAGTAGTTTCTAAGGAAATTTAAAGAGACCAACCTACAATAGAATACAACAACTGGTTTGTCGCCAAAGATAAGGGTTTTAGAATCCTTCACCTTTATTTCATGCTGCTTCCATTGACCATGAACAGTGTCGTACTTGAACATATATATCTGGTAACCATATAGTATGATCAAATTCATAATTCTAAAATTTATAACTCATCTAAATTAAACCACAACAATCTTACCGTGGAACAAGACCTATAATTAACGCTTAATACTAACTTGAGAAGAAAACATTTCAATAAATTCTAGCAAGCTTAGCAGGCTAAATACTTTAGCAAAAACTTCGAATGTTAGTAAAATTAGTTTACAGTTAGCAAAAAAATTTCAACTGTAACATTAATGGCTGTAGTTTGCTACCTGCGATGAATATGCAGGAACAACAACAATGAGAAGCATGTCCAACTACAACTGTGGTAGAGATTAAGGTTTGAGGGTGGCAAGTGATATAAGAGTGGTTGATATATCTAGTGCCAGAACAGACGGTGTGATAGAAATAGGCAGTGATTTGGTGCTATGTCCAAGGCATAAGTTTATGAGTCTCAAGTTTCAGGTCCAGTCAAAATAGTGAGAAATCCAAGAGAATGTAATTGTTTGTTAGCAAATTGTAGCAGCATCCAGAAATGGGTGTCAAATGCAGAACTAGACCCTATATGTGGTGTGCAGATCTGCCGAGTCATCAAAATGCAAGCTGCAGAGAGAATTAGTTCTAAATGCAGAAGATCTTATAATCAGGAACTCAAATGGAAAAAAAATCATGAATTAACTAGAGAATCAACACAAGCATAGTAAAGAAAACTATACTGCATCATTTAGTATTCAATTATTATGCATGAGTGAATTGATAGTGTGGTTTACGTTATTTATGGAAGGTTAAAAAATCAGCAGAAGGGGCAATATATTTGTATAATAGGTGTATCACGAGTTAGCAAATTATAAATCATATAATATAACAAGCTTATTATCTAGTTCCAGTCTAAAGATACTAAAATAAAAAATTCCTAAACAATAGATGATTCATATGTGTTGACCAATCTAGTTAGCTATAGGAAAAATGTAAATTTTGCTTGAGTTATCAAATTTGGAAGCATAAAAAGAGGGAACAAAAAAAGCTAGAAATAACAACAATGATGTTTAACAAATGTTTGGAACTTCTCAAGAGTCACAAAAAATACCTTTTATCTTATTTTACGCATTTATCATTTATATTATAATTATAATTACATTTTTCATAAAAATAATTAATTCTACCTACGCATTTATCATTTATATTATAAGTATAATTGAGAGTGTAACACGTTAGTTTAATTAAATTTGAAAACACATATGATATATTTGTTTATGACTAAAGGTTAATCAGATCAAAAAGTAGAATAGAGTGGATGTCATATATCAGTACACAAAAAGCTAATATTGTCTTAGGCGTAAATCAGACTCTAAGTTTTTGGATGGTGATTGGAGATATTTTGCTGAGTTGATAATCATTCCCCAGAGTAGTAAACTAAGTTCGATTGGGTTGAAGAGAAAATATCTATAAGAAAGAAATCAACAACAAAAGGAGAAATACTTATATAATTGTATCTTGGTTGCCTTGATCAACCAAGAAACTAGAAGTAGGAAATTATAGCAAATACCCTAGATATTTTAGATTCTATGTATAGTTTTATAACCACATGCTCAATTTCATTTAGACCAAACTAGCCTGTTTAAGGAATATTAGCTTAGAAAACTGTTTTCCCCTTTTTTTTAGCTGAACACATTGGTTGAGTAATATGTACACATACCTACTAGTGTGTAAGACCAAGTCATATGTAAGAAGAACTTAAGATTGCCAAGAACATGATTTCACATAATACTTAACACTACGCCACATCCACTGAACAACATAGAGTGACTTAATTTTAGATTACTGGATGATTGGATTTAATAAGTCAATTTCTCGTGGTTTAAATTATATTAATGCAATAAACATTTTCTGCATCGTGCATATCAACCAACACACTTAATTTAATTTTAACTCAATGATCAAGTGAAATTTTATAATATATATTGTATGCATCTATAGTACTAATTCAAGGTAGTCTTTCATAAATCAACTATCAATTAGTGTCAATTTGTCTTAAAATGTAAAAAAGCAGAAAATATAAATGTGGTTTAAGAAAACATAAATGAATATTTATAAACCTAAATGAGACTAGGCACAAACGAACATATACAGAAGGCAAAATGACTGGTTCTACCATGGAACTATGATATTATAATAGTTGTTGAACCTCCATAGTAGTTTACCGACTATATTTTAACCAAATATCCACAAATATCATACAGAACTAGAAACCAATATTAAAGGCTAATTTTAACAAAATAACGACATTCACTTAAAATACCACTACCTTTTTTTTTTTACAAAACTTAATCTTCTTACTTTTGTTTCTACATATTATCATTTACATTCATCTTTCTTTTTCCTCTGTTTGTCAAACACTTTATTCAGATAACAACACTATTAGAATGAAATTTATAAATTAATCTAAGTTTCTTACACAAGTGATGCTGCTGGTTTCGTTGATATTGTGAGTGAAGAATTCAAATTTGCAGAATACTTTTCATCAGTATACAGTTGGAGCAGCCCAACTATGCAATAAAAAGCACCATGTAATGGTGGAACCTAACATTACATTAAAGATGGCTATGGAGAAGATTTAGAATATAATCCTAATGAAGATAATAAGATGCATACCAAAATATTATTGTGAATTGTGGATTAGCTCTCTTCCGTCACTTAAAGAATCATGCGCTACAGCTGCTTCAACTGAAGTAGACAACATGCCACCAACACCCTGGAAAATTAAGTATTTAGCGCATTAACCAATAATCATAACCATAGGAAAAAGGGAGAAATCAGTGTGGTAGAGGCATGATGTAAATTTGATGGTTGGTAAACATAAGTTCATGTTGTTGGTGATGAAGAGAGAAATACTGTACCTATTTAGCTACCATTGTGCTAAGTTGAGCATCACTAGCCTGCAAAATCATTGTGCAGAAAAACAAATACAAAAAATATATATTATATCAGACACTCTTAAGCATTCTAAACAATATTACTTCCTTTTTCAGTTTGACTTGGGGCTATGAGATATTTTACATACTTCTACTGCAAAAAGTAATTTCAAATACGAACGAGACTAAAGAAGTTCATGAAAAATTCCAAAAGAAGGAGAAATAAGGAATTATTCTCTCCATCTCCATTTCCAGCAACATTATTCTCTCCATCCTCCAAAATTGTCCCTTCTTTAGGCTTTTTAGTGCCGTTCCTTCTCGCCAGCGCCGCCTTGATGTGCTTAGCTGGGGACGGAGGAGGAAAAGCCCACCTAAAAAGCCGACTTGGGGTCTTCGATCTCCCCGGAGAAGGGAAGGAGCTACACCATGAGGATAAGGGCTTGGCTATGTTGATGAGGCAGCCGAAGGAGTTGTCAGAACGGTGGTTGTGGCGGTTGCGCCTGTGGAATCATCGCCGGCGACTGGGCTTGCCTTGTCATAGCATTGACCCATTGATTTGAGAGCTTGATTTGGGTTTTAGAATTTGATTTTGATCTTAATTTTAAAAAAAGAGAGAAAGTGTGAAAGATCTAAAGTGAGAAGGATCCAAAATTTTAGAAACGGAGGCGTGATGACCTAGTTAGGAAGAGGAAAAAAATGATCGATGAATTGTTGTCCGTGAGAAATAGAATAAGGAAATAAAATTACAATCCTAACCATCTTACTTTTAACTATTTACAAAATTACCAGATTTTATAACGATAATAACCGTGAGAAACGTGTGTAACGGTTATATATGTTAGAAATTTATAACAGCTATTACCGTTACAAATCAAAAGTGGAAAAGTGTTACAAAATAGGCTGTTTGGTGTAGTGATCATCCATAAGCAAACTTGATCACTTCCAAAATAAATTTAATCACTTCGAATTGAATTACTAACCTCAACCACTTAGATTCCTTCACTTGACATTAACTAATTTTCAAATCCATTAATTAATCATCCCTTAATTATCCATCTTAATTAATCACCCTGGATTAATTATCCTTCAATCACATTCAAGTAATTATCTTTAGTTAATTACTCAAATTAATTATTCTTAACCAAAACAATAGTTAATCTTCAATTACTTCACAAATTAATCAACTATAATTAATTACATTAATCCTTAATTGCTTATATTAATTAATTTCTCATATATCACTTATCATTTTAATTTATACTAATCTAAATTAATTACATTAATTAAACCTCAATATTAATCACTCTTGATTAATCTCAACCTGTAATTAAATATCTTTTTATTTACTTCATTAAATAAATTAATTACTCATTTTATAAAAGAAGTTCAAAGGAATTTAAAACCAAATTCATTTTTAAATTCAAATCAATTTAAAAATGCACTTTAACATTCAAACAATTTAAATTTAAAAACTTTATTTATTTAAAAACTGAGATTCACTAACTTGAATTCCAAATTTAACTTTGATTTAATACTTGTTTATAAAATCTCTACTTTACAATTTAACTTCAGTTTTTAAAAATCACTTTTATTTCTTTCCAATTCATTCTTATATTTTCTTTTCAAAAATCCAATTCTATATATTTGATAACTCAGTGTACCGGAATATATTCAAGCAAACGATAAAATTCGATATTCCGATTATCAATATAATTCATCACAGAATATTAAATATTCATAACACAGAATATTACGCAATCTAAATAATTTTAAGGAATCCAGTTGGATCCCTCCAACCTATTTCCCTGCATCCACAGATGTTAGCACAATACCAATTCCGCTTCGAGATGAAATGTTCGTCGACGAAAATTTTATCGGTTTAGAAAACCGTCGAACGAATTTAGAATTAAAAAATAACCGCAAGCGCACGGTGTACGAATGTAGCACGTGGCGAATACGGGTCGATCCGCAGGGAATTGATGATTTTAAAATTCTATTCAATCAAATTAAACCAAAGTTGAAGAGAATGTTTTTAAGCTAGAAAATGAAAAAATGAACTAACTAACGAAAAGAAAAGAAATGCAAATATGAGAGTTAAATGACAATTTAAAGAATAAATCCACTCTCTAGATCATGTAGTTCGACACATGAAATCATGATCTCTCTTTTATGTTCATTAGTGTTTTAATTGATGTGTTTATCATAAGTATGACATATTTGAGCTATTAATTAGCCAACATAAGTCATCAAACTATAACACACCCCTTAAAACACTTACTAACTTTCATGAAACTTGACAAAGAAGATGAAAATGACATCTATTTTAAGTATGGCCTATTAACTTTTATTAGAAACATAGACCATCAAATTTTAATTTCAAATCACTTTCTTATGCCATAATCATATATTGATGAAGAGGCATTTGTGTTAGTGATTGTTTAAGCATAACCTATTTGGTGTCAACAATATAGACTATCAAATTCAAGGCAAAAACCAACAAATAAAACCACTTCTATTTGAGACCAAATTCCTACAAAAATATATAAAAAAATTCAATTAATTTTTCTCAAAGAAATATATGCACACAAATGACCTTTTTGCCCCTATATGAAGATGGATATGTAATAATTTGGAATTAATATGAATTTTGGTTAAAACAAGTTAAAATACCCAATATGATCATTTATTTAATTTAAATAGAATAAATATGGTGGTAAAAATATGCACATTTACGTGCACATCAAATACCCCCACACTTATCTTTTTATTCGTCCTCGAATAAAGAAAAACTAAGATAAATTCGTTTTCGTAGGGAGCACGATTGCATTGAGCATATGCAACAAGCCGTTAAACCTCTGGGTGTCCCCAGTAGGACGAGTGTTGTCTCGTGAGGGTTTTCAGCGGATACTACCCACAAAATCCAAATGCAGGATGAAAATATTTACAAAATGCAAGATTTATTTACAAAGAGATGAATGCGAATTTTTGAAAATATTTACAATGAAGGATTTACTTTTAAATCGACACAAATAAGTTAAATATAGGTTTTGGTTATCATCTTGAAATTTTTTAGTCATTTACTCGTCAAAATTTTCAAAAAAGACAAAGTTATCATAACAAATAGACTATAGTTTAACTTGTTATTTTGGTTAATAACACAGTGTAACTATGAAATGGATCCTTTGTTGATTATCAAAGTTTATCAAAGTGGTATTTTCATTTCTTTTCAATAACAATTCAAATCAAATAAGTAAAAATAGTGCTAGGATTTCAATTGCTTGCTCTCTCATTATTTGTAAGAAAAATTACACACCTAGCTCAGGTAAACTGAGGCCAGATATACCACCCATGCACTGCCTTTCGGGCTTATGTGAGGGAGTACAGAGCATGGCGAGTGCACACACTTTCGTGCATACACCTATCGACCGTAGGTGGTTTTATTAAGACTGTTCTTTTTTTTTACATGTGTTCCATACATGCATAACCGTGAGGACTTTTAAATGAGTATGAAAGCACATAATCAAAGATTCCAAGTAATTCACCCATGCATAACCGTGAGGACTTTTAAATGAGAGTGAATACTTGGATGTTATTATTTTTTATTTTTATAATGTTTTTTTAAGAGAGAGAGTTTTTCAAAATCATCTTTGCACCATTTAACTTAGAAGACAAAAAAAATGTTATATCCATTACTTTAAATCAACCACTTTTTAAAACAAAGATTTTCAATTAGGATGTATTTCATAATTAACACGTATGAATCTTCCTATATACTAGTTAAACCATTATTATTTGTAATCAAACTTCATTTTTATTTTTGTTAAGACCAATAAATTTTCAAAAATTTCAATTTAATAAACTAAAACCATATATTTATCTTATAGTGTTTCTTTTAAAAATAAATCAAAAGAAAATTTGTTTTTTTTGGGAATTTTTTTGTTTTTGTGATTTTAAAGCAAAAATAAACCATGAAAAAAAATGGAGATGAGTCTCCTGAAAAAAAATGAAGATGAGTCTCCCTCCCCCACACTTGATTTTGACTGTGTCCCCACAGTCAACCCAAGTGAAAGGGATGTTTATTATTATTTACATGAAAATGAACGGTATTTACACGAGATCAGAAAGTATATTGTCAAAAAGTAAATGAAACGGTCTTCCAAAAACTGATTCATTTGTCTCGTCGAGTATACGAGACACAGCTTAAGCTCAAAAACCAAACCATAAAAGATGTTGAAGTTGAATGTTGATTTGGAAAAACGAACGTCGTTTTATTGAAAATTGAATGCGTTGTTTTGTTTTGGACGATTTTTAGGGTTGATAAAACAATTGATTGAAATTCAAGTTTATTTTCACCAAATTGAAGTTCAAACTTATCATTGAAAACTTCTTCAAAATTATCGATTTCAAAATCAAAATGGTGATCGAAATTTCCCCCTTCAGAATTCAACAACTCATTTTCAAAAAGTCCATAAAACTCACGTTCGTTAAATTCGACTTCCTTTGTTGGATTATCAACAACTTCATTGTGTAAATCGAGTTTAAAATTCAAAGCTGTCGTATTCAAATTTTCAGAAAAAGGAAGATCGAAGTTTAAATCGAATTTCGCACCCTCAAAAGAATTGAAATCCAACTTAATTACCGTATTTTCAACATCTTGATTAAGATCATCATTATCAATTCCAAAAGTTGTTATTTGAAAATCATCGATTTGGGTAAAAGATGGATTATCGTTTGACTCGTCACATATTGAAATTTGATTTTGTTGTTCACGTTGTTTCATATAAGTTTCAAACAACAAATCCGTGTGATCATCGTAAATTTCATTCATTTGTTCAACAAAATCCAATTTATAGTTATTAAATTGAGAATTTTCGATTTGGATTTGTTGAGAACAAAAATTTTCACTCGTAACATGGTTAAGATTATTCCCATTGCCAAACTCGTTTGAAAAGTTGTTGCCATTTTCATGTTGAGTTTGGAATTCATTTTGGAGTTCGAAATTAAATTGGCATGGGTTATAATCGTAATCGTTTGAATTTTGAATTGAATTCAAATTTTGAAATCCTTGACTCGAGTTATTACACAAATCAGAATTACATAAATCATTTATCTCTTGATTTTGTCGTGTAGAAAGTTCGAGTAAAGATGAAATCATTTCAATGCTATTTTCAAGAGTTGAACGTTGGTCATCGTTTTGAAAATTTTGTTGTTCGAAATTTGAATTATTTACAAAATAGTTGTTGTTAAAATATCCATACGAATTTGGACTGAAATCATATGGATTATATTGATTTTCACAACTATTGTAAAATTCAAGTGGATATGGATATTCAGACATTTTCAAGAATGTTTTTTTTATAAACGAAAAATATTTACAAAGAAAATTTATTTTTGAAAAGGGAAATCGATTTTTGTTTTGTTTTTATTTTTCAATTTTTTTTTGAATTTTGGTTTTTCTAATTTTTTTTGGATTTTTTTTTGAAATTTCAAAGAAAAGGATTTAAAAATTTCAAAGGAAAAGGAATATTTACAATTTTTTAGTTTTGAATTTTGAATTTTTTTGTTTTTTTAAATATGCATGAAATAATGCAACTAAATGAATGCAGGGGTCTAATTACAAATGATTTATCCTAAGTTAACCCAAAATTGTATAATCACAAACTGTCTCAAATAAACAAGATAGTTCTCAGCCAGGTAACGAGCAGGATTTATCGGTGCACCACGAATCCCCGTAGCAATGCAGCCGAGGTTTAAGTACCTTCAGAGGAACAACCACTATAATATTTACGAATCACCGTAATATTTATAAATGGTCATTACTCTGCCGTAGCCTAGACACCAAGAAATTAAATTGTTCAAAGAAGACAATTTGTCAATATACAATTGAGTGTTATCGATGTCTAACCGTTATTATTAATCAAAATTCAAAGATGAAATGCAAAGCAGAAATTAAATTGTATTTACAATGCAACTACGATGAATTTTTTTTAATTTTTTTTTGAATTTTTTTATGCAAGCAATAACAATGCAAGGAAAATAAAAACAATAGATATAGCAAGCAAGTAGTTTATTTTATTTTTTTGGCAGGCAAAGTGGGCAATTATTTTTAGCAAGGAGCTCCTTTCCTTTTCTGCTGTTGCAACCTGAAATAAAATAAGATATATACAATTTTTTTGTTTTTCTATATGTTTATTAAAGAAGAAAAAAAACAAGTGGAAAAACAAAACAAATGAAAAATAAAATAAATGGAAACTAAACCAAGTGAAAACAAATGAAAACTTAAATAAAGCGAATTTTTTTTTTGAAAGACAAAAAAAACTAAGAAAAATTTGAAACCAAATTCACTACACTAGTAAAATAAAATAAAAAGAGAAAAAGAAATATAAACAAACCAAATATCTTCAAACAAAACAAAGTTCAGCCCAACTTAATTTCACAAGCCCAATATCACTGTATAAAACAAAAAGCACTCTGTAAAACAAAACCAGAAATCAACACAAAATGTTCTCTTATCTGTTAAAATCGCAACTCCAATGGTTTTCCTCTTGTTCAAATCGTGATTCAAATTTGACATGCGAGATTCATGTGCTTTTGCGAAATTGGATCGTGCTCGACTTGGATTCGCGAAGTTGAAGGGATTTGGGTACGGATTAGAATGGTGGGCGATGAGTGAAGGTCGCGTGACGTCTACTTCGAATCTTTGTTATGGCTATGCTTTGGCTTCTTTTTTTAAGAAAAAGTTTTATATTAGGATGATGTTATGGTGAAGGAGACAATTGTGAAGGCCGTGGACTTTGGGTGTAGTGACTTTCTGGAAGATGGTTGGTGATTGGTTTGCATGGAAGGGATGTTTATTATGCTATCGGTAGGGTCTGGTGTGTTGTCAGTGTGGTATGCAGTAGTTGAGCTTGTCGAAATGAGATGAAGGAGCAGCACTGTAGGGGGATGGTTGTTTATCTGTTGGTGGATGTAGTGGTGGAACTGTAGAGTCTGATGGGTGTTGTAACAGTTTGTGTTGATGGGAGATGGATGTGGTATGATGAGGCAAGTGGTAAGTTATAGGTTGTGAGGGTATGGTAATTGTATGCTTTCAGGTGGGAAGGTTATGGTGTTGATGCTTGGAGAAGTGAGTAATGAGATGTGTGCACTGATGTGCACTTTGGAGTAGTGACAGAGGGTTGTTGAAGTGGTGAATGAAGTGTTATTGTGGAAGTTTGAAGTCGCTTATTGCTGTGATGATGGAGTTGGCTGCAAGCAATGTAGTGGTTTGTGGGAAGGAGAAAGTTTGCTGTCGAGGCTGGGTTGTTGCTGTGTGTTGTTGAAGTGAAGATGTGTAACGACCCGTATTTTACGTGTCGATAAATCGTAGAATTTGCAGGTTGTTAGTGTTGTTTGTGATGTCTCTAGCTCGAGACGTTTAGAAGTTGACCCGGGTGAAGTAATGAGTCGTGACCGACTCATGGGCATAGCCGAGTTAAGGCTTGAGTCGTTACCGACTCATGGTGGCCGACTCATGAGAGTTAATGACCTATAGTGTTAGAGCGACTTAGAGAAGGAGCGAGTGTAGGTGTGGCCGAGTTAGTATGTGACCGAGTCAAGAGAGGAACGACTCATGGTCTAGGCCGAGTCAGCGGGTTAAGGGTTGGCAAGATGAGTCGTGGCCGACTCATAGGGTTGATGGTCTAAGTCGTGACCGACTCATAAGCTTGTAAGTTTAGACGAGTCATAGGAATAGCCGACTCAAGGGGTGACCGGGTTATAGAGCGTTACGGCCTAGATAGTGACCGACTTATGTTGAGTCGGCTAGGACTTAGGTTGAGTCGGCAGGGTCTTGAGTCGCGTCTTAGTTGAGTCGTTGGGTCGGCCTTGGGTTGAGTCGGTGAGACAGTTGAGTCGTTAGCGACTTAAGGGTTAGTTTGGATAGGGGTTAGGTCGGCACTGATGAGTCGGTAGGGTGTTGAGTCGTGTAGTTGGGTTGTTTGAAGGATAGGTCGGCCTGTGTATGAGTCGCGTGTGTAGTGAGTCGGCAGCAGTTGAGTCGGCAAAGGGGATGAGTCGGGGGCGACTCAGGGGTTGGGTCGGCGACGACTTAAGAGCGACGACTCATGGACATTTCAGCCTATAAATAGAGGGCTTTGGCTCACTTTTTGGCACCGGTTTTTGAAGCGACGAAGTGCTGCCATTTTGAAGACTCGACTACAGTATTTTCTTCACTTCTTTTCTCCATTCCAATCTAATTCTAACATCCATCCAAGATTGAAGATCAAGATCAAAGATCAAGAGCCAAAGTTGAAGATTTTCATCCGAAGAGGCTAGATTTCACCGTTTCAAGTGAAATTTCTTCGGATCAAGTCCAAGTCCTTGCTGTCCAGATCTAAAGTTGATTCATTTTAGGTTGTTTTGGTGATTTGGTGAGTGGTAGTTATCTCTCACGCGGATCCAAAGGAGTATATGGGATTGGTGATATGTTTATGTGTTAAAGTTAGCGTTTTCTCGCATTTTCCTTAAGTCTGCATGTAGATCCATCATATTTGAAGATGTTTATCTATAGAAGCTATTTAACAAGAATTAGAGGCAAAACCCATGTTTTAGATTTGATAGATCTATGCTAAAAACTATGATTTCACATATGTTGGACTTTTGCTCACTTAATTACGAAACTGCCATTATAGTTGATATTGCTTAATATATCTTGTTTGAATGCTTGAATGTTTGAATGTATGTTAGATTTGATTGCTCCAAGTTAGCTTGTAGTTGATTTGGAACAAGATGGTTGAAGATGATTCAAAAGCTAAGTGGAAAGGCTCTTGAATGGTGAAAGCTGCCGATGGTATATGAAGCGGATGTGGAAGCTCATATGGATGGATTCGATGATGGGACTTTGCCGTGATGCGAAGAGGCGAAGTATGAGATCGAGATGGGACTTTGTCAGGATGCGAAAAGGCAAAGTATGGTTGAGTTGAGACTTTGCTTTGGTACGATGAAGCGAAGTATGATGTGAGTCTTGGCTTAATCCAGGCAGGGATCATTCCAAGCATGTTGATAACTTGAAGGGTAGTTCAAGTTGGTTGATAATGGATTGCTCAAGAGGAAGCTTGGGCTAAGTTGATAGAAGTCGTCAAGAAGGATGACAAGGAGGCTTGGATCTCATCGTTATTGAAGGTTCTAGCAAACTTAAAGCAAGGGTACATAGGGACGCCTAAAAGACTACAGGAAGGTAGTCGAGTACTCTGGGCCAAGAAGATAAGTCCTAGGCACAAGGCAGTGTGCGGAGTTTTGTCTAGAACCGGGGTTACCATTAGCCCTTGACAGATGGCTCAGGAAGGAGTCGGTCATTCAATTAACGGTGATTTCGAAGCAAGGTTAACAGTGATAGCAGAGTCATGGATGTTTGGATGTTTGGTTGTATCATCATTCGGCTTCAAGAGCGGTGTTTTCTGGGTGCTTATCTGATCTTGGTTTAGGCCTTGGGGGTTTGTATTTGGAAAACATCGTCCTTGACTCGAGTGATTATTGCTTTACCTTACTTATCTGCTATGTTATGCTTACTTCTCCTTAGTGTGTGTCTGGGGGCTATCACTGTAGAAAGAGGTGGAGTGGGATGGTTTGGTTCCTATTCCTTTATTTCCTTATGCTCTTTTGGTATGTTTGATAGTTAATTTACTGCTCACTAAGACTTTGTCTGACTCAAGGTTTTATGTCTCCTCTTATTACCTTGGGCTGTTCATCCATGTTGGGATGGGCAGACTAGGTAAGCAGGTGACAGGTGCTGTGCTTAGAGTTTCTACGTTGAAGATGACGAAGACGAGCAGGAGGCTATACATATTATTTTCTTATATGTACTGGGTATCCGCTGCTGTATTTGGTTGAGTGATTTGTAGTGAGGCTTCATGTATGGATTTGAGTAGATGATTGTATAAAACTACTATGATGCTTATATGATGATGTTCTGTTCTATGGAGCTTCACTATATTATATTTCTCTATTGTATTTTATCCATGCGCTGTGAGTTGTACGATAGAGATTCTTCTGTTTTGTTTTACCCTGACTATCGTCCATGGCTGCCTGGCACACCTTTTAGCGCATTGTTTCCTTGATTTGGTGCGGGAGTCATGGGCGGTCGTCACATTTGGTATCAGAGCTTTGGTTAATCGATTTCAGCCAACGCTCGCTGACGTAACGACGTATGAGAGGCGTAATTGTATTTTGATGAATGATTACTATATATAATATAGTAGCCTGGAAGGATTTGAACTCCTTATGCAGTTGTTTCTTAAGGTGTTCTAATCATTCTTATTACAGATATTAAGGATGAGTCGAAGAGGGAGACCAGCTGCAAGGGAAAGCCGTGCTGATGAAGGAGCTGTTGATTATGGAACTATGTTCGAAGCGATGATGACTTCGATCATGAGAAGGATACCAGCTTCAGGATCATCAGTGGATGTGGGAGTTCAAGTTCAAGCTCCAAGACCGGTGGATTTTGCTAAGCTTTGCAAGGATTATACTTCTCTTGGAGGAAAAGCTTTCTTGGGGACGGAGTCGACTATTGAGGTGCAGAGATGGATTGATGCATGTCGAAGGATCTTTGGTGACTTAGGGATTGAGGATGCAACTAAGAGAAAGCTTGCATCGAGACAGCTTCAGGGAAGAGCTGCTGATTGGTGGAATTCTATCACCATTGATACCCCAGAAGAAGAGATTACTTGGGAGCAATTCCAAGTTAGATTTGAAGCCAAGTTCATCTCTACGGCTCAGAAGTCTGTTTTGTTCAAGAGGTTTGTAGAGCTCAAGCAAGGTGGGAGACCAGTTCTTGAGTATATTTCTGAGTTTGAAGCTTTGTCCAAGTATGCCAGATAGTACATTGATTCTCCCTATCAGAAGAATGAGAAGTTTGTGACTGGTCTGGATGCTTATCTTGGGAGGCAGTTAGTGGATCATTTGGACGATCCATTTGAGAAGCTTGTGGAGAAAGCCCTTAGGCATGAGAGTTTGTTTCCTAAGGAAAGTTCTGTTGTTGCTGTAACCAGGGAAGGATCTAAACCACACCAGAATGGCAATAAGAGGAGGAAGCAGCAGCAACAGAAGGGTAAGGATGGCCAGAAGAAGCCGAAGAGCGAAATGACTTGCTATAACTGCCAGCAGAAGGGCCATCTTTACAAAGATTGTAAGAATCCCAAGGTGCCGGGAAAGTGTTACAACTGTGATAAGCTGGGACATATCAAGAAGGACTGTCCAGAACCGAGGAAAGATAGGCAGGTTGTGCAAGCCTATGCTTTGGGGGCTGTTCCATTGTCTTCGAAAGCTCCTACTGCTGAAGAGAAGGGGAAGAGTGTGGTTGTTCAAGGTACTCTTTCTATTTGTGGTGTTCCAGTTAGAGTGTTGTTTGATACTGGAGCGTCGCATTCTTTTGTTTGTGATGATTTGGTAAGCCGGTTAGGTATGAAACCGGATATTGTTGATAGGCCATTGGTTGTGACTAATCCGGTCGGGGGTTCGTCATGTTTGTGTATGATATGCCGTGGTCTAGTTGTGTCGAGTCATGATTGCTCGTTTGTTTGTGATTGCTTTGTTCTGAACTTTGCGGGGTTCGGAATTATTTTGGGTATGGACTGGCTTAGGAAGTATGCGGCTAGGATTGATTGTGAGAGGCTTGAGGTGACAGTCGGGAATGTGGAAGGGCGAAAGGTTGTGATACGATGTAAGCATGAAGAAGGCGTCTTCATGAGCTTCATGTATTCGCTAGTTGTTCCACGGGATGGACTGTCATCGGTGCCTATTGTGAATGAGTTTGAGAATGTCTTTGAGGAAGTCAAAGGGTTGCCGCCGCATAGGGAGATCGAGTTTCGTATCGATCTAGTTGAGGGAGCCAGACCTGTTGTGATGCCTCTTAGGCGGATGGCACCGAGGGAGCAGCAAGAGCTGAAGGTGCAAGTTGATGACCTTTTGCAGAAAGGATTCATTCGGAGAAGTGTGTCCGAATGGGGTGCGCCAGTTGTGTTCGCAACCAAAGCGGATGGATCGTTGAGGTTGTGTGTTGATTATCGTGAGCTGAATAAGGTGACTAGGAAGAACAAGTATCCATTGCCGAGAATAGATGACTTGTTTGATCAGCTTCACGAGGCTAAGGTGTTTTCTCAGATGGATTTGGCAACGGGATTTCACCAGTTGAGAGTGGCAAAGGATAGTGTGCCGAAGACTGCTTTCAGGACACCATCCGGGTTTTATGAGTGGCTGGTAATGCCGTTTGGATTGACTAACGCGCCAGCATATTTTGTGGATCTTATGAATAGGGTATTCAGAGATCAGTTGAATAAGTTCGTGCTTGTGTTCGTGGATGATATTTTGGTTTACTCCAGAACCGAGGAAGAGCACAAGACGCACTTGAGGATTGTTTTGGGAATTTTGTGGAAACATCAGCTGAAGGCTAAGTTTTCGAAGTGTCACTTCTGGAAGAGTGAAGTGAGGTTCTTAGGCCATGTTATCTCTGGAAATGGAATAGCGGTTGATCCCGCTAAGGTGGCAGCGATCCAGGATTGGGTTAGACCTAAGAATGCATCTGATGTGAGAAGTTTTCTTGGATTAGCAGGATATTATCGTCGGTTTATCAAAGACTTTTCCAAGATAGCTGCACCGTTGACAGGATTGACGAAGAAGAACCAAGTGTTCAGATGGGATGATAAGTGTGAGCAAGCTTTCGTAATCCTGAAAGAACGACTGACAAGTGCTCCTGTTTTGACTATTCCAAGTGGGAATGATGAGATGGTGGTTTACACCGATGCATGTGGCACTGGACTAGGAGCGGTGCTAATGCAGAAGCATAAAGTTGTTGCGTATGCTAGTCGACAACTAAAGCCGCATGAAAGGAATTATCCGACTCATGATTTGGAGTTAGCGGCGATTGTGTTTGCTTTGAAGATGTGGAGACACTATCTATTGGGAGTTAGATTCGAGCTGTTTACAGATCATAAGTCGTTGAAGTATCTGTTTTCCCAAAAGGATTTGAATCTTCGACAGCAACGGTGGCTAGAGTTCTTAGCATCGTATGATTTTGGTATAGCCTATACTCCAGGGAAAGGTAACGCAGTGGCTGATGCGTTAAGTCGAAGACATGCAGGATTGGGAGCCATGTTTTCGGAATGGAAGAGTCTTGAGTATTTGGCTGGATTTGATTTCAGGCCTAGATGTGAATTGGAACCTGAGATGTTGGCAAACTTATCGATAAGGCCTACTCTTGTGGAAAGAATTGGTGAGAGGCAAAGGGGAGATGATAAGCTTGTCAAGATTATCTGTGATTTGGAATCTGGATTGGACCCGGAGAAGGATAAAGGATTTGAAGTCGATCGAGAGGGTTGGCTTCGAAAGCAAGGGCGACTAGTTGTTCCCGATGTAGATGGATTGAGAGATGAAGTTCTGAGGGAGAGTCACCACTCGAAGTTGACAATTCATCCAGGTGGAAATAAGATGTATCGGGATATGAAGAGGACCTACTACTGGGAAGGTATGAAGAAAGATGTTGGAAATTTTATTTC
Organism: Allium cepa; assembly: GCA_030765085.1. NCBI lineage: Eukaryota > Viridiplantae > Streptophyta > Magnoliopsida > Asparagales > Amaryllidaceae > Allium > Allium cepa. The sequence goes on along the minus strand of CM060935.1, from coordinate 446,493,986 downwards.
CAAATGTATGAATTGCCAGTTGGTAAAAGCTGAGCAGAAGAAGCCCAGTGGATTGCTTCAGCCATTGGAGGTTCCTGCATGGAAGTGGGAGCAAGTGTCGATGGACTTTATCGATGGTCTACCTAGGACAAGAGCAGGGAATGAAGGGATTTGGGTCATAGTAGATCGTTTGACCAAGAGTGCAAGGTTCATTCCTGTTCGATCGACTAGGACTGCATCGAAGTTGGCTGAGCTGTATGTGAAGTGGATTGTTCGATTCCATGGTGTTCCGAAGAGTATAGTGAGCGATCGAGATCCGTTGTTCACTAGTGGATTTTGGAAGAGCTTCCAGGAAGTTTTGGGAACCAAGTTGTGTTTGAGTACAGCTTATCACCCTCAAACAGATGGTCAGACTGAGAGAGTCAACCGAGTATTGGAAGATCTTCTTAGGGCATGTGTTTTGGACTTCGGAGGATCATGGGAAGATCACCTTCATTTGGTGGAGTTTGCTTATAATAACAGTTATCAGTCAAGCATTGGTATGGCACCATATGAGGCATTATATGGAAGACCGTGTAACTCTCCGGCATGTTGGTTGGAAACTGGAGAAAAGCTGATACTTGGGCCAGAGATGATTCGACAGACTTCGGATTGCATAGAGATCATTCGACAAAGAATGAAGGCAGCCCAGGATCGTCAGAAAAGTTATGCAGATAATCGTCGAAAGGATTTGGAATTCGACGTGGGTGATAGGGTTTTTGTGAAGATTTCTCCATTGAAGAATGTTATTAGATTCGGGAACAAAGGAAAGTTAACTCCGAGATTTGTTGGACCATTCCCGATTATCAAGCGAATTGGAAAACTCGCTTATAGATTGGAGTTACCGGAGAAGATGGTGGGTGTGCACAATGTTTTTCATGTATCCTATCTACGGAAGTATGTGCACGACCCAACTACGGTGGTTTTTGCTGATAGCTGTGAAGACTTAGAGGTTGATCCAGTTGTTTCGAGACCTCGTAAGCCGCTTCGTATTGTTGAAACCGATACGAAACAGCTTAGGAGGAAGACGATTACGTTGCTCAAGGTACAATGGAGTGACGATGTTAACGACTGTACGTGGGAGGAGGAAGAGAGGATGAAGGCAGCTCATCCAGGACTCTTCGAGGTATGGCCCTAAAGTGTCGTGACATCTCATGAATTTGTAGCTTGTTCTAAGTCTTAGAATTCTGCATGCTAGGATAGAATTAGATGCATGGTTTGTTGATTTCTATGGATGGTAGGCATGCGGAATATCTTTGATTGCTGTTGTTTACTTGGAATTTCGGGGGCGAAATTCCTAAGGGGGAGAGAATGTAACGACCCGTATTTTACGTGTCGATAAATCGTAGAATTTGCAGGTTGTTAGTGTTGTTTGTGATGTCTCTAGCTCGAGACGTTTAGAAGTTGACCCGGGTGAAGTAATGAGTCGTGACCGACTCATGGGCATAGCCGAGTTAAGGCTTGAGTCGTTACCGACTCATGGTGGCCGACTCATGAGAGTTAATGACCTATAGTGTTAGAGCGACTTAGAGAAGGAGCGAGTGTAGGTGTGGCCGAGTTAGTATGTGACCGAGTCAAGAGAGGAACGACTCATGGTCTAGGCCGAGTCAGCGGGTTAAGGGTTGGCAAGATGAGTCGTGGCCGACTCATAGGGTTGATGGTCTAAGTCGTGACCGACTCATAAGCTTGTAAGTTTAGACGAGTCATAGGAATAGCCGACTCAAGGGGTGACCGGGTTATAGAGCGTTACGGCCTAGATAGTGACCGACTTATGTTGAGTCGGCTAGGACTTAGGTTGAGTCGGCAGGGTCTTGAGTCGCGTCTTAGTTGAGTCGTTGGGTCGGCCTTGGGTTGAGTCGGTGAGACAGTTGAGTCGTTAGCGACTTAAGGGTTAGTTTGGATAGGGGTTAGGTCGGCACTGATGAGTCGGTAGGGTGTTGAGTCGTGTAGTTGGGTTGTTTGAAGGATAGGTCGGCCTGTGTATGAGTCGCGTGTGTAGTGAGTCGGCAGCAGTTGAGTCGGCAAAGGGGATGAGTCGGGGGCGACTCAGGGGTTGGGTCGGCGACGACTTAAGAGCGACGACTCATGGACATTTCAGCCTATAAATAGAGGGCTTTGGCTCACTTTTTGGCACCGGTTTTTGAAGCGACGAAGTGCTGCCATTTTGAAGACTCGACTACAGTATTTTCTTCACTTCTTTTCTCCATTCCAATCTAATTCTAACATCCATCCAAGATTGAAGATCAAGATCAAAGATCAAGAGCCAAAGTTGAAGATTTTCATCCGAAGAGGCTAGATTTCACCGTTTCAAGTGAAATTTCTTCGGATCAAGTCCAAGTCCTTGCTGTCCAGATCTAAAGTTGATTCATTTTAGGTTGTTTTGGTGATTTGGTGAGTGGTAGTTATCTCTCACGCGGATCCAAAGGAGTATATGGGATTGGTGATATGTTTATGTGTTAAAGTTAGCGTTTTCTCGCATTTTCCTTAAGTCTGCATGTAGATCCATCATATTTGAAGATGTTTATCTATAGAAGCTATTTAACAAGAATTAGAGGCAAAACCCATGTTTTAGATTTGATAGATCTATGCTAAAAACTATGATTTCACATATGTTGGACTTTTGCTCACTTAATTACGAAACTGCCATTATAGTTGATATTGCTTAATATATCTTGTTTGAATGCTTGAATGTTTGAATGTATGTTAGATTTGATTGCTCCAAGTTAGCTTGTAGTTGATTTGGAACAAGATGGTTGAAGATGATTCAAAAGCTAAGTGGAAAGGCTCTTGAATGGTGAAAGCTGCCGATGGTATATGAAGCGGATGTGGAAGCTCATATGGATGGATTCGATGATGGGACTTTGCCGTGATGCGAAGAGGCGAAGTATGAGATCGAGATGGGACTTTGTCAGGATGCGAAAAGGCAAAGTATGGTTGAGTTGAGACTTTGCTTTGGTACGATGAAGCGAAGTATGATGTGAGTCTTGGCTTAATCCAGGCAGGGATCATTCCAAGCATGTTGATAACTTGAAGGGTAGTTCAAGTTGGTTGATAATGGATTGCTCAAGAGGAAGCTTGGGCTAAGTTGATAGAAGTCGTCAAGAAGGATGACAAGGAGGCTTGGATCTCATCGTTATTGAAGGTTCTAGCAAACTTAAAGCAAGGGTACATAGGGACGCCTAAAAGACTACAGGAAGGTAGTCGAGTACTCTGGGCCAAGAAGATAAGTCCTAGGCACAAGGCAGTGTGCGGAGTTTTGTCTAGAACCGGGGTTACCATTAGCCCTTGACAGATGGCTCAGGAAGGAGTCGGTCATTCAATTAACGGTGATTTCGAAGCAAGGTTAACAGTGATAGCAGAGTCATGGATGTTTGGATGTTTGGTTGTATCATCATTCGGCTTCAAGAGCGGTGTTTTCTGGGTGCTTATCTGATCTTGGTTTAGGCCTTGGGGGTTTGTATTTGGAAAACATCGTCCTTGACTCGAGTGATTATTGCTTTACCTTACTTATCTGCTATGTTATGCTTACTTCTCCTTAGTGTGTGTCTGGGGGCTATCACTGTAGAAAGAGGTGGAGTGGGATGGTTTGGTTCCTATTCCTTTATTTCCTTATGCTCTTTTGGTATGTTTGATAGTTAATTTACTGCTCACTAAGACTTTGTCTGACTCAAGGTTTTATGTCTCCTCTTATTACCTTGGGCTGTTCATCCATGTTGGGATGGGCAGACTAGGTAAGCAGGTGACAGGTGCTGTGCTTAGAGTTTCTACGTTGAAGATGACGAAGACGAGCAGGAGGCTATACATATTATTTTCTTATATGTACTGGGTATCCGCTGCTGTATTTGGTTGAGTGATTTGTAGTGAGGCTTCATGTATGGATTTGAGTAGATGATTGTATAAAACTACTATGATGCTTATATGATGATGTTCTGTTCTATGGAGCTTCACTATATTATATTTCTCTATTGTATTTTATCCATGCGCTGTGAGTTGTACGATAGAGATTCTTCTGTTTTGTTTTACCCTGACTATCGTCCATGGCTGCCTGGCACACCTTTTAGCGCATTGTTTCCTTGATTTGGTGCGGGAGTCATGGGCGGTCGTCACAAGATGATTGAAGTGGTGGATATGCAGAGGTGGTTGGTGGCTGCAACAGAATGTATGGGAGATAGGTGATGCTGGTAGTTCAGTGATGAGGAGGATGGTGAAATATCTGCTGTAGGAAGTGATGAAGTAGAGTTTGAGATGAATGATGATGGAAGTTTGGTGAATTACAAGTGTATATGTAAATGCCTGTAGTGACTGTGATGCTTGGAGGTTATGAGGTATGATGTTGAATGGCAAGGAGTTGCCATGATAAGACAGTCGTATCTAGTGGTGTGATAATGGTGGTGGTGAGTTGATGAATGCAGGAATTCAACAATGTACAAGATGATAGGATGGATGGAGGATGAATGCAGGCAGTAATGGGGTAATATGATGGTTAGGAGTGGTGATGTATGTTTGGTTAGAGTTCAGGCAGTAAGGATGAATGTTAGGAGTGTGGAAGGATTTGGATATGTGGATATGCATAAGGAACAGTGACAGTGAACAGAGAGTTAGCACAGAGAATTGAGGTGCTTTTTTTTTTAAGAAATGAAGAGTGTACAGTGATGAAAATGAATCGAAACGTAACCGAAAATTTGTAACAAAATTGAAGATGAATGCAATGTTTTTTTAAATATGATATGCAATGCAAATGAAAAATAAAATAGAAAACAAGCACACAACACAATGTCACCAAAAACCACGAAACACACAATATTTTTTTTTAATGCGAACACACACAAAATAAAAACACACACAGAGCAAGAGAACATAATTCGAAGAACGGAAAATAAAATCAAAGCAAATTCCCCAGCAACGGCGCCAAAAACTTGTTCGTCGACGGAAATTCTATCGGTTTAGAAAACCGTCGAACGAATTTAGAATTAAAAAATAACCGCAAGCGCACGGTGTACGAATGTAGCACGTGGCGAATACGGGTCGATCCGCAGGGAATTGATGATTTTAAAATTCTATTCAATCAAATTAAACCAAAGTTGAAGAGAATGTTTTTAAGCTAGAAAATGAAAAAAATAAACTAACTAACAAAAAGAAAAGAAATGCAAATATGGGAGTTAAATGACAATTTAGAGAATAAATCCACTCTCTAGATCATGTAGTTCAACACATGAAATCATGATCTCTCTTTTATGTTCATTAGTGTTTTAATTGATGTGTTTATCATAAGTATGATATATTTGAGCTATTAATTAGCCAACATAAGTCATCAAATTATAACACACACCTTAAAACACTTACTAACTTTCATGAAACTTGACAAAGAAGATGAAAATGACATCTATTTTAAGTATGGCCTATTAACTATTGATTAGAAACATAGACCATCAAATTTTAATTTCAAATCACTTTCCTATGCTATAATCATAGATGAAGAGGCATTTGTGTTAGTGATTGTTTAAGCATAGCCTATTTGGTGTCAACAATATAGACTATCAAATTCAAGGAAAAAACCAACAAATAAAACCACTTCTATTTGGGACCAAATTCCTATAAAAATATATAAAAAAATTCAATTAATTTTTCTCAAAGAAATATATGCACACAAATGACCTTTTTGCCCCTATATGAAGATGGATATGTGATAATTTGGAATTAATATGAATTTTGGTTAAAACAAGTTAAAATACCCAATATGATCATTTATTTATTTTAAATAGAATAAATATAGTGGTAAAAATATGCACATTTACGTGCACATCATGAAATATAGCGGTATATGGGATTTGTAAAATATTATCCGCTATTATGCGGCGCATAGGGTCTCATCCGCTAAATAATGTGGGAAATCAATCATATAATATATACTATATATAATATAGCACATCAAATAAATTCAATCATCCAACCAATTATTTAAATTTAACCATTTAAATTTAAATTAAAATCAAGAAGAGTGAGATTAACTCACCTATGACCTTTGTTTTGCAATTCGATACAAACCGGCTTGTATTCTTCACGATTTCAGACCTTGTATAAGAAAGTTACATATCTTTATTACTCACTGAGGTAATTAATTTTTTTTTTAAAGTAAAGTTGATTTACACATTTTAAATTGTTGTAATTAATTTAAACTTCCCCTTGGAAACCCATCCGATATATAAATGACCTACAAGATTTAAAAATACGATTTTTATATACTTTTCAATTCAAAACATTTAAAATCCTTGTTTTCATAAATCTTATCTATACTATATCCCGTTTTAAACATGATTACCCAATAGTATATAACTTCATTTTATTTTCATCCGCATATACATATTTTTATTAAATCAAGCTAAATCGAAAAACGAGTTCGAATACCTCACAGCCTCCACTGCCTTGACAGAACGCAAACCCAGCATTTCTCCTCACGCGATTTGAACCGAGCCTCCTCACCACCGCGAAGACAGACCATGCGATTGCCACCGCCACCAAACATCGCGACCTCTATCCTGCACCTACTTCTACTCGAACTCCCCGGGTCGCGATCGATTCCCACGATGCGTCGCCATACCGCTGCCATTAGCGTTTTGATCGCCAGACGTCGCCTCGACCACGACAACACACCCCTTGCCTCGCCTCAGCAATTCCACCCTCCCTATAGTCCTACGCTTGCGAGCATCCCACTCATTCATTCGAGAAAGAAACCCTTTTTTTTTCTGCTGTTCGATTTGGCCACCATTTTTTTATAAACCGATTTGAACAAATTGAAGATAGTAGGAGGGAAGATACACGTGACTTTGCTTGATTTCGTTAGCCAACTTTCTTCTTCATACGTATATTTTGTTTGAAGTATCGGCCTTTCCCTTTTCTTTTGATATTTTGTTTTTCTTTTTGGGAAGAAGGCTCGGCTGGTATGAATTGAAAGGGAGACGTGATTTGAAAAGTTTGTGTGAAGAAATTGCTTTGCGTACAGAATACGCCTTGCTACAGTAATCTGAATTGAGGCCAAAAAGTTCTGATGTTGATATAGCTTTGACTGGTCAATGTATATATATAGACACACACACACACACACACACACACACACATATATATATTTAAAATCGTCTCAAATTTGCAACTCAAAAACTCAACCTCCTATCAAGGCGTGCCGCTAAGCATTTATAATGTTATACCCCTATTCCGAACACAATGGAAAGGATTTCGAGTCCAAACTCGATCGTATGGAGAAGATAGCTTTTTGGATCAGTTATTATGTTGAATTTTCAATATAAATTTCAGTGCGTTTATATATCGTACGCTCACACAACAACTCCAAACACTACAAAAATTGAAATCCAATAATAATACAATATTACGGATCCAATGGAACTGGTTTCATCGAATTCCGAGACTGCGCCTCTGAAGGCTATTTTTAAATATCGATTTAAACGATAAAATTTCAAAAATTAACAAATCTCTGTTAAATTCAATTTTAACACTTTTCCTATCTTCAGTATTATCAATATAAATTTTACAAGCCTTCAAATTATTTTTAACAGGCTTAAAACTGAAGATTCAATAGTTTACCCAATTTCAGTTTATTATATCCAATAATTTAATTGCTAAATAATAAAAATATTTGAATTCAAGTTAAAAATTAACTTTTAAATATTCAAAATCAATTAAATATTCCATTTTCAAACATCCAAAAATTCCGGGTTGTCACATTCCTCCCCCCTTAAAAGAATTTTGTCCTCGAAATTACTAGTTAAAAAGAATGGTCCAATACCCGTGACTATTTTTCCAAAACCAAACAGTTTTATCTACTTGCCATAACCTATTTTTTTATTAAAGACCCACTATTACTTTAACCAACTTCCCAAAACCTTCCATAGTTTCCAACAACATTATTTACTCCACTTATTAAATTTAAATTATCACAACTTTCTCAAAAAATTTCTAACTCTCCAAATTTTTGAAATTTTTTGCCAGCGTCACCTTTTCGCGGCTAGCTCGATACAACTATAAAATGCCTCTACGGGCTCCCAAATTTCAAAAGAAAACAAAAGGCCAAGTGGCTAGATAAAAAACCCAATCAAATTTCATACAGAAATTTAAACACATACCTTTTTAGTCGGGCTATTCAAATTATCTCCTGAAATCAAAACCAATTTTCTTTTCCCTTTATAATACCTGCATATCCTACTTAGCAATAATATCCAATCATTGCTTTTATAATCATTTTATACATTTCCTTACAGAAGTTTTTATATCTACTTCTACTCAAATTAGTTTTCCCATTTCCATATGAATTCAATTTATCTTCAATTCTAAATATTGAATTTTATCTTCCATTTATAACTGATTCATATCATTATTTTAAATTAGTTTCATCCACTCATTTATTTCAATTTCCAATTTGAAATCGTTTTGTCGCTAACAAAAATTTTCTCAAAAATTTCTAACTCCCAAAATTTTCGAATTTTTTTGGCAGAGTCTCCTTTGTACGGAGGAGCTTTTGCAATTTGATTTAAGAGATTTAAATATATATACATCGATCCACATGGTCGGAAAAACAAAAGCAGTTCATATTTCCTATTTTTATTGCGTAGGCGTACCTTTATTTAGCTTTTTAAGCAAGCGACTTATTATTTAGCAATTAGCTTGACCAAATCCATCCAAACGGCTTCCCGGTACCTGTACTTACTCAACTCAAATATGTAAGTGTCAAAATCATGTAACTTAACAACATTTTTACATATTTAACTAGTAAACATACGAGTTTCTATAAGCAATGCAGGTTAAACAATATTTATAAGCAACTTATAGGGTTCCTACATTAATTTTAATTGTTACAACCAATTCGCATACAACTTCATTCAATTTAAATGGTTTACAACATAATTGCTTATGTTCAATTCATTTTTAAGCAAAACAAACTCATATTCACTTCAATTGATCTTAAAACCAATTTATTTAATCTTTATCAACTTATAGATTTTTAATTACCTTTGTTTACGTCAAACGACAATTCATTCTATGCAATTTGATGATATCCATGTGAATAAATAATTACTTAGTTTTTATAACCAATTTAAATTGATTCCGACTCAATTTATATTTAATTCCTTCCATTTTAATTCATTCACATCCATTTTATTCTAATTCACCTTCTCAATTTATCAAAATAATATCCAAGCACATACTTAACTCATTTATACTCGAATTGGATTTTATTTGTAACTCAAATCATTTCTACTATAATCCAATTCCGTTTTAGTTTTACAACATCTCCACTTATTTTAATTCATTATAAATCCAAGTCGAATTCTATTATAATTCGAGTTTATTACAAAAACCACTTCATTAAATTTTCCTGAGTTCGATTTTTTTTATATAATTCCAGTTTGGATTTTATTTCATTTTCCAAAATTCCAACACTTTTATTTAAAATTTTAGAAATATTTTTAAATTCACATAATAATATTAAAATAGCTTTTTATAAAAATACTTCTTATAACTCGATGTCTCAACCAGCCCATCCTTGTTCTCACAGAAATTTGGACATACGTTGATCAGGCGTAGGACCGAAAATCTATAAGTACTTAGCAGACCCATTTTCAACATCCAGTGAAAATACTTAGAAAATAATTTTATTGAAAATATAGAAAACTTTGTTTTTTTGAAAACAGAGGAAATATATTTGATGAGAATGCTCTGGAAATCATCACCCCCATCCATGGTCGCAGTTACATCCTGGGTTATATTGTCATCGCAGCAAGAGTCCATGTAACTGTAGGCACTCCGCGCCCCTCGATTACGCCATGGAACCCACAATAGATCGCAGTTACATTCCAGGGTTACGTTGTCATTGCAGGAAAAGTCCATGTAACTGTAGGCATCAGCGCCCCCGATTTTCGCGGTCAAAAATGAAACTTCCTCACTCCTACATAGGTCGCAGTCTACCGATGTAAAATCAAACGCAGACTGTTGGCTCTCAGCGGCACACACGATTTTCACTATGTTACCATAGGTCGCAGTCTACCGATATAAAATCAAACGCAGACTGTTGGCTCTCAGCGGCACACACGACTTTCGCTATGGTCTGTAGTAGATCACAGTGCATCGAGTTACACTGTCGTCACAGCATAACCCAAATGCCTGTGACGACTCGAAATTTTTAGGCATTTGAAATTGGAATATTTAATTAATTCTAAATATTTGCAAGATAGTTAATTTGGATTTCAAATATCAGTTTGAATTTGGCAATTGAATTTATTGAATTTAATAATTTGAAGTTGGGTAAAAAGTTGAATCTGGAGTTTTAAGCCTGTTAAAAATAATTTGAAGGCTTGTAAAATTTATATTGATGATGTTGAGGATAATAAAAGTTTTAAAATTGAATTTAACACGGATTTATTCAGTTTTGAAATTTTATCGTTTAAATTGAATTTAAAAATAACCTTCCAAGGCACAGTCTCGGAATTCGACAAAACCAGTATCATTGGATCCGTAATGTTGTATTATTATCGGATTTCAAATTTCGTAGTGATTGGAGTTGTTGTTTGAGCATACGATATATAAACGCATTGAAATTTTATGGAAATTTAATATAATAACTGGGTTCAAAAAGCTATCTTCTCCATACGATCGAATTAAGGCTCGAAACCTTTTCCGTTGCGTTCAGAATAGGGGTATAGCATTATAAACGTCTAGCGGCATGCCTCTATAGGGGTTCGCAGTTTTAAGATGCGTTAATCGAGACAATTTGAATTTAAATTTAAACTATATTTTTATCCTGGTCAAATTCAGTTGAATTTATAGCACATCAAAAATTTTCTCCTCAGCAGCCTTTGTCTCCTCTGAAATCACTGCAGCTTCTCTTAAGCACGCGAACTCCTTTCAACATCACATCTTGCCCTCTCTTCCAGTATATCACGCTGCTGGATTCATTACTTTAAGATTTAAAATCATTCGAGAAAGAATGGCTGCAATTCCCCTTTTGAAAAAAAAGAAAACGAACCAGATCAATTTAAATCTTCATCTCCTCCTAAATCTACTCGAGCAGTGCTCGTTCTTCCTCATCAATGGCCGAAGTTGATTTTGACCTCAATCAGAACCCAATCGAGCCACTCGAACGAAGAATGGCCGTGCGTGAAGATTCAGGGGGGGACGACAACTCGTCGCGGTCAAGCTTTGGAATTAGGGTTGGGGGATTGATCTGCGGTGCTCGCAAGGCGACGTCGAGATGAGTGAAGCTCGACTCACGAGCAGTTGAAGAGGTTCGATCTGGGTTAGCGTGGTAGTGTCACGATGTTGCTGACATCTTAGATGGGAATGGCGACTTGCTATTGCGACCTGAAGCGGCGGTTAGGCATTCGCGTTGGGCTCAAGTTCATTTGGTGGGCAGAGGAGTGTCGTGGAAGAGTCGATGGCTACTCGTTGGAAGTGTTTTCGACCTATGCTCGAACTCGAGCGACAGTGGTGAGGCTGAGAGGGTTTTTAAGGTAATCTTTTACCTAAATTATTATTGCATAATTATAATATATATATATATATATAGAAATATGAGGTTTAAAACAGGAAGTGAATGCGACACTAAGTTTATAGAACAGTTTGTTCTCCTAGGACTTTAAGTTTATGTATATACAGTAAGGTAGATTTTGAAAACAGTGAGTTTAAAGTTGTGATTTCCAAACAGTTTTGTTTTTATAAGGTTTAAACAGAAATATAGATGTGAACAAGGAAGAAAAACATAGGATTTTAAATGCTATAGAGTTTATATGAATTTATATAATGTATATACATATTTAGGTAACAGAAGTTACTATAAATTTTGAAAATATAAAGATTTAAATGAAAAATGATGGATGTGGTGGTTAAACTGTTTCAATTAACTTATTTAATTTTTGGACTAAAAATAACTGGTTTAAGGTAATTTTTGTTTAAGAATTTAAGTCAAATTATAAGTTAAATTAAATAAGTGAATGATAATAAATTGTTTGATTTAAAATTCAAGTGTTAATTAATTTATACAATATTTATACAAGGTCCGAATCCTGATGGAAACAAGCTGGTTTGTAGTGGAATACAAAAATCAAAGGTGAGTTAATCTCGCTCATCTGGATTTAAATTTAAATTTAAATAGTTAAATTTAAATAATTGGTTGGATGATTATATTGATTTGATGTGCTATATTATATATACCAGTACATATATAGTATAAATTGGAGTGATTGATTTCCCGCATTTTATAGCGGATGAGACCCTATGCGCCGCATAATAGCGGATGATATTATATAAATCCCATATACCACGATATTCCACCTTGAAGTGGAATTGGTATTGTGCTAATATCTATGGATGCAGGGAAACAGGTTGAAGAGATCCTACTGGATTCCTCAAAATTATTTAGACTGTTTAATATTCTGTGTTATGAATATTTGATATTCTGTGATGAATTATATTGATAATTGGAATATTGAATTGGATTTTTTGGAAAAAAATATAAGAGTAAATTTTGGAAGTGAAATAATTATAGAATAAAAATAAGAATGAATTGGAAAGAAATAAAAGTGATTTGTAAAAAAAATTAAATTGTCAAGTAGAGATTTAAAACAAGTTTTAAATCAAAGTTAAATCCGGAATTCAAGTTAGTGAATCGCAGTTTTAAACAAATAAAGTTTTTAATTTTAAATTGTTTTAACAACTTGAATGTTAAAGTGCCACTGCAAGCAAATGTATTATTAATAACGCCATTTAATAACGTATTATTCTAAAGCGTTATTGTTTGCGTTTATTTATTTGTTTTTTTACTCTATTTGTTTTGTACTGTTCACATGTAACGCCTTCACAGAGCGCGAAATCTCCAAATTACTTCGTGGCCGCGGGTTTCTCAAATTATTTCCCTCTCCATCTTTCCTCTTTCATTTCGTTCAACTTTTCCTTAGTCTCCTATGCTAGTGAAATCTAATCCCCAAATCACCCCTTCAAATCCATCCCTCCTTCATAAACCCTAATCGGATCTAGTTAAATCCTATGCATCAACGGGATCGAGTTCTACTCGCCTAGACCCACCCACCATGGCCCCCTCATCCCTCTCCTCCTCCTCTTACTTCTCACCATCACAATCTTCCACACCCACTGCGAAGCCCGACCCGCATACGCGTGCGTGGGGCCGGGAAGCAACCTCCCATTCTGCAAAACCAACCTACCTATAAAAGTCCGAGCCCAGGAACTTGTGAGTCGGCTGACCATGCCGGAGAAGATCAAGCTGCTCGTCCAAATTGCCATCTCTGTGCCCCGGCTGGGTATTAGCAGCTACGAGTGGTGGTCCGAGGCCCTACACAGTGTCTCCAATACCGGCCCTGGTGTCAATTATTTTGTTTGTTTCATTATTAATACTTCTACTAGTTTCATTATTAATACTTTTGTCTGTTTTTTAAAGGTCTATCAATTATTTTTGGATGAAATATGTTAATATGATGATATCTCATGTTTATGAGAATATTTTTAGCATTTCACCTATTAGCTTATGTTGGTTAGTATGCCAAAAATACATCTAACGTAAGTGATGACAGGTCTGCCTAAGGAAACATTATTATTGGTTATAATTTCAAATTAGCATTAAAGGTGGAATTTTTTTATCATAATTTTATTTAATCTCTAATCTAATTTCAATGAGTTAGTCATGGTTGTATCAGTGGTAAACCCTTTTTCCCTTGTTTGTTGTCTAGTATTGGCCCATGATCAATTTTGCGGTAATTTGGTGGTGAAAAGGTGGTGATTTGGCAGTGGTTTCAGGAAATGTATACTTGAGAAAGTAGGAAGAACAAATTTGTATGATAAGAAGAGGTTCGGTAATAAGAAGATGAACTATATTATAAGGGAATAAGAAAAATAAGCACTAGAACGTAATATAAGGTAAGAAGAAAAGAGGAGACACAAACTCAATTTTTAATTTGGATTTATTCAATTTAATCCGAATTTGTGACTAAGTTTGCTAAATTTCTTGGCTATTATTGTTTTTAGAAATTGTTTACTGAAGTTTAAGCCAAACAGATCATTTGTGGAATAAGTTTCCTTGGTTATTTGGAAGTTATATTTCATTAATTATACAAACCCTTATTTAGGACTATAGAACATTAGCTAGTCTTGTGACAATGACAAAGGTGAGCTTTTCAAATTTATGAACATTATATAATTCAATACATTTCGGGTTTCCCAACTTTATCTTATTACGGGCATAAATTTTACAAGTCTCTCTCTACAGTTAATTAAGTACAAAATTTTAGCACCAAGTGTAAAAAAGTGAATAACTACTTACCAGTATTGCTAATGATTAAAAGAAATAATGAACTCTTCTAGGCTGATAATATTTCATTGTTGCAGAGATGAAAACATCTGAAGCATATGGCAGATAATAATAGTTTATGGTAATAATGGAGAATGAATACATTTACTTTGAATTTTGGAAAGGGAAGTTAACAAAAGGTTGACATGTAATTGTTTAAAAAATATTATATGAATCTAATTTATTGTTCATTTCACTCAGCGCACATGGGTGTCTACAAATATTTATAATGGCACTTCTTTTTTAAGGAATAATCGTGAAATCAAATTTTATACAAGTATGGCAACTCTTTGATAGAAAAAGTTATTTAGAGAAAATAATACATGTAATTAACTATAAGGTTTACTTATGAAGATGTGTTGCGTTTCTCTCCTTTCTATATCAATAGATATAGATGCATGTTTTATGTTAAGAATATGTGTTTTCTACTGATAAAAAGTCTAAGTATTTAGCTTCGCGTTTATGAATATCTGTGCAAATCGGCATAGAAAATACTAACTATAAATTTATCTTTTTTAAGTTTTTGCACAGCTGTATTAGCATGTATTTTTCTGTGTCAGAATTTCATAGAAATGAAAATTAAACCTTCGTATATTTAAACCCTGGCATATAGTGTCATACTCTAACAATATAGACCAAGTTGCAGAGGACGCATGATTAGTTTTGCAATTGTGATAAATCAACTTACTGTAAGAGCGTAGCAACATTTTTTCTATGTTTTGTAGCCACCAAAGTGGCCAAAACATGTTATTATGCATGCTTCTAACATCGTATGCATTTTATTTATTTATGATTTACTTTAATTTCAATTATTTAACCATTTCAGAAGTTAGAGTTACTGGAGCAATCCCTTGTTAGGATGACCAGTCCGAATCCTTCGGCTATATGCTGGATCCTTGATGGTTTTTCTCAGCATATACCCTTAAAAAACAATAGCATCTTGTGTAGGTACATTGTTTTCCAGTGGATTTTTTATTTATTTATATTAAGTTTATGCATGAAAACTAAATATTACTTTGGCCGCATTATTAAAATGTCATTTAAGGATCTTTCTTAGTAATATAGTGTGTCCACAATGTGCATAAATATATATTCCATATAAAATGAATAGATTGTATTTAATTAAGTGGTTTCTTCTCATCTGATAGGTTGGATATAATCAACAAATGTTTATCTGGAAAAACCGTTGAAGGAATCTTATCTGCTCTTGTAAGCTGTTAATTCTGTTTTACCTTTCTTGTGACTATAAGACAATAATATTGTTATGGAAATCTTCCACTACAGGAACAGGAGGCTGCCCTAAACCATGATGAGTGGATATCAAGTTCAATCGAATCTATAAAAAAAGCATCCCCTACCATTCTTAAAATTACACTTAAGGCGGTATGAAGCCTACACTCTATAGTTCTCAATGCTTTAATTTTTTGTTCTTTATAATATTTATTCATATAAGCTGAGTTAAATTACTGTTTGAATAACTATAAGTGTCATGTAAATGACTTCCCTGATACTATATGTAAATTTTTATCCTCTATCCTTTTCCTTTTTCCCCTTGCAGAATGTATCATTGTTTTCTGATTTAGCAATCAGATAAAAATTGCATCGCTGGCCTTACATTTGTTTCTTGCATTCTATGCACTTGGATGCTATATATTTATCTCTTACATTCTTTTTTAATTTGTTTGTTTCATATATATATTTGGGTGATGTTATTCCTCACTGAGATGTTATTACCATCCTTTTATTTATGTTTATTGGGACCACCACCAAGACTTGCCTTCTTTGGTTACTGATAATAAATACTTGCTGACCACAGATTAGAGAAGGTAGAATGCTAGAAATTGACCAACGCTTAATCCAAGAATACAGGATGTGTTGTCATTTAATGCGGAAAGAATTAACCAATGATTATTTTGAGGTATTTCTTGAAATCCGTTAGCTATACTGAATATATGTTCATTATGATCTATTGAGGAATGATATCTTATGTACGGTTGTAGAGCTATATTAATAGAAAGAGACATAAATCCTAAGGTAACTTTTATATTCTGAACCCTTGTATTATTGCTAATAGCAAAAATATATTTAAACATAATTATTATTATGTTTGCTTGCATACTGTTAACATGCTACAGTTTATTTTTTGTTATGTTTTCTTATCATACTATTAACAATTTGATGTATCGGTGTTTAGTAAAATTAGAAGTTCCAGTTCATTATATAATGTGTTTGACTCGACAGTTTTAATTCAACGAGTAAGTAAATTAAAAGTTCCTTAGTAAAATCAATGCTTGAAATTTTGTGTTATAACATGTCGACACCGTGTGTCTAAATGTTCTATTATGTCATGCATGCTTTTATATTAGGAAGCTCTGAACCAACTTACATGGTCTGTAAGGATGAACATTGCAGTTGGAGCTGCTAGAGGATTTTCATTCTTGCATGACTACGAGTCTTAAGTAATATATCGAGATGTGAAGGCATCCAACATCCTCCTTGACTCGGTACGTGTCATTACATATAAGTTAAAGCAATATATATGTAAATTTACATGAAGATCAGAAACAACTTAATTTTGTTTCATACTTAAAATTAGTTTCGATGGTTACTTTTAAATAATTTCTAGTGAATAGCAATATGGAACGCTTTTCGAATGAATAAGTTGAAATAACAGTAGAATTTAGTTAATAACTGAAACTAGTCATAAGCAAAATTGCATGACTTATCACCTTATTAACAGTTTATTTTACCTTTTTATAAGTTGTTTTAGCCACTAGGTAGTTTCCATAAAAATCTACTCATGCGATAGCTTTTACTGCAGGATTTTGACACGAAGCTTTCGGATTTCGGGTTAGCCAAAGCTGGCCCAACCGGAGATAACACTCATGTTTCTACACGTCATGGGAACTTATGGTTATGCTGCTCCAGAATATGTAGAAACGGGTTGGTTTTCATTCTTTTACTGATTTATTTTTATTTTTGACAAGTGTTCATGAACATGTGAAAAAATATTGATCCCACAAAGCATACTTATGATAACTAACAAAGAGAATAAATTTCAACCATTCTTTTCTCTCTCTATTTTTTTTGAAGCTTAAATTGGTGCTTCAGCCTTTAATCAGAGGAACCACTTGTTTCTTTGCCTGAATTTATCATTTTAATCAGTGTAGCTCATTGTCATGTTGAATGCATCAGGCCATCTTACTGCAAAAGCCGATGTATACAGCTTTGGAGTAGTTCTTTTAGAACTGCTTTCAGGTCGTAGGGATGTAGATAGAAATAGAGTAGGTTCAGAGAAAAACCTTGTGACTTGGGCCAAGCCATTTCTTGCAAATAAAAGGAAGGCATACAGAATCATGGACCCAAGACTAGCTAATCAATACCCAAAGAAAGCAGCATACGCTATCTCCATGCTGATACTGCAATGCATTTGCAAGGAAGCGAAGCTCAGACCCAAAATGTCCAATGTTTTAGCTACGCTCGAATTGCTTCAAAACGATGAAGAATTGATGAAACACACCCAGAGTTCTAACTCGATAAAGCACGTAAGTTTCCTAAGGCAGTCTTCTTTTGATGCAAAGTCACCATTAGTATGATGAATGTATATATATATGTACTGTAAATTTGTTGAATACAGCGTAAATTTTTGACTTTTTTTTATTGGAACATACTTATATAGATATGCATGTGTAGCAGAAAATATCAATACTCATAATGTTCTTGTACTAGGGTTAGAAAAACACTGATTATTGATTGCATGTCAATACTCATATGTAGGTGGAATTTTTTTTAAGTTTTTTTCAATGTTTGTACACTGTAATGAAAAATATATCACATTTCTTTCTGAGCATGCTCTTGTGTTATATTTGTTGATTATAATCTTTATTCGTTTATGAAGATTTCCAATTCCGTTGAGATTTAGCTGTATTATAGCGGCTACAATAAGCTATTGAATAAATATTTTATAGCGGCAAAATGGTGTTATAAAGATTTCCAGTTCCGTTGAGATTTAGCTGTATTATAGCGGCTATAATGAGCTATTTAATTAACGTACCATAGCGGCGAATTTGCGTTATAAAACTAAGCTCAACCATAGCGGCATATTTTGTGTTATAAATATTCAACAGTTTTTTATGACATGTCGATATACAGCGCTGATCAAACTGCTATGGTTGTGATTAATAGCAACTATATGCCGCTATAGAAGACACTTTTTGTTGTAGTGTGCATTTTTAAATTTATTTGAATCTAAAAATGAATTTGGTTTTAAATTCCTTTAAACTTCTTTTATAAAATGAGTAACTAATTTATTTAATGAAGTAAATAAAAAAGGTAGTTAATTACTGGTTGAGATTAATCAAGAGTGATTAATATTTGTAGTTTAATTAATGATTGATCACTTAATGTAATTAATTTAGATTAGGATAAATTAAAATGTAATTAAAAATCATTAATTTATATAATTAATGATGTAATTAAAGGTTGATGAATTAAGATTTATTTATCAATAATAAGTGAAATATGAGAAATTAATTAATATAAGTAATTAAGGATTAATGTAATTAATTATAGATAATTAATTTGTAAAGTAATTAAAGATTAATTACTGTTTTTGGTTAAGAATAATTAATTTGTGTAATTAATTAAAGATAATTACTTGGATGTAATTGAAGGATAATTAATCCAGGGTGATTAATTAAGATGGGTAATTAAGGGACAATTAATTAATTGATTTGAAATTAATTAATGTTAAGTGAAGGAATCTAAGTGATTGAGGTTAGTAATTCAATTAAAATTAATTAAATTAATTTGGAAGGGGTCAAGTTTGCTTATGGATGATTGAATGGTATTCGATGCCTTGGATGAGACTCGTAGAGAACGGGGTCGGGTATTAGAAAATACCCGAAACCACTTCGAATTTTTATAGATTGATATGTAAAATCTATAGGCTGGAATGAAATGATTTAAGTGAATTGGATTATTTAATCTAAATTTTGGTACTTAGAAAATTGATGTGTGAAATAAGTGATGTCTATAATCAATTGGCAAGGAATGATGGATATCGGGATTGGAGATCGATTGGAATCAAGGCTGCAATCGATGTCGTCAAAATTTGGTTGAGCTTCGATCGGGACGAAATTTATTGGAGATGATGATAAGGACTAGGAGATGCTATGTTTCAAATTTAAGGATAATCGAAATTCGTATGAAGGAGATATGATCGATGCAAAGTAGGAAGAACATGATGTTCGTATCCATCGGTGTGCAAGGCACGGTTCGTATCGATGCGTTTCGCATCGATCAGTAGGGATGGTTCGTATCGATACGTTTCGTATCGATCAGGTAGTTTGTGTTTCGTATCGATCGGCTTCGTATCGATCGGTTTTGGTTCGACTCGATAGGGGTTCGCATCGATCAAAGGCAGAGCAGGGTGAAGGGCTTCGAATAGATACTGTTCGTATCGACCATCATGGGCACGACTCAATGGTTTCGTATCGGTCAGGACGAAAAGGGGGCGGCACGTCTCGAATCGATACCTTCGTATCGATGGCAGAAGGGTTTGGCACTTTCATATCATCAGGTATAACCTTGTTCGTATCCATCAGGCAAGGCTTTGTTCGTATCCATTAGGTACGGTCTTGTTCGTATCCATCCCAAGGATGAGCTTCCATCCTCACAACCACTTCGTATCGATAACCCCCATGGTCGTTTCGTATCGATCAATTCGTGAATGATCGATGCGAAGCGTACAACTGGAACCGATGCGAAGAGAAGCACGAGTTGATGGATGCGAGCATGCCGTTGTGAAGTTATGGATATGGACGAAGCATAAAACATGGATGCAAGCCCACGTCTCCAGGAAAGAAGCGGTCAAAGCGGCAAGAAGAGTGGATCAAGCCTTGGAAGTAGCGCCACGTCATTGATGCGCACGTGCCTCCATCGAGTTGAAAGTGATGGATTCGAACGGATGGATTCGAAGACGACAACCAACAGAAAACCCAAATTCGTATCGATCATATCTCCCAAACCGCCGATCCAAATGCAACGAAATTTTCATAGCAGCTTGCATAGAAGGTAAAGAATGTTCCTGCCAAGTTTCATCTCGATTGGATCAATTCTTGATCGATACGAAGTCAATTCGTATCGATCACTGATCGAATCGAAACTTGGTAGGGTCGGTCACGTTGGCCCACTCACGTGCCAGAAGAAGTCTCCCGAAGTTTGAGTGCGATCTCAGCCTTCTACGCCTATAAATAGCCTCCTGAAGTCTACAGAAAAAGGATCTTTTGGCCATTGGACGTCCAGACTCTGCCGGATTCATTTCTACACTTCAATATAACTATTGTATTCGAAATTCTTCATTACAACTGCTGTAATCATTTGTAACCAGCAAGGATCATCAATAAACGGATAAAACTTTGAAGTGGACGTAGGTCGGAGATAGCTGAACCAATATAAATCTTGTGTATCTGTTCATTACTTTGGGATTATTCTTTGTAATTTGCCGCGATCTGTGATTTGTGTTTGGGATATTGCTGATTTATATTCATACTTTGGTGCTTTCACGGTATTTGAGGTTTGTGACCAATTTTGGTGCAAACACTTTGATGCATTCACTGAGAAAGACTAGCACCTGCTACATCGAATTCGAAGTTCAGATTTGAAGAGTTTGAGGAGTTTTGATTTGAGGACAATGACTAGACAAAATAGTAGAAGACAAAGGGCTGAGAGAAGCCAACAAGGAGGAAGCCATGAGGCATCCTCTGGAGCAGTCGAGGGACAAGCTTTCGTCTACATCACCAGAGATGAAATGGAAGCTATGGCGAATTCATTGCAAGAGAGGCTGTTGAAGAGTCAACAGGAGATGATGAGACTTTCTTCGAGCAGATGAGAGCTGCAGGGACGCAGAACTTAGGAACAGCTACAACGGCTATGGATGCAGGACAAGGAACTAGGGTTATGGAACCCAATGGAGGACAGGATACAGAACCGGAAGGCAATCAACAAAGGCGTGGGGGCAGGCCCGCAGGATCCAACGCATGAGGACCTTTAGAAGGAGTTCAACAGGCTAGAGCCAACATTGCTGAGCCACATGAAGAATATGTGCCGGAGTTCCCTCAGGGGCATGGGGGGCAACCCTTGGCAGACAATACTGGATTAGTGGAGATCATCAGGAAAACCATGCGTGGAGGCTTGACCAATAGAGACTTGGAAGGAGTAAACAGGAGTCCGTTCGCTCGGGAAATAAGGATGGCCTAGAATTCGCCTAAGTTTAAGTTACCTAGCATGGAGGTATATGATGGCAAGGCAGACCCAACTGATCACTTGATGAGGTACACCAGACACATGGAGGTGCTGGGGGCATCGGAGGAAATAATGGCCCGATGATTCCCTTTGTACTTGACGGACTTAGCTGCAATGTGGTTTAAGCAGCTGGGAGAAGGATCTATCAGGACTTGGAGGGAATTGTGGATAGGTTTTTGGGACAGTTTCGGGTCCATATCAAGAGACCGAAGAACGTGATGACATTGACATCGGTAAAGCAAAGGATGGATGAATCGCTTAGAGCTTTTCTAACTCGATTCAATGCGGCGGTTGCTTCGGTAGATCGGCCCGATCCATCGATGGTTTTAATGGCGGCAGTATCAGGAGTCAGGGAGGATTCAGATTTCAAGGTATCTTTGATACGAGACCCACCACTGGATCTCGAGGAATTCTTTCACGAAGCTGAGAGGTTCCTTCGACAAGAGGATGCGTGTGCAGTTTTAAAGTTGAAGGAGGTGAATGCAACTGAGGGTGGAGGACCATCCAGCGAAGGTTCGGATAAAGACAAAGGAAAAAGGAAGTTGGACGATGATTCTGGAAAAAATAGAAAGTGATGGAAGGATCCAAAGTTTCTACGTACACAAGGTTGAACGAGACGCTGGAGCGGAATACCTGGATACTCGGAATCGCCGTCCCTATCGAAGGCCGGCTAGGAGAGAACCATCAGAACGGGAGAGGACATCAGGAAGGCACTGTCTCTTCCATGATTTGGATGGACATGATACCAACAGCTGCAGGCACTTAAAGGATATAATCGAGGAGCATGTAAGGAATGGACAGTTACGACAATATGTCGAAACTCGAAATGCAACGGTGAAACAGGAGCAACCACCATCTACCTCACACCATGATGATGTGGGGCCTAGGAATGATGGTCGATTGATTATCCATTGACCATGATAATATGAAATAAGTAACAAGCTACTGGCAAACGGCAAAGTCATTTACACATCTACGGGGACGGAGATAGCCCCTAGGCATGCTCTGAATGGTGATAAACCGCGACGCTATGATTTGTGAAATTTGTTTTTTGTTTTGGATTGGACGCTTGATTTTTCTGGTTTGGTTTTGGAGTTTGGATCGAACTCCTGGTTTTGTTTTCTTTCTGATTTGGATTTTCCTTTGGGTGATTGTTTTCGGTTTTGGATGCTGTTTTGAATTTCTGGTTTTCTGGTTTTGATTTGGATTTTGGATTGGATTTTGATTGGATTTTTATCTAGTTTTTGATAAAAGGTCGTCGGGTATGGATTATGCCTGGCAAGGGGTGAGTCGCTTTGCCCGAACGTGGTGAATTGACTCATTCAGGTCGTCGAGTATGGACTATACTCGACAAGGGTCCGGAGTGACCAGGATTCGGCCTAGGACTTAGGCCCCATATTATTGATTATTGTTTCAGGTCGTTGGGTATGGACTATGCTCAACAATAGTCCGGAGAGACCAGGATTCGGCTTAGGACTTAAGCCATGCCATTGTACAACGTCCAGGGACATTAGACCACGGTCGTCAAGTGTGGGTTGCGCTTGGCAAGAACCCGGAGAGGTTTGCTCAACGTCCAAGGATACTGGACCACGGTCGTCAGGTGTGGATTGCACTTGGCAAGAGCCTGGAGAGGTTATGGATTTGGATATCGACCCGGAGAGGTCCTGTATTCGGTTATTGGCTATTGCATAAGGATGGATTAGGACTTGGTTGTCGAGTTCGAATGGACACAGAATTGGCTATGGACTTTGGATATCGGATTCAGAACTATTCAAAACACGCCTTCTGATCATAAGGCATGTTTTGGGGGGCAAATGTTATCCCACCTTTTGGTCAAGGCTGGAATATCAACAAATTGGCAAGGAATGATGGATATTGGGATTGGAGATCGATTGGAATCAAGGCTGCAATCGATGTCGTCAAAATCTGGTTGAGCTCCGATCGGGACGAAATTGATTGGAGATGATGATAAGGACTAGGAGAGGTTATGTTTCAAATTTCAGGATAACCGGAGTTCGTATGAAGGAGATATAATCGATGCAAGGTAGGAAGAACATGATGTTCGTATCCATCTGTGTGCAAGGAACGGTTTGTATCGATGCGTTTCGCATCGATCAGCAGGGATGGTTCGTATCGATACGTTTCGTATCGATCAGGTAGTTTGTGTTTCGTATCGATCGGCTTCGTATCGATCGGTTTTGTTTCGACTCCATAGGGTTCGCATCGATCAAAGGCAAAGTAGGGTGCAGGGCTTTGAATCGATACTGTTCGTATCGACCATCATGGGTACGACTCAATGGTTTCGTATCGATCAGGACGGAAAGGGGGCGGCATGTCTCGAATAGATACCTTCGTATCAATGGCAGAAGGGTTTGGCACTTTCGTATCCATCAGGTATAACCTTGTTCGTATCCATCAGGTAAGGCTTTGTTTGTATCCATTAGGTACGGTCTTGTTCGTATCCATCCCAAGGATGAGCTTCCATCCTCACAACCACTTCGTATCGATAACCCCCCATGGTCGTTTCGTATCGATCAATTCATGAATGATCGATGCGAAGCGTACTCCTGGAATCGATGCGAAGAGAAGCACGAGTTGATGGATGCGAGCATGCTGTTGTGAAGTTATGGATATGGACGAAGCATAAAACATGGATGCAAGCCCACGTCTCTAGGAAAGAAGCGGTCAAAGCGGCAA
The DNA here is from genome assembly GCA_030765085.1 of Allium cepa. Classification (NCBI taxonomy): domain Eukaryota; kingdom Viridiplantae; phylum Streptophyta; class Magnoliopsida; order Asparagales; family Amaryllidaceae; genus Allium; species Allium cepa. The sequence continues at coordinate 446,469,604 of CM060935.1, read as the reverse complement.
GAAGAGTGGATCAAGCCTTGGAAGTAGCGCCATGTCATCGATGCGCACGTGCCTCCATCAAGTCGAAAGTGATGGATTCGAACGGATGGATTCGAAGACGACAACCAACGGAAAACCTAAATTCGTATCGATCATATCTCCCAAACCGCTGATCCAAATGCAACGAAATTTTCACAGCAGTTTGCATACAAGGTAAAGAATGTTCCTGCCAAGTTTCATCTCGATTGGATCAATTCTTGATGGATACGAAGTCAATTCGTATCGATCACAGATCGAGTCGAAACTTGGTGGGGTCGGTCTTGTGGGCCCACTCACGTGCCAGAAGAAGTCTCCCGAAGTTTGAGTGCGATCTCAGCCTCCTACGCCTATAAATAGCCTCCCGAAGCCTACAGAAAAAGGATCTTTTGGCCATTGGACGTCCAGACTCTGTCGGATTCATTTCTACACTTCAATATAACTATTGTATTCGAAACTCTTCATTACAACTGCTGTAATCATCTGTAACCAGCAAGGATCATCAATAAAAGGATAAAACTTTGAAGTGGACGTAGGCCGGAGATAGCTGAACCACTATAAATCTTGTGTCTCTGTTCATTACTTTAGGATTATTCTTTGTAATTTGCTGTGATCTGTGATTTGTGTTTGGGATATTGCTGATTTATATTCATACTTTGGTGCTTTCACGGTATTTGAGGTTTGTGACCAATTTTGGCGCAAACAATAACAAATTGTGAATTTGTAAATTGATACAAGTTACCCCGGATTTTATATAAGTTGTATGCTTTGTACTCCATGTTGGATGGGTTTACTCACGCTGGTTTCTAACCTGACTCGGGTGTTACTCTGATGTAATTCTCGGGTCAGACCGAGTATTATAGATTTTCAGGTAAGGACGTTCTGGAGCTCAGGAGTTGAGCTGGATGGAAAGAATGCATGGAGTGTTTCCGCTGTATTATATTGTTTTATATCTGAGACATGATGATTTTGTATATCCAGTGTCTGTATATATGTGTAACTCTGATGTATTATAAATGTATTTGACAGATACATAATTCTTTTGTAAACTGTTATTATTTGTTATTATATTTTATCCGCTACGAATGTGAGATGTTGGTGTTTCTGTTCTTCTTATTCTTCTATCTCTTTCTTCTTTTTCCTTACTATTTAGAATTTTCGGGATCGAAAATCCTGGGTCGTTACAGTTGGTATCAGAGCTGAAAGGTTAAACAAAATTCTTGGCTCTGGTGGGGATTACTCATTAAATAGAGTCCGTAGTAGTCTGTAGTACTCTAGAATGAGTTGAGTGTGTGTGTGTGTGTATATGAGCGCGTATTTGTTATTTCCTTATATAAATGTTTCAAATGATTTTATATAAGAATATATTTTGATATATAAAACAATATTTCTTTCTAATAAATATTAAGGTAATGGGTTGTTATATTATTTGAAAATTTTAATAATGAGAATTAAGTGGTAATAGAAATACAACCAAATTAAAACTAAATAAAGATAAGTTTGAAATGGATTCAGAATTAAATGGTTTAAAGAGATAAGTTGATTTGATTTAAAGGATTAAATCAACATTTAAAAATTTAACTCGAATTTATATAATTCGAGATGGTTTAAAATTGAGATTGAAATTGAATTAGTTCAAAATTGAATTTGATTTGAATTAATTGGGTTTGTGATTGAAGACGTATAAGTTTAAAAATTTAAATGGAAAATTTGAATTGGATTGAATTGAAAAGATTTGAAATTGAAGTGGGTTCAATTGATATTAGTCCAAATTGATTGGACTAATTTGGAATTGTAAATAAAGTAGAGTAGATTTAAAATCAAATAGAATTCGATTTGAATTTGGAAAGAAATCAAGATTGATTCAACTTGAATTGGGGTTAAATCAATTTCAGTGGAAATTGAAGTTATTCAAAATTGGAATTGGGTCAATTTAAATGGAAGTGGAAATTTAAATTGAATTGATGAGGAAGTGAATAGTTTTGACTTTGGACTATTTTCCATATAAATTGTTTTAAATAATCTCATTTTTCCAAGCTATTTAATATATACAACCTTTCTTTTTAAAGCCAAATTATTTTACATTTATTTTACAATTATTTTTGGAACTATTTAACAAATTTTCAACTGTTTTATTAGCTAATTACTATTTTTCAAATATTTTACAAATTAATTACTATTTTACAACTATTTTGCAATTATTTAAAATTTCTATAACTATTCGACTATTTTCCGACTATTTTACAATTACTTAACTATTTTATAGCTATGTTACAAACTAATAATTATTTTTCAACTACTTATCTATTTTTTTAAAAAAATTCAAGCTATTTTCTAAATATAAACTGGTCAGAGTTCAAACTGTTATTGATTAAATACCCTACTGAGATAAGAATTGAAGTAATACTCCAAATAGGAATTAAGGCAAATGTGAATAAGTGAATAAAATCAAAGTGAGGATGAATAGAAAGGAAATTGAGTTGTCTAATAATCAATGAAGTTAAATACGTCTGATGTACGTATGTTATTCTATTCGGATAGTGATTTGATCCAGATTCGAGCTCAGAGTTTCGAGATAGTTATATCGATCCGAGTAGGGATTTTTCACTCGATTTACGACGGCGAACCTGGATATGGGTTGTTGATTGATTCTGGATATTCTCTATCATAGTTATGACTATGCAAGGAGAATGACGGTTTCTGGTCAAGAAGCCAGATCTAAGTCTGCACTAGAAAGTCGGGTAGACAATACTAGTTCGGAAGTAAAATTGTGTGATCGAGTGAGCGATCAGATTAGTATAGCGTACGAAGATAGGTGTACATCATACGGATTTGAATGAAATTGATATTGAATTTTTTTGAATAAGAAATGTGAAATGATTTCTTTTGAAATGAAAGTATATTTTGTGAAATATACAATGGATAAAAGTGGAAATTAGATATTTCTATGGTAAAAATTTACTTTATGGGAGTAAGTAAAATGGTAAGTAACTTAATAGAGTAATCAAATTTGAATATTTGATTTTGAATAAACAAAGTTATATATCTTTGTTATATAAGATAAATCTCCCCTTGTTGAATCTATTGCCAGAAGAAAAAGATTTTGAAAGTTTTTGAAGTAGAAAAGGAGTTTTATACAAGTTTGAAATGATCCAAAGTTTTTTCAAAAAAAATCATATATATATATAAAGGATCTTATGAGGATTATGGAAAAAGGTTTTGGGAACCTTTGGATTTGGAAAGGCTTTTGATTTTTGGGTAAAATCAATATTGGAATTTGGAAAGCGTAGTTTGAGAATTATCGATTTTGGGATAATCGATTTTGAGAAAAGGAGATTTATATGAGATTCATACTAGGTATATGATTTGGAAGATACTATATGTGCATAGTATAAAGTGTTTTGATAATGGCTCTGGGGAAAAAGGCGCTCTCTTGAGATGAACTTCTGAGGAGTGCCACAGGGTGGTACTGCATTGAACCTTAAGGGGGTTCTAAAGTTGATCCTGTGAGGAGACCGGACAAAACAAGTTCCCGAGGATTATTAGTAGTGTGTAGCGAAAGTCGAGGGAGCTGATGCCTACAGAGGCATTTGGGTTGTGCTGTGACGACAGTGTAACTCGATGTCACTGCGATCTACTATAGACCATAGCAGAAGTCGTGTGTGCCGTTGAGAGCCAACAGTCTACGTTTGATTTTATATCGGTAGACTGCGACCTATGATAACATAGAGAAAGTCGTGTGTGCTGCTGAGAGCCAACAGTCTACGTTTGATTTTATATCGGTAGACTGCGACCTATGGTAACATAGCGAAAGTCGTGTGTGCCGCTGAGAGCCAACAGTCTACGTTTGATTTTACATCGGAGACTGCGACCTATGTGGGAGTGGAGAAGTTTCATTTTTGACAGCGAAAATCGAGGGCGCTGATGCCTACAGTTACATGGACTTTTGCTGCGATGGCAACATAACCGTGGAATGTAACTATGATCTGTTGTGGGTTCCATGGCGTAATCGAGGGGCGTGGAGTGCCTACAATTACATGGACTTTTGCTGCGATGGCAACGTAACCCAGGATGTAATTGCGACCATGGATGGGGGTGATGATTTCCAGAGCATTCTCACAAAAAATATTTCCTCTATTTTCAAAAACTGTTTTCTATATTTTCAATAAAATTATCTTCCCAAGTATTTTCACTAGGTGTTGAAACGGGTTTACCAAGTACTTATAGATTTTCAGTTCTACGCTTGATCAACGTATGACTGAATTTCTGTGAGAACAAGGATGGACTGGTTGAGACATCGAGTTATAAGAAGTATTTTTATAAAAAGCTATTTTAATAGTATTATGTGAATTTAAAACCATTTCTAAACTTTTAAAATAAAAGTGTTGGAAATTTGGAAAATGAAAGAAAATCCAAATTGGAATTATAAAAAAAATTGAACTCAGGAAAATTTAATGAAGTGATTTTTGTAATAAAATCGAATATGGATTTAAAAGTTGGAAGTAAGCTAATTAGCTAAATAAATTATTCGATAGAGTATATTAATAAAATTTAACTCGGTTAAATAAAATGGATTGTAAGTTAATAATGAAGTTTGGTAATGAACTCTAATTATAAATAGAATTCGACTTGGATTTGATAATGAATTAAAATAAGTGGAGATGTTGTAAAAAAATAAAAATGAAATTGGATTATAATAGAAATGATTTGAGATACAAATAAATCCAATTCAAGTGTAAATGAGTTAAATATAAACTTGGATGTTGTTTTGACAAACTGAGAATGGGATTAAAATTAAAATGGGTAAAGAATGGGGTAATTGAATTTGATGAGAATCAAGTTAAATAAAAGTGAGCTTAAGTTATGAAGTTGAAATAGCCTGAAGAAAGTAATTAAGTTAAGTTTAAAATTTATGGAAGCTTGGCTTCGAATAAGGATGAAAGCCCATTAAATAAAAGCTTGGGTTGAACTAATTTGGGAATGCTTAGTAGTACACAAGCATGGAATGTGTCGAGCTAAATAAAATGGTTGTGAATATATTAAAATGGAATTGAATTAAATAAAATTGAGTCGGAATCAATTTAAATTGATTATAAAACTTAAGTAATTATTTATTCACATGGATATCATCAAATTGCATAGAATGAATTGTCGTTTGACGTAAACGAAGGTAATTAAATTTCTATGAGTTGATAAAGATTAAATAAATTGGTTTTAAGATCAATTGAAGTGAATATGAGTTTGTTTTGCTTGAAAATGAATTGAGTGTCATCAATTGTTTTGTAAACCATTTAAATTGAATGAAGTTGTATACGAAGTGGTTGTAAACAATTAAAATTAATGTCGGAACCCTATAAGTTGGTTATAAATATTGTTTAACCTGCATTGCTTATAGAAACTCGTATGTTTACTAGTTAAATATGTAAAAATGTTGTTAAGTTTCATGATATTGGCACTTACATATTTAAAATGAGTAAGTACAGGTACCAGGAAGCCGTTTGGCTGGATTTGGACGCGCTAATTGCTAAAATAATAAGCCGCTTGCTTAAAAAGCTAAATAAAAATACGCCTACGTAATAAAAATAGGAAATATGAACTGTTTTTGTTTTCCGACCGTGTTGGTCGATGTATGTATATTTATATCTCTTGTCAAATTGCAAAAGCTCCTCCGTACAAAGGAGACTCTGCCAAAAAATTTCGAAAATTTTGAGAGTTAGAAAATTTTTGTTAGCGACAAAACGATTTCAAATTTGAAATAAATTAGTGGATGAAACTAATTTAAAATAATGATATGAATCGTTTATAAGTGGAAGATAAAATTCAATATTCAGAGTTGAAGACAAATTGAGTTCATATGGAAATGGGGAAAACTAATTTGAATAGAAGTAGATATGAAAACTTCTGTAAGGAAATGTATAAAATGATTTTGAAAGCTATGATTGGATATTATTGCTAAGTAGGATATGCAGGTATTATAAAGGGAAAGGAAAATTACTTTTGATTTTCGAAGATAAATTTGAATTGCTCGACAAAAAAGTATGTGTTTAAATTTCTGCATGAAATTTGATTGGATTTTTGATCTAGCCACTTGGCCTTTTGTTTTCTTTTGGAATTTAGGAGCCCATAGAGGCATTTTGTAGTTGTACCGAGCTAGCCGTGCAAAGAAGACGCTGGCGAAATTTTTCGAAAATTTAGGGAGTTAGAAAATTTTTGAGAAAGTTTTGATAATTTAAATTTGGATTTAAATTTAGATTTGAATAAATGAAGTAAATAATGTTGTTGGAAACTGTGGAAGGTTTCGGAAGTTGGTTGAAGTAATAGTGGGTCTTTAATAAAAGATATGTTGGGGCAAGTTGATAAAACTGTTTGATTTTGGAAAATAGTAACGGGTATTGGGCCATTCTTCCTAACTAGTAATTTCGGGGACGAAATTCTTTTAAGGAGGAAGAAATGCGACGACCCGAAATTTTTAGGCATTTTAAATTGGAATATTTAATTAATTTTAAATATTTGCAAGATAGTTTAATTCGGATTTCAAATATCAGTTTGAATTTGGCGGTTGAATTTGTTGAATTTAATAATTTGAAGTTGGGTAAAATGTTGAATATGGAGTCTTAAGCCTGTTAAAAATAATTTGAAGGCTTGTAAAATTTATATTGATAGTGTTGAGGATAATACAAGTTTTAAAATTGAATTTAACACTGATTTGTTCAGTTTTGAAATTTTATCGATTAAATTGAATTTAAAAATAACCTTCCGAGGCACAGTGTCGGAATTCGACGAAACCAGTGTCATTGGATCCGTAATGTTGTATTATTGTCAGATTTCAAATTTCGTAGTGATTGGAGTTGTTGTGTGAGCGTACGATATATAAACGCGCTGAAATTTTATCAAAATTTAATATAATAACTGGGTTCAAAAAGCTATCTTCTCCATACGATCGAATTAAGGCTCGAAACCTTTTCCATTGCATTCAGAACAGGGGTATAATATTATAAACGCCTAGCGACATGCCTCGATAGGGGTTCGTAGTTTTAAACTGCGTTAATCGAGACAATTTGAATTTAAATTTAAACTATATTTTTATCCTGGTCAAATTCAGTTGAATTTATAGCACATCAAACTTTTTCTCCTCGGCAGCCTTTGTCTCCTATGAAATCACTGCGGCTTCTCTTAAGCACGCGAACTTCTTTTCAACATCACATCTTGCCCCCTCTTCCAGTACATCAGGCTGCTGGATCATTACTTTAAAATTTAAAATCATTCAAGCAAGAATGGCCGCAACTCCCCTTTTGAAAAAAATAGAAAACGAACTAGAACAATTTAAATCTTCGTCTCCTCCTAAATCTACTCGAGCAGTGCTCGTTCTTCCTCATCAATGGTCGAAGTCGATTTCAACCTCAATCAGAACCCAATCGAGCCACTCGAACGAAGAATGGCCACGCGCGAAGATTCAGGGGGGAACGACAACTCATCGCAGTCAAGCTTTGGAATTAGGGTTGGGGGATTGATCTACGGTGCTCGCAAGGCGATGTCGAGACGAGGGAAGCTTGACTCACGAGCAGCTGAAGAGGTTCGATCTGGGTTAGCATGGTAGTGCCGCGATGTTGCTGACGTCTTAGAAGGGAATGGCGACTTGCTGTTGCGACCTAAAGGGGCGGTTAGGCATTCGCGTTGGGCTCAAGTTCGTTTGGTGGGCAGAG